>JAQSEB010000111.1:0-1200000 GCA_030063045.1 Pratylenchus scribneri | reverse complement strand
CATCTCATGACAATGCCCGATTTATAATGGCATAAAAACGTGAAAAAAGGGAAAATATGATAGATGGAAAAAAAGTACATTGTTCACACTTTATTTTGGAGGTACTTTTTTATCGAGAAAAAAAGTAAATGTTAAAAAGTTATGATGAACTGTGAACTCGTGGTGGAGTCATCATTTTTCGATTATTTTTATATCCAATAGCTCGTAAATCACCGAAATCATTCCTCCACCGCAACTCATGGCCATTTTGACCCTTCTTAAAAAACTAAATTTTTTGTTTAATTTATTGTCCTAATTGTGATTTTCAGTTAGAATACAAATTTCACATAAAAAGAAAGAGAAATAATTTTTTAAAATTTATATTAATAATTTTCCATATTCTAATAATAAAAAATCAATTAAAATTTATTTTAATGAAATTTTCCTCCATAAATTTCCAATTAATGAATTCTTTTTTGGATTATTTGCACTTTTCATTCTTCGAGCCCCGCCTTTCATTATGTGAACATTGTTGTTATTATTTCTGCCATTCTCCATCCAATTCAATGTTTCTTCTTTGCCAAAATTATTATTTTGTTTATCTTCTGCTGCTTTTGGTTCACTTTTATCTTTACCAATTTTGACCAATTCTATTTGATTGTTCGATGGTGTCGATGAAAACAGTCGTTTTTTCAGGCTTTTGCGCCATGAACTCTTTCGACCACTTAAAAATTTGACATTATAAAAAATAGCCGGAAAAATTAAAAAAATGCTGAAAAGAATTCTGAAAATATTGAAAATTTTATACCAATTTTATAACTGTTTAAAAATGTATCCTAGTCAATTAAGTCGTATACCCATTTGATAGAACTCATCGAGACATATCGGTAAATAATGCTATTTATCTGGGTTTAACCAATTTTAAATTAATTTTGAACTGAAAAAGAAAAAACGCTTTAATGTTTTAATACCTTTAATTTTTGGCTAAAATTCTAATATCATTCGATGCGCTTTGACGAAATCTATCGATTGGGTTTATGTTTCGGGGGTCAAGGACAAAACTTCTAAATCATTATACCTTTTAATATTTTTTCGACATTTTTAGTAATTTTTTCGGCAAATTAAATGCTATCCTAAAAATATTCAATCCATTTAAAATCTCACATTTGGCCAGAAATGTTGTTGTTGAGGTTAATTTTGGTCTCTTCCATTGTTCCTTTTTGCGCATCCTCCTCCCCTTCGTTGATTGCCTCCAAATGGGATGCCATATTCCAGTTTGAATTTGAATCCATTCCACCAATTATTCCATTTTGTTCCTCCATCGCTTTATCAATATCCACAACGAATATTCCCAATTCATCAGTGTCCAAAATTTCCTCCATTTCCGCATCAAATTGCCAATCACTGTTGGCCGTATCCGATCTTGTCAAGAATCGATTATTTTGGCCAATTTTCTTTGCATTGTTGTTTTTGCCAAAACTGAATTGGCCATTTGACCCATTCAATGCAAAATTTTCTGGCTCGGAATGGAATGAAGAAGAAATGGAGGATGGCATGTTGGAGAAGAAGCCACCAGGAAATGCCGAAAACATTGGCGATTCTGTTGGTGAACAATATTAGATATTGTAAGGGAAAATAGATTTTAAGTTATATTGTTGGTTCTGTACTATTAATAATTAATTTATTCCACTAGTAAAAATGAGCATAAATTGAGCGCAATTTGGTAATATAATATTATTAAATAAAATTGGTCCATACATTTTGTGTCCGCTTTTTGGACCAACTGGGGAAAAGTGAAGGTCCTCCCTATTTATTGTCAGGTTTTGGGTTAGGGCCGTTTGGGGTGGTCATTCAGGGATAGGATATCATCTACGTTCTACGGTAACTCATAATGACTCTAACCTTAATTTTGATGACCCAAGAGGGGGGGGGGACTCTTCACTTTTTCCTTTATCAACAAAAAATTGATACACGAATGTACTAGTACCATAAAATTTTAATAAAATTATTATTAAATAGTCGCCTACTTTCCTTTGGTAAATCCTTTTGACCAAATTCAACGGTCAATCTAAAGCCATTGCAATTTATAGAATGACCCATCGACACCAAACGTTGTAAAATGGCCAAATCGATCTTTAATTAGAATTAGTAAATGAATCAATCAAAAATTTAAAAATACTTCAAATTCAATTTCCTCATAGAGGCCAATGAATGCTCGATTAAAGCAAAGTGATTGGGCATTGTTGATGCAATTCAATACCAATTTGGGTTCCAACTAAAAATAAATATTTTAAAAAATTATTAAATTTAAGGTATTACCAAAACATTGTCCACTTCGAGAAGAAGTAAAAATTTATAGCGACAAATTGGAACGCAGCATTGATAAAAGCTGACTTTGCGGAATGTACATTTGGTGGGCAATGAATCGCAAAGATCACGGACAGCACACCAATTTTGCCAATCTGCATGAAATTGCCGAAAAGAAGGGCAATCCATCGCAGATTCATATCCAATAAGAATATAGCCTGAAATTATCATAAATTTACGAATTAATTAAAGAAAAATAAATATTTCAATTTGAATATTATAGGTGTAGCGGTTAATTCTGGAAATTGGTATATTCGAAATATAGCTGCAGGTGCTGGACTGATGAATTTTGGACTTGTGAGTAGGCTCATTCGTCTCGTCATGGTCGATTTAGTCAAGGCAATTTCAATTTTAGACCGGTTTAGGGTCGGGATTTAGGGCTAGAAATAAAGCACAGGAGGTGGGATAAGAATCTAGCGGAAATGTTACTAAACAAACACCCAGAATAGTCTAAAATTGAAATTTCTTATAGTAAATCTACCATCTCGAGTTGAATGAGCCTACTCTCGAGTCGGTCTAGAAGCCGAGATTTCTAACCAAGTAAAGCACTTGGATAATTCTATAATTAACCAATTTCGAATATTCGCTACAACATAAAATTAAATAAAACGATTATTTCATTTCGAATATTCTAAGTAAGTAATTTTATTAAATTTCTCGACACCAAAATTGGATTGACCTGTTGTGTTTTTCTCCAACAAATTATCACTTTCTGCAAAGCTACTTGATGATAATTCTTCTTCTCCATCACCGTTGGAATCCATTTCATTTAAGGCATATTCGCCCCAACTGCTACTTTGGGCAATATTCGAGAATGTCCTCGATTCACCGAGACATTCCCCTTCTTCTCCTCCTCCAAAATCCTCGCCCAAATCCATTGGCACAATTTGATGCCATTCAACGCATTGTAATTCCTCATAAAGGAATGCATCACCAATTGCATTTTCAGCAATGTTTTGGGCTTCAAAATGAATTGAATTTGCCACAATTCGGGTCAAATCAATGAATGGATGCAAAGCTGTGAAATTTTAAAAATTAAATTTTTATAAATTAATTTTTCCTCTTAAAATCATTAAAATAAATAATTCAAATTTTTATATTTTTAATATTTTTTTAAAATTTATAATATTTTATATATTTTATTTAGCCAAATAATAATAATTAATTAAATTTTTTAAAATATATTAGATAATTTTATTTAAAAAATATTGAAAAAATTTACTAACTTTGATCCTTAATTGCTTTAAATCGCCTTAAATCGATGGATTTGCAGCCAATAAAATTTGGAAATGCCGAATCAATTCCATCCAATGCAAATGTGGTCTTCTCCCAATCAATTGGCCCATTCGATTGGAATATTTTCCTTTGGCCATGCCAATCCGCAATATTCACCAACAAATAATGACGAGGCGAAAATGAATTTTAAAATGTTAAAAATATATTTTATTTTTGCTCACCGGCAAAATTGTGCAATTCGTCATTATTAATAATAAAAAATTTTATGCTCAAAATATTGCGGAAAATGCTGACCAAATTTAGACCAATTTTTTGTGGAGAAAAGTTTTGCGTTCGACGAAATTTTATGTTCCCCGCAAATATTCAACCTATTCCCTGCCAAAATCCCAAGGGAATTTTTATGGCGGCAATGTGCCTTTTAGGGGAAAAAAGGGTAAAATGGTCTGACAAGATTAAATGGGATATTTGGGGCCAAATGGTCGGCTGCTCTCCTTATTCTTTATTTTTGAAGGGAATTTGGCTTCCAAACTTTTTGTGGCAATCTTTGGAAAAATATTTTTGTTGGGCATAAATATTGAATTAATATAAAAATAAATAATTATAAAATATAGAAAATATGAAAATTCAAATTCCATGCGGCCAAATTATATGGCCGGCGATTTTTCAACATGAAAAGTTGTCGGTAAATTCCAATTTTTTAAAGTTAAATTTATAAATAATATTTTTCAAATTGAACACATCAAGAAATTTAATATTAAATGAAATTAAATATTAAATTAGAGCCAAATAGATTAAAGATTGGATTGTCGTCATTCATTAGCCAACCAAAAAAAAAGTCATAGAGGGTAGACGATTACTTAAAATTAATATCTATGTAGAAACATTACTTTTTTCATTCGTTTTGTTGCTGTAAATAGCTGAAATACTGTCAATTTTAGATTAAATGCGTCAATCATATTTTATGGGGCGTCGAAATTTTCAGCTGCATTTCCGAATTATCCAAAAATTTTCAGCTGCCCATTTTGCGAATTATCCACATTCATTCAAATTTACTGAATATTATTAATTTTCTTTCCTCAAAAATTGATGACAATAATTTAAAATTAATTTCTAGATAATATTATAAAACCATCAATTGCTAAAAATCTCTATCAAATTTCCATTTAAAATTAATGGCGTTGACAAATGCCATTTTGCGCATAAATTCTTTGCTAATTCCTCCGTTTGGTTTTTTCCTGAATTTCACTCTTCTTTGGCTCATACTTTACAGAACACCCAAAGAAATGTGGCTTCATAGTCGAGTGTTGCTCCAAACTTGCATTATGGATTTTCTACTTTTGACTGTCTTCTTTGTTGCAATTCCAGTGAGTTTGATATCACATCATATTTACTAATTCTTTCTCCAATTTACTCATCCATTCCCGAGCTATATAAAGCGGTATTAAATGAGACGTGGATTGCGCAAATTTTGTTCCATCAACAAAATTCATAAAATAAAATAATTAGAAAATTATATAATAATAAAATTTATTTTAGTATCCAACTTTCCTGGATGGAAGTGATATTATATTCTTATTTGATGGCTATTTGATTCATTCAAATTTATTTCGTCCATTATTTAATAATCCAATGAATTTGTTACTTTTGGTTTTATTATGGAATTTTTTCTATCATTTGGATGTATTTGCCTGTGTTGTACAATTTATTTATCGCTATGTGGTCTTCAATCAGTAATTTAAATATAATCAAATATATTATGGATGGGTAAAATCAATGTTTTAATTTATTGCTAGGAAAATTTTAGCATCTTTTAAAATTTATTAGCAGAAGATTTTAAATAAATTTGCAAATTTTTTACTTCTAATAATGTTTATCGTTTGATTTTTGTTAGTTTTTTTTTTGTAGAGAATTTTAAAATGATTAAATTTTAATATGAAAATTAGATAAAAAAATTTTTTTGTTATAATTAAAAGTTTTATTTAATATTTAAAATAAAACTAATCCAAAAATTTTTTATTCATTATTCAGAATTACTTGTTGAATGAATTTATTAAACTATATAAATCAAAAAAATAAATAAATTAATATTAAAAAAAGGATTTTTGTATATTTAAAAAATTATAGACTGCTATTATAATAAATTTCTAATTGAAGTTATTTTTACTTTGGCAACAACAAAATAAATAAAAAATATTTGAAAATAATCATTATCATTTGTTAGAGTCAAAAAACATAGCTAAATCTGGCTCCATTATTAAATCGTATCAACTCGATGCTCTATTCTTTTAAATCAAAGCTTTTTAAGTCCCGATATTTGATTATGGTCAAAATATATGACCTTAAAGATGTCAAAATAATTATCAATTTCATATTATGCATTTTATAATTATTTTAGAAACTTCAAAATAACCCTTTGCCGTTATTTTATTTTACTTATTCTACCATCAATTTGTTCAATTACATTAAGTTATGGCACTTATTCCATAATAAAAAAGCCATTGTTGAATAATTCAATTGATTTATCTGCATTTTCCATTGATTTCGACGAAAATGTCACATTTGTAATATTTGCATTGGATGTAAGCAGAAATTTGTAATAAAAACAATTTTTAATTCATAATTCACATGTATCTATAAGTCCAATTAATTTGTTAGCAATTATATTGCTCTATATTTTATCTTATTCCATAATAATTTTTTGTGGACGAAAAATGGTCAAACATGTTGCCACCCATGCAATGAGTGAACGGCTGAAAACATTGAACAAACAATTGACTAAAAGTTTAATCATTTGTGTAAGTGGAGTTAAAAAAAATAACATAATATTGAAAAAATTTTTATAATTTTTAAAAAGTTATAAAAAATGTTCTAAAAAAGAGAAACCAATGCTAAAATTTATTAATAGTTTGAAAAACTAACTAATAAGATTTTGACCACTACAAATACAAAATTGATCATTGCAAAATATTCGGGTATGAAAATTCTGAATTATTTTTCTGGTAATTTCACAGTTATTTAAAAGTGTATTTAGAAAAATTTGAGAAAATAACTATATTATACCAAAAAAAATATATATATTCTAAATTAATTTCAGGCCAGTTATCCGCTTACAATCGAAGCATTTATTATATTATTCAGTTTCTCACAGTTCCTATTGTTGAATGGAAACATTTTTATTTATGTACTAATCAGTTGGCTGCCCATTTTGAATCCCTTGGCCAGTCTTTGGACATTTCGTCCCTATCGAGATGCATTGATGGCACCATTCAAAAAAGCAAGAGTTGATGTTGTTCGTTCAATAACAAAATTTATAAACTGAAGGAAGAGCCAAATTGTAAAAATTATATTTAAATTTGTGTATTGTAAGTAATTGCTAAAAATAATAGAAATAAAGCTTTTAAAATTTTTTTTCTTAAAAATTTTTTTAAAGATTACATTCACTTTGGGAAAAAATGAAATTCACGAAAATATTATGTATTTATTGGATATTATTGAATTTGCCAAAAAATATTGAAAAAATGGTGAGAAGAGTATAACAGTTCAGTGATTTATATCCCAAACTTTATATCAAATCAAAGAATTCGTCAATCCGTCAATTGATATATAATTTTCTATGGTTTTATCAAAAATTAAGGTTATTAAACCGTTTTATTTTTTGGTTCAAAACAAATTCAAAATTGTTAAACACCAAATCATTATGACACAAAAAAACATCTTGACGAGATCTATCAATTAGGAATAATATTTGAGAGTTTAGCACAAACCATTAAACCGTTTAAGATTTTTGCCACTTCCATTTTTAGCCAAATTAAATATTTCCCAATATTATTATTGATCAATACCCGATAGAAAATCAAAATATTATATTAATTTAAAAATATTATATTTAAATAAATTGTATAAATTAATTTAATTCATTAATTTTGCCACTTTTCGAGTTCAAATAAATTGGAATCCATTCTGGAGGAAAATTTTGACGATTTCGATCCATACCCTAAAAATGATGTAATATTAGAATATAAATAAAATTAATTGACCGTAAAATTAGCATTGAATAAAATGTGGCCTCCTTTTGGCTCCATCAAATATCCAATCCACCAGGCAAATGTTGAAGCGGATGCAGTAATTAAAAGTGAATCGCATGAAAGGACAGTTGGAAATTGAAATATAAAAATTTATCAAAAAATATGAAATGAATTTAAATAAATATTTTAATAGAAAATTTTTTATTAATTATGTCAGATTAAATTTTAACTTAAAATATAACCAACCTCTTTTAAATCCACATATGAATTTATTAATCCCTCAAAAATTAGGAAAATTTGAGGTCTATTCGTAATTTAAGGATATTTTTTAACAAATTTGAGTGGATTTGTAGAGCTTTAGGGAACTAAGAAAATTTTTTAAAGTTCACTCTGTCTCAGGAGTTATGGGGTCGTCAAAATCGAGAATGGGAAATTAATAGAGGGACGGGTTTTAAAAGAGGTTATATGTAAATTTTGAAAATCGGACCA
This sequence comes from Pratylenchus scribneri, assembly GCA_030063045.1. Taxonomy (NCBI): domain Eukaryota; kingdom Metazoa; phylum Nematoda; class Chromadorea; order Rhabditida; family Pratylenchidae; genus Pratylenchus; species Pratylenchus scribneri. The sequence goes on along the minus strand of JAQSEB010000111.1, from coordinate 1,191,904 downwards.
AATGCCATGTCTTCGCCACGGCCATTTTGCCTGGGAATGTAGATTTGTTGCGCCAACTTTAATTTAAAAAATTTAAATTTTCATAAATTTAAAAACATTACTTACATTTTTTGGAATTTGCAAATCTCTTAAAAATTGTTTATCATCGCCCAACAATACAATTGAAATTGAAGGGAATTTTTTGTGCAATTTTTGGACAGAAAATTGAATGGATTTTTGGGTGAATTCTTTCGTGGATTGCCAATTTCGATTGAAGAAGTCACCTCGACGAGTGTGGACGCATAAATTGTGCAGAGAATGGGAACTAGTATTTTATATTTTTAATTAAAAATAAATAAATTATTTATTTACCCAAAGATTCTTCTTCTTTCATTCATTGCCCAGGCACAAAGTGAGGGCGAAAAACGAAATAAATTTCTAATATTTTGTTTATATTCATGAAAATATCGAAAAATTTGTAAATAAATTCCACCAAGGAGAAGATTTTTAGCTGAAATTGCCGTTAAATTCGATCTAAAAAAATTGGAAAAAATTTGAATAATTTGATTTTAATTTGCCTTTTTGGATCATCAAAATGGCAGCAATTTTGAGTGGCAAATTTGGTGGCAAAATATGTTTGATTTATTGCAGATTTATTGTTGAAATTCTGAAAAAAAAAATTAAAAAAAAATTAATTTTTGAGAACAATGTATTTGATGAATTTGGATTGGAGAGGAAAAATCCATTCAAATTCACCGACGAATTTTTCGGCTTTTGAGCAGCGAGTTAAGGTCGAAAGTGCAGGAATTCGACCCAATTGTCGGCCAAGGCCATAAAGACTGGCTAAACGGAACATCTGAACCGATAATCTTATAATGAAGAAAAAACTATGAAAAATTTTAAAATACTTAAAATTGTTTAATGAAAAATCATAAAATTTAATTCATATTAAATAAAATTGTTATAAAATAATCAGAAAATTTCATTTAAAAATAAAATATTAAAAAATGAGAGTGAGTGCCTGATTTCCAATTCCCGAACAAAATAGCACTTTTGGATTGTTGGAAATATATTTCAAATTAGATTGGTTAAAATGTTGCCAAAATTCCTCAATTTTATCGGCCCAAGGATCCAAACAAGCATTTGGATATTCCCCCAGCATATTTCCATTTTTAATTTTGCCTAAATAAAAATAGGAAAAAATTAAATATAATAATTTTTATACCAATTGAGTCGAAAAATGACCAAAAATTATAGCATAAGAACAGAAATAAAATGGAAATGCTGAATAAAAGAATGCGCCTCAAATGACGAGGATACATGGATGAATTAAATTTTTGGCCATCAAATTAATATTAAGGGTAGATGGAATAATTTTTTAACATTAATAAGGAAATTTTAAGTTCCTGAAAAATATTATTTTCTTATTAATCGAATTTTCAATTGAATTCCGGAAATTAAATTTATAAATTGAAATGAATAAAAAAAATCAAATATTTCCTGATGAAAAAAATTTTAAAAATGGAAATTTTTGAAATCAATAAAAATTTTAGAAGGAAATGAAAAATGTCAAATGGGAGGGTGAATGAGGGAGAGAGAATATTAGAACTTGGCCATAAATGACTAATAATAAACGGAAGGGCCGGCATATAGCCTAAAAAGGCATTTCATTTAATAATTATTGATTAAAAAAATGAAAATGGCAATAGAAAAGCAATAGAAATAAAAATGGTTAACATTATTTATTTTATAAAAAGACAAAAAAATATTTTAAAATAATTCAACACATAAATTAAACGTATATAATGTGAATTATGCATCAAAAAATTATTGGGCCATTAAAGCAAATAAAATATTCACTCGCCCGTGGGAATAAATTATTTGATGAGGGAAAATAATCCGATAATTGGCCAAAAAAAGACAAAATGAAGCAAAAAAAATCGAAAATCCAAATGTACAAATTGTATTTAAAATGAATGGAATTTGGATGAATTTGCTCTAAGTTATGATCCGATTGTGAAAAATCCTAAATTTATACATTTGTTAAGTTAAATTGTAAAATTAACTATTTTAAAACAACTGCAGATGTACACTCTCCTGCCTGACTCCTGCTGCTGTGCTGATGGATAATAATTTTTTATACCATTTCTTTAAAAAAATTTCAAGTATTTACATTTACTAAAAATGTTAATGTTTGTATTTGTTTGCGCATTTTCATCTTTCTGGCCAAATGAATCAACAATCATTCAATCATATTGATGTGCAATTCTCTGTAAATATGCCAAATAAATTTAAGAAAATATCCCTTAATAATATACCTCAACATTGGCCAATAAATGAACAATTCGATTTGTCCTCAATGCCACATTGGCCATTGAGCCAATTTCCATTTGAAGTGATTGTTTCAGCGAGAATTCACTCAATGAACGGGTATAAGTAGCCTGGATTGCTTGCACCATTTTCTTCCCTTCCGCACTCATTTGTGGAACTAAATGAAATAAACGGGATTTCAACTTTAAATTTAAAATCTGATTCATTTTCAATATTCAAATCAAATTATTTTTCCTATGATTGCAAAAATCCAAGTAATTTACACCCCGAAATAAATCTTTTATTTTTAATAATTTTCCATCATTCTCTTCCTCAATATTTTGCCTTATAAAATTAAAAATTAATTATTTTTAAAATTTTTAATCAATTTAAAAAATTCTACAAAATTTATTAAATCCATTTAAAAAATTAAAATATTTCCCCAACCTGTGCTGAAGAAGCAAACCAATCGGAGTAATTCCAATTCCAAATTGCTGACTTCCAATTGCCTCAATGGGTTCACAATTTCCGCCTCCAACACTTCCAATTTTTCCCTGCCAAAATGTTCACATTGAATTTGTTGTTGGGAATTGAAATGTTGGCCGGCCAAAAGAAGCCATCCAAGTGAGCGGGCCCTGTTCACAATGAGGCAATTCTGCGATAAGATATTGAGAATGGGTAAATTCGAATTATTTTTGCTCACTTTGTCCTGTTCATTGAACAATTTGAGCTCGGGAATTGTTTGAATCCATTCGAGGTAGTCAGCCAACAATTTGAGGTTTAATTTTGAGGAATTTTGGAGTGGGAAAGAACAAGTTAAATTCGCATTGGACGACAAACGGGGCCTTGGATGAATCTTTAAAATTGATCAAATTATTTTAAATTTCCTCCTAGTAATTCATTACTTCGCCCATTTCCGTCGTCAAATTATTTTCATTCGGTGATTGTGGCTCAAAATTTATAGGCGATTCCTGTTCATTTCGTTGCTTCAATGCAGCCGTGCTTTTGCCCCAACTATCGCGAATCACTGAAAATTATATAAAATTCCTAGGAAATAATGCAATGTTTGATTTACAATTTGGGTCCATTCCAACTTCAAAGCATCGTTTTAGGCGACAAGCTCGACAACTATTTCGACGACCTTCAAATTTTAATGGAATTTTGTGTGAAAAGTGCCAATTTCTCATTTACCATCTTCAATTTCGCATATTGCCAGAATTGTGCCAACGGTATTTACACTGTTCCGAAGGCAAATATAGCGTCGTTTTGAGGAAATTGTTCGCCAGAAAAATCCTTAAATATTATTTAATTTTTATTGATACAATATAGGCAAAATTATCATTTCAAAAAAAGCTTTATTTACTGCCTTTAATAGGCAATTATCTATTTTAATTTTGACAATGTTTTGAATAGTTTTCCAAATTTGGTTAACCGAACCGAAATCTAAACCAATGAATTTCCAAAAACCGAAATCGAAATTGAGATTCCAAAACTAGCTAAAACCGTAACTGAAAACTTCGGTTTAAAAACAGACTTTGTACAACCCTAGTTCTGACAACCAAAAATGCCCTTTTACCTTTGCATCCATTGCAACACCAACTGCCATAATGTTGTTTGGCATTTCGTGCATTGCAAACTAAACATTTTGTTGAGGTCATTTGCATTTCAAGGGACATTTAAAAGAAATGAATAATTTGATGAAGGAATTTATCTCTGTAAATGATTAAAAATATGAAAAAGGAATGGGAGAATATTTTGGATTCATTCGCCCTGCTGGGAATGGCATTAGACCATCAAATATTCTATCCAATTTATATCCCATCAATAAGGCTAATTAGTTTTGTTTATGGCGGAAAATGAGGAAGTATTCACTGCCGAAAGGAAGGAAGATGAAATGGCCAAAAATGATGAATGGGAAAAGGAGGAAATGGGTGGATAAAATCGGCAATAGAAAGGGGGAGTCGAATCCCAAAAGTTCATAACGGCTGACGGACACGGAAATGTGGTGGCTGGCAATAGGCCGACTGACTGACTGAGGCTGGCACTTTCCGGCGCCCGCCCCTTTGATTCTCGCCCCCTTCCCTCCCCCCTTTCCTTGCCACTTTGCGCCGCAAGAAAAGGCAAAATTACTTCCTTGTTCCCCCAACAAAATGTGCCCTATTCGGTGTTCTTTTGCTCACATCAGTGCAGAGTGCGGCGAACAATTTGGCATGTCAATGGCCAATGGCTGGACTCCCTTTTAATGTACAAAAATGTGTGTATTATAAAGTGCAAACAAGGAAGTAGAAAAGTGAATGCCGAATGAAAATGGTTGGAAATGCTTGGAAAATAACAATTTATTGAGAGAGAATGATTATTATTCCATTTTTTTGAGAAAATTATGCAAATCTTTTGGCGAAAAAAGGAACTAAATTTTTATTCGCCTCCCTGCTGATTTATTGTCCGTAAACAATTTTCATTGAGAATTATTGGATTTTATCCAATTTTATTATTTTTAATTGTTGGCGGCATTAAAAATAAGGACAAATTAATTTAAATTTATTGACATTTAAATTACGACAAATACCGTTTCTAATTTTTCTTTATTGCAATTTGCTTGATTAGTTTTGTTGTGATTGTGGAAATTTACTTCCTCTCTTTTGGCACTAATCAGTATAGCCATCCTTTAACACTTTCGTGCCATTGCGCACTTCTAATTTTTCACTCTTATTTAAGTGCCAACGGGAAAATGAAATGACGGTCAATTTTTCGAAAAATGTCAAAACAAAAACGGATGAAGAATATTTTCCGCATTCCATCCACTACAAACATTTGGGCTTCAATAGGGATGGGGATGATGGCACATTAAGAAAGGACATACAAAATTATAGCCCTAATTTTCGGGTGAGGGGATTATTTAGTTATATTTAAAATTAAAGGAAAATTACAGCCAACTAAAATAAATAAATCCAAATAAACAATACCATTTTTTCTATTAGAAGCCCATGGCCTTAATAGAATGTGGACTTAGGAGTTGGCTTATAATAGAAAAATATAGTAAATCTAATAATCTCAGAGTCAATTTAATAAAATAATTATTTACAAATTTGTTAAAATATTATATATTTAAATTATTTTTATGTTAAAAATGGAATAAAAGTCCATTGTTTTCCTCAATTTCAATTTTCCCATTTCCATTTTCCAATGGCCAAATTGCTTCCTATGCACTTTTGGCAACATGTCCTCAAAATAAAAAGAGTAGCGAATGTGCCCATCGTGTCCCGAATGTCCCATTCATCCATTTCAATGGTGGGTCTAGTCCTCTTTTCCCTTTGACGCATACAAATTGCCGCCTTGCTTTTCCTTTTATGCGGCATTGGCCAAAAACACGAACAAGGAAGTAAAAAAATGCAAATAAATTCAAAAGAATAAAGCGGAATTGTTCAATGCAAAATGTAATAAAACAATCAAAAAAATTAATTTTCAATTTCCTTACTTTCCTACTTATTTTTTTAGGCACTAATCCTACATTAATTCATTGGCTAATGTCAAAATACTTATTATTTTGTTCAAATTAATAAAAATATATTTCCTCATTTTTAATTATTATTAATGGAAGGGGAATATTACGCAAATTTAAATGTAAAAAATAAATAAATTAAAAGAAGCCAAAAATGGAAGGAGGAAATTAATTTAGAAAGGTCAAAACAACATTAATCGGGGATTTCTCTGTCCATCATTTAAAATGTTGATGGCATTTTAATGGCCATTTTAGTGGGAAATGGATTATGGAAGAAGAAAGTGGGGGCGGCCAAATATTGAAAAAGGAATGGATTTTGATAATATTTTTATGTACAGTATGGTCAATAATGAATGAGGAATATTATTCAACAAATTCATGGAATGGAAATAGTAAGAAGGAAGGAATATGAAAATGAGGAAGGAATATGAAAATGAGGAAGTTAATTTGGCCATAATTCTATTTTTTATTATAAGGGAAATTGAAGTGAGGAACAGAGGAACAAATATAATTTATTTATGGGCTATGATTGAATGGAAGTTGGGGAAGGTGATTGATATTGTTTGGGCCAATTGACCAAAGTTATAAATGGGAGAATGTGGGGCACGGAAATAGGGGAAATGGGAGAATAAGGAAGTAAAAAAATGGGCGTCTGAAAAAGAAAGACCCAATGAATGGAATGTCACAATTCAAATCCAAAATATATTATATAGAACAATTGTGCCAATTCCAAGTATTAATATTAATATAATATTGTAAAAAAGGGTGTTGGTGAGCGCGTTGGAAAAAAAAGCAAAAAAAGATGTTTTTATGTATTTTTAATCAAAAATATATTGGATTTATTTATGCTTTTTTGTACCTTTAATATCATCGTCTGTCATGGATTGAAGAAATTAATTTTCCATTTATTTGAATAAAAATTAATTATTCTATTCATTTATGTGTAAAAATAAAATAATATTTGGAACAAAAAATTTGACAAAAAAATTAATTCCAAATTAATTTATTTTGGCATTTAATTTGACTATATTAAATTGTTTCACATCACAATATTAATATAATATAATATTTATTTTTCCATTGTTGAATATTCAATTCATTCACTTTTTCTTGATCAATTTGCCGCTTCCCTTTTTAGTTTTCGTTTTCCCCTCATCACCATCATCATCTTCATCTTCATCGTCGTTGTCTTCCTCATCCAATCTTAATTTAAAAATAAATTAAAAACAAATTAAAATAATCAAATTAAAATTTATCCAAAAAATTTAAATTAAGCAAAAATAATTAATTAAATAGAATAATTTTTGTATTTTTGCCATCATTTTTTCATCATTCATTTTTGTCAAATTTTTCTAAATTTCGCTTCGATAAATTACTGACGTTCGACTGCTTGGCAATGCCGCCTCCCCAGTCCGTCGCGATCGTTCCGATGCGGCCTCCACAGCGTTGATTAATAATGCCCGCATTCCTCCCTTTTCCAGCTCATGAATCCCAAAAATTGTTGAGCCACCTGAATCATAATTTAATTTATTTTGTAAAATATTTTGCCCATTTTCAAAATGTTTACCTGGACTTTGAACGGCTTCCTTGAGTATTGCCGGATGTTCGCCCGTTTCAATGAACATTTTTGCTGCTCCTAATAAACTCATTGCAGCCAATTTCAGGGACAAATCCCTTGGAAGACCCTAAATAAAAATCGATCATTTCAATGAAAAATTCCACTTTCAAACCATTTTGACTCCTCCATCCGCCAATCCCTCAATGATGGAAAATGCCTTATAAATGGATGGGCAATTTTGCGATTAAATTTGTGAAAATTTATACATAGGATGGGCCACTTCCACTTAATCCGGTGACCGCATCGATATGAATTTCGGGGAGCTGAATTTATTTATATTTTATTAAATTTAAAATTATTTGGATAAGTTTGTATAAATAAAACAATAGAATTTTGGCCTATTTTTCTGGTACTTGCCGGTTATCTGTCTTTACATTTTTTTCACACCCAAATTTACCTTAAATTATCTGCAAAATTGGTGAATCTAAAATAACCTAAAATCATGTTTTTTCATCGTCTTACAATCAAATATTATGAGTATTAGAATAAAAATTTCAAAAAAAATTTCAAATTTGATGAGCACAGATACCGACAAGTACCCTTTTTATATATAATTTCCAATTTTACTTCAACAGCGAATCCAACGCAGGAGAATAAATCGTGCACAATTTGGGAATCACCTAATAAAAAATATGGAAAAAATTTGAAAAAATTTGGTCAATAAATTGGACCATCCTGGCAGGCAGATCCTTAAAATAAAAATAAATTTTTAAAATTTTTGAATTAATGAATTCACCCATGCTATAGGCCGATGCACCAGCTCCAACAACGGCAGGGGTGTCTATTAAAATTTTATTAAAATATTTTTTAAATTAAAATTGGTGTACTTGGCATGACGCGAACCACTCGTGATTTAGAGGGAAGTAGCTAAAAAAAATTTTAAAAATTAATTGAAAATTATCCAACTCGCCTGTTCAATGTAACGCAGTGTTATTCCTTAAAGGATTAAAAATATTAATTTAAAAATTTTGTTATTTATTTTTTACCCAATGCAATTGAAATGAGCAATTGGTCTCGACGGAAAATTGGAGCAATTTCGGAAGTCACTTTGGAAATGAGCATTGGCTTCACCGCCAAAATGATCACATCATTCTCCTTGGCAACTGATTTTAATGAAGTTATATTAAAAATAATTTAATTTAAATTTTTATTTGGATTTAATCCTTCAAATGATATAAATTATTTATAATTCATAATTTAATTTGTTATCTATCTTTTTATGGTAAAAAATCATATAATTTAAATTTGATCCAGATAAAATATTATTTTTAAGGATTTTTTAATAAGAAAATTAATTAAATAAGAATTTTTAATGGGAAGGCAAAACTAACTCAATTTTTAAAAAATAATTTTAATATTCTCATTTTCCACCTTGTGTATTATCATGAGTTGTGTTGATGCCCAATTTCTAAATATTTCAAAAATTTAATTAAATTATACTTAATGCTCACTTTGCATTCCTCCAGCAAATTAATGTCCGTCTAAATTTATAAAAAAATTTAATTGAAACAAAATGTAATTAGCTCACTTTTGGACAACTGGCCATTAAATTATTAGCCGGATATTTTCCAGAATTAATTAGACCACGGGCTAAATGTTCAAAGGAATTCATTGAAATGAGAGGATTATTGGATTAAGGAATTACCCATTGCTTGGGCCATTTTGCCGGCACCAATGAAGCCAATTTTCATTTTTTATATAGCAAATTAGATTATAAAAATAGGAAAATTAAATAAAATTTTAAAAAAAGGGGAAAATATTTAATAAAAAGGATACAAATGATCTTTCGACCCTTCCCTGTGCAAATAATTTCATCGGCAAAATAAAATGGGAAATGTCGCTAATGTCGATTGTAATTGGATCGATTCCCCCCGACGATTTATTCCACTGATTATCATCGCCCAACTACCTTTCAATTTATAAATAATTTATCAGCAATCCAATTCATTCATTCATCAATCATCCATTTAATTCACCTTCTCATTTTACTTTCGGCTACTTTTGTCTTTCTTTCACAATGTTTTTAAAAGGTGCTTGTCGGTTATTTATGTTCAGATCTGCAAAAAATTTTTTGGAATTCTTATTTTATTACAATAAAAAAACATGATTTTAGGTGATTTCAGGGTTAACCTATTTTGTAGGGGAAGTTAGGGTAATTTTAAGGGGGGAAAGATTTCTGTAACCAAATAACCCACAGTACCTTTATCGTTTAAATTGGCAACGGATTGAAATTGAAAGAAAATTTTTTTTGATTGCCTTTGTATAATCATTTTCGAAATTTAAATTGGAATTGGTGAATTCAAAATGAAAAAATTTGTGCTTTGATGCAGAGTAGAAGACAACGAGACAGTATTGATAGCTTAATGGCATGAAAATTAAAAACATCTATTTAAAATTAACAAATATCGAATCATGGAAATTGGTAAAAATAATTCCAAATTGATCTTCTGTAATGTGTTGTTTTGTTTATAAACTCCAAAATTGCTCGGCTAAATGTGTTCTCAATATAACGGCCAATTCCCGGGGATAAATGTCCTCTTCCATGAACCATTCATTCCTGAAAAAATTTTATTAAAATTATCATCAATTAATCAATTGACCTTGTCAACAATTCAATGTCTTTAATTCGAGCCATGTGCCGAAAAAGATATTCGCCTGGAGGCTGAAAAGTAAAAGAATTATTTCATTTAATTTTCGAAATTAAGGAATTGATAAATTTTAAATTAAATTTTATTAAACTTTTATTAAAATTCGGTTTGGCCATGCCAAAAATGTTTAAATTATTTGCAAAAAAATTTGGGGGTTCAGCTGCATCACTGGCGCAGAAATCGGCCATCTTTGCACCGGTTTTGACCATGGCATTTTCCTCCATCCTCCAATTTTATAATGCCCATTCCTCCATATGCCATTGCTGACATTTCCTCCAGGGCTGCTCTTGCGCTATTCTTTCGAAAGCGTGAGCCTGTTTCGTCCCAACAGCAGCATGTTGCTGATGCGGGAGTCAATATCCCCCTCACCGGCGCCTTTGATGAACGACGATGAGGATGGGCAGAGAAGCTGAACAGCAGAAGAAGAGACAACTTCTGTGAACAGCCCTGTAACCCAGCCACGGGTTACGGAGAAATCTCCCGGGGAGATTTTTCCTTTTGGCCACCTGCGTGCGACCGTGCTGCGCCTCCGCCCAAAGTCAACCGATGACTCCACTGAACCCACATCCACCAAATTTTCCCTTTCGCTTATATATATGAAGGGAATACACTCGGATATTTGTTTATGGAAAGCAGGCAGCAACACAAAATTGAAGGGAATTGAATGTGTACTCTATCCCAGTCGATCTCGTTTCTTTTCCTCTCCACTCATCACATTCTCTCGCATACTCTTTGTTCATCTCTCATAAAAAATATTTGCATTGCAATAAAAAAATAATTCTTATAGGAAAAGTGTGTCCATCCCCATATTTTTATTTTATATTTTTTATTAATATTTTATTTGTCGTATTTTAAAAATTATTAATTTTAATAAACTTGCCAAGCAATTCAAATGCTCGGCCAATAATGGCAACACAAATGCCATCGTTTCGGATTCTTCTGGATTGGCACAATGCCGTCCATTTTGTTGCCAATTTCCAGTGGAACATTTCAGGAGAATTATGAAAACATGGCTAGGTTCCGATCCATTAATTATTGGATCATCGGCTAATCCATCGTAGTTATGGTCAAAGATTGGGCCAGTCCAAGCTATCATTTGGCCATAATGTTGGATGTATTTAGTGATCAGAATGAGTATTTGCTTCCAAGGACCTTATTGGAAAAAATTTAAACTAATTGTAAAGAATAAAATAAATTTAAATTAGCATAAAAATTTCGCCTAAAACCAACCAATTTTAAATCCATATGGCACTGTAATTCGCACATTTTCGTGAAAATCTAAAATTAATTCCTTTAAAAATTCCCGAAAATATTTCCTTTACCATTTTCCAATGTCAAACTTATCCAAGCATCATTTTCATTTGTGGATTCAATGGCATTCCTTTAAATTCTTTTATTAATTTTAATTCCATTTTCAAAATTTAAACCTTTTTCTCCTCTTTAGCATTGTTTTTGACAATAAATTCTCCACATAATTTATTCGTCCTTGATCACTGTGATAGACCATTGTTTCATTGCAATGTGCAATAAAACAAGGTAAAGTGCTCTCATTTTTGGCCAATTCCTGCGGAATGAGAATTCGATTGGCAATTTGACAAAATTCATCCTCTTTTGGATGATGCTGAATTTAATATATTTTTAATTATTTTTTTTTATTTGTTGCCTCATGCTCTTCTTTGTCCGCATTTTCACAAATTGGCAATTCCCTTTTTGCCGTAATTTGAATTGCATCAGGACGGCGAAGCACCGAATTAAGCCGACCCAATGTCCCATTGTTTGGGGCACTCATTGGTAATTCCATCAAAGCTAATAATAAAATAAATTGATAACATTTTTCAATTAATTCGAATTATTCCTAAAACTCGCCAACAAAAAGATTGTAAAGTTCAATATTCTCGAATGGCTTAATCAATTGGCCTCCTCCTTTTATGGATGGACCCCAAGCGCCGAAAATGGCCCGCATTTCTGGGATTCTATTGTCATAGCCATGATCACCCTTGTCCATCCAACCAGTTTGATTCATGCTTTTTTGGTTGACAAAAGCACGTGAACCGGGCACTGTATCCAAAATTAGTTCCCCAATTCGAGCACTGCTTTGAGTATAACTGAATAATTGGAATGGGAATGGATGGGAAATTAGATAATCTAAATTGAAAATTTTTTAAAAACCAAATTTAATTTATAAAAATTAAACCCGAATTAAAAATAAAAAAAAATGTTTTTGGTTTGTTAAACTAAATTTGAATTAAACTGACTGATATCGAATTGGCATTGTCTGTTGTGTATACACCCGAAAATGTTTACCTCCAGAACAATTCATTGAATCCAATGTTTTCTCAATTAATTCCGTATCTGAAAACGGGAATATTTATTAAAATATTTCAACAAAATTCACCGGATTTATTCCGAAAATTGATATGACCAATTGCGCCACCAAGGACTGCTCCCACTCGATGATCGGCTGGATCAATGAATTTATCCATTGGAAAGAATAATTCGGGACGCAATTCATGGCCACCCAAAAATATTAATTCAACATTATTTTATTTATATTAATTTTCACGACCATGGTCCGAAACAATCACTAAATTGATGCAGCCAAGAAGACCCTAAAATTAAATATTATATCAAAAATAATTTATTAAATAAATTTACATTATTGTCGATTTGTTGTAATAAATAATTGATCATTGCATCCACATAAATTAATGCGGAATTGACCGCATCTGAATGTGGACCGGCCAAATGCATGGCCGAATCTGGTTGGTCAAAATACATTCCAACAAATGAGGGTCGTTCCGCATCGTCCATTTTGAGCCAGGAAATGACCTACAAAGGAGGAAAAATATTTTTTAAAAAATATTAAAATGAAATTTTAAATTAAATTTGTGCATTCTCCGGTTAGGCCTTTAAAGAAATTTAAAATTGTTTTGAAAATGAAATAATATTTTATTTATATTTTAGTGAATTTTAGCAGAATATAATATGAAAAATATTTTGACATTTCCTTAATCATTTAAAGAAATTACTCTTTTCAATTTTTATTTTTTAACCATTCTCATTCTCATCAGCCTATTACCTGATCCACCCGATGCGAAAATGGAATTGCCGTGTTGTAATGGACTCGATAATTTGGCAAAATTCCTTGCACTGGCACTTCGCTGCCCGGCCAAAAAAATATGCCCGACTTTTTGCCATTTTTGGCTACTGTATTCCAAATCTGAGATACCAACAAACAATATTTTTACCTTTACTAAACAATTTATTTTACCGGTTCTCCATTATACCATATTGGATTTGTTGAAGCCTTGTCAAACTAAAAATTCAATCAAAAATTAAGCAGTTTTCAGTGATTCATTTAAACAATTTAATCATATTAGAAAAATTCCCCTAAAATTCCCAGTAGTGCGAATTTTTTTATGATTTATTCACGAACATGGGCATCCATTTCTGAATCATAGAATGAATTGTCGACGATGCCATGGCATTCGGGATAAAGACCACTGACCATGGTGAAATGGTTTGGATATGTTTTTGAGGGGAATGATGGCATCATATATTCGGCATGGGCACCGCATTGCATCAGACGGGCAATGGAGGGAGTTAAATTCCGATGCAAATAATCAGCACGGAATCCATCGGTGCTGATCACCAACAAAGGGGGAACATCGAATCTGAATGAGGAGAAAATAAATAATTAATTAAATAATTTGTATAGGGAATTTAAGAGAATATATGGCTATTTCGTTATCTCAGGAATTTTTGATTCAAATTTCACAGAATATTCGTCTAATAACTAGGGTAGTCCAAAGTCAGTTTTAAAAACAGAAAATTAAGCCGAGCATTTTTGGCTCAAACCGAGACCGAAATTCCAAAACCGGAAAAACCAAAACCTAAAACTTCATTTTAAAACTGATTTTGATCTACTCTATAAATAATGGAATAAATTGAATTATTCAAATGTTTAATTAATTAGGATATTGTTAGAAAATGAAAATTTATTTGCTCTCTATTTAATTCCTATTAGATTTTGAAAATATAAATAATTATAAAATATTTCTTTATATTCTAAAATTACTTTGTTCTGCATTTTGGCTGGCAAGTTCCATGCCAACTTTTATCATTGTTCAAGAAATCAACCGAATCTTGGTGACGATTTCCCAAAAGTTGTGCCAAAAATTGGGCATTGAAAAAGATGACCAAAATGAGTGAAATGGCCAACAAAATTGCCAACAAGAAAAGGAGGCCAAGCAAAAAATAAAGAAAACGAATTCTCTTTGGAGAGGTAAACGAGGCCTTGAACATTTTTTTGGATGGATAATCGGCCGTAATTGACTGCACCATTTCAGCAGGCAATTTCAAATGATTATTTTCAATTGGAGTTCCATTCATTTTGCCGCAAATTGCTGATACCGACAAATAGAAAATTAGGAAAATAAAAATTAATTTAATTGCAATTTTCCTTCCCAAAATGGCAAGGAAATTAGCCGCCAAAAAAAGATGAATTCATCCTAAAATTCTTCCTTATCACCTCATTATAAAATTATCACTTCAATCACAACATATTGCCAATCAAAAAAGGAACAATATTGGGCCAATAAAATAGGGAATTAAAAAAGAAACTAACGGGAATTGGGTCCTCTAATTTAACTCAATTTTTGGAAGGGAAATAATTCGCTAATAACATTAATTTTTCTCCAATTTAATTCCTGTTGCTTATTTTCAAAATGAGCAAAACAAAAAATCTTATCAATTATGTATTGTTTTTGATGATGATGAATAGGCGAATAAATTTTATAATAAAATTTAAAAATAATTTATTTCGTTTTTTTTGTAAATATTTGCCATCAATTTATTCATTTATTAATTCATTGTATCAATCAATCAATTTCTTAAAGTTCAAAATATCCAAAATTTTCCATTTATTTTCCAATATCGGCACAAAGCAAATTGCCAGCCTGCACATTGCATTGTTGGCCGACTTGGCATGCCTGGGCAGTGCAAAGGACGATGGAGCCAGTTGGGCATGAATTGTTGGTTTTGAAGAGCAAATCCAATATTCCAATTGTGGCACACAAATCATTGACACCTTCTCCTCCTTGACAGCATCGACAACATGGCTGTCCTCCTTTGGATGGGCCACAAAGGCCCAAAAGGCCCGCCACCAGTCCACAATTTGAATCTCCGCTTGAATTGCCCAAAAGTTGCCCCAATTGGCCCAGCAATTGGTCTAAAAGTCCATCATTCGCATTGTTGGCATCTCCAAGTAATCCGCCTATTCCGCCGCCATCTCCTCCATTTCCGCCTCCAAGTAGTCCATTCAAATTAAAGTTTTGGCCGAAACATTGATGATATGAAAGGGCGATGAAGAGAAGGACGAAAACAAGTCGGGCAGAATAAGCCATTTTGAATTAGAATTTTAAAAAGGAAATACTTATTATTTTTGCTGATGGGTTTTGATTCTCTTCAAATTTGTGCTCAACTTTTATATGCTTATTAAAATGGCCAAAAATCAGCGTTGTTTGTTTTGATGAAATGTTTGTTTGTTATCATTTTTAAAGGTTGTTTGCATATTTTTCAATTTATTTATGGCCCATTTTCATTTTATGACTACTATTCATATTTTCATTTTCATAATTTAGGATCATAGACCAAATTTGACAACCAAAATAAAATTTACATAAATGATTTTTGATCATCAAAACAATTTGTAATTTTAATAAAAAAATAAATATTTTTATGCATGAAAATATATCAATTAAATTAAATATATCCAATATTTGGATTATTTAATTTACGAGCGTTGGGATGCCGCTTCGCGGCATCCCAACGCTCGCTAAAACTTTTAAAAGATGAAAAGCTTAAAATTCTCACATCAGTTTCAATTCTATTTAAATGGAACAATGGAAAATAAAGATTCCTGAACTATGATCATCAACTTAATTCATCCACAACATTCATTTCCTTTCCAGATATTTTTCAATTAATTCCCAAGTATTTTCGGCATTTTACCATTCATTCTCGACCATTCCAAGTTTTATACCCTGCATTAACGACAATTCCCGGATTTATACACTTCCTTCTCGACAATTCCCGACTTTCTTTATTTCATTCTCGACTATTCCCGTCATTTTCTATTAATGTTCTAAAATTCTCATACAATTTTGGGTATTTACTACTTCATTCTCGTCAGTTCCTTGAATTTTCCCCCTCATTTTCAATAAATTCTATCATTTCCCTTTAATTCTCAATACTCATTCCATGATTTACCCCTCTTTCCCATTAAAATATTAAATAATTACTCATTCCCGTTTTTTCCTTTAAAATTATTATCGATATTCCAATGTATTAAAAAGGGAGCGCCCGGTCGCCGCTGCGCGGCTCCCGGCCGCTCCCGAGTTTATTTTATATAATTAACATATTAATAATTGATATTTTTTGCTTATTTTAATTATTTTTCTTTAATCAATATTCTTTAAGCCGATTTTTATATTTTCCATTATTTTTATTTATTTCACAACCATTTGTTTTATTTTCTTTATTCATATTGTCTATAAACTATTTTTCTTTAATTCTTCATTGCATCATTTAATTTTTGGACAATAAGTCCAAAATATATTTAAAAAACAAATCGCCAAAGTTAAAATATTCAAATGTCAATTTGTCCCGGAACTCTCCATTTAGTATATTTAGATTTATTCTCAATTTTAAATTAGTTTTGAACAAAAAAAAAGAATCCCTTTAATTATGATCAATCTGAGAAAAATTATTTAGCATTTGATGCGCTGGACGAGATCTACCAATTAATATATGTTTTGCATTTCAGGAATAATCCAGGCTTTTTAGCTAAAAGCAATTTTGGAAAATCTCGGCTTGCGTCGTACAAACTCGAGACTAATTAGATTCGGCATGGTCGATTTTATTTATAAGATTTATACAAAAATCGATGAATAAAATAGAAATAAAAATGAAAAAATAAAAAATAATGGATTGGAGGATGAATTCCCATTTAAAATTAAGAAATATTAGACAATTTGAATATCGCTGGTCAAGGCCAAAACTTGGTGATCACCTTCTTCTGCGCCATTCACCTGTGAATTTTATTTTAATCAATTTTTCCTGTCGATTTTCCAATTTTTTTTATTACCACAATATAGTCGATGGCCCATGGAGGCAGGGCCAATGCTTTATATTCATATTTGATTGGATTCGCCGAACCCAAATTGTCCAAATGGATTTGGTATTCTTCATCGGTGATGGCAATTTTCAAATTGAATTGTTGACCATTTTCAAGTGAAGGATTCAACGAATATCTATGTTCATTTTGGTTATTAATCAGCCAACGTCCATTCTAAAATATTCCAATAAAATATTAACAATAAATTTTAGTCAAACCAAATAGCTGTTGAGGTCCGTTATATTGTCAAAGAGGTTGAAATTGGCCTGAAAAATTGTTTGTCCATCTAAATTTTATCATTGTTAATTGTTAATTCATTTCCAAAAACACTTGACAAACATTTTGGGTCCCAGCCAAGTGCTTGGTTGAAGAAATTCACAGAAAATGAATTCCCCTTCCTCCCTTCAATTTTCTGCATTTTGATGGTCCCTTGGATGGTGATGGACTTTCCTGCACTCAATGATTGCTTCTCATCAATTTGCTTAATCCATCGAGGCAAAGGTGGAAATTCTGAGCATTTCAAGTCCAATTCCATTTCCTCAATGTCATCAACAAGCTTCAAATATATAGAAATTTATTAAAATTTTATTTCTTTACTTTTTGAATTCCATTATTTTCAAACTTTCTATGAAATCAAAAAAAATTCCCAAATAATTAAATCTCCAAAATATTTTTATGACCATTTTTGGACTTGCCTGAACATATTTGGTGGTCCACAATGGAATGATGGCTTTCTGATCCTTTTGATGTCTATCGTTGTTATTCACACGAATTATGAATCCAGGAACTCCTTCTATAGTTTTCCCAGCTTCGATGGCTAAAGTGAATTGGTCTCCGGGCAGGGCAATCGGACTATGGCCAAAGGAAATGGAATCATATTGTCTTTCATTCACCCCAGTTTTATTCATAATAAATGTGCTTGTTTGTAGTTGTAATTGGGGATTATGATTGTCAAAGTCGATTAGAATTTGCAATGGCGTATCCCCAACTGAAATATATTTAAATTAGATTTTCCTTTTTTGACTAAATTTACCTATTTCACTGAATTGGCTAGAATCATGTTGAAGATTGATGGCAAATTTTGTGCCAGCTTTGCCGCTAATGCAAATTTTGTCGCCTTCATGGAACAAATGTGGCAATGTATAAACTTTGGTTTTATCGCCCTCAAATGTTGTCTGAATTTATGTGTCCATTTTGAATATATTTAATCTTCATTACCTTATTTAAAATTTCTGGTTCCGAAAGCAATTGAATATCACCAGCAAACTGAAATATTCATTTAATTGACTAATTAATTATTTAATTAATTAACTTACATGAACCCAATTCAACAACAAAATTGGCCAGTTTACACGAATAATTTTAGTAGCATTTTTCTTATTCTCCACATTAAAAAGGATCGTAAAATTCGTTTTTTCCTTTGGTTGTGCCGTTGCCGTAATATCACATTCAAAAACAGAGCCTGGGTGGAATGGATTCAAATCTGGATTTCCTTTTGTATAATTTGCGAATCCCCATAATTCGTTCTAAATTTGCATAAAATTGATTTATTAATTTATTTTAATCATTACGGCATAGCTGCCGATGGTCAATTTATCATTAGTGAAATTCACACGAATTTGCAACATTGTGAGGCCAACTACCGAATTTACAAAAATTATTTAAAAATTATGAATTTTTTTTGATGTACTGAATTTGTGCCATTCCTTCGCATCATGTAGCAAATTGATCTCCCAAAAATTGGCATTCTCCTTTGATCTGGCCCGAATTCTGAATCCCATTTGGGAAATGTGCACAATGTCATCTAATTTATGGACAATTGGGGCATTCAAATAGGACAATGCTGCTGCCTAAATTAAATTGCTAGTTTAATTAAATTTGAATAAAATCCGCATACATTTCCCTGTACAATTTGTTCCTTTTTCAACAATTTTGCATCTCCTTTCAAATGCAAAAAAACGGCTCTGCTGTCCAGCATCGTTTTATTCCACCAATTTGGCCACCATAATTTTTGAATAATCACATTTTGGTCGCCATAGGCAATGTCTTGAAAATAACGATGGAAAGTGATTTCCAAATGAATTTTCTTTCCTTGTGACAATCCCAGTACGATTGACTATTTTAATTGGGTTTTAATTCAATATTTTGAATATTTATTTACATTATTATTTGAGAAATTTGTGGTTGTCAAGTTCATTTCCATTGCCCAGAACCATTTCGTCTTCTCTTTATTATCTAACATCACAATCAATTTTGTGCCATTTTCAGCGACCAAAATATCCAAAATTATTTTCTGATCTTCCTCCAATCCATCCAAATTGATGTAATAATTCATTTCCTTTGCCGGACATTCATTATTGCCCATCAACATTGTCTTCTTTTCCTCGGGCTCCTGTTCATCCGTTGGTTTGGTGAACGGAAAAACAAATTTAATTTAAAAATAAAGAAAACGAATTAAACCAACCCAAACATCCATTAGGCAATCACAGCTTCGATAAACAAAAAAGTGAATTTGTTCATCCTCAATTCCAGGCAACACATCCAAACCAAGCATCCAAATTCCAACAAATTGGGATAAACGGGCCCCATTTTCAATATTTTTGTGGAATTCTTCCGACATTTTTCTGTCCACTGTAAATACACGATATTTTCCTAAAAATTTTCTTTGTCATTTTGTGGTTTCATTTACTATTTCTACCAGTTTTGGGCAACCAAATTGTCGTGAAAAGGGAATCCTCTCGGCCAAAATTCAACGAAAAATGTTCGATTTGACCAAAAATATAACTAAAATTTCATTAAAAATAGAATAGATTTTAATAAAATAAATTTTTACTTATAATAAGAAAAGGACATTTTCAATTGGATGGATTTGCCCTCTTCAATTGTTCGCACCAAAATGCCGTGCCATGGGATTGCACAAGGTCTCCATTGAGATGATTTTCCGGCACAAAATTCTGATTGTTTCTTCAAACAACGTTCAGCCACTTCATTCTATAATATTTTAATTTTTTTATGGAAAAATGGCAACCATAACAACCAGAAAAATCTAAAATTATTCTTTCCGGAAAGAAGTCAGCAAGAAAAGTGCAATTATTCTTTCCGGAAAGAAGTCAAAAGGAAAAGTGCAATTATTCTTTCCGGAAAGAAATCAAGAGGAAAAGTGCAATTATTCTTTCCGGAAAGAAGTCAACAGGAAAAAGTGCAATTATTCTTTCCGGAAAGAAGTCAACCGGAAAAAGTGCAAATTATTCTTTCCGGAAAGAAGGCAACAGGAAAAGTGCAATTATTCTTTCCGGAAAGAAGGCAACAGGAAAATTGCAATTATTTTTTCCGGAAAGAAGTCAACAGGAAAATTGCAATTATTTTTTCCGGAAAGAAGTCAACAGGAAAAAGTGCAATTTTTCATTCCGGAAAGAAGTCAACAGGAAAAGTGCAATTATTCTTTCCGGAAAGAAATCAAAAGGAAAAGTGCAAATTATTCTTTCAGGAAAGAAGTCAACCGGAAAAAGTGCAAATTATTCTTTCCGGAAAGAAGTCAATAGGAAAAAGTGCAAATTATTCTTTCCGGAAAGAAGTCAACCGGAAAAGTGCAAATTATTCTTTCCGGAAAGAAGGTAACAGGAAAAGTGCAATTATTCTTTCCGGAAAGAAGGCAACAGGAAAAGTGCAATTATTCTTTCCGGAAAGAAGGCAACAGGAAAAGTGCAATTATTCTTTCCGGAAATAAGTCAAAAGGAAAAGTGCAATTATTCTTTCCGGAAAGAAATCAAGAGGAAAAGTGCAATTATTCTTTCCGGAAAGAAAGCAACCAGAAAAGTGCAATTATTCTTTCCGGAAAGAAGTTAACCGGAAAAAGTGCAAATTATTCTTTTCGGAAAGAAGTCAACCGGAAAAAGTGCAAATTATTCTTTCCGGAAAGAAGGCAACAGGAAAAGTGCAATTATTCTTTCCGGAAAGAAGGCAACAGGAAAAGTGCAATTATTCTTTCCGGAAAGAAGGCAACAGGAAAAAGTGCAAATTATTCTTTCCGGAAAGAAGGCAACAGGAAAAAGTGCAAATTATTCTTTCCGGAAAGAAGGCAACAGGAAAAGTGCAATTATTCTTTCCGGAAAGAAATCAAAAGTAAAAGTGCAAATTATTCTTTCCGGAAAGAAGTCAACAGGAAAAAGTGCAATTATTCTTTCCGGAAAGAAATCAAAAGTAAAAGTGCAAATTATTCTTTCCGGAAAGAAGTCAACAGGAAGAAGTGCAAATTATTTCCCTCATCAGGAAAAAAGGCAAAATTTATTCCCTTTGCCGATGAAAATCATTCAAATATCCCTTTTTAATTTAAATTTTACACCAACATAATCTGCGTTGTTGACCCGATATTGATGGGTGAATGCCATCCCAGACAACATATTTTTGGCATCCAATTGACCAGGATAACAAATTAACAATCTGCAATATTCCGTTTAATGCCGAAATGGGACAATGTGTTGACTGACCCTTCACTTTCGCAGAAATAACTATTGGGCAAATGGAATCGAAGGCCAAATGAACGAATTTCCTCCTGTCCAGGTTGAAGCATGCATTGATCATTGCCCACATATTCGAGTGGCTTTTGGCCATCATTCCCGTCAGTCAACAGCATACTATGAGTGAATTAAGTCCACATTTTTAAAATTAATGTTTAGAAACTAACGGAGCATTCTGCTGACCATTGCTTACAACGAAAATGAGAATGAATAGGGGAAGAAAGGAAAATCCACCCATGGTGGAAAGGTTTATTGGGAATTAGAGGAAAATTACTTTTTTGATTATTTTATTTGGTAATTTTTTATTTTTTGGGATATATTTGGAAATAAATAAATGAATGGGCCAAATTTAATTTTTGTGGCTTCGAATGATGGACGGTTTAGATTATAAAATGATGAATAATCTGTCGAAATTGGAGTGTTCTCCCCTCCGCCCTGTCCCAAATTTTCCCAAATTAACAAATTAAATGTACGTTTAATTTTATGTAAAAACGATGATATCATCATTTCATTTTACCAAAAAATTGGAATTAAAATAATATTTACGGTATATGGATGATAAATGGATGGAGAAATAAAATTAAGAAAATAATTAATTTTAATTTTTTTAGTTTATTTATTATCTTTTATGACCAAGTGAAAATAATTTTTTGGTTGATTTATTGAAATGTTCATATTTTTTGATGTTATGAATATTATATTATTGAAAAATCTCTCATTCTTCATCAATTCTCCAAATCACTTTCCAATATCGGCACAAAGCAAATTACGATGAACATTTCGTTGGGTTTTCTTCAAAATCATCCAAATGAATGCGGCATTTAGGCCGAAATCAAATGGATGCAAAATGTGCGCATTCAGTCGATGTACAATTTGATAATCCGCATTCATTTTTCATGAAATTATTTAATAATATTTCTTTTTTATACTTTTGAATTCACAAAGAAACTAATAAATGTTCATGACAAATCATTTTTCGATTTTTTATGTAAACTGCAGCTCAAGAATTTAATTTACATTTTTTTACAGTCAACTGATAATTTCGGTGCTATGTCAATTCCACAATAGGGCCAATGTGGTCGATTCCACAATAGGGTCAATGTGGGTGTTTTCGACTTCTAATAAATCAGAAACCGGTTTAGACCCTTCAAACCTTATACCATTTTGTAGATCTCATCGAGACGCGTAGATTGGTATATAATTTGTCATGGTTTGGGCCAAAATTAAAGGGTATTAAACCGTTTAAACCATATTTTCCAGTTTTTGGTTTTAAACTCTTTAATTTCCGGCCAAACCATGACAAATTTTATACCAATCGATGCGTCTCGATGAGATCTACAAAATGGTATAAGGTTTGTGTGGTCTAAAACTGGTTTCTGATTTATTTGAAGTCGAAAACGCTCACATTTGCAGAATTGTGGAATTGACCACATTTGCATAGCCTTTTGTCTATTGTGGAATCGACCCCGGACGGATAATTTCATCTGTCCAATTAGCAATTTCGGTGCTATCCAATTCTAATCAAATGAATGACAGTTATTTTTAGTACCAAGCAAGATATTTTGAATCATTTAGCCAAGCAAAACTTGGAGTTGGCCCAAATGTAATAGAGCAAATGTGATAGAAATAGAAAAAGGAGAATAGCATAGCCATATACTCTATCCTTCCTAAACCATCCATCCAAATCCAATCCAAACTGCGACGCACATTTTGTGCCGTGGCCTTTCTTCTTCCGCAGTGAACAAATTTATAATATGCCGTGTTTATTGATTCCCTGAAAGCTTTCTTCTTCATTCTATTATTGGATATAATTTATATTCCCAAATCCCAATCGTTAGAACATATCAATTATCATTGAATAATATTTATTTTGCAGAAAAAATTATTGAAATTGCAGAAAAGACTATTTATTTTGCAGAAATAGTAATAAAATTATTATTGCGCATGAGACGCGCGGGATATAGCCGGATATAGGGGGATTATGGTGGATATAGATGGATATAGTGGGATTAAGCCTCGAAATGGACTGGAAATGGCCCGGAAGGCGACTGGAAGGTCGGGGAAGTGCCTGAGAGAGAGTGTGGGGGATATAGGGGGATTAAGGTGGATTAAGGAGAAATAAGTTGAATTTAAACTGATTTTCGCCTTATAAATTGGTTTTGTAAAAATTTGACATTAGAAAATATAACAATGGACTCACTGGCCCCTGGCTTGATTAAGCTGTGATGCCAAGACGGGAGATGTCTGCATTATTTGAGACATTCCCTCATAATAATAAAAAGATAATAATTAAATACAATATATTTTAAATATTAAAATGCCATTTTTTTTATTTCAGTTTATCATTCTCAATATCCATTTACACTTTTATAGGTAAAAATAGCCTCAAATCTTCATTGGACTGATTTGTCGCTTTGGAAAGTACTAATCGGTATTTGAGATGGACAATTTTGGGCAATCTCAATTGCATTGTGGATGATGGTGGGAAATACCAAAAATATGATGGCATTTGGGCCCAAGTTGGTCAAGTTCTTATCCTCCATTCTTTGAATGCCCCGATCAATTTATTGGCAATTGAAAAAGAATGGAAAAGTGTTGCATACTTTCGCAGTTTTTTCACATTATTCGGGTTGTACATTTTATAAAAGATAAGTCCAATCGAAAAAGACAATTATTTTATGCTAACAATCCACAATATGAATTTTCCATAAAATTTACTCATCCAAATTCCAATTTGTCTAATTATTTTCAAATATCCCGATATTTAATAATTTTTTGCATATTTCCTTTTTTCAAAGTATTTTCTTTTGTGTGGATAAATTATATTGAAAAAAAGACTAAATCATTTTAAAATTATCTTCATTTATTTTCACTTTTCAGAAGTTCATGCCCAAATAAATACAATGTCCATTGCAAAAAGGAGGATACATTTTTTCCCACTAATAGACAGGCGTGTTCATTTTTATTTTATAATTAATTACATGAATTAATAAATTTGAAACCAAAAATTGTAGAATTTTTTTATTAAAAAATTAATTTTTTTGGAATGACATTTTATAAAAATTTAAAAATAAAAATTTTATTTTAAAGCTAAATGCAATTCTTGAACGATGCCGAAAACATCGTTTAATCAAATTGGATTTGGGATTGCATCGGTCAATCTTTTGTAATAGGCCTCGGCTACCCAATCGTTTGAATGGGACAATATGCCATCAATTGGCTGGTTGTATTAGATTGGCCAAATTGGATTTGAGTGGAATCCGTTTGAATGGCCATCTTTTGGTGATAATTGCAAAGAATTGTGGGGCAACTCTCACATCTGTTCGCCTCAATAATTGTTTTCGACAATTTGTGGGAGTTTAATTAAAATAAGCTTTTGTTATAATTTTATTCCGGTAATTAGTACAGTTTGTTCCCCTTCTTCCAAAAAAAAATTTTTTTTGAAATTATTTTAGGCTAAAAATGTGCATTTAGAGGTTTTCGATGATGGGGAATCCATATTTAGCATTAGTATTCTGAAGTATAATTTATGATTGCTAAAAGCTAAAATATTTTGTTTTAAGAAGAAAAACCCATTTTAGTTATAAAAAAATTATTTGTAAACTTTCTAAGAATTTTAATTTTTGTAAAATTAAAATCATCTTAATTTCTATTTTTTACAAAATAAATATGATAAAACTTAAAATTGAGAATATGTGAAAATAGAATTTAAACTTTTTGAATTGATTTGTTTATCTTTTTTTATCAATACTTCATTAAATGTAGGCGCCAGGCAAAAATGGCAAAATAAATTGGAAGCGATTACCCGAGCCCTGGTGCATTCCTTCAAAAGAACAATTCGATGAATTCCTTCGAAGGACTCCATTGTTGGAACATTTAAATATTGGTACATTGTCATTCATGTATAATTTAATTTACAATTCTTTCCACAATTAGCACAAAACGATTTAAACGAATTTGATCAAATGCTCATCAGTTTTGCTTCAATTTCAAGTGGCCTTCAAACATTTATCGCGAATAATTTGAAACCAGAACAAATGATGGAAATTGCATACAAATGTGGCACAAATTTACGCAGCTTACTTATAAATTTCAATAAGGAATATTCTGCCATACAAGTGAAAAATATTTTCGACAAATTCATTAGGTTAGATTTGGCTTAACAATCCTAACTTGGATTATTTTTTAAAAATAATGCATTTATTCTGGCCATAATGGGGTTGTACAATGCTCGGAGCTAAAACTTTTATACAAATTTATTTTTTTGTATAGTAAACCAGTTCCAAATATTATTTTCATCAAATTTGGAGAACTCCTAGATTAAGTTAGATGCGAATAATGCATAGCACATAGGCAAAAAATTTCAACGTGTTAGAGTATCAATCATACAATTAAAAATCTGACCTTTATGAGCATATTCAATTTGGAACATTTATGGCTTTCAAACAGTCTTGAATGGGAACAAGCCCAACATGCATTTCCTGCAAAAAATTCCAGCCATTCACTCAAACAACTCACTCTGGGTCATTTAAACTGGGACCATGAAATTTTGACGAATTCCTTTCTGGAAATGGATCAACCATTTCCGAAATTGGAATGGTTGGAATTGCGTGGGGAATTTGAAGGTATTAATTTTAGTGTATTGTAATGTTGGAAATCAATTTTTTCCATCTTCTGTAGAAAAATCACAATTAAACAAAAATTGGCGCCGTTGTTTGTCAGCACAATTTTTGCCAATGCTAACACAATTGAGATTGCATTTTAATAAATCATTTGATGATAACACATTCCAAAAAATTGCTGAAGAATTGAAACTTTTAGAGGTTGTTTCTAAATTACTTCCGAGTTGATATTATATTTAAATATTTAATTTTTAAATATGGCTTAAAGATTTTTCCAAACTTGATTCCCTCTCAGTGGAAATTATCTCAGCTCTCATTCCAATTCCAGCATTTAATAGAGGAAAAATTTTGATAATAATATTATGTTATCCGAAAAGTTCTTGTCCTTTTTGCTTTTCAAAAAATAAGAGATAAGTTGATGAATTTAATTTGAAAATTTTTTATTATTCTTAACAAATCCTTTTAAAAATATTTAGTTTATATTTGTAATTTTTTTATTAAAAAAATTTAGAGAAAGATAATGAAATTTTAAAATTTTATAAAAAAGTCAACACAGTGAAGAAAATGTAGAATTTTTGTAGCAAAATTAAAATTTAGAATAAAATCATTGGTTGAGTAATATTATTGAAAAACTAGTACAAAAATGATTTTTTTTCTGCAATTATATAGATTTAAGTAAAAAAAATATTGCTTCCCATATAGGAAGTGACAATTTCTGGCTGCCCAAACACAACATGGAAAGGACTTGCTGCCTTTTTACAAAATTGTCCTGTAAGTATTCTATTTTAGCCAATCTTATATTAAAAAGATTTCTTTCTCATTCGATTTCTACAATTCTTTATTTTATCCTTAAAATCTAAAATGTAGTTTAATATGATTGTTTATTTTTACTATTTCAAACTGAAAGCGAAAGCCTAATGTCCATTCAGAATCTCAAATATTCTAAAAGGAATATGGAAGAATAAATTTCAAACGAAAATGGAAAAGATCATTTTATTTATATTTGCATTTTTACATCATCATAACATTTTTATATTTTATTTAAGAATTTGCATTTGCTGGGCCAAGCCGAACAGATGACCGATGAATTGTTGGAATTGGCAATGAATACGATGGATCGGCGAATGAATGAATACTTAAAAATGGATAGGAAGAAGCCCCGGCTTTTTTACTTCATTCGTTTCCCATTGCTGATATCTCCCTGGTACATATACATATTAAAATAAACTTTATTAGTCATATAACTTTGAATTTCACTTTTTAGGTGTAATATAAAAGGACCATACATGAATTTGGTGAGTGTACAAAGTGAGAGTCATAATATGCATCCATCAATTGTTTGGCGTCAGGAATTGGCTGATCCACCAATTGATGCGCTTGAGGAAATTTACAATAGGTTTGGCGTACATTGTTTCCACATTTTTACCAAAATTTTTTTTTAATTAAGATGCATGTGAAAATAATGATAGAAAAATTTATCGAAATTTTCTTTTTTATCCTAATACTTAAATTTATGTACTATGTATAAATATTTATGTAAATATGTTTTTAACATTTAAATTGTCGCTATTCAATTCCACTCTCGATTAAAAAATTTACCAAAATTAATTACGCCCTAACTTTTTTGTTTTAATAAAAAAAAACTTTTAAAATATGTAGATAAATTTATTGAATTAAAACATCAAATATGGAAATTTTTTTAGGAAGAGGGCTTTAAAAATAGTCGGATAAACTTCTAATAAACGGGATGGGGGGGGGGGGGGGGGGGAGGGTCACTAATAGAGAAAATAAAGATATGTGGGTAACCCCACCATGCGCCTATCCACGATTCGCCTATCCCATCATTCGCCTATCCCACGATTCGCCTATTGGGGGAAATTCCACGATTTGCCTATCCCACTTTTTGCCTATCCCACTATTTGCCTATTGGGGGAAAGGACACGATTCGCCTATTGGGGGCAAAAACACGATTCGCCTATTGGGGGCAAAAACATGATTCGCCTATTCCAGGATATAAGGGGATTAAGGTGGATTTGGGGGGATTAAGCCGGATTAAGGCCTGGAATCGATGGGAAAAGGCTCGGACGGCCAATGGAAGATCTGGGAAGGCCCTATGAGTGCGCGGGATATATCCGGATAAAGGGGGATTAAGGTGGATTTGGGGGATTAAGTCCCGAAATAGATTGGAAATAGTCCAGAGGTCCAGTGGAAGGTTGAGGAAGTGCCTGATAGTGCACGGGATATATCCGGATATAGGGGGATTAATCCGGTTAATCCCCTTATATATCCACCTTAATCCCCCTATATCCGATATATCCCGCTCACCACTAGACAGCCCACGTGCCTTCGGCAGGCTTACCAATTACTTCCTACCCATTTCCCGCCTTAATCCCATCATTTTGGCCCTTAATCCCCCCAAATCCACCTTAATCCCCTTTATCCGGATATATCCCGCGCACTCATAGGGCCTTCCCAGATCTTCCATTGGCCGTCCGGGCCTTTTCCCATCGATTCCAGGCCTTAATCCGGCTTAATCCCCCCAAATCCACCTTAATCCCCTTATATCCTGGAATAGGCGAATCATGTTTTTGCCCCCAATAGGCGAATCGTGTTTTTGCCCCCAATAGGCGAATCATGTCTTTTCCCCCAATAGGCGAATCGTGGCTTTTCTCCCAATAGGCGAATCGTGTCCTTTCCCTCCAATAGGCAAATCGTGGGTTTCCCCCCAATAGGCGAATCGTGGGATAGGCGAATGATGGGATAGGCGAATCGTGGATAGGCGCACTGTGGGGCTCCGGATATGTGAATTCATTTCATTTTAATATGATTTAAAGGAGACATTTCGCCTTAGAAATGTAATTCCAATGAATATTATGAGAATTGTTTTAAATGATGTTCAATTGGATGGATTCAATTTGCCAAAAGGAACGTGTGTAAATGCTGAGATTTCCGCCGTTCTTTATGATGAAAATGTTTGAAAGATAATTCTAAATATTTTTAAAATTATTTTTCAGATCTTTCCCGAACATAAAAAAATTTATTCCCAATCGATTTTTGGATGAAGAGGGGAAATTGAAGCGATGCGATCAATTAATTCCATTTTCATTGGGAAAAAGGCAACATTTAATAATTAGGAAAATGAGCTGATTAAAATAAAAACTTTTGCCAAATTGGACCTATTTTGGGTCGGGGACAAAAACACAAGAGATTATAAAAAATTAAATAAATTTAATGGTTCAATTATAGTAAAACTGCGGCCGAAGCACTTTTTCTCATGGTCAGAATTGGTTTTAATTATTCTAATCGAATTTTCTATTTTGGCTAATATCCCATTAGCTAAATTTTATAATAATAGCTCTTTCTATAGACAATTTTGATTTTGATATCAAAATTATTGTTCCAGATTGATTGGGCATTAAATTATGGTCAAAAAATGAAAACTGCCAAAATTTGGCCTATTTTGCCGCTTTCTTACTCAAATCATTTTGAAATTTTAAATCAATTCCATTAGTGATTATTCTCCAATCAATTGATCCAAATCCAAAATATAAGATATTCTAACATGAAGGAATTTTTTTGCAAAAATCCTGTCTTAAATGCCCCGTTATTATTGCATCCATTTTGCGTGTATTTTGGCAATTATTTTACTGGGCCAATAATTTAGGGGAATGATATTTTTATGGGCTGTCTGAATTCTGAAAACAGAAAAAAAATATGAATCTAGCCTTGGGCAAAATTCCATTCCTATGGAGAGAAGAATTTAAAAATAGAAAAAAAATTCTAAAATTTTTGTAGGAAGTCTTTTTGGTGCTTTTCTTCGGCATTGAATATTGTGTCCGTCTCTGGGCCGCCGGTTGCCGTTCCAAATATTTGGGCTTTTTTGGCCGTTTGAAGGTTTTCATTGCTTCTGATTATTGTGTTGAATTTCCCATTCCCTTTTTTTGCACAGTTTGCCCGAAAACCAATCTCCATTATTGGTTAGTATTTTATTTAAAATAATGCTCGAGATTCTCGACAGTATTTTAAAAAATTTCATCCAAATTCTCGAGCAATTTTATCCATAATTAAATCCCCCTTTTGTTTAGATCTTTGTGTTGTTGTGGCCAGTTTGGTGGTCATTTGTGTAGGCAGCGAAGGAAAGGTGTTCGCCACTAGTGCCATTCGGTAATTTTTTTTAATTAAATTTGAGAATAATTCCTCAATTCAGCGGCGTTCGCTTTCTCCAAATTCTTCGAATGCTTCACGTCGATCGGCAGGGTGGCACCTGGTCAATCCCGATCTAAATTTCCATACTAATTTTTACAATTTTCAGGCGACTTCTTGGCTCCGTGGTTTTCATCCATCGACAAGTTTTTTCCCATTCATTTTTGACCAAAATATTTTATCTTTCCCAAGGAATTGATCACCACCCTTTACATTGGCTTCCTTGGCCTTATTTTTTCTTCCTATTTTGTGTATTTGGCCGAAAGGGACACTCAACAAATTGGCCCAGATGGAAAGCCGGCATTCAGCAGTTATGCTGATGCCCTTTGGTGGGGAGTGGTCAGTTTTCTTTTAATGTTATACTTAATAGTTATGGAATTTACTGTGGTGAACATATAAGTAAATTTATTCAAAAATTTGTTTTCCTTAATGTAATTTTGGAATACCAAACATGAATTTGTTCGCATTTTAGTCATATTTGGCTACTTTAATAAATTTATGTAACATTGTTAATTTTTGATCTATTCTTGTTAAATATTGGCATACATTTTTCAAAATTGAAGCTTCATATTTCTAATTAATCTTATAAAATTAATTTATGAATTAAAACGGTAGAAAGAAAGCGCTATCGCGCTTTAAAAGATTCCTAGAAGGGTTAAATTTCATAATAGAATCCATTCCCCATATTTCTGATAAAAATTTAACTCGCGCAGAACCGGTTTAAAAATTTGAACCGGTTTAATTTTCAAAATAAACCTCAAATTCGTGATCCCCATCATCGAAAAACCCTAAAAAAGTATTGGACCTTGGAGGGATTCGAACCCGCGACCTCCGATTAGTTTCTCCCATCTTCGCCAATCGGCTATGAAGGGAAAAATGCCGAGGTACCAAATTTTGCCGGCCTCCACAGCCCTGGGTTTTGAAGATAGACCCCATAAACCATATATCATTTTGTAGCTAAGACTCTAACTTAGGTTCCTAGAATAACAATGGGTATCGAAAAATCAAAAGGAAAAAATTTTACCTGAGTAAACCCCAAAAATACAATTTTTTAAACCGGTTTTTGGCTAATATCTCGAAACCAAAAAAAGATTTTGGGAAAAACGGATTTTTCTAGTATGTCCCATCTATATGGGAAACTTTTAAAAAAAAATCACGAAATTCGGTTGGCTAGAAGTTGAGATGTTTGAAAAAATAACGATAAACAGAAAATATTATAATATTATATAATTTATTTTTTAACAAATTTTAAGTGAATGATAATTGCACATTTATTGGTTATGTATTTTTCACTTTCATTCATCAATCAATGCTTTTGTTTATTTTGTTGGGTCGAAATTCATCCGTTCCTCGTTACGCCAATTTGAAAAATTGTGAAGGGTATACCATTTTCCATCGGGCATTCGCTTCATGGTGGTTATCATATCGCCGTATGTGGTCTTACCATCACTGAGATAAGGAAAAGAAAATTAAAAAGGGAATATTTAGAAAAATATTTACCCTGGTACAGCTGTATTCACTGACAACGCTGCACATATTGCCTTCGATGACAATTTCCTTCAAATCAGTCTGAAAAATTATTAAAATAATCCATAAAATGTTATTTTGTTGTTTTTCTTACATATCCAAATTTATATTTGGTATTGGGAAATCGGACGAATGCACTCGCATACATTTTTTCGATTGCATCGCGGCCATACACCGGGCCATTGGGCTTAAAATTGGAATAAAAGAATTAAAATATTGTAATTAGATTAATTTATATTTTTAAATGAAATTATTAATTTTGACAAAGTTCCGAATTTGGGATAATTTTGATGCCAAAAAATAGCCCAAAAAGTGACCAAATTATACAACTTTTAAAGATTATTTCCAACTAAATTCAATTTATTTGAAGCCATATTTTATTCAAATCCCAATTCATTTTTACGGGCACGAATCGGGCAGTAAAAAAAATCTATCCTTTTTTTGGCCAAATTCCTATTTCCATTTTGATAAAAATTTAAGAACGATAATTCTAATTTATTTTTTCCCCTAAAAAATTCATACAGCGGAAATGTTTGTTGCCTCCAGCAAAATTGTCTTGGCCAACCGTTTTGCATCATTGTCAAGGAATGCATCGTCCATTTCTTTCCAAACGGCACGAATTTCCGCTTCAGCGTTGGCGTTAGAATTAGAGGACATTTTTTATTTAATAAGAATATTTTTAAATTAAAACAAATGGAATGTGAATGGAGTGATGAATTTTTTGTAAATTGTTGATATTATTTATAGATAGACAGTAGAAAAGGAGATTATAAATTTTCTGCTGGAAAAGTGACGGGTCATTGTAGGTTGGAGTTTTTGTACAAATTTTATTGGAGAAATGGGCGGGCGAAGAAGAGAAAATGGTTAAAAATTCTTCTGTAGATTGTAGTTTTTGAGCAAATTATTTTATTCTGATGTTTGATTAGAAGATAAGGGATTGGAGTAGAAAATTTCTGGGAAAATTTTGTTCCAAATATGGACAATGATCACACATTCGGATGATTTTTTTCGAAATTTTATAAAAATGCTTTAAAGAAATGAAATATTTACACTATTTGGTGTGAAATGAAGGAATTGGATTAGATGGTGCAAACTGCAAATATGACATTTTCGAATGACATAAATAATAAATTAGTTTCTTAATTGAATTATATTTAAAAATTATTTAATTAATGAAAAATATGAGATGATATTCACTATCTACCAAATTGGCAATTTGTATGCATTTTCTTTCTCTCAAAATTTCAATAAAAATGAATTTTAATTTATTTACCATTTTGTTCACTTTTTTGATTTGAAAGAATGTAATTTTGGTTTGAACCATTGCGATTCTATTTTTAATTTTATATTTATTTCATATATTCATATTGAAAATGTAGAAAATATAATTGAATAAAATTGTATTTGTATCCCTTTTATAGTATGGAATAATTTTGAAATAAACTAATCAAATTCATTTCCTCCCAAAAGTAATATTGTTAAGAGATGATTCAAATTATTAAATTAATTAAAAATTAATTATTTTATATTAATGAATAACATATAAATTGTAAATATAAATTAATCTAAATTAAAAAAAATTGGGTAAAAAGGACAATTTTCGGATCACCCGTGTTTTCATCCCAATATGGGTGATGTATTAAGCATAAAATCTGCTTCTATTCTTTTCAAAGTTCAGTTTCTTTGAGTTCAATGAGTGCCACCACTACCAAATAGCATTATTTGCCTCTATAAATTAATTTTTAAGATTTAATTGTGAATTAAGAATTAACTTATAAAAGTAAGCCACATTATCAAAGAGTCAATATTTATTACGACTTCATTTTAAAGTTTTTACTCCATTTTTATTTATATGTATTTGCCAATATGTTTTAATTTTATTAAAGGCCACAAATACTTTTCGAATTTGTAAGCCAAATACACCCGAATTTGTAGCCTCCCTTATCTTTCCTTTTTCTTAATAATTGAATGGAACCATTCAAGCAAAAATCAAATAGAAAATTATATTATTATTGATTTTGAATATTCTCTCATTAAAATTCGTTTATATTCTCTCCAATGTCCTATGATAGTCCTAATTAATAATAAAATTAAAATTTCATATATTTTCGCTTTAAATGTCCGAAATAGAGAGTTCGGTTTGCAGTTCGGTGGAAAATTCTGAATTTGAATCGAATGCAATTTTTGGGACCGCAATTTGCCAAGTTTGCAATTTTGTCGGTGCCAATTCCCATTTTGGGGCAATCACCTGTCGAGCATGTGCCGAATTTTTTAGGTTCACCAAAATGGGTTGAAAATTTATTTTTTTGGACTAAATTTTTAAATTTTTAGGCGATCTGTTCATAATTTACGTGCATATAATAAATGCAAATATTTAACGGCGGATGGAAATGAATTTGATGAACAAAAAGGTATTTGAAAGGATATACCATAAATTAAATTAAAATAATATTAGTAAAAAATTGTCGTCATTGTCGAATGCAAAGATGTCAACAAATTGGAATGCAGGCAGAAAATGGTCTCGAATAAATATTATAAAATTTTAAATTTCAATTTAATTTTGCAGTCGATTCTCGACTTTTGTTAAGGCGAAGGATAAAAAGACAAACGGCTAAAAACAATTCCATAAATCCAAGGTTTCCAATAGCCAAGGTGCATTCCAATAATTTTATTATTTTACTCTATGGAAATATAGTTAGATATTCAAACAAAAAATCCTATTTTTGGAAATGAGTAAAATTTGAATTTGTATGGCCTAAATATGTTATTATTTCGAATTCGAAACCGATTTCAGAAAAAGTTTTCTAAATTCAAATACTAGAAACTAGAATTTCAAATATCAGTTATATACATTTTCATCTTATTTGGATTCTAAAGTTTTAATAATTTGCCAATTCCATCAATTTAATCTCAAATAAGATAATATGCTTATACGGGAACAACCCAACTTGATACTTGGCCAGCAGCTTGCTTCATTTTCAATAACTCATTAAGAATTGAACCAATTTTTAATAATTCTAATATCGAATTAGAGAGTAAAACTTTTGATAATTGGTTCAGAATTGATGGAGTTAGGCCCAATAAATACTGAAATATTCACTAATTCATCAAAGATCATCTTAAATGAATTTTTGGAAATTCTAAATTTCTGAAAAAATTTAAATAAATTAATATAATTGGATAGAAAAAAGTTTACTCTTTAATTTGATATTATATTTATATTAAATCGGTTCATTCCACGATGAGTTATTAAAAACGGCGTTTATTCTATTGAGTAATTATTGGATAAAATAGTTCAAAAATATTATATTTACCAAGAAACATTGGCCACGAATATAGGGTATATTAAGTTTGAAAATGGATAATAAAATCCAAATGAATTCAATTTGAAGGATTATGACCATAGTCAAATGCAAAATGTGCACTCATTATGTTATGTGGACGACAAATTTCGGAGAATTTATTTTGCCCAAGGATTTCCTCTCGAATTATTGGAAAAAACATTTTCATTTGGCACACTAATGGAAATACTTGAATGGAGTGAACAATTCTATTTGCTGGGAATGGTAATGCGCAAAATATTAATAATTAAATTACCAAAATGGCAACAGGACATAAATTGGTGGAAGGCCAAAAATGGGGCGGTGGAGGAACGATTGTGCCGTGTGGCCAGTTGCTATCAATGTCGAGGTGGCACAATCAATTATTGTATGACTCAAAGTCTTTTGGTGCTCTTCGATTTGATCAAAACCCTTTCAATCTTCAGGGAAATTGAAATCCATGACAAAGTAATTAATTGCAGAAAATTTATGAAATATAAAATTGGATTAGGATTATGGGATGCCGAACATGACTTTAACTATATTACATTCTATGCCTTAATAATTTGGTTATTTATTGGTTATCAGGTTGCACGTTGCAGATTAAAAAATATTTTAATTTTGTTAT
This sequence comes from Pratylenchus scribneri, assembly GCA_030063045.1. NCBI lineage: Eukaryota > Metazoa > Nematoda > Chromadorea > Rhabditida > Pratylenchidae > Pratylenchus > Pratylenchus scribneri. The sequence goes on along the minus strand of JAQSEB010000111.1, from coordinate 1,155,856 downwards.
TCATATTTTGATTCTAAAACGATAACATGATTAGGGTCAGAATCGTATGCCCAATTTTGGGGTTAACATAGGATAATTTTGTTTGTGAAAAAAAATTTGTAGCTGAAAAACTGTAATGAAGTGACTCTATTACCTAGGGATTTAGAGGAATTTGAAAAATTTACAGATTTTGCATTTACGAACCGTTGGCATGCCCTTCATGATGTTTTGTTATTTCTTTAATTCCTGCCAAATGAACATTGGCACCGTGTTGGACAGGGATGGAACACCGACAATCACAATTTTTGGGGAGCAGAAATATTCGGGCGATAAAATGTTATTATTTATTTTTTAAAATTTGAATTTATTTATATTTTCATTTCAGTGTGGCCAAAACTGTGGATTATATGTTTGTGAAAATTTTTGAAAAATTCTACATGAGTGGAATTACAAAGGAAGAATATGTTCTTTTGCAGTCCATTTTATTGGCACAACCAGGTTCATTCATTTTCGTACATCATAATTTTAATTGGTTGAAATATATATTTAGTTGTTAAAAGCTTTATGGCTTTTGAATTTTAATCACTTTTAATAACTACTTAAAAAATATAGGGAGCAGATTCTAATAAGACAAAAATTTAAAAAATTTGCTTTTATCGAAAATAACAAAAAATTAATATAATAATAATTTTCCATATAGTTTTTAAATGAATGGAAAATGTTCTTTAAATTTTGGCTATACCGTATTTCCTCTATTAATATCCCTCCCTCTAATAGTAGCCCCACTCAATTTTCAAATACTGTAACGTTGAAATAAAGAACTTCTTGAAAAAATTTATTGCATTTCTTAGTGCCATTAGGATTTATAAAAAAACGCTATAATTTTTTCAAAAATGTCTACAGATAAACCAAATTTTGCCCATTTTAGGCCTCGAAAATTAGTAGCCTCGGGGATATTAATGGATTAGTTATTTACTTATTTTGTTGGAAAAAAAAATTTCAAAAAAAAAAACTTAATCATTATTTCTTATACCAATAAATCCTCATTATTTCTTATACCAATAAATCTTCACTATTTTTAACCAATATTTCCATTTAATTTCTCAATTATTATTTGTTTTAGTAGCATTGAATTTGTCCAGTCAAGCCCAGCAAAAACTTCATGCGGAATCAGAAAAATTGGGCACAATGTTATTGCGAATGCTACAAAGAAGGCTGGGCCCAATGGCCGGTGCAAGCAGATATGCCGAAATACTTCCACTCATTCAATTGGCCTACATTTTGGCCAGAAAACGTTATGAATTAATCAATTATTTGGACATTTTCTACGAGGATGGAAGAATCCATAAAAGTGTTCCACCCGCATTGAGCTCATTTTGTACAATTGGCAGTTTGGAAATGGAAGGAAAATAGTTGGATTGAAAATTAAATGGAAATTTGATCAAATGTGATTATTATTATTCTACATCTTTTTATGTGATTTATTCTTCGACATTATTTTTTCCATAAATTTTAAAGTTTCGATAAACTATAAAATTTAAAAAAAATTTTTAATAAAAGATTGGGACATGTTGGGGTTATCCAAATTCGATCACCTAGAAAAAATTGATTAATTTAAAATTGAAATTGAGAATTTTTACTCAAAATGCTGAAAAAAAAAGATAAAAATCGAAAACAATACTACAAAAAACTGGGTTTTTAATTCCGACACCTTTGTTGAATAACCCTAGGCATGATTGATAACAATAAAATGGTCAGATAAATATTTTTTTTAAATAAAATACTTTAGTCCAAAAATGACATGAATTCATCTCATTTAAATTTGAATTATGGATCAAATTTTATAAATCTTTGCAAATTTTATACCGAATTTTATTTGAATTGCACGAATTTAACAGTATCAAAAATATAGATACATTTATAGAAAAAAGTTTTTTTAATTGAATTTGATTTATGCCAATAAAAAATAATTCCCTCTTTCAATTTCTATATTATTGTGCCCTCTTCTGCTTTAATTCCATTTTGGCCAACGATTTGCTCATTTATTCCTTTGATTGGAATTGACGAAATTGTTGTTTGTGGAAATGTTGGTGTACAATTATTCATTTGGCATTGTTGGAAAAAAGGCTGAAGAAGTGGAGAATATGCGGGCATTGCATTCGATGAAGAAAATGATGGAAATGGGCCGCTGGCCAATGTGCCTGGAAATGATTGTCCATTTCCGCCAAGATTGGCCGAATTTGGTGGGAATGCGAAAAGTGTATTGCTACCATTCGTTGTTGATGAATTCCATGCTTAAAAATAAAAGAATTAATTCTTTTTAAAGCTTATTTTAGTTAATTTACAGCAAATTAGTGTGTTGTTCTCCTCTGATTTGCATCCATTTTCCACCGGATTGAGTCCACCAACATCGTTTGGCATTAAATCACCTTCTTCAGGTGCCGGCAAATTTCGAAGATATTTGCTTAAATTATGAATGAAATTGGCCAATTTATAATAAATAATGGTTTAAGGGCGTTCGGGGACATTTTCGTCTTGCCATTATTAGCGATTTTGAATATGTAGTCATAAATCGTAAGCCAATTTACCAATCTAAATGCTTTAAAGTATGCATTTAATAGTCCTAATGTTGAATTTTCATTGGTATATTGATCATCCAAAATTGTAAAATTTGGCCAAGTTATGGCCAAAACTTAAATATTTATGCACATATTTTAGACAAATTTTGATGTACAATATATCAATGGATAGCCAATATTTAAGACTATTAAATGCACTTAAATTATTTAGATCGGTTAATTTGTTGATGATCTATAGTTTTCAAAACTGCTGAAAAAGGAATGGCCTAGACGAGAGTATCCCTGGGCAGGATTATTGGACCCCATTTAAATCGAATATAAGATTTACCGATGTTTTGCCCGTCGATTCTTGAACCAAACCTGAATATAATACAAAATTCAATAAAAGGAAATATTCAATCTTGGCCAACTTGTATTTTTGATTCTGGTAAATTGATTTCCTTGGCCAATTTATCCCGAGTGGTCACATCCGGATAGTGGGATTTGTCAAAGCATTTCTCCAATTCCTACAAATATATTTATTTTATAATCCATCTATAATTTTACCTCCAATTGTATTTCGGTGAATGCGGTTCGATTCCGTCGAGCAACTTTGCGCCTATCCTCTGCACTTACTTTTTGGGTTGTTGAATTGGGACCAGTGGAAGATTGACCTGAATAATACAAAGTTAATGCAATGGATTGAATTAAGTCAAATATTTTGATTCATTTTAAAAAGGGGTACAAAAAAGGATCAAAAACAGAAAGCTAGTCATTGAGGGGGAGTTAAAATTGGAGAGAGCTGCTGGCCATTTAATTTTTGCAATAAATATAAATTATTTTTAATGACTTCTAACTTTTAACAAAGTTTTTGGCATAGATTGAATTTGACCTAAGCTTTACAGAAAATTTCGACAGCCTTTTCAATATTTCTATTCTCATTCTAATTTGTTCTTTATGTATATTTTCTATTTAAGGCATCCTATTTCTACTATTCCCTAGATAAATTTTCTACTTAATTTTTTTTGCTTAATCTCTATATTACTTTGTCCAGCAATGATGAAGTTTGGCGGTGCAAAATGTGCCGGGATTGAGGGCGGCGATGGATTCAAATGAGGCTGCAAATTTGACAAAATGGAAGGAGGAAATTTACTGAAAAATGCCGCTGGGCCCAGCAAACTTTCCATCATCATTTGGTGCAGATTCTTCAAAATTAAATGCAATTGGGCCAAATTTTCCCCTTTTAATATTTATTATTTACCTGTTCTTGTTGGCCACTTTCATTGCATCCACCATCACCAATAATCCCTCCGCCAATGAGGGGAAAGGAAGATTGGGGCGGCGGGTGGGGTACAGTAGGACTTTGAGGGAGGAGGGGAAGAGGGGCAGAAATGATGGATTTGTCCAAAAGAAAATTGGAATTGGAGGCAAATGATGAGGGAATAATTGGTAAAAACATTGAATTGGTGGAAGATGATGATGTTGGGGAAATTTGCAGAGGGCCTTCCTCCATTTTTGAAGAAATTTTCTTAAATTTGGAAATTTACGAATAAATTCAAATTGCGGAGTTTTGAGAGAAGAAAGAGAATTGAAGCGGGCGGAAAGTGAGTATCGGATTGCTCTTTTGGCAGAGAAATAATATTTATTTGCATTTTATGAATAGCAAAATCCTCGGAAATTAAAAATGGTCTCTTTAAAACTCTTCCTCTTTTCTTTTTAAACTTTTAGTCATTTCTCATGAATTAAAGAGCTCAAGAAATTAATACCATCAAAGATTTAGAGGAATAAAAAGAAAATTTAAAAAAATAATTATAAAATGGTACTTGTTCGGTTTGGGTCATTATTTTTTGTTGAATAAATAAAAAGTGAAATGTCGCTAAAATTATCAAGATTAGAATTAAGGTAATACAGGGTATTATGGATAGGATATGTATCTCACGTATCTCTGAATAACCCTAATTCTGATGAATTATATGCGGGCACTTTTCACTTTGTCAACAAAAAATGGGACCAAAACCGAAAAAGTACCTATGAAATAATATTTGAAAGGAGGAGGATTACGGTTCCAATTAATTCGTTTTACTATTCCAAAGCTAATTTTGGCATCAATAAAAATGCAATGATGAATTTTGAGGTTTTTCATCCTTACATATTTAGTCCTGGCTTAAAGGGGAAGGCAATGTGGTGGAAGGGGCCAGTCATTCGAATTGCTTGTGGAAGCTATTTTCGAGAAGAGCCAATCGTCGCCGGCAGCCGGCTGGGAAAACCGATTTGCCGTTGTTTGGGGGGAATTGGTGGGGATTGAATTGGACGTAAATCTGCTCTTCGGCTGCTTCACCGAGAATGGTGGCGACGACCGGCCGCCTTGCGCCTCATTCCCCTGCCCTCCTTCTTGTTCTTGTTGTTTACATTGGGGATGAGCCGATTGCTTGGGGGGAGGAGGGGAGAATGATGGGCTTTGGTGGGGGGAAATTGGCGAACAAGGATTGGCCGATGCCGATTAGTAGGGGGAAATAAGGGATGATGCCCTTATGGCCAAATGGGCCAATTTGAGGGTGGAAAATAGGGCAAAAAGGACAATTGATGGGATGGGAACCAGAAAACAGTCAGACGATGTTGTTTAGAATGGATTGGCATCACCTTGATTTGTGGGATATTGAAAAAGTGCATTTTGCCATCATTCTTGATTTATTTATTCTTAATAGTGCATAAATTTATTCAATCACATTTTTGGAAGCAGCCCTACTATGCATTGGCTCAGGCCAACTAAGCGCAAGGCTCATAATACGAAAAGTACAAAACAATTTCACTAAATTTGTTATCAATTGAAAGAGCTAAGTGAGATCTAAGGGTGGATGAAAAATTTATATTAATCATTTTAAAAATTCAAATAGTTATTATCAAAAAAGTCCAAAAATTACGAAAAATGATGTCAGATTTATTCTCAAAATCATATTTTCACAAAAGATTTATTTTATATAATATACATATTGATAGACAAAAATTGTTTCTTCATATAATATTATAATGGATAGACTCGGTTCAGTACTTCGAAAGTTATGAATGATGAGTCAAATTTTCTCGCATCGACTTAGGGGTATACCCTAAATTTCTCTTTTTAATACCTTGAAAAAAATAAAATAATTTGAACATTTTGAATAATATTATTTGATTACATAAATACAAATCCTCTTCACTAAATTTGTTTATTTCTCTCCCATCACTCCTTAAAAGGTGAAATGCCGAAGTGGATTGGAATTGGAAGGTTGTGTAAATAATCCATCCAAAAAAGGTGGATGAACGACTTGTCGCTCAAAAACATTGAGTAAAGTATAAGCCACAGAAGCCTTTAATGGAGTCGGCAATTGGCCCTCAAAAAGGATGACATATTCATCCGAACCACCTTTTGATAATCCGACGGCAATATTCCCTGCTCAACCTTCTTTTGTGCCATTCTCCTTCATAAGTAACCTCTTAACATATTTTATATTGGCTAATGTTCCCAAAAATGGGCAAACATGGTTAATGTTGTTTATTTGCGAAAATTTTTTTTTATTCTCCGAATAAAACATTTATGTCTTTATTCATCATTAATTCATCAATAATTATAATTAGTCAATTGCAATATAATGTAAAAGAAAAATATGAAGAAAACAAAATAAAAATTTTATTATTTATTTCTATTCATTCTTTAAATCTGTCTCTTTTAAATATAAAAATATATTGTTTGCTCAATATCCAATTTTTACTAATTTTCTTTTATGTCCAAATATATTTAATTTTTTACATCTAATTTAGATATAATATTATAAATTAATTAAATTCTAATTGGGATCCATGCTCCCGACATCCATTCCAAATATGCCGTTTATTTATGATTTCTAATTATAATATTTTCATCTTATTAGCCTCTGTCGCCCAAATTTGTCCTTTTTAAATATTTCCGCTTCAATCTTTCTCATTATTAATTTATAGGAATAATTAATTAATTAATTTGCGATATTTTGGGTATATCATTTGTCATAATTCTATGAGTTGTAAGGAAAGAGGAGCCGCATTTCATTTGTCCAGCAGAGCCATTTCCGGCTTTTGGTTGACCATAGCAGATTTGTTATCCCCTCCCCTCCCTCCCCTCCCCATCCTCCTTTGGTGAATGGCCCAACAATCAAATTCGAGAGCAAACAATTATTCTTTTTGCCTTCAAATATGGTTTTGACATCTATTTTTATGTTGACTTTGATGGCCGGATGACAGGTGAACAAGGGTTTAAGGGAGGGGGCAAAAATAGGCAAACCAAGAAAAAGTGGGATAGGCAAGAAGGACGGAATAGTGGAATAGAGGAATAGAAATAGAGGAATGAAATATTGAAGAATCGGATTTGACCGGAAATTTGAAAAATAATTTTTTGAATAAATAAGGATTTTATGAGTAATCTAAGTAAAATGTAAAAGAAATTTATCTTATATTTATTTCACCCAAAATGAACTTTAATAGAGTAATCCACGATATTCGTTCGTTTTTTGTTTGTTTTTTAAATTCAGTTTCGGTTTTTTGGGTCAAAAATCACTAGATTTGGTTCAGTTTCTGGTTCGGTTAACGGCGATGAACTACCCTAAATTTTAATATCCATATAATGCCTCTAAATATATTGAAAATAAGTATATATCCAAAATGAGTACAAAAGTATTAAAAATATTTTATACATTTTATTAGGGAAATAAATTCATTTAAATTATCTTTTTTTTTGCCAAATTTGTTTAATCTTTCTTCCTGAATATAATGTTTATTAAATAGGAAAATTTGAAAATGTAACTTGCCGAAGTAGTCTTCCCAAAAGTCGATTTATTCGAAAAATGGGTGGCCCAATAATTTGATGATGCCATTTAATATTTGCAGAAGTTTGAACCATTGTTTTTGATGAATTTGGAATTGGATTGTACTGAAATTTTAATTTCTTTCAATATTAATTTTAATTAAATATTTACATTGTTTTCGTAATTCGAAATTTGCCTCATTTTTTCGTCATTTACATTTTTCCTTTTTAATTCCTCAATTTTTTCCATTGCAATTTTCTGCATTTGTTTATTCCTCTCAATTTGTTCTTGAATTCCATTTATTTTTGATTCCTTTTATACAAAAAATATTCATTAATTAATTCCCAATTCCCTCTTTAAACCTTTTCCATTTCCCATTTGGCTTTCACCAATTCACCCAATAAAATGTCAATTGTTGCTTTTAATTGGCCACATTTCTCCTTTTGTTCCCATATTTTCCTTCTTAATTCATTCATTTCTCGTAAATTTTTAAATTCTTCCTGCATTTTTCAATTAATTTAATTTAATTTTTAATTATTTTTTGCCTCGATTCCTTCCATCAATTCTTCTCGTTCATTTTTTCGCCAGTTTCTTCTTTTTCGGCCATTCTCATTTTTTGTTGAGTTTTCCAAAATGAAATTTTTCCATTTAATATGTTCCGCCTCCAATTCAGTTTCAGTTAAGAATGTTTCCTTTAATTATTATTTTTTAATATTTTAAATTTTTTGATTAATTGAAAAGAAAAAATATAAATTTATTAAATTAAATTTTCATAAATTTATTAAATCTTTTGTACTATAAATCAAAATTTACCTGTTCCGCGAATAAATTGGTCATTCCTTTTTTGTAGTTTTCGATTTTAATTTTTATTTTTTCTTTGCAAATATTTTTATTTTTATGCAAAAACATTTTGGAGTTTTTAAAGAAAATATTATTGAACTGAATGATGAATCAACAAATTGTTAGAATTTAGTGAAGAAGAAAGTGACATTTTTCAGAATAATTTTGATTAAACTGATAAAAAAAAGGCTAAAATTGGGGTGTGTCCTTCATTAAACTCTAAAATTCCTCATTATTCATAAAATTAATATATTTATATATTTATGCAATATTTTACATAATTAAATTTCCTGGGTGATAGACGGATAAAAATATTCCATTATTTTAACATCATCATTCATTTTTCTTATCACTATCCTCCATATTATCATTAATTATCAATAAAATGCGTTATATTAAAATCATTTTATTTGAAAATTTTGTTAATATTGGTAACATTTTTAAGAGTTCTTACAAATTAGTAATTGAAATTTTAAATAACACTTTTATTTGTTCAACCCCTTTAATAATTCCCCAGCCTCTGGCTCTCTGGCACGATTATTTTCCCAATGGTAAATCAAAAGAATATTTATGTATAATAGCTTGCATTTTTATAATAAGTTTAAATATTTGATTAAATTCATCATTTTTTTTTATTTTCCTTCCTTCAATTTCAATTCTTCTTTCTGGCTCTCGACTTTGTCCTCCAATTGCTCTTCAAGTTGGCGAATTTCGTTTTTCCTTTTCTTGCTTCTAAAATAAAGTAGACAATTTTAATTAAATAAAAGAAATAGATTGAAATTTATCTAATTAAACATTTAATATTTATTAATTTTAAAATAACACAAATATTCCCAATTAAATTAAATTAAATTAAATTAAATAGAATTTTAGAAAATTATTAAGCTAAAATATCTTTAAATTTACCTGCGAATAAAATCGGCGAATGTGCCCACCAAAAATACGCTGGCACCAACCAATCCAGCGGCCGGAAATAAATGCGTAACATGATGGGCCAAATGGCCTCCATTTTCAATTACATTTGATGTACCCTAAAAGAATGAAATATTTCATCAATTCTTTCCATTTTTCACTCACATAATCGTCCATTTTGTTGGCCATTTTAATTTCGTATTTTTTCATTAAAATGTTCAATTTCTTGGCCAATTCCTCCTCTCTTTTCAAGGATTCCTCCTCCTCTTTTCTGTTCGCCTGAATTTGTTCATTCAATTCCGTCGCCCCATTTCCTTCACAATTTGCCAATTCTTCCATTAATTTGTTCGTCATTTTCAATATTTCCGCATGTTTTTGTCTTGCCTCCCTCAATTCTTCCCTGACCCCAACAAATTCCCGAAAATGTTGAAATTGTTTCTGAATTGACTCAATTTATTGGATATACATAATTTTATTCACCTCAATGTCACGTTCAAATATTTTCCGGAAACTTCGCCATTTAAGCCTCTCTGTCCACCAACATTTGGCCATTTCCTCATTGGCCCAATCCAAAATTTCATTCTTCAAAATGGAATGTGCATTTGCCAATTCTTCGTCCGAAATTTGTCCATTCCCTGCGTCATCCTTTGACCAAATTGTAATTTTAATAATAAATGAATATTACCCATTGTTGGATTGCCATTTCCATTCTCGATTTGTACTCAATGCTTCCTTCCATCATTAATTTAAATTTATTCGGCATTTTTATATATTTTAATTGATGAAAAAAATATATAAAATAGGATAGAAATTTATTGACGAAAATGGAAATAAAATTGGCCCATAAAATATATTTGAACAGGGCCACACCCTAAAATTGTATGAATGATATCATTGATCAGTGTTGGGGCCATAATGCTTACCAAAATTTTATTGTCGCTGACATCATTCCGAAATTTGCTGTCTATTGCTCAAATTTTTTGGTCAAAGGATGATTTAAAAATCGCAATTATTTTTTTTTTCATTTTTGCTGAACATTCAAATGTGACATACAATATGGAAACGGTAAATATTAATTTACCCAAAAAAACCCAAATTCTTTTTTTTGGTCGAAAATTATTATATTTTTGAGGCCCATATAACTTGAACATCACTAGGCAATAGAGCTCAGGGTTAGGTCAGGGCAAGATGGGCTTAGGGGCTAAGGGTTAGGGAATCTTAAAGAAGTCTAATTTGGCAAAATTATCTTTAAAAAAAAATGATATTTTCGACACGAAAATTTTGGGTAAATTAATTTTTTGGGCAAATTAATAACTCCCCATTGGGAAAACAAAACTTAAATTCAGAATTTTGATGAACTAAATTAGTGTGAATTCGCCCTAATTTCTATCAATATGAAATAAATAATATGGAATTTATTGAAGAGGCGAGAAAATTTGGGTATTTTTGGTGGCAAATAAAATAAAAAGGATGGGATGAAAAGATAAAGAGGGGAGAATATATTAATATGAATGGAGGTGGCTAGCTCATCAGAGGGATGAAGCTAGCTGCTAGACTAGGATCAAAAAATGTCAATGAAGGAGAAATTGGATGACCATTGAATAGAATTGGGCATTTTGAGAAGACATTTCAATTATATTATAATAATTAAATTGTTTTTCGTTATTTAATTTATTCAAGAGAAAATATTGAAAATAAACTACAAGTGAAAATTAGAAGCAACTACATTTTGAAAGTGGCACATTAAATTTACAAATAAAAGTTGAAAGTATGGGGGAAATGAGCGAGCACATATGGGCATCAAGCATCCATTTCCCTCCATTTCGTTCATCCTTTCCTTCTCCATTCATTCATTAATTAATTTCCGCATCCGCACAAATAGCGGAATGTGCCGAACAAAACGGCACCAGTGGCTTCCACAATCAGCACACCGGCAAGCTCAACGGCCAACAAAATTTCCTTGAGCGATTTCAATGCCGCATTTTGACTGCCCACAAAGCCTTTGATTTGGGTTTTTACGCATTCCAATTTGGCCAAATAATCGCCGGGGTACAAATTTCGGATGCAGTTGGTGATGGCATTTTTGTAGCTGTTCACATAGAGTCTCATTGTATTATTCAAACTGTAGTAGAAGCCATTGAAGCCTTCCTCACAATCCGAAATGTTGTAAACCGGTTCATATACGACAGTTTCCCACAATTGTTGGGATGGTGGTCCGGCGGTGGCATTCACATTATTGGTGAGACTCTTTGAAGGGAAATTTGGATTTATATAGATTATTTTTAGTTTTATTGATTGATTTTGATTTTATTGATTGATTTTTAGTTTTATTGATTGATTTTGATTTTATTGATTAATTTTAATTTAAATTGATTGAATTTTTGAGTTTAATTTACGTAAATGCAGCCAGTATGAACATCGGCAAAATCCCATTCCTCCGTGATTTCAGCGGCATAAACAGAGGTACGGCATGCTTCTGATTTGGTTGAGAGTTGTGAAATAATGAATTTGAGGCGCAAAACAATGTCGGTGACTTGGTCAAAATAGGCTTTCAATTCACTCAAATATGCTTTTGCCTCAAGCAAAGTGGCTGGGGAAGTGGAATTGACGGTGGAATTGGAATTCAAATATGCTTCCAATTTTTGGATGAGAACACATTGCGATGAAGGTCCATTGACGATGGCGAAGCCAAGGGAGGAAATCAATTCATACTGAAAAGAAATTGGTTAGAATATTCGGTGGAATGCCATCAAAAACAAACCATGGTGGCCATTCCCAAAAATTGATCGAATTTGCCAAATCCTTTGATTTCCACATTTCGGACGCATTGTTCCAATGAAGGATTGAAGAAGAACAAATTCTTCTCTGTTATTTGTTTGCAATTTCCCAATTTTCGGCCCGGATTGTCTTTGAAGCTCATAATTAACTTTTTGAACATTTTGTCAATTCGATTGCAATGCAAATTGATTTTTGCCGAACTTCCTGGCCCACATTTGTCATTGGCCGTTTCATTCCTCAATGCAATGGTCAAATTGTTTGCGCCGCTGGCATCCTTTACGGCCATCAATGAGCCCATTTTGGCGGAATCAAATTGAACACCGGTGGCAATGAATTGGAAAAGGCGAAATTTGTTGGCCACTTTTTTGCATTTCAACAATGCTTTAATCTCTTTGTTGGCTTTGAAGAAATTTCTCAACAAATTGCCAATTTTGGACACTTTCTCATAGATTGTGAGGGTCAAATCCACCAACACAGCGCGAATATCATTCAGACAACCGTCGAAGATGATTTGTTGGGAAACACTCAAATACATATATTTCATGTTTTTCAGCTCAGCGATGAATTCACAGGGACACGGTTCATTTGAAGCAGGAGCCACAGTTTCCCCACCGCCGCTGACTGCCGTGGTCGATGATGAATTGTCGGTTGAGGTGGATGGACTGGTGGCTTCGGTTGAAGTGGTTGAAGTGGAATATTGGCATTGGACGGATTCCGTTGCCTGATAATCTTTGGTTGGTTTATCAGCTTCGTCACTTCCAAGGGAATAGCCGGCCAAAGCCACAATTAAAATGATTGGAACTAATGCTGATTGGATGCGCATTTTGATGTTGGTTTTTGAGTGTTTTTTGAATGAGAAGGATTGGTGGTGGTTTTGGGGGATGCGCTTCAACGACGAGGAAGAAGTGATGATTAGAATGCGTTTTGGGACTGCTTAAATAGTCCTTGGGCCAATTGGGCCATTTCACCACATTTTGAGGATTTGCATTATTAAAATAATTTGGCTGAATGACGGAGAAAATAAATGGATGAAGGACGGACAAAATTGTGGATTTGAATGGCAGACAAACAATTATTTTAGTTCATACCAGCATTTAATCATTTTTTTCGAATAAAATGCACTTTTTGTTTTCGCCGATTTGTCTTTTGAAAAATTTACATTTTTTTGAAAACATATTGCTCAAATGATATTAATATGATTTCCCAATCAACAAAAAAGGAAAGTACAAAGGCAATTAATGGAGGACAATTTAATTTATAAAATAATTTTATCAATAATTGAAAATATAATTTGTTAAAATAAAAAAAAAATGTTTATATTTTTATACATCTTTTAGAGTATTAAATTCTTCAAAAATGTTCCGCAAATTGTGCCCATTGTATTTTGTCGCAAAATGCCAAAATGTCACTAAAATTTAATTAATTATACAATTTTAAAATATTTTCTTCTAACTTTTCTCCATTTTGATTGAAACATTTGCAAACTTGCAAGAAATGTTGGTTTAGGTCAATTTGGGCAATGCATTCATTTAATATTTTCTTCACCTCCAAATCTTTGATTTTCAATCCGCATCTAATTAAATATTTAAATTTTTATTTTATTTATCTTATTTACGCACTTTTGCCCATTAAAGCAATATAAATTGCGCAATTTTTGGATGCCACATTTTCGTGAACATTTATCAATGTACATCGCATTTTTGATGAATGGAATTTGCAGTCCCATTGAAATATCTTAAATGAATAATTTAAATTAAAATGAATAAATGAATTTAAGGACCTTCCAAATTCTGATGAATTCGTTCCACCCAAGGCTGAATATATTTCAGCAAAATGCCCTCAAAATCGCTGTACTCCGTTTTTTGTTCTCCAATTCCAGAAAAACAACTGCAAAAAATTATTAATTCCTTTTTTAAATTAAATAAAAAATATTAAATTCTCTGTTGAAATTTGACCTTTCTTGTCTAATCGATTCTCGTTGAATACAATCAAAAAATGTGAAAATCTGATTTTTACGCATTTCCATGCATGGAGCAAACGTTGATGTGGAATTAATCAACTTAATTAATAATTTTTGAATATTAATCAAATTGTGTGGAACTTTTTGTAGGCCAGCCCTGTCCACACATTGATCCAAACATTCCGCAATTTCGTCTTTCATTCGTTCAAAGCATAGCTTTTGTTGGTTACATTTGCACTGAATTTTATATAATTTTATGAAGTGTTCTACTTTTTTTACTTGACGAATTTGTTCAATTCCATAGGAAACTGTAAGCAAAAACGAATAAAGTAAAATGAGCACAAATTGACGATTTTCCATAATTTTTGTAATTGAATTTGAAAATATTAAGATTAATTGATGGTATTTTCTTGGGAGTTTATTTTTATTAAATTGGATAATATTTTGGACCTTCCAAACCCCTTTTTATATTGGTTGCCAGCCGCCCGCGCAATTTTGTTTTCCATTTCCAATTTTCACAATTTGTTTACATGTTCCTAGGAGGAAACCAAAATTAATGAAAACAATCTAATCCATCCATCTATCCAGTTTGTTGACGAATGAGTGCAATCAACGGTCAACAATTTGTTTAAAATTATTATAAAATGAATAAAATATATGGAAAAAATAGAAATTATATTTTATTTTCATTAAATTTGTGTGGAAAAATTGTTTAGGTTTGAATCAAAATATTAATTTAGGTAATTTTCATACTTCATATTAATTTAATTTATTTTTCTCCAGATTCTTCCATTAAGTGTACTTTAAAAAATTTGAAAGAATAAAATTGAATATTATTCAATCAATATTTATTATTTACATATTATATTATTTTGTTAACATTTTAAAATAATAATTTTTAAATTTAATTTTATTACAATTTTTTTAAAAAAAAATAAATTGAGTCCAAATCCACCTTCCAAAATTTCCCCTCTACTTTCCATTCAATTCATTTAAATTCCCTTTCGTCCCATTTTGCTGGTGGTCAATTTTGATTTTGATGATGACGAAATGATGATCTATTCCTGAAATTGAAAGCAAACATTGGCGCACACAAAAGGGCAGCCAGCCGGACGATGAAGATGGCCGATTAATTTTCGGAGTTTTTGGAGAAGGCAGGGCCAATATTTGCTGCAGCAAAATTCATTTTCAAAATAAACAGACAATGGAAAATGGAATTTATTGAAGAGAAAGCGGAAAGGGGGTGAAGACAATATGATCAAAAGCCAATAAGAATTTTGTGCGGAGGAAAAGCATGCGAAAATAATTTTTGGGGGAAATGGGCACAAAGGGCCATATGGATGGAAGGATGGGGACAAAAATTTCAAGGAGTGAATTGGGGAGGGGCAAAGGAATTGGACGAATTATAGTGGCTGCGCATTTCGATTGATGATCGACTTGGTCATTTTGGCCATTTGATGAAAAGGCCATAGGGCAGACTAATAATCCGTGCATAAAATTAAAGTGGTCCCTGAAGATGAAGCTCTCTGTCCTTACAAACAAAAATCATGGATTTTTCAAATTAGCGGCAATAAAAATAAATCGCTTTCCTTACTAATAAATATAAATTTCTTTTTTAATTTAAGAATTAAAAACTCATTAAGATTTCAAACAGCTAAAATTAAAATAGACAATTAAAATAAAAAAAAAATAATCAAATATCTCAATTAGGCAACTAAGTTAAGGAATAAGCCGCCTAATTTTATAATTGTAAGAAATAATAAATGAATCAGTCAAAACCATTCAATCCACACTAGTCAGAGACAAAATTCAACAATTCAATTTAAATAATCAATATTAAAATTTAAAAAAAATAATCCAAAACCTATCTTAATTTATTTACATGAAAAAGCAATTTAAAGCCAAAGAAAAAACTTAGAATTTCGTTGCATGTTAATTGCGCAAAATCGGCAGTGAGGTTTTAAATTCCTTCATTCGCAAAACCGGAATTAAATTTGCGAAAGGTGTGGCCCCAACTCAATTTTCACCACTTGAATTTTTATTGTTCCTATCTTTCGGGTTAGGCCAAATTACTCTTCGGACTGCTGGTCAAATGCCCCAACCCCCTCCATTTTCAAATGGCTTCCAATTTTAATTGCTCACTCTCTTGAGAATTTTTTGATGATGAATCGGGCCAACTGGCTGGGGCTGTGAGAGCGCGATTAATTTGTCCCCAATCCACAAATATTCATCATCTTCTTCTGGCTACTTTGCGAATTGTGTTGTAAGAACCGGACATGTTATGCGCAAAAAGCCGATTTCATTTTTGTCTAATTTTATAAAAATTTCTTCAACGGGCTCTGTCGGATTACTCCGTGCTCCATGGTTTGGGGCATTTCCCTTTTTTACTAAATTTTCTTTAAGTATATGCTATACCTATATTTTTCGTAAATCCAATATACTACTTTTAGCTAAATCAAATATTTTTATCATTTTATTTATTTTTTTTGAACCAGAACAGCTTAGCCAATGTAACAAATTTCCATTAGGTAGGCGCCCCATTTCCTACCTATATCTATTTTTTATGTTTTGTCCTAACCATCGATCTTCACATCTCTTCGATTGGAATGCAATAGACCAACAAAAATGACACTTTCTTTTCCTACCTTGGCCATTTAACCTTTCAAATGAGCAACAGGAAATACATTAACCTTTTGGGTCCATCTTCGCGCCTTTCTCCTCTTCCATTTTTCTTAAAATATTCATTCAATTACAAAAAAAAAGATCGGAATTAATTATGTAAAATAAGCCCTTAGAAAGATTAGTCAACTTGTTTTTAGGCTTTTTTATAATTTATTATCTATTTATTTGACAGAAATTTAATAAATTTTAAAAAATTTAGCTAATAAATTTTAAAAATGCGTTGGAAAAAATTAAGAAACAACGAAGAAATTAACCAACAGATAATGGAGGATATAAGCGGCCAATGCCAAGCAGGAAATATTAAAGGTAATTTAAAATTAAATTTTTATTTTTAATATAAATAATTAAAATTCTACAGCAGCTAATAAAATGGCATCATTTTCTCCTTCAACAAATAAAAAATTAAACCGCCGAAATATTCGGCTTCCATCAAAAATTCGACAACTACATTTCTTGGCCACCCTATCGCCCATTATTCTGATAATAATTTTGCTGGCCATGCTAATCATTTTTCCAGCGAAAATGGCAACAACAACATTAAATAATACAAAGTCTTTGGAAAATATGCCTCCATCAATTATTAATGGGCCCTTCAGCAGATTTATGGAAATGTTGAGGAATCAAATTAAGAACGGGACAAAAAATGTAAAATTTAAAAATTTTAATTTAATTATTTTTAAAAAAGCCATAATTTTCTAGTCAAAAAGTGCATATATTTTAAGCCAGAAAATTTGGCTAAATTTAAACTCAAAAACATAATGTCTGATTTTCAAAAACATTAGTACCAAACATTTTGGACTAAAATAATTTTAATATATATTTTTTGTGTAGAATTTAAATTTAAAAATTCCCAAAAATACAATAATTTTCTAAATTTAAAGCATCAGCAAACAGAAAATGCGCAACAAAATTCATTGAATAATTCCAAATCAACGCCCCAAACTGCCATTGGCTCTAGCATTCGTGCCAAACGTCAATGTTGCTTCCCAACACCAATGGCATGTTGTCAAATTCCGGTAGGCATAAAAAATATTTTTACCATTAATATTTTTAAATCAGCTTCCACCTCCACCTCCTCCATTGCTGCCTCCTCCCCCTCCTCCAGCATTTTCAATTCCTCATTATTTGCCACCACCACCACCGCCGCCGCCGCCAATTTTTGCACCACCTGCGCCATGTCAATGCATCACTTTGCATATTCAAGTATTTTTATTTAAGATTAAATTATATTTATTTATTTATAATAATTAAAAAAGTATATTAACATTTTTGGGAATATCCCTTTCTTTGAAGGCATATTTATATTTATTTCTATATAGCATAGAGTAGATCATGATCGATTTTGCAAATATCGGTTTTAAAACTCGGTTTACGGTTTTTTGACCAAAAATCCCCATTTTGATTTGCATCAATTTTTCAATACGAAATCAGTGATGATCTGTTCTACTTTTTAAAATAGATAAAAATCATAGATTTTAGATGCTTTGATGAGTTCGATTATGATAGCTTCTCATTTTAAGGAACAAAAAATCAAATTAAATGAAATAAAATTTAGTAATTGTCTTGTCATTGGTTAAAAAACCTCCTATAATTTCAGAATATTAAAAAAAAAGAATTAAAAATTAAAAAATCATGTGAATTATTAATTACTTTTTGAATATTTAATGCCCATTATTAGTTCTCTAAATTCTAAAAGTAATTTCGGCAAATTTATATGTCATTAAATTGTTTTCATTGCAGGTTCAACAATGCGATTGTTCCGGTCTAATGGCTGCCCAATGCGGTTGTGCACCGCCAGCAATTCTTCCACCACCATTACCGCCTCCTCCTCCACCCCCATTGCCCGCAATTGCGCCCCCAATTCCGCCTCCACCACTTCCGCCTCCAATTGTTTGCCAATGCCCACTTTGGCAAGAACAATATGCCTCATGTGGATGCGGGCCAATGACTTATCAGGTAAAAGGGATAATATATAATTTGTTTGAATAATTTTAATAATAATGAATACAAATTATAAATGCCCTATTTACTGCACAATTTATTTAATAAAAAATAAAATTGGTTTTGACATAGATTTTTTTGGACATCTATTTATTATTACGACGATTTTAAAAATTTTTTAAAGCTAAAATAATCTAATTAAAATTCAACCAATTTATTCAATTCAAATTCACTCTAATTTTATAATTTCGGTCAATTTTAGGTGACGTGCACTCCAATTTGTCCATCGCCAATTCCGGCGCCGATATTGCCTCCGCCACTGCCACCTCCTCCTCCAGCTCCTCCACTTTTCCCTCCATTACCACCGCCCCCGGCCACAATTGTAAATTTTAATATTATTTATACAGTAATATTCCTCAAAAAATCCCTTTAATTTTTGGTACCCTTCCTTTTAGGTCTCAGCATATAAATTTCATTTTTTCCTTTTATCTAAATTTTTACATAACCTATTTTCAACAAAAAATTTTTAAAATTTTCAACTTATTTATAAAATTAAGTTGCCTCCCCCACCACCTCCTCCACCGCCACCGCCGCCTCCCCCGCCTCCATTGCCCCCACCTCCTCCTCCTCCGCCCATTTTACCACCACCAATTGGACCGGCGCCATGTATACCGGTAAAAAATTTTTCTATACTATTTTATTTTTTTATTCCAAAATAAATACTACTTAAGGAAAAACAAAATAATAAGAAAATAAAATATTTTTAAAGTTTTGCCAGCCTGCCTGCACAATTCATTGCATTTTCCCGCCGGCAGCTCCTCCGCTCATTGGACTTCCGCCGCCACTTCCGCCTTTGGCCCCACCCATTCCTCCGCCACTTCCTCTTCCACCGCCGCCCCCAATTTGTCCCCCACCATGTATGCCAATTTGTGCGCCACAATGCATTCAGGCAATAAATATATTAAAATAATAAAAATTATAAAAATTTTAAAAATTTGGATACTTATAAAATAATAACCAAAAAAAAATATTTGCAGGAATTTCCGCCAATTGTTTATCCGCCCCCGCCTTTGCCTCCACCACCTCCACCTCCAATAATGATGCAGGCAATTATTTATAATATTTTTATTATTTTTTTTTGAATTATTTTCAGCCATTACCTCCACCTCCTCCCCCACCGCCATGCACTCCGATGTGTATGCCACAGGTCCTTGTCTTTTTAATTTTATAAAAAATATTCAATATTAAAAAAGAAAATTATTATTAAATTTTTCATATTTTTCTTTTAAAGATAGCTAATTGTAAAAATAAGAATAAAATTTTAATAGAATAAAAATTTTCAGAAATATTTATTTTTTTTAATTTTAAATTTTTCAATTTTCTCATTAAATAAAAAATAAATTAATTAAAATTTTTATGCAATTAATCCATGAAAAATTATAAAAGAAATAAATTTTTATTTTCTTTAATACTATTTAAAATTCGCTCTGGAATTGGAATTAATATAATTTATTAAAAATGTATTAAAAAATATTTAATTTTTATAAATATATTTAGTGCCTTCCACAATGTCTGCCGCCGCCATTACCTCCTCTATCCCCACCTCCTCCGCCTCCAATATTTATGGTCCCACCGGCACCAATTCCTCCTCCTCCTCCGCCAATGGTTGGAAAAATTTTTGAATTCATTTAAAAATTTGCATTTTTTCAAAGTTTTTCTTACAACCACCGCCCCCACCTCCATTTATTCCTCCTCCACCACCACCCCCGCCTGCCCCATTCATGCTGGAATGCATTCCACAATGTCAGGTCAGCTTAAAATACAGTGTAAACTGTAAATGTATCAAAAATATCCAAAAATTTGCATCAAATGAATGAAATTTATTTACTAGATTCAAAATCAAAAGTAATAGTCATAGCACAATAAAAAAAACATAAAAAGGAATAGCTTATTTCTGTTCCATAAAGGGCTAAATTTAATTATTTTAAAATCTCTTTAAAATTTAAGAAAAATTATATTAATTCTCTATTATATAAAATTGTTTGGGGCGAGAATTGGGCCTAAACTCTCGCTCCGGGCCTTCCCCAAAGGCCTAAAAAGCTTCTCAATGGCCCAATGAACGGAATATGGATTAAAAGGAATTAACTTTTAACAATTGGACGAAAATATATTAATAATAAATTGAACACAAAGACCATTGAGGAGGAAAAAGGGCTGAATTTATGGATTGGGGCAGTATTTGATTGATAGGGTAGCTGGGCGATTAGGAATGGGGGTACGGTAGGATGAATAGGAAAAAGGCCCTTATTAGGCATTATTTTCATTGATATATTCCAAAAATATTTATTTACAGCCAATTTGTCAACCATCTTGCATCCAACAATTTGCAATTCCGGCACCACCTCCAAAATTTTCGAAAAATCTCGGCGAGGATCTCGGTCCATTCTCGGTCTCGGAAATTCTCGGTCCACCCAGAAAAAAGATCGAGCGAGATTTCGGTGGCGAATTTCGGTTCACTCTCGGACCGAGATCTCAGAAAATCAGCGAGAATTTCGTCTCGTTCGATCTCTAGGCCAAGTTATATGATATATGGCCCAAAAAAAAGGTAATTTTTCGAGATGGAAAATTTTCTGCAAATTCATTATTTTTTACAATTTAAATGTTTCCCTAAAAAATATTGAATATTTTTATAAAATTTTGCACACCAATTTATTCCAAATTCCAATAATTTGATCAAAATTCATAATACATTTTCGCCCACTTTGCAAGGGGGTTTAATCCCAAATACAACATTGTTCTCAATAATCCCTCGTAAAACAAATTATTATTCAAAAAATTGGAGAATGGTCCTCTTTTTTGGTTGTAATGGATCGCAAAATTGGATTGGAATATTTAACAATTTAGCTGTTGCCTATTTAAATTCGACCAATTTAAGGCCACTTTTCAATACCCTAAAATGCAAAACGATTCTTCTTCATTCTTCACCATTTTATTTCATTTTATAGGAAAAACTAAAAATCAGCTTTATTCAATTTAATTCATCAAAATGGTTTGCCCAAATTGACGTAATTTTCTATTTTTGTTTGCGAAAAAACAACATATCATCCATCATTTTTTCAATAATATATTTTTATGTGACACTTTTCTTTGCCAAACAAACATAAATTACACAATTTCTAATCATCATAGAGTAGTTCGCATTAATAATAATTTTCAGCTAAATAAATTAAGAAAATTAAGAAAAAAAATTCGAAAATATAATAAATAAAATGAATTCGACAAATAATAAAATGCTCATTTTTCTTGCCTTAATTATGTTTTTGCTTCTACTTGTCCAAACCACATTTTCATGTAATTTTCATATTTAATATATAAATTAAATAGAACAATTTCCAGGCAAACATTTTGCTGAGCGTATGTTTTAAATTTCTATAATTAAAAAATATTTAAAAAATTATAATTCTAAAATAATAATCATTTTAGGCTGTATTTTTAATTCACAATGTTGTGGCAAATTCATTTGCCATTATGCCGCTGGATTTCGTTGTGGTTGCCCCCTCGACGGACCATGCCTTGGATAAAGTCCATCAATGATGACGAAGTTAAATGGAATTGGATCAAATCAAAATAATATTAATATAATTTATTATCAATAAAAAAAATGAATAAATTATTCATAGAGGAACAATTTTTTAAAGAAATTATTAATAAAATATGTATGTGAAGATATTTGTTTCCAAAAACGTGTAAGAATTTTCGAGGGAATTTACTCCGCTTTCAATGCCATAATAAGTAATAACTAAGGGGCCCAGGGATGCCATCTCCAAAAACACAAAAATGTGGCATTTCCCTCAAAAAATTCGGAAAAATACGGCAAAAATTTTTTTAAAATACGGCAAAAATATGGCATGCTTGAAAACTTGTTAAAATGCAATATAAATGTTTTAAAATAAATTTTTTTTATATATCTAACTTGTGATAAGCAATTTAGGCTGTGAAATAAAGATGGCTTAAGCTTTAAAAATCACACTTTTAATTCAAAAATGGCTTGTTTGGGCAAAATTTTAGTCAGAAATGGCCGCACAGAGAAAAATTTAAGCCAAAAATAGCCGCGCAGCGAAAAATTTAGCGAATTTTATTAACTTGTTATGATTTGTGAAACTACGGCAAAAATACGGCAGAGCTATCAAAAATACGGCAAATGCCGTATTTATGTGGTATTATGGCATCCCTGAAGGGGCCTTTCCTATCCATCCTATTGTACCCCTTTTTTTGCCTAATCACCTGTCACCTATCAATCAAATATTGCCCCAATCCGTATTTATAAACCAATCCTTTTTCCTCCTCTACCTCTATGGTCTTCTTGTGTTCATTTTATTATTAATATTATATATCTTTGCCCAATTGATAAAAATTAATTCGCCTTTAATGCTTTAATCCCTGTCCCGCTCATTGGGCCACTGGGGGGCTTGGCCTCCAGCGAAGGATCGGGGCGAGAACCTAGTCCCAGTTCTCGCCCCAAACAATTTTAGCCCTAGATTTTTAGCCAAGATTAGGACTAATTCCATCAGGATATTATAGTATTTGCTATTTGGGATTGGTCAGGTTAACTTTTGTATGATCGTAAAACAACCATAATCAAACACAATGAACTTTGAAAAATATTAATTATTTTATAAAAATTGACAATAATTTTTGAAAGGAAATTTAACAAAATTTTGCAATTCTTTCATTCACTTTTTTTAGTGTCGGAATTCCAACATAAGCATATAATGAATACATCTATCATAAAATTAAATTAATCGATTTATCCCAATAAAAAAAATAAATTCGGTAGTTTGGCAAAAGTGTAAATATTAAAAATAAAGAATAATTTTTTAACTATTTAAATTTTCATAATTTTTAAATTCATTTGCCATCATCCACAAATTCCTCCCAACTACTTTTGGCATCCTCAAATTGACTATATTCAATCAATTCTTCGCATTTTTCCTCAACTTCCTTTCCTCCCAGCAATTTTTTCAATTCAATATTTTCCTCCTTCAATTTTTCCATTTCAAATTTATTTTTCTCCAATTCCATTAAATTCCTTTCCAATTTTGCCATTTGCCCTAATTTCTTTTCAATATCCCCAATTGCCCATTTCGTTTGTGTTTTTGCCCTTTCACATTCATTCGTGAATTTTGTGCCAACTTTTTCCAGGAATTTTTCCGGCGAAAGGAATATTTTCGGTTCAATCAAATATAATTTTTCAGTTTTATATAAATTTTCGACCTTTAAATTTTAATTTAAATAAATTTGTTTTTTTTTCTTACATTTCCTTTTAATTCCTCCATTTTCTTCTCCAAATCCAATGCAAATTCCAAATATGCATGAAAATTTGCCGCCCTCAATATTTTCGATAATTTCCCTTTTTTCCTCCAAATTTTTTCCAATTTTTTCTTCTTCAATTTATTATATTCCTCCTTAATTTCTTTTACAATTTCTTTCTTCTTTTCCAATTCGGCAATATAATTTTGTAATTCTTCGAATTTTTTCAATAATTCTGGTGAATTTTCAATGGCTTTTTCCGTCTCCAGATCCATCCAATTTTTTGATAAATCTTCAGAAAATTCTGAACCCAAATCAAATGATGAGTCCCCATTGTAGTCATCGCTGAATATTCAAAATGAAATAGAAAAAATTTAATTTTTTTTGTCTAATTTGATTAATGCTGAAATAATAAATATAAACAATAAAAATTTAGAATTTTTAATGTTATTGTTGGCCAAATTTGCCCAATTTATCCGAATATTTCTTAAGGCATTTTAGGAAGTACCGTATTTCCTATTACCAGCCTCGGGGCACTAAATTTCTAAGAACCTCTATAAGCAGCTACAATAGGTAATCGAGGCTTCTAATAGAGACGGGGCTACTAATAGAGAAAATACGGTACCAAAATATGCTTATTTATCATACATAAATTTAATTTTCATTTTTGCTTGTGTAAAATGAATTGCATTCATTTTTCACCTCATTTATATTTATTTACCTATTCATAGATCTTCCAAGAGAATTTGACGATCCATTGCTCAAATTGCTGATGAATGAATCTTGACTTGACAACGAGGATGAAGAGGAAAGGGAAGAAAGGGAGGATTTTGATGAGCATTCAGAATCACTGAAAATTGTTGATGAATTACTCTCCGATTCATCATTCTCCTCGAAATTCAATTCATTTTGCTGTTTTTTCTCATCTTCCTTCAAAATTTCCACCATTTTCTTAAAATTTCCTTTTTCTTTCTTTGACTTTGAAATTCCCATCAAATGGATCCCAACCCGAACTGCTTGAATTGCTTTTCCCAATTGCAATCGGCTCTTTCCTCCTTCAATTTCTTCTCGAATTGTTCGTTCCTCTTCCCCAACCAATTCTATCAACTTGGCCAATTTCTGAGCATTTTTTGCCTCGTTTTCATCATTTTCGGTTAATATACATTTTATCGCCATGTTTGGGACTGGTTTTAGAGGATTTTCCTTGACATTTTTCTTATTCTTTAGGAAAAAATTATTTAATTAAAGTTTAAAAATACCGAATTTTTTTCAGTTATTAGATGAAACCCCGGTCTAGGCTACTAATTTTCAGAGGCTCTGGGGCTTTATAGAGAAAATACATAATAAATTTAATAATTAAATTAACTACATTAAAATTTTTATATTATTTTTTACCAATAAATATAAAAAAATTAATATCTTTAAATTTTTATTATTTTTCTCACCTTTCCTTTCCCCTTTTTATTCTCATTTCCTCTTTTTCTCCATAAACTTTTTGTCTTCGGTTTTTTGCCAAATTTTGTCGAATATTCCATTTCCAATTCCGTCCATTTTTCATTCAATTTTTTCTTCACTTCAACAAATTCTAATTTTCTAATTTTTTCCTTGAATTCTTTCTTTTTTCCTTCTTTCCATTCCAAATATATTTTATTCAAATTTTCAAATTCATTTTTATAAATTTCCTCTGCTTTCAATTTTTTGTTTTCAAATTCACTGAAATTATTTCAAATTAATTTTAGTCAAATTTTTCACCTTTTTAAATGCAATTTTTCTCCCTCATAATTCCCCAATAATTCCTTCCTTCTTTTCATCAAATCCTCAATCGGCCCTTTCGTTTCCATTTCGTATTTTTCTTCCAATTTTGTTAATTTTTCTTCCAATTCTTTTTCAACTTTTTTCTTTTCATTAATTAAATTTTCTTTAAACAATTTCCAACCCGAAAATGTGTGAATTTGTTTTCGTTCCTCTTCTTTAAAAATTCCCAAAAATATTTTACTTTCAATAATTTTATTCAATTCATTTTGATGACTTTTTTGGGATTCCTAAAATTTAAATAAATTCTCAGAAAGTATTTTTCTCTCAACCTTTTTCAATTCAATTTGTTCCTCTAAATTTTTAATTTGCTTGCATAAAGTTAATTCATCTTTTGGTTTAAGAATTGGCTGTAAAAAATTAAATTAAATTTTAAATTTTTTTTCTCAATACTAACTTTATTCTCTTCCATTTTCTCACTTTTAGTTTTCCTTATTTTTGTCTGTTTAAACCATTTTTGAATTCCTTTTTCAATTGTCTCATTAGTTTGGCCATTTTTCATTTGCTCCACAATTTTTAGAGGCTTAATTAGCTCTATTTCACCAATATCGGTTCCGAATCCGTGATTAGCAGTCGTTATTTGATAATTAATTATAACAATAAATGAGATGAAAAGCATTTGAGGAATTTTCATTCTAAATTCAAGGAAAAATTAATTTTAATTTGAATTAATCAAAATAAAAGAAAAAACTAGGAAATTTTATGACGTTCGAAATAAATTAGATTTTTGATCATCAATTCTAATTAAAATGGGGCCAAATAACACAGCTACCAAAACTAAACAATGAAAATAATGGGGGATGGAAGGGCATAAGGGGAAATATGAGGGATTGATTAAATGGCCAAAATAAACTGATGGGATTGGCTCTGGCAAATGGAAATTGGGCCATTTTTCAAAGGGGAATCGAGGAAGGGAAAATTAGTGATGGGTCGCTGATCGCTGTGATCGATTTTCGTTTCAATATTCCCGTTCAGTTTATTTTGACGAGAGAAAATAGGATGGCCTTTACATTATATCATTCATTTCGGATTAAATACAATTAAAACTCGGATTATATACATTTTTCAGCATTTTTATCACATTTATATTTTGGGAATGTTCAAAATTAATAAAATGAGTGAATATACAATATTATGCAAAAATATTCCGCGAGTAAATTTTCAATCACAATTTCTTTCGTACCAATTTTTCCAATCTTCGCATGCTTGAATCGCCAAGACTGGCAAGGGATGATGGAATTCCGGCGGCCGTTGAACCAGTCAAGGCAGCAAAAGCGGCGGCAGTGTTCGTTGTTGTCCCCGATGAAGATTGTGTTGGTTGATGGGCTAATAAAGTTGGAATGAAAAATTCTTGAAAATTATAATTAAAATTCACCTCCGTTTCCGGTCGCCGTTACTTCCAATCGTTGTTTATATATTTGAATAATTTGCTGTTGATCCGCTCGGCGTTGGCCTCCTCCTTTCATTTCCAAAATTCGTTGCAATTCGTTAGCATCAGAATCAGGTAAAATCCGACAAAAATGTGCAACAAATTCCTCTGGTTTTGTCATATCCGACATAACGGTCTAATTTAATAATAATAAGAGAATGAGAATATTATTATTTATTTTCTAACCCCACCCCCTACCCGAATTTAATTTTATGTTCTAATTGCTTAATATAAAAGAATATTATTCACTTCAAGTATTTTTTTAATGAAAAAACAACCCTCATTTTCAGCCTAATAAAGCTAATACCCAGATCCATTTTCAGAATCATTGTAATAAGAAATCAAGATTAAAGGCAATTATATTTACAAATCAGAATGGGGCAATTTTACAATTACAATTACAAATCAGAATAGTGCAAATTAAAATTACAGAATAGTGCAAATTACAATTACAAATCAGAATAGTGCAAATTAAAATTACAAATCAGAATAGTGCAAATTACAATTACAAATCAGAATAGTGCAAATTACAATTACAAATCAGAATGGGGCAAATTACAATTACAAATCAGAATAGTGCAAATTACAATTACAAATCAGAATGGGGCAAATTACAATTACAAATCAGAATAGTGCAATTTACAATTACAAATCAGAATAGTGCAAATTACAATTACAAATCAGAATAGTGCAAATTACAATTACAAATCAGAATAGTGCAATTACAATTACAAATCAGAATAGTGCAAATTACAATTACAAATCAGAATGGGGCAAATTACAATTACAAATCAGAATAGTGCAAATTACAATTACAAATCAGAATAGTGCAAATTACAATTACAAATCAGAATAGTGCAATTACAATTACAAATCAGAATAGTGCAAATTACAATTACAAATCAGAATGGGACAATTTACAATTACAAATCAAAAAGGGCAAATTATAATCAGAATAAAATTTGTAGTTTAATACAAAAATTATTATCCAAATTCTTTAACAATTTTTCCACTCAAGAATTGTTTATTAATTTGATGAATTCAAGAAATTTTTTTGATGTAAAAAACCCACTTTGAGGATCATTTCGGCCCGATTCATGCCCTTGTTCAATGTGTTCGTGTACAATTGGGGCGGCTTAATGACGATGGAACTCTCAATTGAAGGCCTAAAAATTTGTGTAAAAATAAATTTAAATGTGTATGAAAAACGAACAAATTGAGGAGGAAAATTTTGAGTGAATGAGTGTCCAAAAGGAGTTGTTCAGCGCCGGCAATTGAAATTGGTCGACATTTGAAAAGGGAGCCGAGGAATTTGTTGACCAAATTTGAGGCCAATTTAAGACAAAAATGGGCAAAATATTTTCGACTTGAAATGATAAAAATAAAATAAAATATATATTTTAAAATTACCGATCAGCGAAATAATCGCGAATGAGTGGAATTGAAGAACGCAAATTTTTACGAATTGTCGAAATGTAGGGTGATTCATCGCCGACTTGTTCAATATTTGACCAACTTTAATTATTATTAATTGGTTTAAATTATTTATTTTTTACTTAATTTTGGTCATTGCATGCAAACTTGGCTCACATTGCTGTTCAGCGTCCTGCACCAAAATTGAGAGGGCATTGTTTGAAATTGAATGGAATAATTCCGATTCTTGATTTAAATCCGCATTCTAAATCCAATTTAATAATTCATTTCCATATCAAATAAATACCGAAATTTTCTGCCTTAATTTTTCCTGCAATTGAATGGTGGTTTCGGTGGCCCAATCGGCGGTTGCCAAAATGCAACAAGTAAAATAGATTTGTTCTCCATTTAGTCGCATTTGGGAGGCAGAAGAGGAATCGTCGCGCATAAAATTCTGCAAAATTGACGCCGTCCCTCCAATACCAAAACTGCCTGAGCCCGTTGATGTGGAAATTTGTGGAAGAAATGCGGACAAAGAGCCATGGCCAAATTGGCGTAAACATTGGCGAAATATGTCCAATAATTTACTGCAAAATTTTTGGAAATTAATTAATTTAAATATTAAAAACTAACCCAAGAACATTATTTTGGTCAGCGAACAATTTGGTGGATTCTGTGATAATTTTTTTGATTAATAAAAACATATTGGCCGCTAAATGAATAAAAATTAATATTAATCAATTTATTGATTTTAATTGAACTTGAGGGGATTGGAATGGCCGTTGAGTGTGCCTCCCTTTGGGGTCTTTCTTCGCCACTCCGAATTCGGACTGCGCATTCTTCCAGGAATCGGCTCAATTTGGATTGTTGTTCGCGAAGGAAAACGTCGACATGCTCATCGAAAACGGACCAAATTATCTTAATGGACAATTTTTGGATTAATTATTTCAATTATTGTAAATAAATTAAAAAGGGAAATACCCGATCAAAATTGAATTCATCCTTTGCTGGAAATCTTTTCGTCAATAATTGTTCGAACATTTGTGTATGATTGATTGCATGGGCCAATAATTTCCAATCAATTTCCGCCTTTCGTCTTCCCATCATTCGAGCCAATGATTGCCTAAAAATGTGTAAATGTTCTTTTTCAATATTAAATTAGAAACCTTGTTGTGGTGCAAAATTCCATTGCCATTTTTCGGCCCATTTCCCATTTAGTGGGGAATATTTTGGCCAATCCTGTTCGTTCAAATTCCGCCAATTTTGCGACAAACCAACGATATCTGTAAATTTTATGAGGAATTTTATTTATAAATTTAAATTGATTATTGGATTGAGTTTTCAAAGCAGCAAGAGATTTGGATACCCAATCGGGTAGGGATAAGGACCTAGGACCATCCTTTTGGTCATACCTCAACAAGGTATCAACCAATCTGTGAAAGCAAAGCGATATACCATTCAAAAGCCCTTAATATTAACATTTACTCAGAAATAGCTTAACTATAATTTCATACAGCTTGCAGAAAAAGCGGCGCCTACAAAAATGTGACATCAAAGGCATGTAATGCAATTTATTTTTAAAGTCTGAAATCAATAAAAACTAAAAGGTAGAGGATATTTTGAGTTTTCGAGTGATATAAAATGCTTTCCTTTATCTACTTGCTGCCTCCCAAGTGTTCTCAGTCGTTTGTGTTTTTTGTAATACTATTTTATATTTAAAATTAATTTAAGTTAAACCTCTCTTCAATTTTGTCAATCCATGCTGCATCCTCCGATTCCGCATAGAGTACTCCATAAATGGCCAATTGCTGGCCAATAAACCAGGTAATGAAATCTTCTTCCAATTTACCGCCCAACACTGCCTAAATTTATTTAAACAAATTTAATCTTTATTTTTCACAATTTTTCCATACCAAAACGCGACACATATCGCCGGTTTGTTGATTGATTTGACCGGACTAAAATTAATATTAAATTAAATTTTTGTTCGGAATATAAACTTTGAATGCCGCCTTCAAATCGCTGGCCAGTTGAATGCTTAATTGTTCTCGAATTCTTTGCACTTTTTCAACCAATGTTCGGATATGTTCAATGTGTTGATAATCGTCAAAAAGTAGTAAAACATTCAAAACTGCCGGAAATTCCATTGCAATATCCCGGTACTGGCGTTTGGCCACCCATTGGGCTGGAAAATGGGCGGAAAATAAAAAATTGATTTTAGATGGAAAAAAGACAATCAAGCAATGAATGAATCGATCGATTTTTACTACTTGTTGGATTTTGGTTTTATTTTTGGTCATGATAGAAAGAGTATCCCTCTCCCTATTGGTGTTAGAGAAAAGGTTTAGGTGTTAAGTGAGATGATTTTATCTCTGCACTCTTCCTGAATGACCCTGGCCCCTATCTTGATCTATAGGAGACTAGGGACTCTAATCCTTCATCATGACCAAAAATAAGACCCATCAAATTCAATAAGTGCAGATTTTTTCTTTGTTTAGTTCGGTCAATGAATAAATGAGAAATAAAAGATAAATGGGAAGTTGAATGGTTTAACGTTATTTGGTTTTACTAATTTTTATAAATTCCAAAAAATGATTCGATTCAAAATTAAATTGCAAAACCTATAATCTATAATAATTTTGATTTAAACAACTAACTGAGCGAATTGACTCCATTGAGCAGTAAATGCAAATGGTGGAGTGTGGCAATGGATTCGGTCAAATTCTTTTTAGCCACATCCAATTGTCGAATATCTTTGGTTAGCTCGAACACGGAATCCTCCGACGTTCGTGTTTTTTCCCGCATTTCCCGTACTTTATGTTCCAATTCGCCAATCAAGGATTGGGCCTATTATTTCCAATTTATTATTTTTAAATTTGCTTTTTTAAAACCTGTAAAAGTGAATTGTTCGCATCAATTGCACAGCGGCCATGTTCAGCGACGGCTTCGGACAATTCATGATCATATTGGGACTGAAAAATGGAAAAATGAGTCTACACAAAAAAGGAAAATATTTTAAATGGCGAAAAAATTATTACGGTTTATAAAATTCGGAACTTTATCCTAGACCTAGACCCTCAAACCAAATACATATACCCAATCGATTGATCTCATCAAGACGCATTATATGATAAAAATTTGGCTTAGGTTATACCAATTTAAATTCAGTTTTGAACCAAAAACCATAAATTGATTTTACAGGTTTAAATCTTAAATTTTTGATCAAACCATGACAAATTATATATCAATCTATGCGTAATGACGATATCTATCAATTGGGTATAGGTTTGGGGGTTTCAATAAACCATTAAGCTTTAAACATTAAACCGTTTCAATCTTTTCGCGATTTTCAAAACCTTTTCCACCGAGTTAAATACTATTTCCCGAAAAAATAACAAACAATTTCATCGTCGAGTTTATCCATGTAAACATCCAATTGGGCCAAAGATTGTTCGGTGGGAAAAAGGCGATTGATATAGGCGGTCATGTCAAAATCGGGTTGCATCATTTCCGAATCATCCATTTGTGATATTAATGTGCGAACCTTAAAAATATAGCAAAATTTTTATTCCATTTTTAATTAAAATAAACTTTTGATGAGAACATTGTTCCAAATCCATCCACTGATTGATTATCTTCCGCTGTGGCCCCGATTCCAGCTGAAGATGTTGACTCAGTTTCGCCTCCTCCCTTTTGTTTAATTTTCTTTGTCGGCGTTGTTTCATCAATCGATTCCGAGCCGGCACCGGAAATTATGCTGTCCGGCATTTTTTTGAAGAATAATTTTATTTTAATTTTCAAGCAACGAATAACAATTGGGAATCGGCCAAAATATTAAATTTGAGATCTTTTAAAATTTGAATAACATATTAAAAAAAGATCATGATCATGGTATTATTTTTTTAAAGAATTTAATCCAATTAATAGAGTATAAATAATATATAAAAGTGAATTTTTATGCAAATTTATCCAAATAAATATTATTCCAAATATAATATAGTAAGAAAGGAATGTCAAATTGTCATTATTTTAAGTTGCAAAATAAATATCCTTCATCCATTTGGAAATTCATTGTCCACTTAATTATCATTCACTTTTCACCACTTGGGCAATGCGCGAACGGAAGTTAGTGAAACCATTTTCGTAAGCCTCAATGTTGGTGTTGGGGTTGCGATCAAGCCAGCCATTGAATTCAGCGCAGATTGCCAGAATACGCGGATCAGTGCACTGAATTTTAATTAAATATTTAACGAGTTAATTAATAGTAATTTTACCTTGTATTTTGCCCGTTCGATGGCCTCAGCCAAATCATTCTTCTTCTGGATGCGGTTGTATTCACGAGAATCAGCCAACAAATGCACTTGGGCGTCTCGGATCATTTGATCAACTTTGTTCGAGTCGATCTTCTTTTCCTGCAAAAACATTAATTGTGTAACCAAAAATGATTCTTTTAACCTTGTAATTGGTGTCCATGA
The DNA here is from genome assembly GCA_030063045.1 of Pratylenchus scribneri. NCBI lineage: Eukaryota > Metazoa > Nematoda > Chromadorea > Rhabditida > Pratylenchidae > Pratylenchus > Pratylenchus scribneri. Next base: position 1,122,953 of record JAQSEB010000111.1, on the reverse strand, counting down.
TGGCGATATTGTCCTTATGAATTGCTTGGGCATGCAAAATCCCGTCGCGATCAATCGACAATTTGAGTTTGACCGCTACATCCCCTGCTGCTCCTTTTGAAAGATCATAGATTCTAAAAGTGCCAAGATAGTTGTTCTCCAATGCCAATTTGCGTTCTCCCTCATAAACCTTAAAAAGCGGAATATTAGATAGTTATTACATTTGCTTCCCCCATTCCATTAATTACATCAAATGCAATTGATTGTTGGTCGTTTTTGACAGTATAAAATGTAGCTTCTTCAGAACATGGAATTTTGGTGCCTCGGCAAATTATTGGACTGAACAAATCGCCGACGATTTTGTTGCCAATCGACAAAGGACAGCTCTCAATCAATTTCATAGTAGGCAAGTGTGCCTGAAATTATTGGATTGGAATTGGTTACAAAGTAAAGACCCAGATTAACTTACATTCACTTGTTCATCCAGCTGGGCCCCAACAATGGCCGCCCCCTTTGCCACTGCATGCATTGGTTCAAGGCGTTTGATTTTGGCTTGAGCAAAGCCAATTTCCTCCAACATATCCGAAAGAATTGGAGTGCAAGATGAACCGCCGGTCATTTGGAGTTCTTGGATGTTGTTGGGAGTCAATTCGGCCGTTTCCATTGCTTCAGTGACAGTTTCGATCACTTGACGTAATTCACCCTTCACCAAATTCTCATATTCCTCGCGGGTCAAATGGACTTGGCCCCGAATGGCGATGAAGTCGAGTGAAATGCTGAAAATCGTTCGATAAAATTATTTAAGTATTAAAAATTTACCTGGATTTGCGTTGAGTGGACAGATTGATTTTCAGGCGTTCGCATCGTTCAAGCAGTACTTGCATGTCGCGTTTGACTCGATGGCAACCCTCGGATTTGCATTTTGGACGGCAATCGCGGCAATGGGTGCAATCATATGCAAAAAGTGTTTTGATTCGTTTGACCATTTCCTTGCGAATTTGCTCGTCCAAGTCTCGTCCGCCCAACCATTTTTTCCCGCGAGAGGCCAACACTTCGAATTCGCCTTTTTGCACTTTGAGAATGGAAACGTCCAAAGTGCCACCGCCGAAATCCAGCACCAACATTGTGTAACCATCAAAGCGTAAATGCTTGAAACCGTAGAAGAATGCGGCTAAAACAAATTGGGTCCAATACTCAAATAATTTTAACAAATAACTCACCGGCATTTGGTTCTTTGATCAAATGGATTTCCGAAAAACCTGCCATTTTTGCTGCCTGAATTGTCCCAACCAGTTGTTCTTGTCCGAATTTCAAAGGCACTGTGATGACTGCCTTGCTGTATTTCTTCTCCCCGTTGGCCCATTCATCGGCGGTTTCACGGATTTTTTCGAGTATTTTCGCTGCGATGTCGATTGGACTTTGGCGAATGGTGCGACCGGAATGGTTGATTTCGAAGGCTGCATAGCCAGCAGAATTGACGACTTTGAATTGCTTCATTTTGTCCTGGAATTCGCGGATGGAGTCCTCCGAAAATGGCAAGCCCATGAGACGTTTCGAGTCTGAAATTGAAATTGAATTAACATTCATCAATGTAATTTATTGATTCATACCACAAATGGTATTCTCCGGATTATTGGCCTTCTCATTCACTGCTTGTTTGCCAACCAAAACGACATCGCTGCCTTGGTCAAAGTAGACGCATGAATCAGTGAGGGTGCCATTGGCTAAAATACAATGCTAAAATTAATTTTCATTAAAAAGCTCACATTCGACCACATAAAGGACTTCAACACTGCCTGGTTGCTGATTGCCCAAGCCACCTTTGTAGATTGCTGCGACTGTATTTGTGGTGCCCAAATCGATGCCAACCCATTCCGAGAGTTTTAATTTATACTCGGTCATTGAATTTTCAATAAAAATTGCTTAAATTTCTAAAAAATGGATAATAGTGTAGTTTGTCCCCCCCCCCTTTTTCCAAAAAAAAAAATTTGATTTTATTTTTCACTAAAAACGTGTATTTATAGGTTTTCGATGATGGGAAATCCGAATCTGACGTCCATTTTTCCATATCTTACCGTCATGGTAAGATATGCCGACTTTTACCAAGATAGTACAAAGGGGGGACCAAGGGCATTTTTGATGAAAATTTTTACCTTGACAAATTTAGTCAAATTATAGCTCATTCGACGCTGCTCGATGAGCGAAACAGGAATCTGCTATTCTTTTCGCATAAAACCTAAAAATAAAAAAGTTATGGTCATTTTAGTCACGTGGGTCACCTATGCATCTTAAGAAATTTTAAATGGCCATAACTTTTTTAGTTTTTTGTTTTAGGCGAAACCGATTACAGTTTCGTGATCAGCTCATCAAAACGCGTCGATTCATGTATAATATGTCCCAAAATACCAAAGTTCAATTTTTTCGAAACCGGTTTGCAAACCTTTACTGGTTCAACCTATTAAGATAATGAAAAAATAGTGCCAAATTCGGATTCCCCATCATCGAAAACCCATAAATACATGTTTTTAGCGAAAAATAAAACCAAAAATTTTTTGGTAAACGTGAAGAATTGGGGTCCCAAAAAAATTTTTTTTTTAATTTTTCAAAAATTGCTATATGGGGGTTATTTGAGGTGCTGAGCACGAATCTGACATCCATTTTGCCATATCTGACCATCTTGGTAAGATATTGCCGACTTTTACCAAGAAAAAGGGAAGGGGGGACCAAGGGCATTTTAGGCAAAAATTTTTATATGGACAATATATAGCTCAATCAACGCAGCTCAGTGAGCTGAATCTAATGGTACCATTTTTATTGAATAATATTGCAATATAAGCAAGTTATGATCAAAAGAAAAATTTATCTTAGTAAGATATTTAGAGCTCTAACTTGAGCGAAACGCAATATTATTCAATAAAAATGGTACCATTAGATTCAGCTCACTGAGCTGCGTTGATTGAGCTATATATTGTCCATATAAAAATTTTTGCCTAAAATGCCCTTGGTCCCCCCTTCCCTTTTTCTTGGTAAAAGTCGGCAATATCTTACCAAGATGGTCAGATATGGCAAAATGGATGTCAGATTCGTGCTCAGCACCTCAAATAACCCCCATATAGCAATTTTTGAAAAAGTAAAAAAAAAAAATTTTTTTGGGACCCCAATTCTTCACGTTTACCAATTTTTTTTTGGAAAAAAGGGGGGGGGGGGGGGGGGGGACAAACTACACTATTACCAAAAAATGTTTTAAAAATATAATATTATACAAGAAAGTTAATTGAATAACTCAAAATTTAAATTAAAATAAACTAAAATTAATGGAATAAAAAATAAATATAGGTAGTATTTTTTTTTATTATTTTTAGTATGAATGAATATGAATCATGAATCATCAAATGATTGTTGGATTGGTTGGGATGGAAAGGATTGGTGAACAAAATTGGACTTTTCACTTTTCATTTTTAATTGATACAAGCGAAAATTGAAGGAAGTGTAAAATCCATCAACACACAAAAACAAAAATGAAAATGGCCAAGTGCGGTGCGATGCGAGATCATTCACTTTCTTCGCTTTTTCTTCTCCACTTGTCAGCATACTATACTGCATTAATCAATCGATAATTAGACAGAGACGCAGACATGACAATGAGAATATAGAAATGGATGCGACGAAAGAGTGACAAATAGACAGCAATAATTTTTCATAATAAAATCTTAACAAGAACATGTCATTAAAAAAAAGAAGCAAAGCGCAAAGTAAAGTATATAAGCGAGCGAGCGAAGCGTAAAAGTAAGCAGCGAGCGTTGCTTTTTATCGATTTCTATTCTGATTCTGCTCTGATTGATATCGATGCGATGCGAAACGAAGGTCTCTTGCGCGATTTTGTAATTCGACATATAAAAATGAAATAAAATTTTATTTTTTTTTCCATTATCAATAAACAATAATAGAAAAAAGAAGAGTTTCAAACATTTTTATTTTTCCAAAAAAGAAATAATAGGTAGCAAATTCAGAGATCAATTTGTTATTAAAATTATTCAAGAGTATGTGTTCAATAAATTCACTCGGCATCAAATTAGGCAATACAAATTGTCGACTTGCTTGCGCATCAATCACGGAATGGAGCAGTTTAAGTGTGAATTGCCTGAATGGAATCGATGGTTGCTTTTTTAATTCAAATTTTAAAATAATTATTCGGATTTACAGAGCAATTTACGACTAAAACATTGTTCACAGTCAAAGCAAATGCTGAATATTCTGGCGGTTTTGAGCAATGTTTGGCCAGCGCAGACGAATTCAATCCATCAAATGTCGTTTTTGGTAAAGCATTTTTAATTAACCGACTTCAGTTTATGTTATAGATGCGCTCAATTTGAAAAACTCTAAATCGGTTTGCTATTCGGACGAAGAATTTGGGAGCATTTTTGCCAAAAAGCGGCATAATGGCGAATACAAATTGGAATTTTACGGTGAAAATGACCGACAGCAACAAAGTGTGGAGTATAAAGACGTCGAAGTCATAGCTGGTTAGTGATGGAAAAGCATTAAATAGGAAAATAATATTTTTGTTCAGGGATTCTGGCCAAATTGATGGAAGCAGCCAAAGAACAATTACCCGAGAAAGGCACTGAACTTCAACTTCGCCAACTTGTCATTACAATTCCATCCCTGGCAGAATATGAATACCGAGAGAAAATGCTAAAAGGTATTTTTTGAATAAGTCAATTTATTCAATAAATTGATAAATAGCCGTGAAAATCCTCGGCCTCGAAAACATTGAAGTCCAATTGATGGCACAAATGACTGCTGCGGCGATTGCCTATCGGCACAAAGAGGACGATTCGGCCCAGGGAAATGTTCTTTTCTTTTACATGGGCGCCCGGAACACCGAAGTTGGGATTTATAATTTATTAAATCAAATATTTGTTTTAGTTTGCAATTTATAAATTCATGGATGGTATAACGCCGGAACTTTGCTTTGCCGATGGAATTGTGGACTTTGGTGGGGAGAATTTCACCGCTCAATTGGTGCAGAGACAAATGGCAGAATTGAAATTGGAAATGCCGGGAATTTGGAGGAATATGGGCAAAGAGGAGAAAAGGACAGTTTATCGGAATGTTCGAATGGCAATGGAAAGAATTAAAGCACAGCTTGGATGCAGGGACTCAGCCACGTAAAATATTATTTAAATCGAATTCTTATATAATTTTTTAGAGTCAAAATGGATTTGGGACCAACACTTCATGGCCGCGCATTCACAATTACACGGGAAAAATTTGAGGAAATTTGCAAAGAACAATGCGAACAAATTGCATCATTTTTGATTGAAAGACTCAACCATTTTAATGAACGTGTCAATCGAATTGTGCTTATCGGAGAGTCTTGATTCCGATGAAATATTCGCAATTTACAAATTCATTTCTGATTGTTTTGCCTCTTCCACTTTCAAAAGGTAAAAAAAGTATATATTTATTTAACAAAAATATTCAAATTTTTAGACGAATATGAATTCAATTTCCACTACGAATATCGAGGTTGGATGAATTCAGTAAATAAGAGGAATTTTTTTGACGAGAAATATGCAACTCACATCTCACAAAAATTGGAGGGATATCGTCGTGTCAATTTTATCAAACTGACGAATTCCACCGCACAAATTGGCAATCAAAATTCATCGTCGACGGGAGACTTGGTTGGTTAATTTATATTAATTTTAAATAAACCTATTGAATTTTTGCTTAATTTTTAGCTGGAAAAAATATTGATGGCGGATAATTCCATGGTCCAATTGGTAAATCAAATGAAAAACAGTAACAAATTGGTAAGGAATGAAATTAAAATAATATAGATATCATTTTTAAATTTTAAGCCATTCACGGAACAATATGTTAACAAACTTAAACACAAATATTTGGAAGTTCGAAGTGCACTCTCAAACCCAAAGCAATTCCAAATCAATTCGCAAGGAGTGAAGGCATTGATTGATGAAGCCGATCGAGCCCATATTTATTTGGAGATAATTTTTTTCATTGAATTCGATTGGACGAAATTGGAAAAAGGAAATGCGGCTTTGAGGGTAAGTAGTGAGAAAATTATCTAAATGGATGTTCTGAATTTATATTTAATAGGAAAACCGCACTACCAAAACAATTCGGGTTGAATTCATGAATAAATTGTACCGATTTACAATGGGTAAAGAAGAGGCCATTTATCAATTTAAACACACTTTTTGCTACCGTTTGTTGGAGGAATGCCGTCGAATTGGACTGGGAGAGATATCAACGGAGATTCAGCAATTGAAGGCATTCATAGGAAACGATTTTTCACACAATAATCTCCGCACTGGGACCTCTGCTGCTGAATGAGAAGAGAATACAAAATTGCGCCTTATTATAAAGACATATTTCATCCTTTGCATATTTAAAATATTTTTCATTATAATTTTCATCTTTTACATTTTTAAAATTTGACGTGGAATAAATTGTATTGACTAAAATTATTTTAATAATATCAATTATCCTAGAAAAAATTAATTTTAATGAATTTTTCAATGGAGTTGCTTTTTCGAATTAAGCCAAATAGTTATAATTATAATTTTAATCAACAAACATCTCATAGAAAAGTTTATCAAAAAAGGGAAACTTGAAATAAAATATTTTTAATTTTTGACTATTCCGAAACAAAATATGAATTGAATTTCTCCATTTCACTCAACTGGCATTCCCATTAAACTGTTATCATCTCCAACGATTGTTCAAATCAATGTCCATTTTTGCAATCGTTCTTCCATCTTTTGTTTTCTCGTAATGAACACGTGGATCCGGCTAAATAAGAAATATAAATTTTGTTTAATTCGAATTTCTTTTTTTGATGATAAACCATTTCTTTTGAGTGACTGGCCGCTTCAAGAAGGAAAACTTTCTGTTCCGACTCCGATGATTCTTTCGTTTCTTAAATTTCTTTTGAAAAATATATCATTTTATTTTTCACCTGCGTCAATTTTAACTAGCAGGAAAATTCCGACAAAAATTACAGAAATTAATATAAATTTCATTTTTTACAATTGAATAATTGAAAAAGAAGCTAAATGAATCGATATGGATATGAAGGGATGAGGGAATTGGAAAAGCAGTGCAGGCGGCCGCATCGATTGCCAACTAGAATAAAAGATATTTGGCCATAAAAAGATATAATAAATTAATTAAAATTAATTTTTCTTAATTTTATTGTTCCTTTCGTTAATCTTCGTTATACCGTAATATATCATATTGCTTCATATTTTTCGATAAAGTGAAATGATGATATCATCTTTTTTACATAAACGTACATTTAATTTGTTAATAATTTGGGACAGAACGGAGGGGAGAGCAATCCAATTTAGACGAATTAATCATCATTTTATAATTATAATCTAAACCGTCCATCATTCGAAGTCACAAAAATTAAATTTGGCCCATTCATTTATTTCCAAATATTTCCCAGAATTTATAAAATAAAAAATTACCAAATAAAATAATCAAAAAAGGAATTATCCTCTAATTCCCAATAAACCTTTCCACCATGGGTGGATTTTCTTTTCTTCCCCTATTCATTCTCATTTTCGTTGTAAGCAATGGTCAGCAAAATGTTCCGTTAGTTTCCAAACATTAATTTTAAAAATGTGGAAATTTAATTCACTCATAGTATACTGTTGACTGACGGGAATGATGGCCAAAAATCGCTCGAATATGTGAGCAATGATCAATGCATGCTTCAACCTGGACAGGAGAAAATTCGTTCATTTGGCCTTCGATTCCATTTGCCCAATAGTTATTTCTGCGAAAGTGAAGGGTCAACCTTTCACCACATTGTCCCATTTCGGCATTTAGCGAAATATTGCAGATTGTTAATTTGTTATCCTGGTCAATTGGATGCCAAAAATATGTTCTCTGGGATGGCATTCACCCATCAATATCGGGTCAACAACGCAGACTATGTTGGTTAAAATTAAAATTTAAAAAGGGATATTTGAATGATTTTCATCGGCAGAGGGAATAAATTTTGCCTTTTTTCCTGAAGGAAATAATTTGCACTTTTTCCTTTTGATTTCTTTCCGGAAAGAATAATTGCACTTTTTCTCTTGACTTCTTTCCGGAAAGAATAATTGCACTTTTCCACTTGACATCTTTCCGGAAAGAATAATTTGCACTTTTCCTCTTGACTTCTTTCCGGAAAGAATAATTGCACTTTTCCACTTGACATCTTTCCGGAAAGAATAATTGCACTTTTCCTCTTGGCTTCTTTCCGGAAAGAATAATTGCATCTTTCCTCTTAACTTCTTTCCGGAAAGAATAATTGCACTTTTTCTCTTGACATCTTTCCGGAAAGAATAATTGCACTTTTCCTCTTGGCTTCTTTCCGGAAAGAATAATTGCACTTTTCCTCTTAACTTCTTTCCGGAAAGAATAATTGCACTTTTTCTCTTGACATCTTTCCGGAAAGAATAATTGCACTTTTTCTCTTGACATCTTTCCGGAAAGAATAATTGCACTTTTTCTCTTGACATCTTTCCGGAAAGAATAATTGCACTTTTCCTCTTGGCTTCTTTCCGGAAAGAATAATTGCACTTTTCCTCTTATCTTCTTTCCGGAAAGAATAATTTGCACTTTTTCCTCTTGACTTTTTTCCGGAAAGAATAATTTGCACTTTTTCCTCTTGATTTTTTTCTGGAAAGAATAATTTGCACTTTTTCCAGTTGCCTTTTTTGGAAAAAAATAATTTGCCTTGCCTTCTTTCCGGAAAGAATACAATAATTTAAATCTTTTACGAAAAATTTAATTTAAAAATATCTTATTAAAATATTATAGAATGAAGTGGCTGAACGTTGCTTGAATAAGCAAGCCGAATTTTGTGCCGGAAAATCAGCTCAATGGGGACCTTGTGCAATCCCATGGCACGGCATTTTGGTGCGAACAATTGAAGAGGGCAAATCCATCCAATTGAAAATGTCTTTTTCATATTATAAGTAAACCATTTATTTTATTAAAATCTATTATATTTTTAATGCATTTTTAGTTATATTTTTGGCCAAATCGAACATTTTTCATTGAATTTTGGCCGAGAGGATTCCCTCTTTACGGCAATTGGAATGCCCAAAACTGGTAAAAATAGATGAATCCAGCGAAATAACAAAGAAAAATTTTTAGGAAAATACCGTGTATTTACAGTGGACAGGAAAATGTCGGAAGAATTCCACAAAAATATTGGAAATGGGGCCCGTTTATCCCAATTTGTTGGAATTTGGATGCTTGGTTTGGACGTTTTGCCAGGAATTGAGGATGAACAAATTCACTTTTTTGTTTATCGAAGCTGCGATTGCCTAATGGATGTTTGGGTTGGTTTAATTCGTTTTCTTTATTTTTAAATTAAATTTGTTTTTCCGTTCACCAAACCAACGGATGAACAGGAGCCGGAGGAAAAGGAGACAATATTGATGGGCAATAATGAATGTCCGGCAAAGGAAATGGATTTTTACATTAATTTGGATGGATTGAAAGAAGATCAGAAAATAATTTTGGATATTTTGGTGGCTGAAAATGGTACAAAATTGATTGTGATGTTGGCGAATAGCGATAAGACGAAATGGTTCTGGGGAATGAAAATGAACGTGACAACCACAATTTTTACGGATAATAGTGTAAAATTCAAAATAATTTAATTAATTTAAATTATAAAAATAGACAATTGCACTTGGATTGCCGCAGGGAAAGAAAATTCATTTGGAAATCATTTTCCATCGTTATTTTCAAGACATTGCCTATGGCGACCAAAATACGATTATTCAAAGAATATGGTGGAAAAAATGGTGGAATAAAACGATGCTGGACAGTAGAACGGAATTTTTGTATTTGAAAGGCGATGCAAAAATGTTGAAAAAGGAGAAAATTGTGCAGGGAAGTGTATGTAAATTTTATTCAATTCAATTAAATTAGTAATTTAATTTAAAAAATAGTCCGCAGCAATGTACTATTTGAGTGCCCCAATTGTCCATAAATTGAATGACATTGTGCACATTTCCCAAATCGAATTCAGAATTCGGGCAAAATCAACGGAGAATGCCAATTTTTGGGAGATAAATTTGTTGCATGATGCGCAGGAATGGCACAAATTCAGTAAATTAAAAAGAAAAAATTTATATTTTTAAATGATTTTTGTAAATCTGCAGTTGGCTTTATAATGTTGCGGATTCGCGTAGATTTTGCTGAAGATAGTTTGACCACCAGCAGTTATCTCGTAATTATTAAAATAAATTAATAATTCATTTTCATGCAAAATTAGAAACAATGGGTATTTGGAAATACAACCAAAGAGAAGAATGTTAATCCATTCCGCGCGGGCTTAGTTTTTGAATGTCGAATTATAGTAACAGCCAAAACAACGGAAAAAACGAATTTTACGATCATTATAAATGTGGAGAATGATGAGCGAACCGTTACTAAACATATTTACCTGAATTTTCCAATTTGGTTATTAAATTGGATTCAAGTAAGTGAATAAAATAATTAATTAGTCAATTAAATGAATATTTCAGTTTCTTGGTGATATTCAATTGCTCTCGGAACCGGAAATTTTAAATAAGGTAATGAAGATTTAATATATTCAAAATGGACACATAAATTCAGACAACATTTGAGGGCAATAAAACCAAAGTTTATACATTGCCACATTTGTTCCATGAAGGCGACAAAATTTGCATTAGCGGCAAAGCTGGCACAAAATTTGCCATCAATCTTCAACATGATTCTAGCCAATTCAGTGAAATAGGTAAATTTATTCAAAAAAAAAACAAAAAACAAATTTAAAAATATTTAAGTTGGGGATACACCATTGCAAATTCTAATCGACTTTGATAATCCGGATGAAAAATTACAATTTCAAACAAGCACATTTATTTTGATTGAAAATGAGACTGATAGTAGAAATGAAAGACAAGAAGATTCCATTTCCTTTGGCCATAGTCCGATTGCCCTGCCCGGCGACCAATTCACTTTGGCCATCGAAGCTGGGAAAACAATTGAAGGAGTTCCTGGATTCATAATTCGTGTGAATAACAACGATAGACATCAAAAGGATCAGAAAGCCATCATTCCATTGTGGACCACCAAATTTGTTCAGGCAAGTCCAAAAAGGGTCATAAAAATATTTTGGAGATATTTGGGATTTTTTTTGATTTCATAGAAAAGAAAATAATGGAAAAAGTAAAGAAATAAAATTTTTATAAATTTCTGTATATTTGAAGCTTGTTGATGACATTGAGGAAATGGAATTGGACTTGGCATGCTCAGTATTCCCACCTTTGCCTCGATGGATTAAGCAAATTGATGAAAAAAAATCATTGAGTGCCGGAAAATCCATCACCATTCAGGGGACCATCAAAATGCCAAAAATTCAAGGGAGGAAGGGGAATTCATTTTCGGTGAATTTCTTCTACCAAGCACTTGGCTGGGACCCAAAATGTTTGTCAAACATTTATTTGAAAATGAATCCCAATGAAAAAATTTAGATGGTCAAACAATTTTCCAGGCTAATTTCAGCCTCTTTGACGAAACAATGGACCTCAACAGCTATTTGGTTTGACTAAAATCTATATTGTTATTATTTTATTGGAATATTTTAGAATGGAAGTTGGCTGATTAATAACCAAAATGAGCATAAATATTCGCTGAATCCTCCGCTTGAAAATGGTCAACAATTCAATTTGAAAATTGCCATCACCGATGAAGAATACCAAATCCATTTGGACAATTTGGGTTCGGCGAATCCAATCAAATATGAATATAAGGCATTGGCCGTGCCTCCATGGGCCATCGACTATATTGTGGTAGAAAATAAAATAGGAAGATGGATAAGGAAAATTTGATTAAAATTCACAGGTGAATGGCGCGGAAGATGGAAATGATCATCAAGTTTTGGCCTTGACCAGCGATATTCAAATTGTCTAATAATTCAGAATTTTAAATGGGATTCCTCTTCCTACCATTTATTTTTATTTATTTATTTTTTCATTTTCACATCATGGAATTTTGTAATTTAAATAAACATGTTTATCAATGACAATGAATGTTCATTTTTTTGTTTTTATTGAATCAAAAGACCATTCATTTTTAAATTATGCAAATTTTGTTTATGTTAGCGAATTTGGTCAATGATGTTTACTTCGACTGTGAAAATAAAAATAAATGTGAATTGCCATTTTAGGAATGGAAAATTCACAATATTATTATTGAAAAATATGCAAAAACTTTGAAATTGACAAAAACATCGACCAAAAAAAGAACAAAGGCAAACAAAACAAATTCTGATTTTTGAACAATTCTAAACCTATAAAAGAGGGACAAATTCGAATTGAATTCAAATCCAACAAAAAATAAAAAATATTTCTAATTCAAAATGGCTTATTCTGCCAGACTTATTTTCACCATTCTCTTCATCGCCCTTTCCTACCATCAATGTTTCAGCCAAAACTTGGGTTTGGATTTGGATGAATTGGTTGGAGGCGAAAATGGTGTCACTGAATTGCTAGAAGGGGACAACAATGGAAATGATGGACTTTTTGGCAAATTGTTGGGCCAAATTTTGGGCGGAGGGAAAAATTGTGGACTGGTGGCCCGCATTTTGGGACTTTGTGGCCCAAAAGGGGCACAACCATGTTGCCGATGCTGTCAAGGAGGAGAAGGTGTCAATGATTTGTGTGCCACAATTGGAATATTGGATTTGCTTTTCAAAACCAACAATTCATGCCCAACTGGCTCCATTGTCCTTTGCACTGCTCAGGCATGTCAAGTCGGCCAACAATGCAATGTGCAGGCCGGCAATTTGCTTTGTGCCGATATTGGAAAATAAATGGAGAATTGATGATTATTGATTAATGCCGAGAATTTTCAATAATATTAAAAAAATACTTCAACCAAAAAATAAATTCGAAAATAATTTCTTTATTAATATAAAATTTCATAATACAAATTATGGCTAATTTTTTGGAAAATAAATGGTAAAAGTTTGTGTTAATTTGTCATGGCTAAAATCTCATTTTCATCAATAATCCAAAATCATCAATTTCTTTTTCAATGGCGCGGTTTTCCACTTGCTGCCGTCCTTTCGCTTGCTTTTGTCCATTGCCATGTCGTCACTTCAGCCCCATATGAACCCGGTTCTGGGGGAATTGTTTTCTTTGTTGGACCTTAAAATATATTTTTCAATGCACATTTTAAAGAAAGTTTATTTTTACCCTCATGATGAATTAATTTGGCAGCAGGCATCCAAAATTTAAGGCCTATAATTGTCCACTCGGGAATTCTCGCAATGTGCCTCTTGTTGATGCTTAAAAAGAAGTGGTGGAATTAGTTGGGCATATTCCGACAATTATAAATGTTTATTAGCAGAATTAAATTTAATATATTGAGTGAAAAAAGGCAGAATTAAATGATGGGACAAACAGGCGGAATTATTTAGGGCAAAATAGGCGGAATTATTTGGGGCAAATAGGCGGAATTATTTGGGGCAAAATAGGCGGAATTATTTGGGGCAAATAGGCGGAATTATTTGGGGCAAAATAGGCGGAATTATTTGGGGCAAATAGGCGGAATTATTTGGGACAAAACAGGCGGAATTATTTAGTGCAAAACAGGCGGAATTATTTGGGACAAAACAGGCGGAATTATTTAGTGCAAAACAGGCGGAATTATTTGGGACAAAACAGGCGGAATTATTTAGTGCAAAACAGGCGGAATTATTTGGGACAAAACAGGCGGAATTATTTAGTGCAAAACAGGCGGAATTATTTGGGACAAAACAGGCGGAATTATTTGGGGCAAAATAGGCGGAATTATTTAGTGCAAAACAGGCGGAATTATTTAGTGCAAAACAGGCGGAATTATTTGGGGCAAAATAGGCGGAATTATTTGGGGCAAAATAGGCGGAATTAAATGGATTAAAAATTAGAATTTTTTATTCCTAACAATTTTCTAACTGGCGAAAATAATTGATTAGCACGTTTCCATTAATATATTTTTAATTCTTTCAATTCACCTTTTGTTGGCCATTGACTAGCAATGTTTTGTGGTCAGCATCATCTAATGGGGTGCCCTTTGATTCGGATTTTGTCTCATAATGCATTTGGGTTGGTGAATGATGATTCTGAAATAATTAATAAGATTGAATTTACAAATATTTTAGTATATTAAAATTATTCACATTTTGTACGGTGGCTGTTTTATTGTTGATGTCTGCCCGGAGGAAATTGTGCAATTTTTGATTTTCCTGTGCCAATTTTCCTTCCAATTGTCGACTTGCATTGTTGATGAAATCAACACGGGCATTATAGGTATTTGGGTCCATTTTTGTCAAAAAGAATAAAATTACTGATAAATGGAAAATAAATTCGAAGTAATAGAAGAAGGGATAATTTGCAGAAAATTGAGTAAATGAAGGAAAAATGCGCGAAATTTTTTTTTATTGACGTTGAAAAAACTAAAGAAATGAATGAATTGGAATTGGAAGTAAGAAATGCGGTAAATTGATGGGATTGGAAAATTGGATAGAATGGTTTCCAATTGATCATTCAATTCATCAAATGAGGCGGTGAATGCGATGAAAAAATATTCAATTTCATTCACCAATGGGAATAGAATGAATGGTTCAAATTGGGAAGAAAAATGGATGGTCTAAAACCAGTTTTGATGGTCGTATTTTTATTGCCCCAAGAAACTTTAAATCAACACATTTATTTGAAGGCCATTTCATTTTTGGTAAAAAATGCGAAATTTATTAATTATTTTATTATTTTTTTTTATTTCAATATTTTCAATGAATTTGGCTGAATTGGCATATGATCAGGTGAAATAATATAATAAATTTAAATAATTATTGTATTGGTGAAGTATTGCAAAAATGATGGGGAATGTGCCGCCAATGAACAATGCTATTTGGGCTTCAAAGGCCAATTCGGGAATTGTATTATGCGCCGAATTATTTGCCTTCATGAAGGAAGAATTTGTTGAAGGAAATGAAATGGAAAAAAACTAATTTATGCAAATATTAATATTAATTATTTTTCCAATTTATCATATATTTAATAAAAATATTATTTATAATTTTTAATCCGTTAATCAAAAATAAAAAAATTTTAAATTGCACTAATTAATTCCATCAAAAACCAATGCGAATTCGGACTTCTTTATTCTTTTGCCAACATCACAAAATTCCCTTTTTTATCTTATATTAGTTAATTCATTGAATTTATTCCATATTAAGCCGAATATAAAATTCACTAAAATTTCGCCCACATTTACTAAAAATTTCCTTCATTTCCTCTTTAAAATTTTTATCAAATAAAAAATGGGAAATTTTCAACAAATTTATCCAATTTTTACGATCATTTTCCTTTGGCTTCTCCAGTCCCAATTTCCACCAGCTTTGGCCAAAATTGAACTTTTCGAAGCCTGGAATCGGAAAAATTATAAGGCTAGCATTTTTTAATCCGTAACTTATCAAATTTATTAACGAATTTAAGGAGAAAGATGTTCGCTATGCAATGTTCGATCCGGAAGGAATAATGTACTCTATTTTCCTTTTATTATTTTAAATATGGAAATATGATTAAATTAGTTTTATTTTGAAGGACTTTTGACGGGAATGTGAACGGCAAAAGTGGAGATTTGCAATTCCCAAATGGACATGAACAAATGTGGGATCAAGCAACATGCGATAAAAATCCGGAATTGTTATTTCAAATGTGCGAAACGGACGAACATAAAGCATGGACTGGGTCAGTAATTATTAAATGATGGTTATTTACTATTTTTATATGGAAATTTCATGCATATTATTTGTTAATTAATAGAGTTGAAATTAAACCATTTCTAAAGATTCAATTTAGCAATTAAATTACTGTATTTATTCTATTAGTAGCCTCGGGGCAATTAAATTTAAGAGACACTAAAGGGGGATACAAATAGAGTGGGGGTTTCTAATAGAAATTGGGCCACTAATAGAAGAAATAGGATATTTATAAAGGAAAAATCCTTATTTTAGTATGGCCATATGCTACGAATCGCAATTGGCCCAAACTGATATAAATCCATTTTTCCGCATTCAAAATGATCCGGAATGGGAAAAATTGGTTTTCCTGATTTGTGGCGAACGCCAAAGTGCATTGTTCATCAATCGAACTGTGGTGCCGCCAAAGGAGGATGAAATGGTGAATTAAATAAATAAAAATTTAAATCCAAAATAACGTATTTAGGCAAAGTCGAAAAATAAAGTTGAGAAAAATGCAACAGAACAAGGAGGCGGCAAATATGATCCATTTTACACAGTTTGGACTAGTTTTGCATCGAAAAGAAAGTATATTGCTGTATCATTTTCCCATTTTATTATCCAATATATTTATGTCCAATTTTTATGGGAATTAGGAATGGGTCAAAAAAAGATTTGGATAAATATTTTAATATACCAATTACTTTCGTATTATCTGGATCTAGATTTTTGAGATCAACTGCGGAAGGTAATGAACCCCCATGGATCATTTATTATAGGTTTAAGGTCAAATAGGTTATATATATCCCTAATCATAATAATAATCACGCATAAGAGGGACCTGTTTTTTTACATCTGCTGGACCCAAATAATACGAAAATTCATAATATAACTTTTTTAATTCTTGAACAGAATTCATTTTAAAATGCCTGGAAAACCTTCTGAAAAGCGTTGTGCCCTTTTGCGAATTGGAGGCGAAAATATTTTGGGTGTTTCGTTGACAAATTTGCGAAGGGAACCATTGGAATTATACAAGAACGAATTTGTGTTTGAAAATAACATTACGGCAAAATACAACACTTCGGACAAGGAGGATTTTTTGCAAGAATTGTTGGTGTTTTAAAAAATATTTTCGTGAATTAAAAATTGGCTTTCAGTCCGGATATGGCCAATCGAAAAAATCGACTAAGTGATATTCAAGATTTTGAACTGCTTTTGTTGGATTTTATGCCGCCCTTTGGAAAGGCACAAAATGTTAGCATTTATGGATGGTTGCCGATGAAAATCAAAATTGTTTGCTAATTCTAATGATTAATTAATTAAGCCAATTTTAGACTAGCAAAGCAATTAGCCCATGCCGAGTGGATTGGCGATTGTTGGAGAGTCGAGAAATTCGAGGCCGAAAAGGATGTGAGTAATTCGGGAAAATATTCAAATATAATTAAAAATAATTGCTTTTTTTAGCATTGGTCATTTCCTACACAATTGCCACTGGTAATAATTTCAATATTTATTAACTAAAATAGGATTTTTTTAATAAATACTGTAAAACCTTTTCTAATTCCCTCACCTTAAACTTACTTAGAGGATCAAAACCCTTGGGGGGGGGGGGGGGGGGGGGGGATTAACCTAAAAAATTTTTATTGCATTTTTAGTTCCCTATAAGACTATACAAAATCCGCTATAATCCGTTTAAAAAATCCTCAAATTAGGGAGTTAGACCAGACCCCAAATGTTTCTCATTTTTTGATGGGTTGAAAATTAATTCCCCACAGAGTTTTTAAAAGAGGTTATATAATGTTATTAATTAATTTTATTTTTAATTTTTTAGAAAGATGATAAAATGATTAAATTGGTAGATTTAAATTCATTTTTTAGTAATAAAAATTCATAAAAAATAAATTTGGAAAATTATTTCCCAAGGTTCAACAACAAGCGAAGGCACAACAGAAGGCGGTTCAAAATCGAGAACCGAATCTAAATCAAATTCAAATGCCAATAGCGATAGCTTTACAGGCGGTGTAAGTAAAAGATGAAAAATAATGGATAAATTATTCAATTAATTTCAAATTAATTCATTTCTAAATCCCACTAATATTTCACCAATTTTAATTATTATTTTATAACCCATTTCAGATACCAGTACTTCAACATACCGTTGAGGTGGGGCAAACCATTTAAAATGATTATTCAATTAAATATTTAATTTGCCCTTAGAATTCCTTCTCGAATACGTATGGCTCACAGCAAACATCAAATTCGGATTTCAATGTGAACAAAGAATTAATGGAGCAAAAATCAACCACAAGGCATAGAAAATATTTTTTAATAATTTTAATATTTATTTTGAAGAGAGGAAACTGTACAATTTGATGATTTCGAAGGGCAAGTCAATGTTGAACAAATGGTTAAGAATTTTAACCAAAAATATTTTAATTAATTTTTTGCAGCTTTTCACCTGCCATGGAATTTCCCTTTTCCCGGACAAAGTATATAAAAATGACGAATTCCATCTCTAATATTAATATTTCCCAATAAGATTCGTTATCATGACAGTAATGGTCGAAAAATTGATCCAGTCAGTGAGGACACCAGCGACCCTCAGCCAATTCTTTTGCCACCAATGCCGGATGGTGGGTTTAAAATTAATTTCTTTAGGAAATTTTTAATAATTTTAACATTAAATCGTTTTTAATCCCATCCCGAATAAGCCATATAGGAACCAAATTTTTATTAAATTTATTAAATAAAATCATCTAAATAGCTAATAATAAATTTGCACATTAACAAATTTCCCTAAAAATATTAAAAAATGAAATGCCCCTTTTTAAAAGGGGTCATTAATTAAAGTATAAAATTATTCATCAGCCAACTAATTTTATCCTAATTTTGTTTAGTGTGCCAGGATGCATTGGACACTTGTCCAATTTGGGCTGCCCAAGACCAATGCCGAAAATCTGCGGCCACAATGCTCATTCAATGCAGGAAAAGTTGCAATTTATGCACAAAAGTGAAAATCGATAATAAGAAGGCAAAACCGATGGCTGATGGTAAATATTTTAATAATAAATGGTTTATTAATTATATAGAATAATAAATTAAATATATTTTCCAGATTTGGACGATGATGACGACAATGATGAGGATGATGATGACGAATGCGAGGATGAACGTAAATATTGTCCGGCATGGAAACGAATGGACGAATGCCAAAAGAATCCGGCCTATATGTCTCGTTTTTGCCGAAAAAGTTGTGGACTTTGTGTGGACATTGATGACATCGATGATGCCGAAGTGGAATTGGCAGTGAATCGAAAGAAATATTAAACAAATGCAAAACTGAAACAAAATTATTATTAATTCACTATTTCACCAATTGATAATAAATTCATTATGAAAGTATTTTAATTTTATTATTATTATACATTTTTCCCATTTTTGCATTTAGGGGTAAGACTAGCGTTTATCCTACCTCGTATTTTTGGGTCTAACTATTGTATTTCGACTAGAAATGTATAGTAAATAGTATAAAACTGCATAAAAGTGACAACCGTGCCCGAAATAAAAAGTTACAGTCGCGCAAAGGAAATACGGATTGGAACTGCTCCGGTGGGCATTTCAGAAGGGACTCCTACGTGTGCTCCGCCTTCGCTCCTCACGGCTCACTTAGCTCGCTAGCGCTCGCTAAGCTCGCCGCCGGACCGCTCCGCGGTCCGGGTCGTCGCTACGGCTACGCCACTCCGGAGTCCCTTCTTACATTACCTCCGCAGTTCCAACACATTCCAGCGAGACTAAAATGGACATAACTTTCTTAATTTTGAGTTTTATGGGAAATCAATCACAGATTCGGACTCTGCTCATCGAGGCGCGTCGAATGAGCTATATAATGTGACCATGAAAAAAATTTCAAAAATTTTTCGCATTTAGACCCATAGGGGGGACCAAGCACTTTTGCGATTTTCATGATACCATAACTTTTTCGTATGAGCACGGTTGTCACTTTTATGCATTTTTATACTATTTCTAGTACATTTCTAGTCGAAATATAGTTGTTAAACCCAAAAATACGAGGTAGGATAAACGCTAGTCTAGCCTTTAGGGGTGGCTAAAAAAACGATCAATCAAATTTTTTATTGTAAATGTCAACTCATAAAAAAACTGTCATTTTTGGTCAAAATTAAGGAAGGCAATAATATTTGAAATTTGATGGTAATGATGATGAATGATGATGATGATCCATCTCCATCAATGTAAATCAAAATCAATTCTTGCCTCATTATTTATTAAGCATTTATGATTTATGCCATCCCCCTCCCCTCATTTCCCTCATGTTCACACATTTTTGCTGATTGGCACATCAAAAGCAGAGGGGCAATATTTTTTGATTGGTAAAAAAGATATCTTTGAATTTTGATGAATGATTAGGGCAAATATACATAAATGGTCATAATTCATTAAGTCCACCCCAATTCCCAAAATATTTATTAACAGTTCACATCCAATCAGCTCGCTCGATTGAATTTATTCCTCATATTATTAAAATATTCACCCAACTATTTTTCAGACCAATCGAAATTAATAAGCATAATCCATTTAATAATAATTTAATTCAACTAAAATGCATTCAAATTCTTCGTCTCCATCCATCGGTTTTCCAACCACCGCTTCTTCCTCTCCTTCATCTCAAAATACATTTTTGCCCGATCATCAAAATGTTTCTGCTGAAAGCAAATCGCCGAATTTTTCCTCGCTTCTTCCTTCACCTCAATCTATTGGTGGCCATAATAAATTGGCAACAAATTGTTTTGGGAAACATGAACGGATGGAAAGAAGGTAAAATGCCATTGAAATTGGCCAATTTAAAATTAAATTCCAAATTATTTACACAGACATTTCCAACCGCCCACTTCACCGCCTTTTGTCATTTCCATCAGCTCTCCAATTCCATTGAATTCACTCAAACTTCGAGGCAATCAGCAAAACATGAAAACCCATTTCGGGGACAAATTTGGCAATGAAAAAAGCCGAAAATGCTTTTGCACAATTGCTGCTTTGATACTTCTTTCGGCGATCATTTTGGCCAATTTTGCAATTGGATATTGGCTTTGGATTCGATTGGTACAATCTTTCAATAATCATCCATATTCCATTGTATTTTTGAATTTTTAGGACAAATTGGAGAGGGCACAAAAGGAGGCAAATGATTTGCACATTTTGGAATTGGAAAGCACAAAACGACAATTGAATTGGTCGATCAATTTGAATGGACAATTGCGGGAGGAAATTGCATCCAAAGAGGCTGAATTGAAAAAGGAAATGGCCAAATTGGAGGAGAAACAAAAAAGTAAAAATGGGATATTTTTATATTGGATTATTTTATATTTATTTTCACAGTTATTTCCATGGCATTTTCCTCCTCATCAATTTTTGCCGTCGCCCTTCAAAAGATCAGTGAAAATGGTCCAACCTCCCCAAATTCCACCGTCCCACCGCCAACCGAATCAACGACACAAAATTACGGCGATTTTGTGATTTATGTGAATGGAAAACCGCGAAGTGGACGTGAATTTATGGCCAATCCACAAATGCTGGGAAATGGTCAAAAATAATGGAAAAAAGATGGAGAATATATTTTTATTATTTGGCAAAATATTTCACATTTTTAATTGTATTTTAATATTTATTTTAATTGTTTAATTTTAATTTAATTTTCATCATATTCTCTAATCATATTTCTCAACTCATTTTCATCTTTTATTCCATCGCTCATTTACTTCCCATAAATAAAATGTTGGTTGAATGTGTCTTTTCATATATAAGGGAAATAAATCGCAGCGGAGTCAGTGCTTGGCTGGAAGGGGACCGCGAGGAATGACGAAAAGGCGCCCAGTCGCCTAATAAAACAAATTCCTGGGAAGGTCTGAGAAATGGCCCCATCAATTCATTTGGTGCATTCTGCCTAGAAGGGGAAGCCTCAAGAGAGGTTGGCGCTGTACTAGAAAAAGGCCTTCGTTTTGGCCGACTGCTGGCCCGGGACAATGGGACAGGAGGCCAACAATGGCTGATCCCGTCTCGGGTTGGCATTGGGAAGCAGCGTCGGTGCCAGCTAAATTTGAGTTCGATCGTCCCGACCAAACACAATTCAGACTACTCTCCAGCCAAGCCAATTTTTTTTTTTCATTTAATTTATTTTGGATTATGGAATATGGATGTTATAACTTATAAAAATATTAATATTTTTCAATAAACGGACAAGAAGGAACCACATAGCCTATTATTTAATAGTGAAAAGGTTTTTTGCCGAAAGATCGGATTGTTTGAGATAACTTTCTAATGTTGATCTTAAACCATATATAAACCTTGATATCATTTGATAGAACTCATCTTGATGCGTTGATTGATCTATTATTTGGCATAGTTTGACCAAAATTCAAGGCATTAAACTGTCTAAATCTTATTATGCTTTCTGGTTTATAAATTTTTTGGTTTTGATTTAAATCCCGACAATATATAAGTCAATTAATTTCTAATATCAGCAGGCAACAAAAAGTTATTAAGCTTTTTCTTCCATACCCTTTTGTTATCCCACAATTTGTTTTAACCAAAGGGCAGTAGGTTAGACATATAAAGAAGCAGAGAGAGAATGCAATTTTTTTCGCCAGTTCCATTTCCACTGCCTGCCTGCTTCCCATAAACATTTCCCAGCGAGAAGCCCTCTATTCTATATAATGGAGAAGTGAATTTGTCCATTCCATGTGGTGATGGCGTGGGCGATAAATCGGAACGACGGACCAGCTCAAATTTGTGGCTGCTTAAAAATGTTCTGAGGAAAGTCCCTGGACCTGCGGCTGAAAGAGTCCACGCCTAGTGGCGTGCAGTCGAGCGCAAAAATCCCAATTATTGGGGCCCTTGGGCGATCGAGAAGGGCTAAGATTCCCGAAAGGGAAGAGCCTGATTGCTTTAAACATTGGAAAGGGAGCGCTCGATGTTCGTCGAAGCACAAAGTAATGTCGCGAACACAGAATAGGGCTTACCCCGCCGTTACCATCAATCTTTTTTGCATTTATTTTAACAATAATTTTATTTTTATGCTACCGTAATTCTTCTATTAGAAGCCCATGGGCTTATAAATTTCAGAGCCTCTCTAGGGTGGGCTTCAAATAGAAGGTGGGCTATAAATTTCAGAGAGGGAAAATGAATGAAAATTAAATTGTATTCAATAAAATTTGCAAAAATCAGAACATATTTTTTCAATACAAAACATGTTTTTACTAAATTTTTTTACAATTTTATATATCAAAACATAATTTTTGCAATTCAAAACATTTTTTTGGTGCATTTTTCAGAAAATCAAAAATTTTACGATTGGAAACATGTTTTTCGACTAAAAACATCATATTTTTGGTATTCACAACATGTTTTCGACTAAAAACATCATGTTTTTAAAATTCACAACATTTTTTTAGATTCTAAATATGTTTTTGAAAATGTTTTTTTACAATTGACAACATTTTTATAAATTAGAACATGTTTTACCATTCAAAACATCTTAGAGAATTAAAAATCAAAGATGGAAAAAAATTTTTTGAGGAGTGGGCTTCTATTAGAAGGTGGGCTTCAAATAGAAGGTGGGCTTATAAATTTCAGAGACCCACTAGGGTGGGCTTTAAATAGAAGTGGGCTTCAGAAGGTGGGCTTATAAATTTCAGAGACCCACTAGGGTGGGCTTTAAATAGAAGTGGGCTTCAAATAGAAGGTGGGCTTCAAATAGAAGGTGGGCTTCAAATAGAAGAATTACGGTATATATTTTCAATATTTCCGATTTCTATTCACACATCACACTCGGCTTTTTCCTTTCGTCTTGATTTCCCAAAATTCTCTTTTCTTTTATCATTTACCAGTTTTCAATTTTAATTCTTTTCCATGCTATAATATTAAAATATTTTTTATTCATATATTATAATCAAAGAAGAGTGAAGGGTAAATACAACAGCAAGGTCATAAAGAATTGCGTTGACAACAATTTGAGAGTTGTGAAAATTATAATATTATAATTCATAATTAATTAAATATACTAAATTTAATTCAATTTCCTTTCATTTTTGATTTTTCTCATTATTTTTATTCAATTAAACATCTTCGCAACCATTTTTTCCATAAACATTCACTTTATGGCCATAATAATAGGCATGATTTACAACTGAGAAAGTCCTAAAAAAATAAATATATATTTATTTTATAATAAAAATGTAAATGACCAAAGTGAATTGCTACAATTTTGGTCATCTTCGTCCATTTCATCGCATTGCACAAATTCCCCCTTTTCCATTTCATTTTTGTACCAAACCTTAAAATTAATTGAAATTTTAATTTGAATGAATTCAAATTCAAACTTCGGTCATAAAATGTTGATAATTTTGGAATCGTCGAAGCGGAATATGGGCCACCACATCCCTTTGATTTATTATACGATAATTGTAATGAGGAAGCTGGAAAAAATTACAATTAAACAAAAATATTACAAAAATATTTCATTTCATTGTATATCCAATAAAATATTGTAAATGTAAAAATGAACCAACAGCTCGACTCATTGCCGTTGCCCATTCCGTATTTCCAGTTCTGGGCTGTCCAAATGTGACCAGCTTAATTTTATCCGCCTCAATTGATTTGCTCAAATAAATTTCTGCGGCTGCCAAAGATGCCAGCGCTCCACCCAACGAATGTCCAGTGATCAAAAAATTTGGATATTAAACAATGAAAAATATTTTAAAAATACCCAAAGTTCATATCCCGGATTGACCTTGATCAATTTGAGGGCATCTTCGATGATGCCTTTTTCCATTAATTGAACAAAAATTTCCGAGAAATATGAGGCGACCTTAAGCGAAAAATACATTTTTATGATTTTTCCCTTTTGGATGGACCTTTCCACCCAAGGTTGCATTCGCTTGGCTGATAAAAAGAATGCGCGATGTCAATTGCATAAATGAACTGGTACCACTTTAAACAGTATTCGTTAAATAAACTTATTTCAAGCAGACCGAAATGAGAGGATAATGGCCTTGTCGGAATGGGAAATGGCCAAAAAGCCGGCACAAATTTGATTATTATGTCCATTGCAAGGAATTTTGACATGGCGATGGAGCTAAATGAATTGGATTTAGAAAATAAAATATAATTATTTAGAATACAGTATTCTATTGATGGGTAATACAGTATATAAAACATAATTTGATTGAATCTTATATAATTTATTTAATGGAATATACCTTGCCATTTTCGAATGCTTTCTGCAAACATTGCTGAATATTCTCATCGGTGCCATATGCAGCGGAGGCCATTGGCAAAAATTTATCACGGGCTAATTCATGATTGAAGGCGAATTCTTTTGGTTTTTCTCCTTTCAACAACTTAAATATTTGTCAAGGAAATTTGTTTAAATCTAATCCAAATTTTGTTAGAACCTTTCTTCCCTTTCCTTTCATTATCTTTTTGTAATTGTTTACTTCCGGCACTCCAAATTTTCTGGCCAATTCATCGGTGGTGATTTCCTCATTTTGATGCTCCAAAAGCCAATCAGAATCCAAATTTTCAGAAGTTTTTATTGGCGAACAAATTGACAAAATGGGAAGGATGAGGAGAAGTGAAAGATGTAAAAACATTATTTTCAGAATTTGGTCAGAGTTTAGAAATAATAGAAAAATGATGATGCAAATTATTATTTAAATAAACAATGAAAGAAGATTGAAAATCATCATCAATTTGACCATTCCCCATTTTTAATCCCCCAAATAATACCGCTTTTTTCATTGTTAAATTTTGTCTGAATACCACTTCTATTAATCCATCACCTCATTTTTCTTATCAATTTATTCTCCTCGGAGACAATACATTATTCATTTCATAATTTCAAAATTTTCAGACTTCAAATTTTGTAGGGAAATTGATAAGAAATGGATGTTCATGGAAATTTAAATTAAAAATTTGGAATAAAAATAAAATAATAATTTTATAAATTTTATCCCTCTAAACATTATTTCCCAATATGCCACTTCAATTGATTCATAGAGGCAAAATATTAATAATTGTTGGTCTGCAAAACACAGCGGGAATTCTTTGTCAAAATAAATATTTTCTTTCCAAATGGCATATTTTGCATTCTTTAATAATTCCTCCAACCCACTTAATTGTGTATTGTGCATGAAATAAAATAAATTTGACCAAAAAATATTAAAATGTATATAAATGGCCATCAAAATGAGTAAAATTAAATTGAAAAAATATTTTAATTATAACATTTTTCTTCAATGGAAACTTTTGATGCCATATTCTTTATTTCCATTTCCAATTTGTCACCTCTTCACTTTTTGCCTTTTCCATATGTCAGTGCTCACTTTTATAATGAAAAGCGGATTAGATGTTGACAGGCACAATCCCCCTTCTCCTTTTTGGGGCTCATCTCACCACACTAGAAGGACTTCTTCTCATTTTGCCGGCATTTTCCCCCCTCCCTTCTAAAAGATCTTCTCAATTTTGTATATAGCCAAAAAGTCATATATTTTCCAATTAATTTGATATTAAAATCAATCCTCTATTTTAATGGGAAATATTTAAAATAGAGAAAAAATATTGAAAATGGCGAAAAGATTTCATCAGTTTAATGGTTTGTGTTTGACTCCCAAACACTAAACCAATCGATAAATTTTTTTGAGACGCATCGTTTGATAATGATTTTGTTTAGATTTAATCATTTTATAAGTTGATTTTCCAAAAACCAGAGATAGTTTAACCGGTTTATCTTTAGTGACAAATTATATACCAATCGACGAGTCTTAATGAGTTCCATCGATTGGTTTTAATGTTTATGGATGTAGGACAAACAATTAAACCGCTACAACCTTTTCTCCCAATACCCTTTTCGCCATTTTCAATGTTTCTTTTCAAATTAAATACCAACCCATTTTAATCGTGCCCAAATATTCCATTATATTTTTCGAATTTTATAAATTATTTTTGCCCATTTAAATATTGAGGAAAACTCTCCATTCGAAATGTCCTTAAAGCCACTCAAAGATGATGGTTTCCCTGCTGTGCAGCACATATGAATTGGCCTTTTGTGCTTCCTAAAATGAGGGCACCTCTCCTTTTGTCCCTTTTATTCCCCCAAAAATAATCTCGACAATCCATTTGGCCCTTTACATTTCCTTCTTCCCATCCATAACTCATTTTTGGCCGGCACACAAAATGAACCCTCGCATCCACCCAAAAATGGGTATAACGTCAAAAGGGAAGGGATCAAATTTTGCCTCTTCAAGGGGCCCATTGAGACCGACTAACTAATCCCGGGGCTTCCTTCCATCCAATACCTCCATGGCCCCATATATTCGCATCAGATTCTTGCATTTCAAATGTCCCCCAAAAATTTGGTTGGCCAGCTGGCACATTCAAAATGAGGGAAGGGGGGGGGGCGGTCAGTGGAAAACTGCCTCCTCCTTTCACCCACAAATGCAAATAAATCCATGCAACTTTTAGTAGAAATATTTTTTGTAAAATTTTAAAGTAAATATCCTTGAATCATATTTTAAAAATATTTTCAGCTAATTCAAAATGATTATTCATTGCTATAAATTTATCGGCTATTTTCCAATTATTTTTCAATCATTTTCCCTTTTATTTTTATTCAATTTTATTGTGGCTGAACTCAGCAATGGCGAATATCCATGGACATATGATAATGACCTTTTTGGAGGTAAATTACAATAAAGTATTTAATAAATTAGGCCTTTGGGAATTATTACAAATTTTTACATATTTCAACAAAAAAGTATGCTTTTGAGTGGGTCCTTTAATTCTCCCATGCCATTTTCACCAAAGAATGTTTCCATTTGCCTCCTTTCCATTTTTTTTGTTATTTTCCTTCGCGCATGAATGTGCAAATTAGCGTAGAGGCTTTTGGCTTGCTCCCGTTGGACACAGATATGCCTCCATTATATCCCCGTAGGCGACAAATTCCCACGCTTGTCCCCACTTTTTTTCCATTCCTCCCTTTTTCCCTCCCAATTTCCCTTTTGTCAACTGTGAAAATCCATTTTTGCCCCCACAAATTGGAGTGGAATTCCCTTTCCATCCACTCATTTGGCTCATTTCCCTGCGCAAATTCCAAGTTCGTTGGCTCATTTCCGGCATCGTCCAAAGCCACCACCCAACGATGGGAGCCCACCATCGACGCTGTCTCCCAATTCCACGCATAATATTCCCTGCGGCCAGTTTGGTGCGGGCAAATTGGCCAAATTCGGCTCAGCCATTTCCTTTACAATCTCGGCATCGACCAATAATAGGCTCTTCATTTTCGACAATAAATCTAAAAATGCCATTTTGGTTGGCCACCCTTGGTTTACTTTGCGTTCAACCTTGCATTTTAATCGGTTTATTGGGAATTGGGGATATAAAAATATTAAATTATACATATTTTTGGTAAAATAAAACGAATAATTTAGGCCCTGACTTTTGGGGATTGATGCACAAACATTGGAGAATGTGCAAAGCTGGCAAATTGCAGGTAAAATTAAATTAATTCTTAATTAATTAATTATTTATTCCATTCAGTCACCAATCAATATTGATCCGGAAAAGTTGACAAAAAACATTTTTAAAAATAAAATTACTTTTAGACTTGTTTTCGACCCTGGTTTGACCAAATTGTCCATTTCAAAGGGCCAATTGGATGGTGACCTTTGGAACACTGGCCAATTCCCTTTGCTAAATGTCATTTATGGGAATTCATCCAAAGGCAACATTCATCAGAATGGTCAAAATGCGCAAACAATAGCACAATCCCCCACCACTCCAGTCACAATCATAGGAGGACCGGCATATCCATACACATATCAATTCCAACAATTGGTATATCCTTATTATTAGGGTTGGACAGTGCCAGTTATCCGAACCGAAACCGGGTTTTTTTTATCCAAACACCGAAATTGAGATTCTAAAACCGCAAAACCGAGGGACAAATCGATCGGTTTTTCGGTTTTGTCTTCAATCGGAGAGGCAATTTTTGATTAAAATTTAAGCCATTTTTAGCTAAAATTTTATTAAAACGGACTCTGTCCAGACCAACCCTGCTTATTTATTAATGCCATAAATATAAATTAGCATTTACCAATTATTTTAAAATGCCAAATGCCATCAATTTAATTAATAAATCATTTTTAAAATTAAGCTTTTCCATTTTGGTGATCTCAAAAAAGGAGAACGTGGCTCGGAGCACACAATTGATCGTGTTCGATTTCCGGCTGAGGTATCTTTATAGAATATATATTTATATTTTCCTAATTTTCATAGGTCCAAATGATTGGCTATAATTCGGATTTGTATGAAAATTTCACGCAAGCCCTTTCCCAACCAAGAGGATTATTGGCCATTGGACTAATTGTGGATGTAAATTTTGGGCATATTTATATTTGAATTATGACATTTTCCCAAAAAGATTGGCGACAAAACAAATTCCGAGCTGAAGAGATTGAGCAATGTGGCACCGAGCATAAAGCATAGAAGTGGGTTAAAAAGTGTCTAATGCACCAAAATTGATGCTAATTTAGATCAAATGGTTAGAGTTAGGCATTTCCAACCATCGGCATTGATGCCATCCACCGATCAATTTGTCAGCTACGAAGGTTCACTGACATTCCCTGGCTGCTATGAGACGGTCACATGGTAAATAACATTTATTGTTAAAATAAACTTAATTTGATTTAATTTACTATTTATAAATTTTTAATTAGAGAATTTGCCTTGTTTGTAAAAATAAATTAAAAATAAATATAATTAATTAAAGGGTTCTTTTCAATTCGCCAATTTATATGAGTGCCGAAAGTGTGAGAAAATTTTTTAAAACCAAAATCAAAAAATTTGATATTTTAGCTGGCAATTTGGAGTGAATTAGTTCAAAGTGAAAAACCGCCTGCAGTTGATAAAAAGGGAGGCGAAGGTGAATCGACGGCGCCGCCAGTCCCATTGAGCTCAAATTATAGGCCATTGAAGGCGAACAATGGTCGAATGATAAGGACGAATATAAATGTGAAATTGAAGGTGAAAAATTGTGAATAAATTTGGATTAATTAATAAATTTGCGAATTGAAGCCCCCAGCCGATGGCGGGAATTGTCCAAGCAATGTTTACGTGGATATGGGTTATCGGAGTAATCCATCAAGAGAGGAAAAGCGATTAATTGGAAAACAACAGCAGAAAAATGAGGCAATTGGCAAGGAAAAATACAACAAATATCAAGTTGAAGGATGAAATTGGAATTGGGAGAATGGAATTGAAACAAGCAATATAGTATTTAAATTTGAATGATGTAATTAATTAAATTTGAATTTTATTTTAAAAATCTTTATTTTGTTCACATTTTCTTTAAATTTTAATTTTATCGTAAAAATATTTTTCTTTTTATTTAATTTTTATAAATTGAATCATATATTTAATAAAAAAAAATTTACAATTAATTATCCATAAATTTTGTTTAATTATCATCCATTTTCTATATTATCAATATAAATAAATGATTTTTAAATAATTGAAGGAAAATAAATAGATTAATTTTTGATTATTTCTTAATTTTTAGTGATGCTTCCTCTACCAAAAATTAAGCCACGATTTTATAAATCGGTTTTAGGCCAAATCCAATATAACTAAAAATGAAAAAAAACAATTGTAATTTAAATAATCCAATTTGAAAGGGACTCAATATTTAATTTAGCATTTATTAAATTAATTATTTTAATTTAACTAGAATAATGCCTAAAATGATTTCATCAACATCAATTCTATCTATTATCCAATATACTAAAGTTTACTTTAGTCATTTTAATTAACAATAAAAATGAAAGCATGCTTCTCTTTAATTAATCAAAATATTTATAATTATTTTCAGTTGAGATCATTCATTAATAATTATTTAAATAAATTTATTAATAATTTTCGATCAACCAATCATAATTCGAATTCCGGACCCTTTACATTTTTCCAATTTTCAATTGACAATAAGGGCAATGATTTTTTGGCCAAATAAAAATGGGAGGCCAATCCCCTAATAATTTGGCCCATTGTCTTTGTCTTTGATGCCTCTTTTTGGGCCTTTTTGGATCACATAAAAAATGAACCAAAAATTGATTGATTGAATGAAAAATGAGGTGAATTTGATGAAGAGCTTTTGAATTTAGAATTTAATTCAAGAGGCAAGCAATTTTTAATTTAAATTTATTTGAGTGAATTAAAATGAAAATTGAATTAATTTATTGGCCAATTTTGACATTTTCCACAATCATTTTGGCGGACAAATTTTCAAATGGCCAATATGAGGAGGAAGATGGAATTCGATTTATTGGTTTGGCAAAATTTTGGGAAATAATTTTTGGCATTTTCAGATGTATTTTACGAACATAAGAAGGAAATTTTGGATGGAATTAAAAAATTGAAGAATTATTTGGAGGCGAAAGAGGATTTTATTGTGGGTTAAATTTGAATGGGAATTGAAATAATTATAAATTTAGCCGAGAAATATTGAATTGCACACGGAGAAATATAAAAAGAATGAATTATATAAAAAAGAATATGATAAATTGATGGAAGGATTTGTGGAATTTGAAAAAGATTGCCTAAATCCATTGAATGCTTTGATTGGGGGAAATGGGACAAAATTCATTTTGGAGGTGGAAAAATTCTGGCAACAAATTGAGGAATATATTTTGGGGCAAATATTCAAGGAAAAAGAAGAAAAATTTAAAATTCATTTAAAATTGGAATTGGAAAAATTAATAAAGAATTCCCATGAATTAATTGGAAAATGGAGAAAATGCAAAAATGGGGAAATGGCCGAATAAAAATGCAAACTGCCATATATTCGATGGAATTGGACTTCAGAAACGGAAATGAACAAATTTTGAATCCAATTGTCCGAAAATTTGGGTCGGCCATTGCATTGGGCCAATCCATCAATAAATTCTTGCAATTTATTGCCAAAACGAATTTAGGGAAATTTTTGATTGAAGCAAAGATAAAAAGGGAAAAGGAAAAGATTGATTTGGAAAAAATTGAGGAAATGTTCGAAAATTACCATGCAATGATCAAAGCGGCATTGATGAGTTTGAAGAGGAATAAAGGTGATTAAACTAAAATATACCTTACAATTGGGCATAATTTTTTGATATCTCTAAAGTTATTTGGGGTGAGAGCTGGGCCTAGGTTGGCCCTGGCCTTCGTCGGAAGCCTAAGCGCCCAATGGTCCAACGGTATAGGGATAATGGGAAGTGTGACTTTATTTAAATTATTCTATTATTGTGCGGAAAATGTGAAAAAATGAAAGGAAAAAAAGCAAATAGAGAAGAAAAATAGTGGCTTTAAAAGGCAGATGGAGGCAATATTTTATTGAAAGGGCGACGGGGTGATTAGGCAAAAAGTGGGGGTACAGTAGGACGGATAGGAAAGATCCTTATTAATTAGGCATTATTGACATTGACAATATATAAATTTCATTACCTATATTCCAAATAATTAATTAACAGAAAATTGAGCTAATCATTTTCTTAAATTAAATTATATAAATTTTCCATTCTTTTAATGTTGAAATTTTATATTCATTTTATTTATCGTAGGTTTGATCTTTTTCGGGATCGTAAATCCAGAGGAGATATTTCAAATAAGTAGTAGAGAAAAATCTGCAGAAATTGGTGGAAAATTGTTTGGAAATAATCAAGAAATGGCAAAATTAGTCGACGAATTGTTGACGAATGAATTGTTGACCGAAATGGAGAATGACAAAATAATGGTAAAATTGGTTGAAATCCAACGGAAAATGGTCAATTTAATGCAATATATTTTCTTCATTCAATTGGCCGAGCCAATGAAGGAATTAATGCGTGACGAATCAATTCGGGATGTGGTCATCAGCCTGCTGGAATGCAAAGTTTCTTCTTTAAATTCATTTTAAATCTTAACCTATTCTAGTGCATTTTTCAAATCAGCAATTAATTATTTAAAAGACTATAATACAATGAAAGTATTTATTTCAGCTTAAATTAGCCAATTAATCTTTTATTATTTTAATGGGATATTATTTTTTGGATCAAATGTAGTTTTTGACTTTTAATAAATCAAAAACCGGTTTTAGACCATATAAACTTTATCCAATTTGTAGATCACATCGCGACGCATCGAATGGTATAAAAAATGTCCAGTTTTGGACCAAAATTAAAGAGTTTTAAAGCAACAATTAGAAATATGATTTAAACGATTTTACTCGCTCAATTTCGATTTTAATGTCAAAAGACACTTATTGATGAGATTTATAAATTGGTATAAGATTTGTAATGTCTTAAACCGTTTCTGGTTTATTAGAAGTCAAAAACTACTTTTGATGCAAAAAAAACTATTTTGATCTAGAAAAATATTTCTCATTTAATTGCAGTTTGCCAGATTATTGCTACATAAACTCATTTTTTACAAAGTGCCCAATTTCGATTCGGCATTGGAATATCTTCGTCAAAATTTAATGGAAAAAACAAATTCGAAACAACAAAGCAATTTGCTGGAATTGCTTGAATATCTGAATAAATTCGGTGATTTCGAAGCCAAAATCGGCGATTTGATGGTTGAAATGGAATCAAGGGAAAATGAAATCATTCGTGAATTTTTTGGCAATGAACACATGGACCCATACAAAATATGGCGATTTATGTTCCGGGAAGGAATCAAAACTGTGCCGAATTTCCCAAAAACAGAAAAAGAAATGGAAAATTTAATTGAGGAGGTGAAAAAGAACAAAGAGAAATTGGAGATGATTTTGGACGAAGAAATTGATGTGAACAAATTGAAATGATTAAATGAAAATTTATAAAATGATTTTGTGATTTTTAGAATTTATTAGAAAATGAAAAATGCATACAATTTTTATTATAAATTCTTTTTGGTCTTTTGAGATTAAAATTTTTGATAAAACAACATTTTTCTTCTAAATATAAAATTGAATGTCGAGAAATGAACAGTTGTTTAATTTTTTGGCCAATCAATTTTTGTCCAATATAATTTGAACCTATTTGACATGCTAACAGCCTTTCTTTAGAACATTTTCATTCACCTTAACTTCAAGTTCAATTTTTAAAAATTATTTTTCATCTATTATTCAAAATAATTTCACCTGATATATTTATTTAAAATATATCATTAAAAATTAATTAAAATTTTCTATAAATTCACTGAAATAAACCAATTTTAATATTCTCTTCAGATAAGTCTTCATAGATCCAAAATGGAATTGAAGCATTGGCCCATCTACAATTATTCCACCCGATTCAATCCGGATCCATGCATTTATAGCATTTTATATGCCCTTAAACCTGGACAAGACTATGCCTGGTATTCTCGTCCACATCCCCTAAATAAGCAACGCCATCGGCAAGAGGCAGTGCCAGAAACGCCATTTTACACGTGGAAATATGCGCGGACATATGCTTACCATACAATTTAAGGTGAAAGAAATGTAGAATATTAATTTAAAAATTGTTTAAAAATTTTTAGCCAATGGAAACAAAAAGCAATGAATGATAGCACTGAAATAAATAAAAAAAATGGACATTAATGATGAATGTGTAAATCAAACAATAAACATTGAATTACCTATATAATGTTTATCGCATTTTTTAAAATAAATTTCATAAATCAATTTTGTATTTTTTAACGAATAAATAAATGCATTTTTACTAAAAAATAATTATTTTAAATTTATCTGTATTACCAAGTTCCGATCAATTAGTGAGTTCATCAATTATCCAATCCCATTCAAATCAGTAACTCTGTCCAAATAATTATTCTCAATTTTAAACTTTTTAATTTATAAATATATTTATTAGTGTTTGTTTTAATTTCATAAATTAAATTTTTCTCTATTGATTGGCATTGCCCTTTCCTATTTTGTTGATTGGGAAATCATATTAACTTCATTCGAATAATATGTTTTCATAAAATGTAAATTTTGAAGAGACAAATCGGCAAAACAAAAAGTGCATTTTATTCGAAAAAATGATTAAATGTTGGATAAATCAACCAAAATAATTGTTTGTCTGCAATTCAAATCCACAATTCCGTCCTCCATTCATTCAATATTCTCAATATTCTCTCCGTCATTCACCCAAATGTTTTAGTGATGCAAATCCTTAGAATGGTGAAATGGCCCAATAGCCCATGGGCCTATTTAAGCAGTCCCAAAACGCATTCTCATCATCACTTCTTCCTCGTTGTTGAAGCGCATCCCCCAAAAGCACCACCAATCCTTCTCATTCAAAAAACACTCAAAAACCAACATCAAAATGCGCATCCAATCAGCATTGGTTCCAATCATTTTAATTGTGGCTTTGGCCGGCTATTCCCTTGGAAGTGACGAAGCTGATAAACCAACCAAAGATTATCAGGCAACGGAATCCGTCCAATGCCAATATTCCACTTCAACCACTTCAACCGAAGCCACCAGTCCATCCACCTCAACCGACAATTCATCATCGACCACGGCAGTCAGCGGCGGTGGGGAAACAGTCGCTCCGGCCTCAAATGAACCGTGCCCCTGTGAATTCATCGCTGAGCTGAAAAACATGAAATATATGTATTTGAGTGTTTCCCAACAAATCATCTTCGACGGTTGTCTGAATGATATTCGCGCTGTGTTGGTGGATTTGACCCTCACAATCTATGAGAAAGTGTCCAAAATTGGCAATTTGTTGAGAAATTTCTTCAAAGCCAACAAAGAGATTAAAGCATTGTTGAAATGCAAAAAAGTGGCCAACAAATTTCGCCTTTTCCAATTCATTGCCACCGGTGTTCAATTTGATTCCGCCAAAATGGGCTCATTGATGGCCGTAAAGGATGCCAGCGGCGCAAACAATTTGACCATTGCATTGAGGAATGAAACGGCCAATGACAAATGTGGGCCAGGAAGTTCGGCAAAAATCAATTTGCATTGCAATCGAATTGACAAAATGTTCAAAAAGCTAATTATGAGCTTCAAAGACAATCCGGGCCGAAAATTGGGAAATTGCAAACAAATAACAGAGAAGAATTTGTTCTTCTTCAATCCTTCATTGGAACAATGCGTCCGAAATGTGGAAATCAAAGGATTTGGCAAATTCGATCAATTTTTGGGAATGGCCACCATGGTTTGTTTTTGATGGCATTCCACCGAATATTCCAACCAATTTCTTTTCAGTATGAATTGATTTCCTCCCTTGGCTTCGCCATCGTCAATGGACCTTCATCGCAATGTGTTCTCATCCAAAAATTGGAAGCATATTTGAATTCCAATTCCACCGTCAATTCCACTTCCCCAGCCACTTTGCTTGAGGCAAAAGCATATTTGAGTGAATTGAAAGCCTATTTTGACCAAGTCACCGACATTGTTTTGCGCCTCAAATTCATTATTTCACAACTCTCAACCAAATCAGAAGCATGCCGTACCTCTGTTTATGCCGCTGAAATCACGGAGGAATGGGATTTTGCCGATGTTCATACTGGCTGCATTTACGTAAATTAAACTCAAAAATTCAATCAATAAAATCAAAATCAATCAATAAAACTAAAAATCAATCAATAAAACTAAAAGTAATCAATATAAATCCAAATTTCCCTTCAAAGAGTCTCACCAATAATGTGAATGCCACCGCCGGACCACCATCCCAACAATTGTGGGAAACTGTCGTATATGAACCGGTTTACAACATTTCGGATTGTGAGGAAGGCTTCAATGGCTTCTACTACAGTTTGAATAATACAATGAGACTCTATGTGAACAGCTACAAAAATGCCATCACCAACTGCATCCGAAATTTGTACCCCGGCGATTATTTGGCCAAATTGGAATGCGTAAAAACCCAAATCAAGGGTTTTGTGGGCAGTCAAAATGCGGCATTGAAATCGCTCAAGGAAATTTTGTTGGCCGTTGAGCTTGCCGGTGTGCTGATTGTGGAAGCCACTGGTGCCGTTTTGTTCGGCACATTCCGCTATTTGTGCGGATGCGGCAATTAATGAATGAATGGAGAGGGAAAGGATGAACGAAATGGAGGGAAATTGAATGCTTGATGCCCATATGTGCTCGCTCAATTCCCCCCTTACTTTCCACTTTTATATTTGTAAATTTAATTGTGCCACTTTTTGTAGTTGCTTCTGACTTTTCGCTTGTAGAATAATTTCAATATTTTCCCATGAATAAAATTGCTATCTAGAAAATATTCAATATTTCAGTTATATTGTAAAATAATTCATTATTATCGGAAGTCTTCCCACATCCTCAATTCCATTCGATCGGCATCCCATTTCCTCTTTTTCCCCAGAGCATTGCGCTTTTGATTTTTTCCATCGGCAATCCTCGCCCAGCAGCCAGCTTTATCTCTGACTTGGCCACTTCTCCATTCATACCTTCTCCATAGCTTTCTTCCATCTATTCCTCACTATTTTTAATGGCCACATAATCTTTCTTTGGCCCAAAAATTCCCTCATTTCTCCTCTCTTCCAATGGCTTATAATTCGTGTCAATTTAGTTGATGCTCAAAGGAATTTGGCCATATTCCGATAATTTGGATAATTAAAATTCTGAATTTGAATAGCCTCATTCCCCCTATCTATGCAGAAAATAACGGCGAATGTTCAGCAAAAATGAATTTATCGTCGATTTTTTTATCACATTTCCGAAATTAATTTTATTAGCGATTTTAATCCATCCTCCGACTAAAAAATTGGGAAATTGACATCAAATTTCGAAAAGTTTCTAAATATTTTATGAACGGTATCCCTGAGCAAATCACAGCGTGAAGTGCTGCCGCATCGATAGTGATTGGTTTGGTTCATTAATTCTGAGTCTCCATCCCCATACTCCTCGGGAAACGGTGTTGATTGACACCAACCATCATTATTTGTATTCCGCACTTTATCCGGTGCCGAATGCCGATGCCATCGATTGGCCCTTCTAATTCTCATCCCTTTCCCAAATGCTCTGCCTTCCAAACTCAAATTCGTATCCCTCCCTTTCATCCCTCTCATCTCCTCGTTATGGCCATGAATTGTTGGCCACCCAATTTTTCCTTTCCCTCTCTTTCATTTTCCATCTCCATTTTAGGGCCACGCTGAATAGCCAAGAAAATTTGCAGCTGCAAGCCCGGTGCCTGACTGTGCCAGGGCAGTTTCCCCTCCATTCTCCCAAACAGTTTCGATTTCGAGTGATCGACCTTTTGAGAGGTGGGAGGAAAGGAGTGGGAGGCGCAGCGCATGGTCTTGATCGGCGGCATGGCCTGCCTATCCTTTCCCAATTTTCATCAACACTTGATCCCCTTTCCCGATTTCGATTTGCTGCTTGCAGTCGCGCGTGCTGCTGCCTCTGGCCAAAGTGCAAAAATGATCTGAAATGCTTATCCTCCTTTCTCTCTCCTAATTTCCCATCCCTTGATTACCCATTCTCAGCCATCATTGCTTACGTCAAATTTTGCCTATATTAAATGGCCCAATATCCTCCACGGCCCCATTCATTCCATTCCCCGTTCCTATTTCCCAATTCCATCCATTCTAATCATTTATTCAAGCCTTCAAATCAAAACCAACCAAAAATTCCATTGAATTTTTTCCATAATTTTAAATATGAAATTTACTACAATTTTGCTTCTCTTCCAGGCTATATGCCTAATCCAATGTATTATTTTAATTTTAAATTAATTTAAGGAAGAATACGAATATATTCCTAATAAAAGCAGGATTAATTCTTCAAAGGAGGGAATAGTAAAAATGGGACAATTTCCCGTATCACTCTATTTTAGGCATATTATATTTTTAAACACCTGGTTTAATCAAATTTAAAAATTACCAAAAATAATATTATCAATTCAAAATTGTTGCCTTCCCCTATTAAAATATTTGATAAAAAAACATTCATCGACTTTAAAAATTAAATTTAAGTTGTGAATTCCGCTGGTGGGAAGCATGGTAGAAAAAAGAAAAATAGAGGTAATTAATACAATTCAAAATTACAATAAATAAAGAATCATTTTTTAGTGGTGCCCATTCACACCATTTCGTTGGATGCAATTGCGGTTTTGATAAATTGTCATGAAAAATTTATTCGACAAGGAATTCCACTCCCGAAGGAACATGGTAATAAAATAAATTTATTTTATTTTATTTTATATTTTAATTTTTTGGTAAATATTAAGAATATGGGAACAAAAAATTTTCTTATAAAATGATTTTCAAATTGTTTGTTTGTATTTTATATCATTGTTTTTAACTATTTTAGGGCGCGGAAAGCAGGTTTCACACAATTTTATCAATTTTTCAAAAACCATAAAAAGTGAAGGGTCCACCCTATGGGTCGAAAAATTTTTTGAAATTTTTTCTGGACAAATTATAGCTCAATCAACGCGCCTCGATGAGAAGAGTCCGAATCTGTGATTGATTTCGCATAAAATTCAAAATTACGAAAGTTATGATCATTTTAATCTCGCTGGAATGAGTTGGAACTGCGGAGGAATGTAAGAGTGGACTCTGGAGTGTGCGTAGCCGAAGCGCGGGAACTGGACGAGCTTGTGGCGAGCGAAGCGAGCCACAAGCTCGTCTGGTCGCGCGGAGGCGGAGCACACGGAGGAGTCCACTCTGAAATGCCCACCGGAGCAGTTCCAATCCGTATTTCCTTTGCGCAACGTTTTTTGAATTTCTTTGGCTCATAACTTTTTTACTTTTGTGTTTTATGCGAAACTGATTGCAGATTCGTGTTTTACTCATCGAGTCGAGACGAGTCGTTTGAGGTATAAGATGACCAAAAAAATTTTTTTGACAATTTTCGACCCATAGGGGGGACCCTTCACTTTTCGGAAATTTCGAATACATTTTTTTCGACTAAAAATGTTTTTCCGCGCCTTAATTTTGATTAAGATTCTCATTTTATCGCTCGATAGAACATTTTGAATATGTTTTGTATGAAAATTTTTTGTTCCCATATTCTTAATATTTTCCAATTTTTTTTCAGGAACTTTTGGATTTTATTTAATGGAACCTTATTTTAAAATTGAGGAATTCTTTATGAAATGTATTGAAGAAAAAAAGGTTGAAAATGGAAAATTTCCAAAATAATTATGAAAAATTTAGGGAATTTCATCAATTAAAATAATCACAGATTTATACACCAAATATATTGGAAAAAATGAATGGATAAAAGGACAGAAAGATTCATTGCAAAAACTTCACCGTGAT
The DNA here is from genome assembly GCA_030063045.1 of Pratylenchus scribneri. NCBI lineage: Eukaryota > Metazoa > Nematoda > Chromadorea > Rhabditida > Pratylenchidae > Pratylenchus > Pratylenchus scribneri. The sequence continues at coordinate 1,082,902 of JAQSEB010000111.1, read as the reverse complement.
CATTTTAAAATTGAAGATATGATTGAGAGGAATAAAAAATTGGAACGATGGAGAATGGGCGTTGTGGGTTTAGGCCTTGCGGTCAAACATTTGCACTATTTGATTGCGAACAAATTAATGCAAAAAGGATTTATGGAAATTGTGAAAATTGTGGGTGAAAATAATTAGCTAATTCCAGAAATTAGCTAGGTGCCATGGGCTAGCCAATATAAAGTCTCGGTTTCTAGGTATAGTACAGACTCGAGAATATACTTATTCGAATAGTCAAGGTCGATTTACTGCATGAAATTTCAATTTCAGACCGATTTAGAGATTTTAGGTTAGAATTGGGTGGGTTAGAAGTTAGAGCTACATAATTTAGGGCGTCTGAGACAGAGTAGGAATCTAAAACAAGAAAATGTTAATAAACAGGCTCATGGCTCATACCAGTCTGTAATTGAAATTTGATATATTAAATCGACTATGCCAAGTCGAATGAGCCTATTCTAGAATCTGTATGAAAACTTGAAGCTGAATTTTACTAAAATCAGCTGGTCCAGCGCCTAGCTAATTTCCGAATTAGCCAATTTCCAATATTATCTGTGACCTATTTATATTGGGTCATTTTTAATCATTTTGGAATTTTGAGTTCCAATTTGTCTGGGGAATAACCAATTAAAAGATAAAAACATAATCCCTTTTATTTATAATAATATAAATTTATTTATTTAAAATTTAAGCATGAAAATGAAAAACTTGATAAGCAACGATATAAGGACATTGAAATGCATATCAATGATTCAGTGGAAAATATATTTTGGATTTTGTCAAAAAAATCTGAAGAAGAGAGTAACAAGGATTTTACCTACGAAAAATATGAGATTGGTGCACTGATGGGTTTAAAAACGGAACTGAGCAAAATTATATTAGAAAAGGAAATGCCCGCTAACTTCAAAGATTTCTGGTTTATTAAAGGGAAAGGTAAATTTTAATGAAATAAATGGAAAAAAGGACACATTTGAAATGAAATTAATTACTAAAAGGAATGATTTTTTATTTCTTTATATTTTAAATTTTATCTATTAATTTAAAGACACACCAAAAGTGAAGCGAATTCTTTGGGTGGTTCGACATGCCCAGCGGCTGGATAATGTTGATCCAGAAAATTACAAAGGAAATAGAAATGACGTAAAGGAAAAGGAATATAATGGGCAAAAATTTTGGTGGGACAATAATCCACTTTCGCCCCATGGATTTAAACAAGCAGAAACATTGCATAAAGTGTAAGAAATTTGCAAATATATTTTAAAATTGAACAAAATGAATGTAATTAATAGTTCTAACTCCAAATCTAAGGCTAAAATTGTTTGGGGCAAGAGCTGGGCCTAGGCTCTCGCTCCGGGCTTTCACCGGAAATCTAATAAGCCCCCGGTGGAGAAACGAAGAGGATTGGAATTAGTTGGGCTGGACTTATCTGTTTTGCGCAAAATGGGGTCGGCGAAAATTGATCAAAAAGTACCGTATTCCCTCTATTTGAAGCCCACCCTCTAGAACCTCCGAAATTTATTAGCCCATGGGCTTCTAATAGAAGAAATACGGTAAACATTTTGTGATTAAAAGAGTGGGTTTAAAAAGAGGCTTGAGGCAAAATAAGATTCATATGGAAGTGGGTCATTTGGGCAAAAAAAATGGGGAATATGGTAGGAAAAATTGTTAGCATTGACATTGACAGTAATTTATAATAGTTAATTCACAATCAATGACAAATTTTAGTCAAAGTCATTTTGGAAGCTGACAGATTTTCGTTTCCCCTCTTCAAAGAAATAATGGCTTTTCCAAAAAAAACTTTATTAATTATCTTTTAAATTTTAATGCCTCCTTTTTCTTTATTTTCCAATTTATTTCTTAAACAAAATATTTCCCTAATTATAAATTATTCGATTATTTATTTTTAGTTTCTCCCAAATTCCAATTCATCTTTTATTTTCTTCTCCATTGCAACGCACAGTCCAAACTTCAAAGGGCATTTTTGGAATACCGGGCGAAGAAAATATGCACAAAAATTTAAGCATTAATTTGGAGCCAGGATTTCTCGAGGTTTTTTAATTTTATAATTTTTTTTTTTGAAAAATATTTTTTAAATTTATTCTAAATATTCACTAATTTTTGTTCAATTATTAATAATACTAAAATTAAATCTTTAAACAATTTAAAAAATAATTCCAGCGTTTGGACGGTTGCCGAATTCCGCCATCCTATCAAAATTGTGAGGAATTAAAGAATAATTATTCTTCCAAAATTGATTGCAATTATTCTTCCCTGTATACAAAATTGGAACATGGTAAAAAGTCCGACCAACTTATTCTACCATCGGAAACGGTAAATGGAATGAAAAGGCCAAATCTTTTATTGGAAATCAAATTTATTATACAAATTAATTTAGATTCTCCTCCACGGAAATCTAAAAATATATTTTGAAAAATTATTTTAAGTAAAAAAAAAATAAATTAATTATGTTTATTTATATAAATTTAATATTTAAATTAGGAAGGAAAAGAAAAGGATGAAAATGATTGCATCGATCGCATCAAGAATACATTGAATTATGTGTTAAAAAATGTGAAAGTAAGTGAAGAGAGGAAAATTGAAGCTAAAAACATCGCACATTCGAATTCATGGCTAACTGAAGGCGAAAAATTGGCTGGTAAATATTTGAAATTTTATTAAATTTTGGAGATTAAATTTAAATAGAAATTTGAATGAATGAATTATTTTAAAAATATTATAGAAAATATTGTTGTGGTTTCGCACGGAGCTCCAATTGGCGCAATCCATCAAATAATCAGCGGACAATGGTCATGTGTGGCACAGGCAATAAAACATTTAAATTATTATATATAAATTAAAATTAATCTTTTAAAGACTTCCATCAGTAAATTTGTGGAATTTGAAAATACGGAAGAGCCCAGCAGCAAATATTATTCGGAATATAAAATGAAGGAAATTCAGCCGGATGGAAAAGAATCTGGTGAATATAAAAATTTCCGTCTGGTTTACACAACCGAAACGAAACATCTTAATTTGCGAACCGCATTTTGATAAGTTCAAAAAGGAACAAAAAAGAGATAATATTGAATGGATGAAAAATTACACCTCTTTTACATTTTTGGGAAATATACTCTGATGTTAATTCGCTATTTTTAAAAGAAGATAAATATATTCATGGCATTATTTTTTTTATTGAAATTGGCCTTCTTAAAATTTATTTTTTCAAAAATTTTATTTTAATCCAATAAGAAATCTACCTAATTAAAAAATCTAATCTGGCCTTATGCTAGTTGATTGCCTACTCCTTCCTACTGAATATTCAAATTTTGATGAAATGGATCATATCATATATTAATTTATAGGAGCAATTTTTATTCCCTAAATTGTTAAAAAAGAAGTATGTATTTATAATTTATTGTTTTTCATTATTTTCTGACCCATTTGAGCGTCATCAATTATTATTCGGAGGAAGTTGAATAATAAATTAATTCAATTCCCAAAGAAATGTCGTAACAAAAATATGTTTCCCACTTCCAATATAGCAAAATATCAACTTCATCTTAAGTATATTTATAATTTAAAAATAAGAAATAAAAATAAAATATGCAAAATTAAAAAAATTATATTTAAATTTAATATTAATATGTAATTGGAAAAATTTTTCAAAAAAAATTGTATATTTATTTTATATTAATAGCATATACTTTGATCGGAAAAATTAATTAAGTATGCCAAATAGCTTAAACTAAAATTGCTAAAAAGGAAATTAAATTTACAGCAAATTATTAGGATATTTTTGGACTGGGCGCACCCATTTTATTTTAATTTTTGTTCCTTATTTTTTGTTATTTTTATGTCAACTATAATTATTATCTCTTTGAAATAAAATCTTTAATCTTTCATATTTAATTTACCAGCAAATTAATTTTGCTTTTTCGGATAAAAACAATAATTAATTATATTATTGTTTATTGCTATTTATTTGGATGATATTATCCATAAAATTAGTGAATTTATTTAAACAAACTTTCATATTAAAAATTTTTTTTGGCATAAAACACAATTTAAGTCTAATATTCAATTATAAGTCTAATATCCATATTTTATGTTTTCGCAAAATATTAATTTTTAGAGGAAAAAATTTAATGATTTTATGGTAAATTATTTGATGAATCGAATTTTATTTTTTAAAAATTTTTTTGGTAATATTAAAATTAATTTTCCTTTCGAATTAATTGCTCTCCCTTTCCCTTCCCCATATTACAATTTCTTATTTTAAACAATTTTTAATCTCATATCTAAAAATGAGTGTACCAACTAATCTTTTTTGTCTGCATTTATCTTGCATCGCACACAATTCCAAATAAAATTTTCAATACAGTAAAAAACTTCATTTATAAGAAAATTGCTTATTTTGGTTGGACACGCAATTACAAAAAAAAGCAACAAATTATTCGAAAATTATTTTAATAATTTTAATACAAAAATATTCTAAAATAGATTTTAATTTTAATTAATCCAAATGAACCTCTAATATTTAAAATATGGAAATACATAAAAAAAGTGTATTTCATTGTGAATATTTCTGTTTATTCAATCCTCAATCCCCTTATAACTTAATTATACAAAAAAGCCATATTTTAATTTAATTTTTCCACTGATTAAATTATGAATATAAAATTGAGAATTATGTAAATTCCGGGCAAATTTCATTTTTATTTCCCCTGAATCTGAATTTGTGCCACGCCAAAGATCCAATTCAAGTCCTCCTCCCGCCCATTTTTGGAATATAAAATGAACACTTAATATTAAAAAAGTGCATTTTAGTGGACAATTTAAAGGTAAAATTAGCGCATTTTAATTAAATATAATTAATTTTCTCTTCAATTAAATAATATCCATCAATAATCCTCCCTAAATTATAGCCTATAATAGTGAAAAAGATTATTAAAATAAATAAATTTTTAATTTAAAAGGTCAAATGAAACCCAAATCTTAAATTAGATTTAAAATGGGCTCTGACTGGACAATGAAATGCTTACGTTCCTTCTTTTTTGTATTTTATCGGAGTTTGTCAAGTCGGAAATATTATTTGGAGTGTGGGAATCATAAAAATCATGCCAAAATTTTTGTTTCATTTGCCCAAAGAAAAGAAATATTTCATGAATATTTTTGTAGTTTTATTCTAATTTAGAGGTTAAAGTAAAAAGTGTAAGAGAACCCCGACCAATCGCAGGGAAATTTTTCCTAGAATTGTTACTTTCATTTTCCAATTCTATTTTTTGCTATATTCAACAATGAATTTTACCTTTTAGAAGAAATATTTCCAAAATAAAATGAACAATTCGACGAATATTGCGGAACCAATTTGCCAGGTATCTTTTATTTTTAAATGAATTAAAATTAATTATTTATTTTTCACAGCGTGATTGGCCCCCTTGCGGCATTGTGCCCACATTTGTGATTATAATGTCCATAAAGGCATTTTTCGGTTTGGTTGGATTCACAATGAATGCCGACCTTATTTATGTGACAATTAAAAATAGGTAAAATCGGATTAAAAATTTGATACCTGTGGGTTATTTGGTACAAGATTTTTTGAGTATAAAGGGGAAAGGTAACGGCAATCCGCAACCCCCATGAGTCATCTAGTATAGGGTTAGGGTCATCTAGGGATAGGTTAACATCTCAATTATCCGTAACCCTGATTCTAATCACCTATAATGAGACCCTGCATTTCAAAACCATCAATGGACCCGGATAACCCACAATACCAAAATTTTGATAATTTTTAATCATTTTTTAATCATTTTTTGCACAGATCCCTCCATCATACATGCAATATTTTAATTGCTTTAAATGCTTTCGGATTGGCCATTTACCAACTGAGCAATTTTCCCTCCTTGGCCATAATGTTCAATGGAAGGAATGTTGTAAAGCAGGATCTTTGCTTTGCAATGCAATCCATCCCACTTTTTGGCAAAACTTTCTCCCTTGGAATGATGCTGGCCATTGGATTGGATCGACTTCGTTCCGTCGCCATTGGATGGTTTGTGGTCAATTTACTTTTTTAATTTAATTTGTATTTTTAAAGGCATCTCAGTTCGGGCAGAAGCAAATTTTATTATTGTATTTGTTGTTCGGCATTATCCAGTGCCCTTGGCATTTACTTTTTGATTGTTAGCTTTTTGGATGTCGACCCTAAACGGTCAGTATTTGATCAGTGGCCAATGAAAAATTGATAAATATTTTTCCAATTAAAATTGTCTAATAAGGATAATCTAACAAATCTTTTTCAAAATTACAAAAGAGACATTAAGGTTATTAAAAATAGATGAAAAAAAAGTTTACCAAATAAGACATAGCTCTATTACTTATCGGTTATTCTAGGGCAGATTTTGAACACTCCCGAAATTACGCCATACTTTTTCTAAATTAGGCACTACTTTTCTCACTATTTTCCTAGTATTCGCAATAATACCATTTTAGGTATTATTATGGGTAGATTAGAGCCACCCTATGATTGAAATGGAAGAACTCCATTGGGGTGTTCAAAATCTGAAGTGTAATATATCTGCTATTCCATTTATATTGGCTATTTTCCGATAAATAGAACATTTAATATTTACTTTTAAATTTATTTAGGCAATGACTAATTAACTAAATCTGTATTTATTTAATCCACACTCAAATAAATTCAAATTCCCCTATTAAAACAAATAATACTTCAGCAGTGTGGAATGCTCATTCACTTCCCACATCTCCCAGGGCCCATCCACGGATATTGTTTTCAACATTTCATTGGCCCTAAATTTGATTTCTCCCTGCATTTACATTTTTCTCGGCTTTAATTTATATCTTCAACAAAATATTCGTAATTTCTTACAAAATTAGCCAAAAATTCGCAAATTTTAGAATCCATTTATTCAGGCGATCAACACGTGGTTTGGACACGAAAAGTGTTCAAAAGCATTTTTGTGATAATGTTGATTGAATTGCTGGGTTGGGGCTCAAATTCCCTCTATGTTTGGATGCAACACACAAACAATGTGCCAAATGCCCTCTCAACAATGCTCAAAGACAAATGGACAAATTGGATATTCAACAAAATATACAGCTATATTGTTTGCATTGCACTGGTGGCAAATGTGCCGGCACTCTATTCTTGCAGGTATAATTTCATTTGACAGCGATTTTTGGTCTCAAAAATTCAGTTCAAATTAAATAAATTTAATTTCTAAAAATTAGTAATTAAATTTTTAACTATTTTAGCATTGCACTTAAAATATAATTAATTTATTCTGAAAATCACTATTATTAAATTTAATTTGCCACACAGATTTTCTTATTTTAGAATTAAAATAAATTAATCTAATAAAGCATTTCCTTCAAAATTTCAATAAATTAATGAGAAAAATAAATTTAAATAGAAATTATTATCAAAAAAATTTGGTAATTTATTTATTATCCCGGTGAAGATTTTTTTCATCCCTAAAATCACCCTATGTTACCCTCAAAATTGGACATAAGATTATAACCTTAAAATAGTTTTTTTTTCATCGATTTACAAGCAAATAAGAATAATCTAAGCCCACATAATAAATAAGTACCAAATTTTTCAAAAAAAAAAAATAATTCGTATTTTGTTCCTAATTTTGCAGTTCTGACTACAATAAAGCGTTCAAACGACATTTTCGGCAAATGAAGCGTGCAATTTTGGAGGGAATTTTCATAACGGAAAATGGGGAACAAACTGCGGCGGTTGTCGCCCTCAACACTTCGCATCAAACTCAAATTCGAAACTCAAAATTGTCGCCGACAAGTCGGAAAGTGGATAATCATATTGAGAGCAACAGAAATTTACCCCAAATCGCATGAAATATATTCATTATAAATTTTTTTTTCAAAAAATGTTTAATATAATTCTTTGCTGAATTTTTTGGTGATTTTTTGTGGCATTCATTAAGTGAATGAATAACCATGCCTATTAGTCCTAATCTAGTTTAAAGATCTAGGGCTAAAGTTGCTTGGGGTGAGAGTGGGCTAGGCTCTCGTCCCGGGTCTTCGCCGGGGGTCTAAAAATGTCTAAACCCCCAGTAGCCCAATGACTGGGATATGGATTAGTTTGGCATTTGGCTTGACTTAATTAAATATATATTTATCTGTTTTGAAGTGATTAAAGAACATCGCAAAAAAATGATCTGAAAAGTGAATATTTAATATGGGAATTGGTAAGTGAGCAGGTTTCTAAAATAAAAAGGCAGATTGGGGCAATATTTGATTGATAGGGTGACAGGTGATTAGGCAAAAAAAAAAATGGACGTACGATAGGAGGATGAATATGACATGACAAGCTCTTATTAGGCATTATTGGAATTGACAATGCCATTTGAAATATTAATATTTTTACATATTATTTTAAAATTTCTACAATAATAAATATTTTGGAAAAAAATAAATGAAAATGTGAAAAAATCAAATTATATTTATCCTTATTATTCACTTTTATTCTTTCCATTTCCATTATATAACAAAATTTTTGTTTTGAGTTTTGCAAATTTGGCAAAAATAAAATGAATAAAAGTCACAAATGAAATAGCCAAAATGGTAAGGAAAATGGCAAATAAAATGGCCAAATCCAAATTGTATAATTCCATTGTGCTCAAATTCCTCGATTCTGCTTGTAATTCCGGCAATTTTCCACCACTCAATTCCAAAAAACGAATTGTCCTTTGCAGTCGTTCCTCTGCCGAGAATGGCCTATTCATTATTAATTTTTGAGTTCTTTTCGCATTCTCTTTGTATCTTTAAAATTTAAATTAGTTTTGAATTTATTTTCGAATTCACTTTGGATTTTGTAATATTTCCTGGATGGCATCCCTGAATTGGTCACTTCCTTTTGTGAGTAATTTCTTCTCAAATGCAATTCCCCATCCATTCCTTTGGGCAACTTGCGCATTTCGATATTGATCGGCGAAAAAGCCCATCGCAATCAATGGGATGCCTCCTCTGGCAGCCTCCATTAAACTATTATATCCACCATGTGTAATGAATAGTTCCATCCGTGGATGGGCTTAAACATAATTTATTTAAAAATAATTATTAATTTTACACTATTTTTTATTTTATATTTTTCATTGTCAAATAAATTTTATTTTTAAACCTATCTTTTCCTCCCTTTTATTTATTGGATGGTATTTAATTTGGCAAAAAAAAACATTGAAGGCGAAGAAAAATATTGAAATGAAAATGGCGAAAAGATATTAGCAGTTCAATGGTTTGTCCTAGATTTCCAAATCCTAGTAGATCCAATCGATAGAACTCATCAAGGAGTGTTAATTGGTATATAATAAATTATCATGATTTAGTCAAAATTATGGAATATTAAATCGGTTGAATCGATTTTCATTTTTGATAGAAACTAAGTTAAAATTGGTTAAACCTAAGCCGAATCATTGTCAAACAATTCTGTCTCGAAGAGTTTATCGATTGGGGGTTTAAGATTTGAGGATCTAGGATTAAATATTGGATCGCTATTTCACCAATTTCAATGTATTTAGCCATTTTTAAATATTTCCCTTTATTTATTTACCAAATATTTTTGCCTGGGGTGCCCAATTTGTTAGGAAAACATTCTTCAATTTTGCAGCTTCTTTTATAGAAATCTAAATTTTTTTATTAAATTATTTTTAAATTTATTCGTCTTTTACATTATCATCCTTGTCTATTTTTACAATAAAATGATAATCGGGCAATTGAGAGAATGCATTGAATATATTTTTCCTGAAATTTTCGGGCAAAAGTGTGGTTGGCACCAATGAGCCCAATGAAAAGTAGATGACACCTTTTGTGCCTTTTTCCATTTCCGAATTGAATGGTTCCTGGAAATAGATATAAAGGAATATTTTACTGTCAATTCTAATAATTCCTAAGGGCCTTTCCTATTCATCCTACTGTACTCCCAATTTTTTCCTAATCACCTGTCACCCTATCAATCAAATAATGCCTCAATCTGCCTTTTAAATCCTCCCTTTTTCCTCTCTATTTGCTTTTTTTCCTTTCATTTTTTTCACATTTTCCGCACAATAAATAAAGAATAATTTAAAGTCCACAATTCCTATTATCCCTATCCCGTTCATTGGGCCACTGGGGGTTTAGGATCCAGTGAAGGCCAGGAGCGAGAATCTAGGCCCCATCTCTCGCCCTAAACAATTTTAGCCCTAGATCCCTAGATTAGGACTAATATTTACTATTATTGGTAATTCCATTTTAAAATTTAGTATTTTTAATTCAATATTACTTGCCGGTAATTCCAATTGTTCAGCATTATTTCCGTTTGCCTCTTCCATTCCAAGTCCTCCAATGTAAACAATATTTGGGAATGATGGCCTCGGAAAATCGACCAATTCATCGACATTGACAAATATAATTGGACTATTCTTCACAATATCTCTCAAATCGGGAAAATCTTGACCAAAATGTTTCCTGAAGATTCCAGTCAATGGATCCAATCCAAAAATGAAATATGAATATCCGGTCAATTGAAGGAGGAAATTGTTGAAACGTTGAAAAATGGACATTTTATCGGGCAGATTGGATTCAAAAAGTGAAGGCACATAGCTGGAAGGATTGGGCAATCCAAGCAATGAGGCAACATGTTCTTGGATGGGACAGCTATAAAAAAATGTACAATATTTAGAATAATCAAAAGGCGGATTTAAATGGCATAAATTCTCGTCATTTTTATGGAAAATATTTAAAATGGTGCGAAAGATTGAAAATAATGGAAAGATTAGAGCGATTCAGTGGTTTGTCCTAGATCCCCAAACCATATAGCTTATATCCAATCGATAGATCTCTTATAGAAACACATCGTCTGATTATGATTTGGCATAAGGTTAACCAATTATAAATTAGTTTTGAACCAAAAACTTAAAAACGGTTCGACCGTTTTACTATCCATAATTTTTTTTAAACCATAATAAAATTATATACCAGTCGAACACTTTGACGAGTTCTATCGATTGTGTATAGAGTTTGGTGGTTTGAGGACAAACCATTTAATCAAATTAATCTTCACCCCATTTTCAATATTTTTTTGCCATTTTCAATGTTTCTTTCACTTAATTAAATACCACTCATTTCTATTTTAATAAAATTAAAATTGCCCTTATGCCTTATGTGACATTGACCTGCTCAAGAGAATATGTGTCCCAATTTGAAGTAAATGGGCAAATCCAGCGCCACAAAAATTTAATTGTTCAGCAAATATAATGTCGAATTTCTCATTTCTAAGTCGATCAATTAAACCAGCTTCCGATAAAATTAATCCTGATGAAATTAGAGAAAATTTTTTATTTCCCATCGATGCCCACTTTCGCAGGCAGCATTCATTTCCTTTTGGAACCGTTCCTCGGAGAAGAAAAATTCCCATGGGCTAATCCATTCAAATCCTCTGCGCATAACATCGGCCATATCATTCTCGATATGCTCAATTTGGAAGAATGGGCCATGAATGTACAATATTCGGGCAAATTTAGAGGCATTGAAATGTCCGACCGGCTCAATATATTCCACTTCGAGGAGAGTCTATTTGAAATAAATTTTGAATTTATAATTTGAAAATTCAATTAAATTATTAATAAAGTATTTTATTATTCCATAATAATGATGATTAATATTATAATCTGACCACATTATGGCCATCTTTGGCCAATGAATCGGCCACTCGCCCATTTGAGATCATATGACTTCGCATTATTGTCGGGCTAAACACCAAAATTTTTGCACTATCGGCCAATTCAATATTAGCAAAGAAAGCATCAAATAAAATTGATAAAAGAATAGAAGAAAGCATTTTGTATTTGTGGTCTACGGAAAAGATTGGAATTGATTGCGGGGAAAATTGAAAGAATTTGAGGGCAGCTGAAATTAAATATTTCCATTTAATTGTATAGTTTGTGCGCGGGGGACAAACATCGATTGAAACTGAATTCACAAAATTTGTTCAAAAATAAGAGATAAGGAAAGAAAATAAATTAGAAGAAAGCGGGATTAAGGATTAGCTTTTGGTTTGGTAATTTGGTTATATTTTATGGCCTAAAATGTTGCCTTTATACCCAAATTTTTGGTTAAATTTAATGACTAATATTTATATTTTATAATATGTATACGATTTAATAAAATTAATTATATTTGATATAAATGTTTTGATGCAATAAATTTAAATTATTGCAAGGTAATTGATTAAATTTATGACCAATTTTTAGTAATTAAATTAATTATCACCCGATTAGCTTGGAGGAATATTTTTATAGCTTTTGCAATTTTGTTCGGAAAATTCATTTAAGGAAGAAATTAAGTAGAGGAACAATTAAAAAATGACAAAAATTGTTCCAAATTTTAAAAATAATGAAAATATTTCTGATGATTCCATTATTCAATTGAAAGCATCCAAAAATGAAAAAAGTTTTCGAATATGCAAAAGTCTTCGATCCTACCCAAAGGGCGTATTTTTCATGCTGGGCAATGAATTCTGCGAACGATTCTCCTATTATGGGATGCAGGCAATTTTGACAATTTATTTGACCACAGAACATGGCCTTTCGGAAAGGTACATTTTGGAATAAATAATTTAATGAATTCCGAGTTCCGACGTTTTGTTAATTCGAATGCCTAAACACCATTTTGTCGATGAGAAATAGAAACCAAATGTAATAAAATTGTTCATTGTTTTATTAAGAAAATGTCAATATATTTTTAGTCATTTTTGGACATAGTTTAAAAGAAAATAATTTCTTTTTCAAAGTTTGACAAAGCAGATTTTCCATTCCTTTGTCTCATTGGCCTATTTTTCCTCCATAATTGGCTCAATTCTGGCGGACAATTATTTTGGCCGTTTCCGTGTCATTCTTTGGGTTTCCCTTCTTTATGTGACCGGACATGCCCTCCTCTCGATTGGATCCATTCCATCATTGGCTGTCACAATTAAATCATTCCTTGACTATTTTGGCCTATTTGTCATTGCAATGGCCACCGGTGGCATTAAGCCAAGTGTTTTGGCATTTGCAGCCGATCAATTCGAAGATGAACAACACGAACAGAGAGCTCAATTCTTTTCAGTTATTTAAATCTTTTTATATTTAATTTATTTTATTTAAAGTTCTTCTATCTTTCCATAAATATTGGATCATTGATTGCAATGACAATTACCCCATTATTGCGGAATATGAGTTGCCTCAATTCCGAACATTGTTTTCCGTTGGCCTTTGGTAAAATTTATAAGAATGACACAATAATAAAGAAATTCTTTTAACCCGATTTTTACCCTAAAAGTTATTTTTTATTTTTTTTAAAAAACCATAAACCGGTTTTAGAAACCTTATAATAATTTGTTGAACTCATCGAGACTTATTAAATGGTATATAAGTCAGGTTTTGGCCCAAAATTGTAAAACCAAAATTTAAAAATAGTTTAAACGGTTTAACTCGCTAAATTTCGATTTAAGAAATAATATCCAAAAGACGCGTCTCATATAAGTTTTTAGGGTTTAAAACCGGTTTCCAGAATAGGGAAAATATACAATTACAATTACAAATAGAATAGTGCAAATTACAATTACAAAGGGGCAAATTACAAATCAGAAAAGAAGGGGCAAATTACAATTACAAATCAGAAAAGTGCAAATTACAATTAGGGTAAAAAATTTCCTTCCATTAATAAATTTACATTTAAGGAGTACCTGGCATTTTGATGTTCATTTCCTTCGTAATTTTTATTTCCGGATGGAAATTCTATAAAATTGAATCGAAAATCGAAAAGAATATTCTTTGGCGAATGGTCAAATGCATTTTCCATGCTTTGTGCCAGAAATGTCGCCGATTATTTTGCCGAAATTCGTCAACAATTTCCCCATCCCAATCGAAGCATTGGATGGACTGTGCCGTTCCAATTTATGGCCATCAATTAGTCAATGATGCAAAATGTGTGTTGGCCATCATTCCCCTGTATTTGCCGATTTGTATTTATTTTGCTTTGGCTGATCAGCAGGCATAATTAATATTTAAAATTTTAATTAATTAATTTTAAAATTTCAATGAAATAACAAAATTTTTCGATTATTAAAATATAATTGTGGATTTATTTTAGGGTAGTACGTGGGTTTTGCAAGCAAGGAAAATGAATGGTAGAGTTGGCCCTTTCCACATTTTGCCCGATCAAATGCATACATTTAATCCATTGGCAATTATCATTCTTGTGCCCATTTTTGATACTTTTATATATCCATGTTCGAAATCATTTTTTTCTCTTGTAATAATTCTCTCTTTTAGGGGCCAAGAAATTGGTCAGAGTGACTCCGTTAAGGAAAATGGCATTGGGGGGGAATTATTGCGGCAATTTCTTATTGCATTGCTGGGTTTTTACAGGTTAATTAAATGGATTATGTTACAGCTAATTCTAAGCATTGGTTAATGAATTAGCTAAATCGCAAATCAGAATTACAATTATTATTACCCCTAGCGATAACTCTTATCCCGGTCTGAATTAAAAATTCATAAAGTAAATCGACCATGCCGAGTAAAATGAACCTATTCTCGAGTCTTTACAACGAAATTAGCTAGCCCAGAGCCTAGTTAATCCGGGATAATCTTTTATATCAATAATCTCATTATTCTTGAATAGCTTCAAATAAATGGAACAATGGAAAATTGGCCATCCACTGGAAATGTTTTCCTTTTTCGTTTGGGCAATTCAACGACAGAATTCATTGATGTCCAAAATGGCATTAGCATTCCAAAAATGATTGGAAAATATGAAATCCCAGGCAGCAATTACACATTTCATTCTGAAAATGGAATTAAATTTGATTTAAATTTTTCATCAAATTCAACACTTAAAAATGCATTGATTGGAATTTATGAAGCAAAGGAGAAGAATAAAATGTAATTTTTGGTTGAAAAATTGGAAAATTAATTTATCATATTTCTAGAATTATTCAAAAATTTTATTTCGATTCTGGAAGAAAGGACGAAAGTAAAATGCGAATTTATTTTTTGTTGCCAAATAATTCAAAAATGGAAGGAAATTTGGCTAATGTATTGGACGAAAATGGAAATGTATTAAATAAATGAAATTCACCAAAATTTATTTAATTTTAGAACGTTTCTTCGGCAATAATTGTTAATGGGAATTTCATTGATATTCATCCAGGCTTCTTTAGCAAATCAGAAAATTATAAAATTGTTTTTGACAATTGTACGGTAATGAATAATCCAATTTGCCAAAGGCAATATCAATTTAAAATTGGAATGGGATCGGCATTTGTGTTGGATTTATTCAACTACGATGCGAAAAATTCGGTAAAAATTTAATAAAAAATTTTGCATATATAAAAATTAAATTTTTTAAAGGAAAACTTTATCCAATTGATTCGACCAAATGTTGTGAATATTGCTTGGCAAATTCCCCAAATAATTATAATTACAATTGGAGAAATATTATTGTGCATTACCGGATTGGAATTTTCATATTCGCAGGCACCTGCCAGCATGAAAAGCGTAAATTTTAATTAAATTTAAAATGAAATTTATTATTTTTAGGTACTTCAAGCATTCTTCTTGCTGAATATATTTGGCGGAAATTTCATTGCAATTGTAAGAAGGATAAGGATTTAAATTTAGTTTGTGTAGAATTTTTTGTAAATTTAATGAATGGCACTCTACTTTATGATTAATTTTAAATATTTCCATTATCAATTTAGCATTTATTTTAGATAATCTCTCGAGTGGACATTTCTGATCCGGCCACAGAATTTTTTGTCTATGCCGCCATGATGTTTGCGGTGATGGTGGTGTTCATTATTTTGGCAATGAATTATGAATATGCCGACGAGGCATGTTTTTTTGCAAAATAAATAATATTTTATAATTAATTTTCATATTTAGAAGAAGACTATGCCTCCATTAATTCAATCGGATCTTTCAAAAGAAATATCAAATGATTTTGGTGAAAATGTGATTAAAATATAAATTTATTTATAAAATCAGAATCAGACCATATTTTCAATGATTTATGTATATTTTAAATATGCGAATAAACAATTTTTAGTACATATTTCATATTTCCATTTTTAAGAGTCAATTATATGCCCACGCTAAAATTATTTATGTAATTTGTCCTATTTGAAAAAGCCTATTTCCAACCAATGACCCAAAAAATCTAAAATTATCTCCTTCAATTTTTTCCTCTTCATTCTTGAAAGTCAGCTGCTAATGATGAGAAAATAGGCGGAATGGCAACGATCTCGAATTTGGCGATCAACTTTTTTTGTTTACATTTCATCTTAAAATTTGGTAAGTGGTTTTGAAGGTAGTGTGACGGCTGACTCAAACGTGATTTCTTAGAAGTTTAATACAAAATAATTTGGTAATGAAAAAATGATGGATTAGAATTTGGTTTGGAAAGAAACCGAAAATATCTTTTTTTGGCTTTTTGCCCACAGTTTTGTGAAGGAAAAAGAGGAATTTTCCTAAAAATCTTTATATTTGCATAGCAATTTAATTTGCATATTTTTTGATCTTTATCCGAATTTAGCTCACCGATTTTTGGTTTTTGAATTTTTTAGCCCACTTAAACCTCTGGCCACATTTCATTTTTTAGGTTATATTTTGAACCATTTTTTGCTGCGCAATATTCTTCGCCCACTCCCACTTCAAATAATTCCCTCATTTTTTTGTTTATCTTCCCACTTAACTCTATCAGTAACTAAAACGAATGGAATGAAAGAATTGAAGGAGGATGACTTGCTGAAGGAATTGAGATTGGGACTATAAATATTTAACGGAATTTTTTGGACAGTCACATTTCCGCAACTCCACTTTCCTCTAAAATAAAATCAGCTCATTTTCTCACATTTTAAAATGGCCTGCGAAAACGGTAAATAGAATTTCAAATAATTATAAAATATTTATGCAATCATTTTAAATATTTTATGATCAAAATTTAATTCTTAACACAGATTGCTGCAAGGACAAAAAATGCTGCGTCGCTGGTGATTGCTGTACAGGTTGGTGGTCGCGAATTTAATGAAAATTGAATAGAAATATTTTTATTTTTCCCAATATTTTTTCAGCTGATGGTTGCAAATGCGAAGGCTGCAAATGTTGCAAGGCGGAATGCCAAGCAGAAGCACCAGCTGCACCCCAACCAGCAGCCGGAGAACAACCAACAGCCTCATGAAAGGAGAAAACGAACAAATAAAAACATAAATAAAGATTAAATATCGAAAAACAATATTCATATTAATTTACAAATTCTTTCGATGTCTAGAAAAATATTTTAATTTGAAAGAATAAATTTTCTATTTTGTATCATTTTGATATTTTGAACTTTTATTTACCAATTCACTGTAGAACAGATTAATATATTTTATGAATTAGCTTAATTATTTATTATCTTCTCACTGGCATTTTTTTAATTACTAAAATTTTGATTATAATTCTCATCCTGTTTGCCTATACCCCATATCTTCTATCTAAAAAAATGTAAAAAATGTGTGCAAAAATAGAAAGATTTATTTTAATTTTTATGGAAGAGGGAGATGGTATTCTGAAATTATTTCACGATTAAGGTTTCCTTTGTAAATTGTAATTAAAGATTTGAATTTTTCGGAAAGTTTTAAATTTCTTTACATTTACCCCTGTGCCCTAGACCAACTCTAATTTTAGCTTGTAAGTTGCAATCCGGAATTAAAATAATTTTTTAACTACATTAATAATCCCAGTACAAATTTAAAGGTAAATCGTAAATACTCCACATCCACAGTCTACACCACACACAAAAACAAAAAATTGTCCTCCTGTATTTTGTAATTAAAAATAAAAAACTAGTTTTCATATATGAAAAATTATTAATTTGATTTTGGGTGCGGTTTTTTTTGTCCCCAAAATCGGTTCTTTTTGTCCCCAGAGTGGTTTTTTTTGTCCCCAACTTTTAAATAGTTTTTTTTGTCTCCAAAATCGGTTCTTTTTGTCCCCAAAGTGGTTTTTTTTGTCCCCAACTAATAAAAATTTGTTTTTCACGTTGTAAATGATATAAAACAGTTTTACAACACTCCAAGGGTGCGCGGAAGTCAAAAAGAGGTGCGCGGGATATATCCGGATATTGAGGGATTAAGGAGGATTAAGGGGGATTAAGCCCCGAAATGGACGGGAAATGAAGGCCGCAGGAACGTCGAGAAGTGCCTGAGAGTGTGCGGGATATAACCGGATATAAGGGGATTAAGGTGGATATAGGGGGATTAAGCCGGATTAAGCCGCGAAATGGATTCGAAATGGCTCGGAAGGTCATTGGAAGGTCAGGGAAGTGTAACAGAGGCCCGGAGAATGCGCGAGATTAAGCCGGATATAGGGGGATTAAGGTGGATTTAGGGGGTTAAGTCGGATTAAGGCCTGGAATCGATGGGCGCGAGCCCGATTTGGGCTGATTTGCTTCCGGCTTCGCGAGATTCCTATGCTCCGAACCCCTAATCCTAACCCTAGCCCATAACTAAGCTTAATCCGGCTTAATCCCCCTTAATCCTCCTTAATCCCTCAATATCCGGATGTATCCCGCGCACCTCTTTTTGACTTCCGCGCACCCTTGGAGTGTTGTAAAACCGTTTTATATCATTTACAACGTGAAAAACAAATTTTTATTAGTTGGGGACAAAAAAAACCACTTTGGGGACAAAAAGAACCGATTTTGGAGACAAAAAAAACTATTTAAAAGTTGGGGACAAAAAAAACCACTTTGGGGACAAAAAGAACCGATTTTGGAGACAAAAAAAACTTTTCTCTTTGATTTTTTTGCCGACGCCCGACGACCAAAATGAATTTCGCTCGCGCGCTCGCCTCTGATTTTTTTTATAGAAATCTCAATTCGCAAATCGAAATCGCATCATTATTTTTTCTAAAAGGTTCACCAAGCAAATCTTTGTTACTAATTTAATTTTTAATAAAAATTTTTGAGAGGTTTAAAAAACTTGTATAACGGACAAAAATAAATAAAAATAAATATTAATACATTTGTTTCTCTCTGTCACTCTCAAGTCTCAAATCAAGGCAAACCAATACTCACCCCTACCCCTCCTTTTTTTGCTGCGTCCATTTAATCGATTTTCCCCTCTTTATTTGTCAATTTTTGCGTGTTTTTGTTGCTTGGCTGAATATTGAGCAAAAGTGGGGTAACAAGAATTGAATTGATGAGCCAAGTTAAAAAAACAAAACATTTCATAACGCAAACAGAAATGTTCGTTCCCGAAATAAAATTGCATCAGCTTTCGACATTTTTACAATAATTTATGGTTTCACAATATTTCCTTCCGCGACAATTATTAATTTTTAACAAATCAATTGTTAATTTAAGATGATCTCGTTCAACGGAAGCAGCATTATTATGGATTTTCACTTCATCACCAATTATTTATCGCCAATTTTTCATCCAAATGATTCATTCCCATTCACTTGCATCATCATTATTGGCCTTATTGGCATTTTCAATGCAATATTCCAAACTTGGAAACGGCAAAAAGACAGAAAGCATCAACAATTTGTGGCTAAACTGCTGAAATCGATTGAAGAAAGGTAAACACAGCAATGTAAAAATAATCATAATAATTTATTCAGCAAAGCAAAAGATAAGAACGGACCAAGGAAGAAGACAAAAACATCAAAGAAGCAAGAAATGCCAAATAAAGTGAAGAAAGCTCAACGCAAAATTCTACTTCAACCCGAAATTTGGGTCGACATCACTCATTTCATTCCATTTCTTGATTTGGCCAATGGACTTTCTCTCGTCAATTCACAAATGTACGAAATTTGCGCAACAAAAATTTATGAGGAAAATAAGCGGGTGGTGAACCAAATTGGCATTGAAAAATGGGAAAAGGAACCAACGGAAGACGATGAAAGTGATTATGAAAGTTTTTTTGGCAATGAAGATGAAAGTGAAATGAGCGATTATTGGAGCACCGAAGATGAAGAGGAATTAATGGGAAGAAAGGAAATGAAGAAGAAAAACACCCAAAAGAACAAAACGAAGGAAAAAGAGGATGAAAATGCTTTGCGCGTGAAAAAATGTGTTTGGGACAGTGATTTCTCGGAGCTGGTGGAAATTCCATTGGCCCAGGTGCCACCGCCACCAAACATCCTTGGATTTAGACGAATCAATATTCGGTTGGTTTTTAGGTGAATTTAAATTAATTTTTGAATTTTTTAGCCATTTGAACGAGCAAATTTTGGGATTCCTTCAACTCATCAAACCATTACTCGAATCCGGCCAAAATGGAATATTTTTGGATGTGAATGAAGGTCGAGGACGATGTTGTGGATATTCGCCAAGGAATAATAAGAAGGAGGGATTTCGCTTTCAACAATTGTTGGATATGTTCAAAGTTCTTCAAGGTTAGCGCAAAAAATTAAAATAAAATTTTAAATTATGAATTAGACCTTAAGTTAATTTTTAAAATAATTTTATTAATTTTTATTTAAATAATTTTTATTAATTTAAATTAAATTTTTCAGGACCAGTTGCCAGTTTTTCGGTTGTAGAGGATCGATTGGGCGACCCATTTTGGAAACATATGCGCCAATTCTTTCTCAGCCTTCAATTCCTGGCTCTCAACGGAAATTATTTCTACGGGACCTCAATGACCATTATCGTCCGTTGGCTGATCACAAATCGAATGGATGCCAAACCGAGATATTTCTACACTTTTTGGGGCGGCCAATCATGTGTTCAGCTGATTGAACGACTTCGAGAGGTGGGATGAGGGATAAAAATAAAAATGTTAAGCATAAAAATTTTGATTAGATTTTTTCAAAATAGTTTATAAAAAATGATTTTTTAATTTATTGATTCCAAAATTATCATTGATTTTAATTGTCCCATCCAGTGGAAAATTATTTCATTTTTAAGGCAATTAAATATTATCGTAAATTCTCTATTAGAAGGCCCTTCCTTTCTAATAAAAGCCCCCTATAACATATTAAGGAGAAAAAGGTAAAAATTTTAGTTATTTTACTAACTTTGGATTTGGAGTGTCTGAAATTTATTAGCCTCCCTTTCCCTTTCACTAGCTCTAGTAGAAAGAACAAAGAAGTCTCTTCTCACTTCTCTAATAAAAGCCCCTCCCTCTCCCTAGGAGGAGAAGCCTCTGGGCTTCCATTAGATGATTTACGGTATTCCATATTCAAAATATTCTATAAAATTGTCAATTTTGACTATTCAATTTAATTATTAATCTCCCCACACATGTTTTAGGAATTCAACAATGCCCAAAATGCGAGCACATTCATTGTGGAATTCGGCATGAACGACAATGTGGACCAGGAAGAAGAGATGCAAGCGCAACCACCCGAGCCATTTTTGCTTCGAAATGAACTGAATGAGCGATTGGTATTTGGCCGATTCCGGAATGGAAATGAAAACAATTTGCTGCTTCGCCGTTTCCCGGCACTTCCAACTGCGATTGGCGATGATTGGATGAAACCAGTGATGAATACGGCACGCAAATTGAAATGTGGAACACCGAGTAAGGCCTATATTATGTGGATGGATGCAAACGGCGATTTGGTGGATGGCCAATTGAATGAAATTAAACTTTCCCTGGAATGGCCTTATTCTCCTTTCTGATGAGATGAACAAACAAATATATTATTAAATATGAATAAATAAAACCAATCTTGCCTCATCTATTCTTTGTTGTTGTTTTTTTTTCCACTTGCTATTTATTTATTGTTTTTGATAAAAAAAAATATTCAGAATATGAAAATATTTAATTAAAATATAATTAACTAATTTCAATTTTAGTGGCTAATAAAAATCTTAAAATTGGGACATATATTTCCATAAAATCCAAAATGATGCGTTTCCTAAAAACAGAAACCAGAAAAAGAAAATTGGTTTGATTTTTATGAGAAAGGAGATTGCTATTGCTTTCGGAATTTAAATACATGACTATAAGATATCCGTTTCAGCTTTTTAATTGAGACTAAATTTTATGGAAAAAATTAATTAAAATTTTCCGGAGGGAATAATTCTGCCTTTTCCGGTTGCAATTTTTTCTATTAGGGATAATTTCACCTTTTCCGGAAAGAATAATTTGCACTTTTTCTTGTTGACTTCTTTCCGGAAAGAATAATTTGCACTTTTTCCTCTTGACTACTTTCCGGAAAGAATAATTTGCACTTTTTCTGATTGCCCTTTTCCGGAAAGAATAATTTGCACTTTTTCCTGTTGACTTCTTTCCGGAAAGAATAATTGCACTTTTTCTGATTGCCCTTTTCCGGAAAGAATAATTTGCACTTTTTCTGATTGCCCTTTTCCGGAAAGAATAATTTGCACTTTTTCTGATTGCCCTTTTCCGGAAAGAATAATTTGCACTTTTTCTGATTGCCCTTTTCCGGAAAGAATAATTTGCACTTTTTCTGATTGCCCTTTTCCGGAAAGAATAATTTGCACTTTTTCTGATTGCCCTTTTCCGGAAAGAATAATTTACACTTTTTCCTCTTTCTTTCCGGAAAGAATAATTGCACTTTTTCCTGTTGACTTCTTTCCGGAAAGAATAATTTGCACTTTTTCCTGTTGCCTTTTTCCGAAAGAATAATTAGCCCCCTTTCCGGAAAGAATTAACTAAACATTTTCTGGAAATTTTAATTCGCAATATTTTCATAACAATATTCATAAATACGGTAAAATTAGCAGTTTAAAATGTCAATCACAAAAATTTAAAAAAATGACTATTTTTATTCGTAAAATGGTAAAAATTTCAAGATTCATTATTCTTCTGTGCTGTAGTTTTATGCAATCGTGCCCTTTCAAGTTTTTCGAGCAAAAAAATCTGAATTGTTTTCACCAATTTACCAAAAAATAGCGCAAAATTCGTTTTTTGTTATAGGATTCTTTTTTCCTTCGTCTTCTACCGAAGACACTGATTCACCAATCCAATTTATGCAAAAATGCGAAAAATCCGCCATATCCCCTCCCATCTTTCCCATCCTATCATCTAGCTCCATCTGGCTGTAAATGTAGGGGCGGTTTATATGGCCAAGCAAAACAAATCATTCGCTCCTGTGGCTCTGTTTTTATTTTTACACCAATCATTTGAAGGTGGAAGAAAAGATGGTTATGATGAAATCCGAAATGCACCGAATATAGAGCTCCTCGGAAATTTGTGTTTGAATTAAATTCTTTTATCATTCAATGTGAGACAACTTAAAGTTGACCCAATTCCCAGAAATTCTTATCGAACATTTTTATTTATCGGAAAAATTCTCATTGATCTAGGTAATTGCTCCAGGCCAATTACATTGTGGCACTACAAAAATTTTTTCTCATCTTTCTTATCAAACTTGACCTTTTGCCCTATTCCATATTTTTTCCATATTAAACAAAACTGAGTGCTGACTGCTGCTGACCAATCAAAGCAATATGCCCAATTTGCTGGAGGCAATTTCTTGCCCACTTGGTCTATAAAAATGAGAAATCATTTTTATTTCGATTTAGAGCAGCATTAGAATAATTTTATTTTTTATATATAATATAAAAAGCTAATGTCAGGCGGTTTTTGGGGTATAATAAGGTTCGGTTTGAGAGTTGGGGGATGGGGGTTGGAAAAATGCATCCAGAATGCACGCGTATAGATGAATATGGACATGGTTTGGTTTGAAGTTTGTTTTGGCCAGGTCGTTAGCAGAGGGTGAAAACCGGTTTTTGGACTTAGAATTTGGCCGAATTTTTTACATTTTCGCTTATAACTTTTTTCTAAGTGAGTTTATTGAGATGTTCTATAGCCCTCACCCCGCACCCAAGTGAGGGCTTCAAAATAATATATAGCATGTTGCGGTGCGCGGCTTGGCCTAAGAGGAGTTTGTTAACTTCTATGCGCAGGTCGTGATTTGGCCATATTCCGCCCCAGAGCTAAGCCTATAGTGGAAGTAGGAATTGGATGATGAAAATTGGGACACGGGGGTTTTCGGCCATGGGGAATTCAATTATGTCATCAGTTTTTTGATCCGCGCAACGGGTGGTTTGCAAACCGGTTTAAAAAATTCAAAAAATGGAATTTTTTGTCAGAATTGTGTGAAAATTGGGATTTGGGGGTTTTCGACTATGGGGAATTCAAATATGGCATCCGTTTTGGAATCCGCGCAACATATGGTTTCCAAACCGGTTCAAAAATTTCTAAAATAGGGAAAATGCGGGCGAGCGAAGCGAGCCTGCACACGACCTAAAGAAAAGCGGGCGAGCGAAGCGAGCCTGCACACGACCTAAAGAAAAGCGGGCGAGCGAAGCGAGCCTGCACACGACCTAAAGAAGAGCGGGCGAGCGAAGCGAGCCTGCACACGACCTAAAGAAAAGCGGGCGAGCGAAGCGAGCCTGCACACGACCTAAAGAAAAGCGGGCGAGCGAAGCGAGCCTGCACACGACCTAAAGAAAAGCGGGCGAGCGAAGCGAGCCTGCACACGACCTAAAGAAAAGCGGGCGAGCGAGCGAGCCTGCACACGACCTAAAGAAGAGCGAGTGAGCGAAGCGAGCCTGCACACGACCTAAAGAAAAGCGGGCGAGCGAAGCGAGCCTGCACACGACCTAAAGAAAAGCGGGCGAGCGAAGCGAGCCTGCACACGACCTAAAGAAAAGCGGGCGAGCGAAGCGAGCCTGCACACGACCTAAAGAAGAGCGGGCGAGCGAAGCGAGCCTGCACACGACCTAAAGAAGAGCGAGTGAGCGAAGCGAGCCTGCACACGACCTAAAGAAGAGCGGGCGAGCGAAGCGAGCCTGCACACGACCTAAAGAAGAGCGGGCGAGCGAAGCGAGCCTGCACACGACCTAAAGAAGAGCGGGCGAGCGAAGCGAGCCTGCAAACGACTTAAAGAAGGGCTGGCGAGCGAAGCGAGCCTGCACACTACTTTAAATAATTTCACAATCCAAAGCCCTAGGGTAGGTCAAACGCGCCTCGGCGCGTTATCATCTCTCAGAAGGCTGTTATCCCTCCAGTCATCTACCCTAATCCTTCCCACATATTCCTTAACTCCACGTATCCCTTCCACCCACTTCCCTTACGCCCCACTTCCCTTACGTCCACTAGTTATTGCATTATAATATATTTAAACAACATCATAGCTATTTATTTATTTCCAGGATTAAAGCTTTAAGATGGACAACGATATTTCCATACCCGAATTTTATGTCCCTGATAAATTTCTAATTGACTATTATCATCACAGCTATTTAGTAAATTATTTAGCTGAGATAAGATGAGATCTAGTGAAGGAATTTAAGACCAAAAAATTATCAAAAAAGCCATTCCCAGCCTTATATAGAATAGAATAATATATTAATAGTTTGTTCGATGCCAATGCTTAAAATTCGGGTATGGAAAAATTGATTAACCTTTGGAACATTTCGCTGGAAATGCCATATGGTATGCTTTTTAAATTTGCTAATCTACTATTTATATTTAATCTATTAGATGAGATGACACTTATTAGTTTTTTAATTAAAGCAAATAACTTAGCATAGATAGAATCATAGGTTTCAGATTCGACTAAAGCTACTTTTAGACAAATGGATCCAAAGCGTCGGAGTCAAGAGGAGTACGATTTTGAAAACACTCAAAAAATTTTTCTAGTAGTCGAAAAATAATAATTTTTATACTAAGAGATAGAGACACATTTCTGCATCGGATTTGAATCGTCCGAATCGACGACGGATTCAGCCTTATAAAATTTTTTCCTAATCGTCAGAAAATTTAAAAATGATACTATTCGATGCAGAAAAGGGTCCTCTATCATATGGTATTAAAATTATTATTTTTCGACAATTAGAAAAATTTTTTTGAACATACTCAAAAATCCTACTCCTGTTGACTCCGACGCTTTGGATCCATTTGTATAAACATGCTTAATGGATTTATCGGGCCAAATTCAGAAGTAAAACAAACATCAATTTATGGTAAGAATATTAATGTTTGAATTAATTTGATCACAAAAATTTGATCAGTGAGGAAAATAACTGTAACCCTCGAGACTATTCAGCACCCATTAACCCTAATAGCCCTAATCTGCTTTTTCCAAATAAGAATAAATTTCGTTAAAAACTTACTACGATAGAAATAAGGAATCGTAAAGCTTTTCTTAATGAAAATCGGGATTGTTATTTGTTACTATCAATAAATCAGATTTTTGCATAGTTTTAATGCATAAAATAGAATGAAAATATAATTCGAATTTTAGGAAAAATTCAATAATTTTTGAATACAAAAATGAATACTAATAATTCTGATGAGCATGTGTATATGGTAGTGGGGGAAATGGTACAGCAGCAACAACAGCACATTTATCCAAATGTGCCAAATGATGCTTTTATTGGCCAACAACCAGGTCAAATTCATCCAAAACAACAAAGATTACCTATTGGACAATACACTGGACAACAAACAGTTCAAATGCCGCCACAGCATCAAATTTATGGCAACGAGCCAATTGCACCTAATCTTGATTTGTTTGGTCACCAACACTTTCAAATCCATCAAGAACATCAAATTTACCAAAATACACCAAATACTGATTTTATAGGACAACAACCCGATCAAATGCATCCACAATACCAAATTTGTTCCAATGGGTCAAATGTTGATTTTGTTGACCAACAGCCCTCTACTCATATGCATCCGAATCCGGCACATCATATTAATCCAAATGGGTCAATTGCTGGACAACCACCAGTTCAAATCCATCAACAACATCCATTTATTCCTAATGGGCCAAATGCTGGTTTGAATGGCCAACAACATATTCAAATGGATCCACAACATCAAATTTGCCTCAATGGGCCAAATGCTGGTTTAGTTGAACAACCACCAGCTCGAATGCAACCACAAAATCAATATCCCATTGGGCCAAATGCTGCCTTTGTTTGCCAACAAAACGTTCAAACGCATCCACAACATCAAATTTGCCCAGATTGGTCAATTGATGAGCACCAATTCGTTCAAATCCAGCAGCAACACCAATTTCAATATTTGGTAAGAAAAATTGAGTATTCAAATTTATTTATAATTGAGTAACCTAATTAATTATAAAAGTTAAAACATAATATAAAGATAAAAAGCATTTAATTTGTTCCGAAATTTTACAGTATCCTTCTCCTCAACAAATTGGGCAGCAGCAGCAGCAACAGTATCCAATGATGGGAATGAACAATCAACAGCAATGTCAACCACAAAAATTTTGCCATAATCGCAATATGATGTCACAAACACAATCAATTGAAATTGGCCAACCACAAATGATTCCTTCCCATCCAATTCAGAATTCTGCTTCTAATTCAAATCAAGTTCTTGATTTGACAAATCAAGCAGAGGTATTTTAATAAAAGGGGCTATCTTAAATTGTCCTGACTATAATATTTTGTAAATATAGTAGATAAATAAATATATAGAATTAGTTAAAAATTATTTTATATTAAAAACATTCATCAATTTTTAGAAGACACAACATATTTCCGAATCGGCTGAATTTGAAAGTGAAAGAAAAAAGGCTGATGAAAAGGAAAGGAAAAAGGCTGAACAGGAAAGGAAAAAGGTTAAATAATTGTAAAAATTAATCTTTCCAATTTCATTCAAACAGAAGGAAAGGGCTGAACAGCGAAAAATAGCCATTGCCATAAAGGATGAATATGTAAGATTAAATGATTAAATTAAATTGATTGATCAGAATTTATGAAAAATTAATTAAAATATTTTTAAAATATATAATTTTTTTAAAATTTATTTTTGCCATTTTTAGATGGAGACCGATAAATTCAAGAGCATGCGCCGACTGGCGATGACTGGAATTGATGCAGTTTCTGTTTTTGCTATCTTGCAACAAGTTTTCCAAGTAAATTTTAAATAATTGCCCATATATTTTTTAATCCACAAAATTTTGTATTAAAAATATTTTTTGTTTAATATTAAAATTAAATTAATACAATATAATGAATTCATTCTTCTTATTCTTTTTTTATCACCTCATATCATTACTGCCGCATTTCCCAATTTTGACTGAATAAAACCTCTAGGGCAAATCATTATTCACAGTATTCATAATTTCAAGAAGCAATTTGAAATATTCTCCTAATTTCGAAATATTTAATATCAATTTTATTGTTAAATTCAATCTTAAAATTCAATTAAATTTACTCATATTTTTAAAAATATTGGAGAATAATAAATTATTTAATTTTCATTAGAATTAAAAGAATATAAAAATCGATTTTGATATCATTGTTGGACCAAGATTGTTTATATTATTTTTTAATTCAAAAATTGACGGATAATCTGTGGGGAATGTTATTTTGTTGTTGGATTGGTTCCAATTGGAATTGATGCTGTAATTGTAATTGTCTTTGTTGAATTTGGAATCGTTGATTACTGCTGTTGGACCCATCTCCTCCTTCAAAACTTTGCACATTCGTTGATGATGAAGATTGGCGACCAATTCCCGCAATGAACGAACGCATTCCATTCCAATAATCCCTTATTGTAATAATGGTGATCAATGGATTCAAGACTGGCAGCCAACAATACGGCAATGTGGTTAACATTTCAAATTGAAGTAATTCCAATGAAAAATGTTGAGTCATTCGGAGGAATATGGAAATGATGACAATTGTTTGGCAAAACAAAGGGAGAATGGCCTAAATTAATTAATATTTTATTAATAAAATAATTTAATGAAAACATTTTTTGGGTGGGATTACTGTACTAAAAAATGATTTTGTATTATCATTTTACATTCATTATCGTCCCCTTCATTTCTAATAATGTAAAACTCTCATTTTTATGCAAAATTTAATTTAAATTCTTTGAATTGTTCTTTTATAATATTCCAATTAATTCATTACTCAATTTATTAAACAATGAATTTTTACCTGTAAAAGAAGGTTCACCGAAATCTCTTTAATCAATTTCACGTTGCTATGGAATCCATTTGTGGGCAAATTGTTTTTCAAAAAGCATCGAATACTCAAAAAGCAAAAAATTATTAAAATATAACATAAAAGCATGGAAATCATTAACATTGTGGCAGCCATTGATTTTACTGAATTATTCTGAAAAAAATTATTTAAAAATTGATATTTGAAAATGTGGACTAACTTGATCGAATTCAGTGGCCAATTTGATTTGATCATCAAAATTATCAGTCAAATTGTCAAATAATTCTGGAAAATTTTCAATCCTTTCATCTGTTGGCTCAAAATAGGTCAAAAGTGAAGTGAGCATAATGGCCAAAATTAGAAAATTCAAAGTGGCAAGGATGGAAATGCGCCAAATTCGATTGTCCAATTTTCTAAAATTTATAATATATTCAAATGCAATATTTTTGTTAATAATTTAAAAATAAACTCTCACTAGTAGTAAAATAAATTATTGAGTGTTTTTAAATTAAATATTCAATAGGATTAATTTGTAAGCAAAATAAGCCATTTATAAATAACTAATTTGACATTTTATTTTTTTTTTAAATGATTTGAATTTCTGACTTGCAAATCAGCAAATATCGATCAAAGAATTGCAGTGCCAAACTGATGATTATATTATTCAACGAACTGAAATAAACAATGATCATGACAAATTGGGCAATATTGTTGGAAAGCAATGGGCAAATCCCATTCAATGCTATGAATGAATGGGCACTTTCCGTCACAATATGAACCTTTGAAATTAGATTTGATTATTTATTGATTTTATTGTTTTGTACCGGTTGAACGATGGCATGCAGGCAGAGAAGAAGCATATTGAGAACACAAAAATAGTAATATGCCCAACGATAATGCCGTAGATCACCTTTTGAATGGAATTTGACGAGTCCGGCGAGAATGGCATTGAGGAATGTGCCAATGACGAGGCACAAATAGGAATTAATGGAATGGACTAACAAAATTGTGAAGGACCTCATTTTATGTTGGCTTTAATTAAAAAGGAATTTAATGAAGCCCTAGATTAAAAGGCAAATCCAATTTTGGGGAATTGGGAAATGTGCAAACAAGAAAAGGGGGCTCATTCTAAAGGGCATTTGACCTATTCCTATGGTCAATTTAATTATATTATTATGATAAAAATATCAAAGAATTAAATAATTAATTAAATAATTAATTGGGTAATTGGTATTTGGGAAACGTATAAACGGCAGTGAGACTTATCCTAAAAGGCCTTTGACTTATTCATATGGTAGATTTAATTATATTTATTTTGATAAAAATAACAAAGAAAAAAAATAATTAATTAATTATTTATAGAGAATGAAAAATATAATGGATTTTTTGATTCGTGTATTTTATTGTATAATAAATCTTTGGTAAAAATTGTCCACTTTTCTTTTTTTAATTCGAAATAAATTTAATTTTATTCAAAGAATTATTCGTTTTTTTATAAAAATTTTTATTCTAAATGTAAAAGACATTCCAAGAATATTCAAGAATAAATTGTTGCGTGATCCGCCCATAAAATTATAAAAGTAAACTCAAAATTTTTGGAATTCCCGTGAATTGAAGCAAAATAAATTAATTTTTATACAATTTTTTGTATTTCTATCTTTTGTGATCATTTTTCGGAATTTCTTTTTAGTACTCCAAATCCAAATGGTCCAACAAACGAGGAAGAACAAAAGACAATGGGGTCAAAAATCAAGAATAATAATAATAGAATCAAAATAAAATGAAAACTCAAAATATTGATCAAAAAAACGGATGGGTGGAAATTTATAGAATGTATTGTTTAAAATTTGCAATATAAAAATAAATAAATTTAATATAAATTTATATAATAAAATAATCAAACGCGAATTATGCTAAAAATATTTTCCATAGAAAGACCATTTTTGGCTGGATTTTTCCTCTCGGCATTCCTCAAAGAAAATATCATCGCCACCTTTCAACCCCTCTACATCCAAGCAAAATCCACTGGGCACATGCTTCAAAAAACCACCCTTAAATGTGCAAAAATATCGGCTAATATATACAAAAAGAATAATTAATGCCTTTTCATGTTCAAATTGTGACAATTTATTTTGGTCACAATCACGCAAAATCACTTTCCTTTGTCCATTCCGCGTTTTTTGAATTGGATCAATGTCAACACATGTTGTTTCCCTCCTCAATTGGCCATCCGAACTCCAACTGAATGCCTGGAAATACAAATTTGTCAAGAAAATGAATGAATGATGTTTGGGAAAATTTATTTTAAATATTGATTAAATATATTTTGCTTATCAGCTATTGGTAAATTCATTTATATTCCTCTGGTATACTGACTTGTGATGAACTGCCGCCCATTTGGCAATCCCAAACTCCCAAAAGCACTGTTCCTTTGTTTTCCAGCCTTTGCAATGTGTCCAAACAGAGTTGTTGGCCAATTTGCTCATTTTTAACCTTAAATGGGCATTTGCCATTTTAAAACCATTTGAATCTTTTTCCAACCAAACCATACGCCTTGACGCCTTCATCCGGAATGAATTTTTCGGGGATAACATTGTCCAAAAACCATTTGAAATCCTTGCAATTCAGCCGTTCCCTCAATGCTTTTCGATCACTCAAATCGCCCACATCCATGTCCTAGTATGGATTAAATTATTCTTTCGCAAAGAAAATTCCCATTTTTTCGATGAGACAATAAAACAAATTTGTTTTTAATGAAAAAAATTCAATATTTTCCCTTTTTAATTTCATATTCATTTTCTTTTCATTAAGACCTTTAAGCCCATTCTGTGCACGTAAAACAATCGTTTGTAATCATCCATCCAAACTTCGGCCAATCTTTTCGAATTCGTCCCATGCACATCTTTGTTCCCGCCTCTACCCGTCATATCATAGGGATGTCCATTTCGGTAAATATGGCCAACATGGGAGCAAGGGATTATTTCGATTGATCCACCGCACATCCAAACCTATTTTATACAAATACTGAATCAAGTAAAAAAATTGTTATTTCCCTCAATAGATCAAATAGTCATGCATAATAATGTCTTTGATATCAAAAAGTTTAAGAATTTACCCTGAAGGATATTTCCAAATTTTCGCCTCCCCAAATGTCCATTTCAGGGTCATATCCGCCAACTTCAAAGAAATATTCTCGATTGGCGGCAAATAATCCTCCGGCCATGGTTGGGGTCAATAAATAGTCCGTATCCGGATTTTTTCGCCTTTTTCTCTCCCTTTCCGGAATTGTATCCATTTTATAATGCAAACTCCACCTTTTTAAATCTCTTTTTAATTTTTTAATTTATTGCCCAACCAAAAAGTGCCAATTCCGCCGGCTCCACCGCGCATATATTCCATTGTTTGGTCCTTTTAATTTATTTAATAATTTTGGGCAAAACAGGCGGAATTATTTGGTTCAAAATATGCGGAATTATATGGGGCAAAATAGGCGGAATTATTTTGTGCAAACAAGCTGAATTATTTGGGGCAAAATAGGCGGAATTATTTGGGGCAAAACAGGCGGAATTATTTGGGGCAAAATAGGCGGAATTATTTTGTGCAAACAAGCTGAATTATTTGGGGCAAAATAGGCGGAATTATTTGGGGCAAAATAGGCGGAATTATTTGGGGCAAAATAGGCGGAATTATTTGGGGCAAATAGGCGGAATTATTTGGGGCAAAATAGGCGGAATTATTTGGGGCAAAATAGGCGGAATTATTTGGGGCAAAATAGGCGGAATTATTTGGGGCAAAATAGGCGGAATTATTTGGGGCAAAATAGGCGGAATTATATGGGGCAAAATAGGCGGAATTATTTGGGGCAAAATAGGCGGAATTATTTGGGGCAAAATAGGCAGAATTATTTGGGGCAAAATAGGCAGAATTATTTGGGGCAAAATAGGCGGAATTATTTGGGGCAAAATAGGCGGAATTATTTGGGGCAAAATAGGCGGAATTAAATTGGGGCAAAACAGGCGGAATTATTTGGGGCAAATAGGCGGAATTATTTGGGGCAAAATAGGCGGAATTATTTGGGGCAAAATAGGCGGAATTATTTGGGGCAAAATAGGCAGAATTATTTGGGGCAAAATAGGCGGAATTATTTGGGGCAAAATAGGCGGAATTATTTGGGGCAAAATAGGCGGAATTATTTGGGGCAAAATAGGCGGAATTAAATTGGGGCAAATAGGCAGAATTAAATTGGGGCAAAATAGGCGGAATAAAATATTAATTTATATACTATTCCAATTCCAACCGAAATTATGTCGATGACTGGGCAAACGACTGCATTGCGTTTTTGCTTGATTCTATGCAAAAGTGGTTCAAGCCTAAATATTTAAATAAATATATGTAAATTTCTAAAAATTTTTAACCATCCTTCGCTGGCCTCACAATGGGAATCTAGGAAGACAATGACATCCCCATGGGCGAATTTTGCTATAAATTAATTTTATTAAATTTTTGGAATTTTCATTTGAGAACTAAAATTGTCAATTAATTCTGTGAATAGAGGAATTTTATGGATTCAAAAAATGGACATTCGCAATTTTTTAGGATATCTTCCAATAATCAAATTTATTCACCTCCAACCAATTTTGCCCGGATTAGTCCAAGTCGCTCATGTGCTCTAATCAACCTGACCAATTGGCCAAATCTGCGCAAATGTTCAACCAATGGGGCACCCAAATCGGCTAAATCGACAAAAAAATGCATTTTGATATTTTTGGGTTTACTTCGATGGCTGAAATCATCGACCAAAACAATTTCACGTAGCAAATGCCGAGGAGTCCGATTCATGACGGAATGGACAGTGCGAAGGAGCACAGAGAAATATTCCTCCGTGAAAACTGGCCAAAATGTCAATAAGAAAAAACA
The DNA here is from genome assembly GCA_030063045.1 of Pratylenchus scribneri. Lineage (NCBI taxonomy): Eukaryota > Metazoa > Nematoda > Chromadorea > Rhabditida > Pratylenchidae > Pratylenchus > Pratylenchus scribneri. Next base: position 1,048,999 of record JAQSEB010000111.1, on the reverse strand, counting down.
TTTTTGAAACATTTACTGATTATGACTGATGCCCTAGGCAAATTGTGATCATAGGCAATGGAACGACAAGATGGAGAACGAGCATCGGGAATGGATCGATCTAAGGAGATGGCATCACTAAAATTTGGGGAAAAATTTAAATTTTATATTCGGATTTTTTTTCGATTTACCTGGCTTTCACATTCATAAACCATTTTTTGTGTAATTGTTCAGCCTCCTCATGATCAGCTCCCTCCAACCAAACCGGTCTTCCCTCTTCGCCAGGACCTTCCCGAATTTGGCCCCATTTTGGGATTTGATGGGTGAATTCGGGGGGAATTCCCCTAGGGAAAATGGCCTCCTCCGTCACATTTAATTGTAATTTCAGAAATTCAGCCGGGATTACGTGGCTGCGAAATTGCAAATTTATTTTAATAATTTGGCCAATTTTTAATTTTATTAATTTCTCTAAAATATTTTCTTTCTTTTTTCACTACAAAAATTCTCAAACCGATCGAAATATTTTTCATAGTCTAAAAAAGGATGGAACAATTGAGTGAAAATTTTTTTAAATCGAAATCAAAATCCAATGATCAAGAAAAGGTTTATATCAATCCAAAAATGGAATTACCCATCTGGGAAAATGCCATCATAATCGCCGCTTCCTTCTCGATGATTTGCATTTAGCCAAGCATAAAAGAGGACATAAATGGCAAAGAATATTATTGCTATGAATATGGTAATCAGCCAACGTAGTTTTGATTTCCGCCTTCGGGATAATGGCAACGAAATTGAAGGAATGAATTGTTGGGACGAATGATAAGGGGCAAAAACATTGATTGCCTTTGGCATGTAAAATGCGGCATAAACAAAAAGATGGCTAGAATTTTATAAATTGAAATATAAAATTGTTAATTTTTTAATTTTTTGGAAATATGTGAGGATTGAATTTTTCCTTTATTTGGCCAGCAAATCAATAATTTTTGTGGCCATGTTCCACGTGACGTGAATCGATCCCCCCCCCCCCCCCCCGCACACACTCTTCCATTCGCACATATACTTAGAAAAACCGTTAAATAAATTGGATTTTATATAGGAAATATAAAGTGGAAAATGAATTAAAATAAAAATAAGTTTTTAATTTACCAAAAATAAAAATACCGTCCTTAATTGAAAATTTGATTAAAGGCAAAAATGATAAATGATCAATATGTATTTTTGAGAAAATTCAATGAAAAGTGAAAGAATATAAAATAAAAAACCGCAGCCCACAAATATTGAAGATTGGAAGATGCACTAAAATTAACTAAGTTGGTGAAAAAGAATGACCCAGTAGCAGACGATTTTATGGTCGACCTTGAATAATCTAATCGACTTCAAAGGCAGATGACCAAATTTATTCGTCTTCATCTTTACAAGAATAATTCTACCAGCAGAGAGAAATGTAAAATAGGAAAAAACGAAAATTGACAAAATTTCTTTCATAAAATTTTGATAAATCATCAATCATCAATCATTCATCATTTATTCAAAAATCAGAATCGGAATTGGGCAAAATAAAATTGGATTAGATGCTAAAAATCGAAAGAAGTAAAAAAAATTAGGGATGGAATACCATTAAAATCTGTATCAAGACATAGTAAATGTTAAACATACAAAAACATGGTTTAATTGTAATGTTTAAACTACTTTTTCGATGAAATGAAACGCGCAAATACGATAACTTTGAATTTTGAATTAAATTTGGCGATATGTAAATTAATCCTCACTTTTGATATAATTTGTCCTCTTTCCTAAAATCGGAATCGGATCGGATTCATTCGCGCAATCTCAGCAGTTTTTTTTGCTTATTTTATATAGTTTTTTCACAATCAAAACCAGAAACTAGCAATCAATTATCAGGTCATTTTTTTTAACAAATCTTCTTCACCAATACTCAGAAAATTTTTACCAATACATAAATATTACATAATCATAAAAAACAAGAAACAAAATTCCTTAAATTTCAGACTAAAAATCAACAAAATTCAAGTGCAATAAAAAACAAAATGGGAATGATTCAATCGAAACCAATCCAAGGCCGACTTCTCCCCAATGAATTGCTCCATGAAATGAACAAATTTATGCCATTAAATGGACTCATCAAATGCGGCCAATCAAATTCGACATTGTCGGCACTGGCAATTCCGCGAGCACAAAAAGTGCATGCAAAGGTTGGTAGAAACATAATTTTTGCATCAAAAATATGAATTCCATTTCAGTTGATTTCACTCTACTTTGCGGATATTTCCACCCTGGCAAGTTGGTTCAAGCAATGGGCTCGTCAAATGGCCGAAGTCCGTGCCAACATCCATCGCCATTATCAAACTTTCGACGAGGACGAGGCATGGTTCAATCTATTTTGCCATAATTTGACACAATTTGACCATTCACTGAGCCAATGTTGGGACAAAATCACCGAAGTATTTTGGGGACAAATCAAATTAATCACAATTATTTGGGGATGGTTACGGTTTACTTGGTTGAATAATTAAACAAATTAATTCAAAAGTGCTTTTTTTTTCACTTTAATTTCAGATTCTCAATGCGGATCAAGCCGGCAACATTCTCGCTCTCTTCAATTTTCCACCGGCCTTCCAAAATGAAATTCGCCAAATCCGTGCCTCCCATATTGAGAAAGCATTGGCCCCGGCCGAATTTGAATTGAGCCAATTGCATCCGGAGAATAATTCAATTTGGAACGAAATGCTCATCCATTTTCGTGGAATACTTGATGAAGAGGAATTTTACGATTTGGAGGGTAGGTATGGGTCGAAATGAAATGGGGAAATTATTAAGGATTTTAAGAAGATCAAATAAAAATGGAATAAAATAATTAAAATAATTAATAGCCCTGAATTTTAGATTGGTTTTCTCGAATTCATGGTGCTTTCAAACTTTGCGAGAATATGCTCAAAATGGCGGCCAACCACATGAATAGTCGATCTTGATGGGATGCCCAATGACAAATGCAAAGAAAGAAGGGCCAGATAAATAATTTGTTGAAAGGATGTAAATATTCAGACCATAAATATTAATTAATAATTTTTTTCTGACAATTTCCTTTTATCCCTTTTATCGCAATTTTTCTTTATAAAATAAAGCATCCAAATGTTCATTTTTTGATACATATTTTATATATATTGTCCTGGTTTGAGAATTGACTCACTTTCCATCAATTGTTGATGAATAGAATCCAGCCCTTCAGGCCCGGCATTTTTGTCCAAAAATTAGCTTAGGTTTTGGTTTCAAGAAGATTATAGTCTTTTTTTACATGTTAGACTTTCCTTTTCCAGTTGTTTTCATTTTCATCGCATGTCTGATTCATTTTACATCTTTTCCCATACTATTTTTTTTCTTACATGAGAAATAGAACAATTGAATCGATTTTTTAGTAAGAGAATGTTCTCGAATGTTCTAGAAAAATCCAACCGCACGCATTCGTAGTGTCTACTCTACTCTGCTCTTACATAAGTAGAAAAATAGAAATGCAAGCGCTCACAAACAATCATTCTTTCGAGAAACAACGAGCATTTACCCAGTCAAAATAATAAGCCGTTGTTCACTGCTATAAATTCGCCATTAAAGTTCAGCAAAAATTTCATTCACCAACATTTTACATTGCTCGATTCATTTTCCATTCACGTTCCTACCTAGTCAACAATATATATATAACCGAACAAAGCTCACTCACCTTCCCGATTTAATTTAGTAATTAGGATATTTCCCAATCATTCCTTAGATAGATTTAATCCATCAATTAAATTTTAAAATTTCAGCGAATATTCAAACAAACTTTACATTTGTTTTCATCAAAAGCGACAAAAATTGAAACAAAATGCCGGAAGCAAACGCGATCGGGATTGACTTAGGCACAACCTATTCTTGCGTCGGTGTCTTCCAACATGGCAAAGTCGAGATCATTGCCAACGACCAAGGAAACCGCACCACTCCATCTTATGTTGCCTTCACTGACACTGAACGTTTGATCGGCGATGCTGCTAAGAATCAAGTGGCATTGAACCCAGCCAACACTGTTTTCGGTATGAAATAATTTCCTAGCATATAAATTGCCAATATTTCCAGATGCTAAACGTCTCATTGGCCGCAAATTCGATGACCCAGCGGTTCAGTCGGACATGAAGCATTGGCCATTCAAGGTCATCCAAGGAGAAGGCGGCCGACCAAAAATTCAAGTGGATGTGAAGGGCGAATCAAAGACATTCTTTCCTGAGGTTTATTTTACATTTCAAGTTCTGATAATTTAACAAATCATTTTCAGGAAGTCTCGGCAATGGTTCTGACCAAAATGAAGGAGACCGCTGAAGCATTCCTGGGCCAAACCGTCAAGAATGCAGTCATCACCGTGCCAGCCTACTTCAACGACAGTCAGCGCCAAGCCACCAAGGATGCTGGCACCATTTCCGGCCTGAACGTCCTGCGCATCATCAATGAACCGACGGCCGCTGCAATCGCCTATGGACTGGACAAGAAAGGCCAAGGCGAGCGCAATGTGCTCATTTTCGACCTGGGCGGCGGCACATTCGATGTCAGCATTCTGACCATTGAGGATGGCATTTTCGAGGTCAAATCAACGGCCGGCGATACACATTTGGGCGGTGAGGACTTCGACAACCGAATGGTTTGTTGTTTTTGAAAAGAATTTTTGGATAATTGTTTCCGACATTCAGGTCAACCACTTCGTCGCCGAATTCAAGCGGAAGCACAAGAAGGACATGAGCACAAATTCCCGTGCACTCCGCCGTCTTCGTACTGCCTGCGAGCGGGCCAAACGCACATTGTCCAGCTCAACTCAAGCAAGGTTAACTTTTGGATAAATTTTGAATAATTAAAAACAAATTTTAGCATCGAAATCGACTCCCTCTTTGATGGCATCGATTTCTACACCAACATCACCCGTGCTCGCTTCGAAGAACTCTGCGCTGACCTCTTCCGCTCCACAATGGATCCAGTCGAGAAGTCGCTGCGCGATGCCAAAATGGACAAATCGCAAATCCACGACATTGTGCTGGTTGGCGGCTCCACTCGAATTCCGAAAGTCCAAAAATTGCTGTCCGACTTCTTCTCCGGCAAGGAATTGAACAAATCGATCAATCCGGATGAGGCCGTGGCTTATGGTGCTGCAGTTCAGGCGGCAATCCTCTCGGGAGACAAGTCGGAGAATGTTCAGGTTTGCATTAAACACATTAAAATATTCGATTAAAATCCAATATAAATTTACAGGACCTTCTTTTGCTGGATGTCGCCCCTCTGTCGCTTGGAATTGAGACCGCCGGCGGTGTGATGACCCCGTTGATCAAGCGCAACACCACAATCCCAACCAAGACATCGCAAACATTCACCACCTATTCGGACAATCAGCCGGGTGTTCTCATTCAGGTTTTTTAAATTTTCAAATATCTTGAAATGGGCCAAAAAAACTTAAGACAATGAACCTTTAAGATATATAGTCAAAAACCTTAAGATGGTTTCAAAAAACCTTAAAATGGCCAAAGAACCTTAAGATATGGTCAAAAACTAAGGTGGTCTCAAAAATCTCAAGGAGGTCGCAAAACTAAGATGACCAAAAAACTTGAAAATGACATAATCTAATTAATTATAACCCATATTTGCAGGTATACGAAGGTGAACGTGCCATGACAAAGGACAACAACTTGTTGGGCAAATTCGAGCTGAGCGGCATTCCACCTGCACCGCGAGGAGTCCCACAAATTGAAGTCACATTCGACATTGACGCAAATGGCATCCTCAATGTCTCGGCACAGGACAAATCCACCGGAAAGCAGAACAAGATCACAATCACCAACGACAAAGGCCGCCTTTCAAAAGAAGAGATCGAGCGAATGGTCAGCGAAGCAGACAAATTCCGCAGCGAAGATGAGGCCCAACGTGATCGCGTCTCTGCCAAAAATTCTCTCGAATCGTATTGCTTCAACATCAAGCAAACAATGGAGGATGAAAAGGTTAGTACCAATTCTATTGATTTATGAAAATTAAATTAATAAAAATTAATTTAAAAAATGATAAGCCAATAAATTATTAAATTCACCAATTTTTCAGCTGAAGGACAAGATCAGTGAGGACGACAAGAAGAAAGTGTTGGACAAATGCCAAGAGACGCTGTCATGGCTGGATGCCAATCAAACGGCCGACAAAGAGGAATTCGAACATCATCAAAAGGAGCTGGAGTCGGTCTGCAACCCGGTCATCACCAAACTTTACCAATCGGCTGGCGGTGCCCCAGGAGGAATGCCCGGTGGCATGCCAGGTGGAATGCCCGGAGGTGGTCCAGCAGGTGGTGCAGGTAGGAAATTATTAACAATTTGAACTTTCATTCTAACTTGCAACTAACTTTTAGGTGGTGCTGGCGGTCCAACCATTGAGGAAGTTGACTGAGGGATGGTCAAGCAGAAAAGAAATGAAGAAGGCGCAATAATTGGTCTGGATGAACAATGTCTTGATGATGGATCTCCCCCTCCTTATATCCTCTCTCCCCTTATCTTTTTTTGACGTAAAAACATCTCTCCACATACCCAATCCCCCTATCTTATATATTTAAATTTTTGTTACTTCCAAACAAGACACACCTTGATGACCTTTTGACATCCTCTATTCATTTTAATTTTGTTGGTTTTATCATATTTAAATAAATTTTTCAATATATTTTCAATCGTTTTTATAGCTGAATTAAATGGCTAAACAAGTGGTATATAAAAGAAATAGTTTTGTTTAGCATAGCATCAATAGCTTCATTAAAAATAGAATATAAGTATTGTAATCTTCGGCAAAAGAATTTACGCACCAATTAAAATGTACTTTGTCAATGATTTAATTTTGGGAATAAAAAATTCCCAGAGAATTGATTGGAAACATTGAAAAGAGCATTTCTATCAAACTAAAAAGCAGATGGTTTCGATGAAACAAATCCTGCTATTCGATTCTTATTCTCAATGCCCATCCATTCAGCAGACAATTATTCGATTTCTCGAATGAAATTGTGCCTAATTCATCCAATGCATCCAATTCAAATTAGAAATTACCATCCTTCGTTCCCTCTTGATTGTGCCATCCATAATTCATACCCGCCGATGGAACTGATTTCCAAAGTGCGAGTCAAACAATTCCCTATTTTGGTTGATAATGTAATTTACACTGTTCTGATTTGTAATTGTAATTGCCCCATTCTGATTTGTAATTGTAATTGCACTATTCTGATTTGTAATTGTAATTGCACTAATCTGATTTGTAATTGTAATTGCCCCATTCTGATTTGTAATTGTAATTGCACTATTCTGATTTGTAATTGTAATTGCCCCATTCTGATTTGTAATTGTAATTGCACTATTCTGATTTGTAATGCCCCATTCTGATTTGTAATTGTAATTGCACTATTCTGAATTGTAATTGTAAATTGCCCCATTCTGATTTGTAATTGTAATTGCACTATTCTGATTTGTAATTGTAATTGCACTATTCTGATTTGTAATTGTAATTTCCCCATTCTCATTTGTAATTGTAAATTGCCCCATTCTGATTTGTAATTTTAATTTGCACTATTTTGATTTGTAATTGTAATTTGCACTATTCTGATTTGTAATTGCCCCATTCTGATTTGTAATTGTAATTGTACTATTCTGATTTGTAATTGCCCCATTCTGATTTGTAATTGTAATTGCACTATTCTTGTAATTGTAATTGCACTATTCTGATTTGTAATTGTAAATTGCACTATTCTGATTTGTAATTGTAATTGCACTATTCTGATTTGTAATTGTAATTTCCCCATTCTCATTTGTAATTGTAAATTGCCCCATTCTGATTTGTAATTTTAATTTGCACTATTTTGATTTGTAATTGTAATTTGCACTATTCTGATTTGTAATTGCCCCATTCTGATTTGTAATTGTAATTGTACTATTCTGATTTGTAATTGCCCCATTCTGATTTGTAATTGTAATTGCACTATTCTTGTAATTGTAATTGCACTATTCTTGTAATTGTAATTGCACTATTCTGATTTGTAATTGTAAATTGCACTATTCTGATTTGTAATTGCCCCATTCTGATTTGTAATTGTAATTGCACTATTCTTGTAATTGTAATTGCACTATTCTGATTTGTAATTGTAAATTGCACTATTCTGATTTGTAATTGTAATTGCACTATTCTGATTTGTAATTGTAATTTGCCTCCTTTCAGATTTGTAATTATAAATTCCCCTTTTCTGACAATTCAGATTTCAGATAAAAATTGATGAATAAATTGGGGACGACACATTTTACAGTTGAGGAAGATGTGTGAAATAATCGACCAATTGGACCGTATCCAATTTGTTGCTCGTGGCAAATATAGATTTTTAGAAAATAATTGCCAACATTTTGCCGACTCATTCACCCAAATCCATATGGGTGGCCTTCCTCTCGACAAACAGATCGACATTTGAGCTTTAACCTCTCATTTGAATTGTTCAAAAATTCAAAATATTGAAATTATTCATTTATTTTATTGTGCAAAAATACTTTACTTAATTAAAAAGGAAAATCCCCAATAAGCTTTTTTATTCAATCATCAAAAGAAATAATGATTTAATTTTTCAATATCGAAAATTGCATTCCATCTTTTCATATTCGCCTCTTAGGAATTTCAATAGAAGCCATTTGCTGTTTGATTGTGCTGTAAGGAAGTAATAATTTTCATTCAAAATAGAAAAATAAAACTGACTCCTTCCAGGAAGACTTTCTCAAATTCGCGTTCCACGGCATCTGGATCGCAGCATTTCCTGTTTCGGCCACAAAAGCCGCCGCCAGGTGCCCCCAGGCAATGCATGCAAAATTGGTTGCAAACAGCCTGCATCAATTCTGGATCCTCCTAAAAATTTGGAATTTAATTTCAAAAAATTAATATTTTTTTTGAAATTACAGTACATTTAAAGCGGTTTCATTGTTGCCAGATTCGATGGTCAATGGGGCCAAAGTTGAATTCTAAAATTATTTAATTTTTATTATTTGAATTATTTTTAATGCTGCTTAATTCAATTGAAGAGGTGCCATTTTGGTCGTTTATTTCCTCCAAAATTTCGAATTCCTCGCCAACTTTGCAGCATTCCCCATTATGATCGCAATGACCAGTAAAATTTGAATGGAAACAATTGATGCACACATTCATGCAGCCAGGATAACGCTGAAACAGGAGAACAAATTGGAATTACGAATAAATTTACAGGCAATTTTGTTGTTGAATTTGCAAACAAAGCGACAACAAAGCAGAACACAAAAATGAATAAAATGGAAATAATTTTGGTGGAAGGCATAGTAATTTAAGTGTTCGGCCTCAAAATGAATTTGAATTGGGGGAATAAATGATTTTGGAGGGAATTAACGGAAAATGTTGAAGCCTGGGGGGAGGGAATGGGGTACATGAAAATTGTTCGATTCGTTCTCAATTTGCTCATTCATTCGAATGAATCATTCCATCTTATTCTTATTCATTTTTATTGAAATGCGATTTTTAAATTTAAAAGCACCTTTGTCATTTATATGATGAGATGAAGCAAAATTGAGAGAAAAATAATTAGTATTTAATAAATTTTCAATATAACAAATTTTAATTATTGGATAAAACATAAAAATCAAAATGATTTAATCCAATCAAATTTTAATCGACATGGGCAAAGTCATATATAATTCATAAATCATTGAATAAACAATTGAAAATATATTTAGATTTGATTAAAATTTAATTGATGGAAAACGCACTTTTTCTGATTAATCTATAATAAAATAAAGTGTGAAAAAAAATACCAATTTATCCGAAAATGAAATAAAAATGCGATCAAAATGTGTTTTAATAACTCTTAAAATAGAAATTCATTTTAGAAGCTAATGCCAAGATTTGCTTTCCGCTTTTGCACATATTTGGCTCTGCTCAAATCAATTTGTAGCACTTTATTTTCCTTCAAATCGCCATGAAACACATGAAGGAGCTCAAATTTTTCCTTAAATTATTTAAATCATTTTCCTTCCGCATTTCCTCCAAACCACCTTTATGTCGAGAATTTTCAAACTTCGGAAATAGGAATGTTCTTTAGTGCATACAAAAACATTTATTTTTGTTTTGAATTCATTTTCCTGGCCATCCACCTTTACTATCCATTCTTCGGTAAAGAATGAATCATCCCCAAATCTCTCCCAATCATTGCCATATGCATCGACCTTTCCCGTTTCAATTTGCAAAATTGATGGCAACTTTTCCGGATCCATTTGTCCAACGATCTCAATTTTCAGCTCAATTTCTTTTAAATGGCAGCTACAAAATTTTATTTAAAAAATTATTTTGCGATGTATTCGTAAAAAATATTTTCCTAAATTAGTGCTTAATAACTTTTTAATCCATTTCATTCTGCTGATTGTCTCCTCAACTCATTCAAATTAACATAAAACAATAAAACATAATTCTATTTTGAAAATAAATTTGATCTTTCTTTACTCTGATTGATCCTCCACTTTTGTGAAATGTTTCCTTGCATTTTCATAAGCTGGCTTGAATACACCAATTTGTGAATTTCTTTTTATCGGTTTCAAAAATTCTTCTGGCCATTCTTCTCGTTTAGGGCATTCTCCATTGAATAATTTGCTAACAAATTCATAGACAAATGAACGACAAAATCGATGATGTTTCCAGCTGAAATTTTCTGCAACCCAACCCTCTTGGGTGACCATTTCGTAAAAAATTTTATCCGCTTTGGCCACATTAAATTCTTGATTTGCATTTCCAAGCATGCTTTTTGCTTTATCTTTGGGTTTCGCATTCATTGCTTTCTCTTTCCTTCTAATTTTTATTAAAAATATTAATTTAAATTTTATACCATTTTTATGAATGATAATAAAAATTATAATTTAATAAATATTTCATAAAATATTACACAATTCTTCTCCTTGGTGAAATTACTTCCAAATAATCGTATTCTATGAATTGAAGGAAAATTATGTATAATGCTTTATTAGGCTGTTTTCTTCAAACCATAATAATCTCCAATTACAACATAGGCATGATCCGTATCCACTGGATGAAAACGAATTTGGAGTTGGCCTTTTTCATGATGACTGGCATGGAGTTGGTCATTGTCATAATTGGCATGGAGTTGGCCGTTCTGATGATCGGCATAAATAATTGTTGGGAATAGGCAAAAGAGAATGGCCAACAAATGTAGCATTGAATGAATGCACAATCTGTGGGGCATTTTTATGGTGAATTTTTTTAATATACGAATTTTTTATGAAGGATTTGGGATTTATTTATCAATGCGAAAAAGTTTTTGCTTTTAACTGGCAAATAAAAATTAAATAAAATCAAAAATAAACACAATTGATGGATTGATATAAATATTCCCTTCTTTGGTTACACACTTGATCAATATGATCAATTGGAGGAAAAATAAAAGCCTCATCAGATTAGGCGTTCACAATAAACCATTTGTCAAGCGCCTGGGTCATGCGTCCATGTCCACAGTGAGCCCGTGCCAGCCCATTTCATATCACATAGCGCATCGCTTGACACGGGCACTGCTGGAGTGTCTTCAATCCGCCAATTTTTAGCACGAACGCTTGACATGGAGTCGCCGAGCGCGCTTCATTCTTGATTATAGCATAAATAAAATTCGCTGATGTGAACGAAATCCACAGCCCGAATGCACGGTTTATCAGAATTCCGAAAGCCAAAAATTGTGGCTTGGATAAAATCTCGTTAGATCGATAAAGGCAATTCCTCTAAAAAGTCAATATTTTTAATGTGAATGCATATGATGATGTGAATGAAAAATGTGAATATTGGATTATTATTTTTACTTTATGATTTATTCTTTACGGCTGATTAACGGATCAACCAAAAATTTTATAATTTACAGAGGTTTTGAATAAAATCGAGTATGGACGGTTCACGCGGACGCTTAGATGGACGGGTAGAGCGCGCTGTTCATTGTGACCTAGTATATCATATGATAACCCATTCGCTGATGTTAACGAAATCAGTGCCCGAATGCCAATTTAATCCAAATCCTCAAAGGCAAAAATGTGGATTGGATAACGGCAATTACCCCAAAAAGCTAAAAATGACTTTTGATTCAAACCCGAGTAATGATCGATAAATGAAGCCTCTCAAAAGCGCAAAAATTGTGGCTGAATAAAATTCCATTTGATCGATAAAGACACACCAAAAAGCCGAAATTTTTGCTCATATGAGTGCAAATGATGAAGGCTAAAGAGTGAATTAAAAATGCAAATTGCGGCAAACGTAAAGAAGTGTGGTCCCTCCGGGTTTCGAATTTAAAAATAAGGGAAACAATTTTTTAGGGGTAATTTGATGCGCTGAACACGAATCTGAGCTCGGATTTTTTATATCTTGCCATCTTGGTACGATAATGCCAACTCTTACCAAGAAAAAGCATAGGGGGGACCAAGGGCATTTTTGGTGAAAATTTTTACATAGCCAAATAATAGCTCATTTAACGCAGCTCGTCGAGCTGAATCTAATGGTACAACTTTTAATGAATAATATTGCAATATAGGTAAGTTATGAATAAAAGAATGATTGGTCTTGGTAAGGTATTTAGACCTCTAACTTGAACGAAACACAATATTATGACATAAAAATGGTACTGTTAGATTTGTCTCGTCGAGCTGCGTTAAATGAGCTATTATTTGGTTATGTAAAAATTTTCACCAAAAATGCCCTTGGTCCCCCCTATGCTTTTTCTTGGTAAGAGTTGGCATTATCGTACCAAGATGGCAAGATATAAAAAATCCGAGCTCAGATTCGTGTTCAGCGCATCAAATTACCCCTAAAAAATTGTTTCCCTTATTTTTAAATTCGAAACCCGGAGGGACCACACTTCTTTACGTTTGCCCAAATTGCAAAATGATGATGGGAAATTGGGAATTTGAAAAAGGAAATATTGGAATATTGTTTTTAAGATTTTTTCGTGTACAGCTAAACAACGGATCATTTTCAGAGGGGTTTGAAATACAATAAGCCCATTAAAATTGGTAATTAATCACAGAAATAATCTATTAGGTTTAAGATTTATGAGTTGGAATAGGAAATGGTTGTAAATTTAATTGAATAAATATATTCATCGTTGGAGAATTCATTTTGTTCAAATCATTTTCTAAATTAATTAATAAAAATGAAATGTTTAATTAGAAAATTGGCTTATTAAATAAATTAAGCGATATCATTTTTCATCTTAAAGATTTGCCATTTAATTACCGTATAACTTCTCTTAATTCCCCACGATGAATTATTTTTCAATCCCTCAAAAATTAGGAAAATCAGTGGTTTACTTCTTTAATTTGTGGATATTTTGAACAAATTATTCCGGATTTTATAGTTCTTTAGGTAAAAAAAGGCTATATATATTCGAGTACAATTTAATAAATGTTTTCACAAATATAAATTAATTAATAAATAAATATTAATATTATTTTAAAAACAAAAATAAAACATTGTTTCGGTCTGGAATTATGACCAAAGAATTGGGCCATTGAAGAGGGAAATTGTGCTTTACCCCCTTCCTATTCATTTGATGGAAAACGGAAACATAAAATAACATTTCCAATTCTCACTTTCTTATCGCAATTTTTTGCACAAATTGGATGCTCGAACTGATTTAAATACAATTTATAAAATAAAAGTGAAATAAACACAAATTTATCCGAAAATGAAATAAAAATGCAAAAAATGGATGAAATTAAAATTCAAGCCAGTTCCAATATTGCCGGTGTACTTACTCTTTTAACGTATTGGTATTGGTTTGCTAATATCAACTTTTAGCATTTTATGTTCCTCGTCCTTCAAATCACCATGATATATTTTTAGGTATTCAAAATCCCCCTTAAATTTAAATTATTTCCTTTCATATTTTCCCCAACCTACTGTTTCGTCGAGAATTATCAAATTTCGGAAATAAGAATGTCCTCCAGGGCATACAAAAACTTTTATTTTTGTTTTGAATATATTTTCATGGCCATCCACCTTTATTGCCCATTCTTCGGTTACGAATGAATCTTTCGGAATCAATTCCCATTCATCGCTAGAATATTTGACCTTTCTCGTTTGGATTTGAACGATTAAATGCGAAATGTCCTTCGCAGTAAATTCTCCAATAGGTACTAACTTTTTCGGATCAACTATTATAAGTTTTCCATGGACCTCAATTTTCAGCTCAATATCTTCTAAATAGCAGCTGCAAAATATTTATTTTTAAATTTAATTTTGCGATTTATTCCCAACTTTTATTTGTCTTTAAATTAATTTTTATTTTGTTTTTAATTTAATCCTTCTGCTGCTCTAATTGTCCCATCAACTCATTCAAATGAATATATAAATTATAAAAATTAATTCCCTCTTTATTTTAATCTAAATTTGCCTTCCCTTACCCTGATTTATCCTCCACTCTTTTGAAATGTTCCCTTGTTTTTTTATAAGCCGGCGTGAATACAGAAACTCCATGTGTTCTATATTTGTATAAATCCATTTTCAAAAATTCTTCTGGCCAGTCTTCTTGTTTAGGGCATTTCTCATTGAATAATTTGCAAACAAATTCATAGGCAAATGAGCGACAAAATCGATTATTTCCAAAGCCATACTTCTCTGCAACCCAACCTTCTTCGGTGACCATTTCATAAAAAATTCCATCCGCTTTGGTCACAACAAATTCTTTATTCGCATTTCCAAGCATGCTTTTTGCTATGTCTTCGGGTTTCGCAGCCTCTGCTTTCTCTTTCCTCCTAATTTTTATTAAAAATATTAATTTAAAATTTTTATGAATGATAATAAATATAATTTAATAAATTTTTTACACAATTCTCCTCCTTGGTGGAACAGCGTCCAAATAATCATATTCTATGAATTAAGGAAAAAATATGTTAAATGCCTTATTAGGCTATTCTTCAACCATAATGATGTCCAATTACAACGTAGGCATGCCCCTTATTTTTATGCAAACGTATTTTGAGTTGGCCTTTGTCGGCATTGAGTTGGCCATCATGATTGGCATTGAGTTGGCTATCATGATTGGCATTGAGTTGGCCATCATGATTGGCATTGAGTTGGCCATCATGATTGGCATTGAGTTGGCTATCATGATTGGCATTGAGTTGGCCATCATGATTGGCATTGAGTTGGCCATCATGATTGGCATTGAGTTGGCCATCATGATTGGCATTGAGTTGGCCATCATGATTGGCATTGAGTTGGCCATCATGATTGGCATTGAGTTGGCCATCATGATTGGCATTGAGTTGGCCATCATGATTGGCATTGAGTTGGCCATCATGATTGGCATTGAGTTGGCCTTTTTCATGATGACTGGCATGGAGTTGGTCATTGTCATGATTGGTACGAAATTGCCCTTTCTGATGATCGGCATAAATAATTGTTGGGAATAGGCAAAAGAGAATGGCCAACAAATGTAGCATTGAATGAATGCACAATCTGTGGGGCATTTTTATGGTGAATTTTTTTAATATACGAATTTTTTATGAAGGATTTGGGATTTATTTATCAATGCGAAAAAGTTTTCGCTTTTAACTGGCAAATAAAAATTAAATAAAATCAAAAATAAACACAATTGATGGATTGATATAAATATTCCCTTCTTTGGTTACACACTTGATCAATATGATCAATTGGAGGAAAAATAAAAGCCTCATCAGATTAGGCGTTCACAATAAACCATTTGTCAAGCGCCTGGGTCATGCGTCCATGTCCACAGTGAGCCCGTGCCAGCCCATTTCATATCACATAGCGCATCGCTTGACACGGGCACTGCTGGAGTGTCTTCAATCCGCCAATTTTTAGCACGAACGCTTGACATGGAGTCGCCGAGCGCGCTTCATTCTTGATTATAGCATAAATAAAATTCGCTGATGTGAACGAAATCCACAGCCCGAATGCACGGTTTATCAGAATTCCGAAAGCCAAAAATTGTGGCTTGGATAAAATCTCGTTAGATCGATAAAGGCAATTCCTCTAAAAAGTCAATATTTTTAATGTGAATGCATATGATGATGTGAATGAAAAATGTGAATATTGGATTATTATTTTTACTTTATGATTTATTCTTTACGGCTGATTAACGGATCAACCAAAAATTTTATAATTTACAGAGGTTTTGAATAAAATAAACTCAATAAAGTTGAGCAATTAATCATCGAAATACTCTATTAGGTTTAAGTTAGGGTTGTCCAAAGACGGTTTCAAGTTTCGATTTCGGTTTTGGTCGATTTTGAAATCCGGTTTCGTTTCGGTCTCGGTTTTTGAAACAAACTCTGGACAAGTTTAACTTAAGAGATCAGAAATAAAAATGATTGTAAATTGACAATAAAATAATAATCATATGGTATTTGGTATTGTATTATTAAATGGGGAATTCATTTGATTCAAATTGATTTTTATATGTCGGCGGCAAAACTGAAATTCAGGCAAAACTGAAATTGCCTAGGCAAAACTGAAATTTTTCACTTTTGCCGGGAAATCAGGCAAAACTGAAATTTCCTAGGCAAAACTGAATAAATTTCAGTTTTACCTGAAAGTTAGGCAAAACTGAAAATATCTACACCCAAATTAAACCAATCTCTACATTTTGGTCTAGATTAAATTTTTAATTGGAAATTCGAAGAAAATGGTTACTAATTTTATTTTTTAATTGGAAATCGAAGAAAATACTTATTAATTATTAATGAAAAAAATATTTGTTTGCAGAAAAAAGTGAAAAATAATAAGGGGATTAAGGTGGATATAGGGGGATTAAGCCCCGAAATAATTGAGAAATCGCCCAGAAGGCCAATGGAATGTAAGAGAAATTAGCCGAAGATGCTGAGAATGCGTAGGATATAGCCGGATATAGGGGAATTAAGCCGAAAAAAGCCTAATTAGGGGCTAGGGATTAGGATTAGGGGTTCGGAGCATAGGATTCTAGCGAAGCCGGAAGCATAACAGCCTAGACCAGGACTCACGCCCATCTATTTAGGGTCTTATTCCTATTTAATCCTCCTATATCCACCTTAATCCCCCTATATCCAGCTATAACTTGCGCAGTCTCAGGGCCTTCTGCCAATTTCCACGACTTTCCACTGACCCGCCGGACCATTTCCCATCAATTTGGGGTCTTAATCCGGCTTAATCTTTCCATATCAACCTTAATCCCCCTATATCCGGCTATATCCTCCGCATTCTCAACACCTTCGGTTAACTTCTCCTACATTCCACTGACCTTCCGGGCCATTTCCTATTTATTTCGGTGCTTAATTCTCCTTAATCCCCCTATATCCATCTTAATCCCTAATTATTTTGAAATTGTAGTGATTTGGTAGAAATTGGATGTAGATATTTCAGTTTTGCCTAACTTTCAGGTAAAACTGAAATTTATTCAGTTTTGCCTAGGAAATTTCAGTTTTGCCTGATTTCCCGGCAAAAGTGAAAAATTTCAGTTTTGCCTAGGCAATTTCAGTTTTGCCTGAATTTCAGTTTTGCCGCCGACATATACATTTATTGATAAAAATGTTATTTTATGTGAAATTTAATTTAAACATTTTGAGAATGTAATTTTCATTTTTCAATTTTAAATATAATATTTGAATTCAATTTAATTGTTAATTTATTGTTGTCTTAAATATAAATTCTAATATAAAATTTAATAAATAAATATTAATATTATTTTAAAGATTACTATTTTTTTACCATCAAAATTATTTTTTACCAATAAAACAGTTTTTGACTTCTAATAAATCAGAAATCTGTTTAGACCCTACAAAATCTTAAACCAATTTGTAGATCTCATCGAGACGCGTCGATTGGTATATAATTTGTCATAGTTTGTCCCTAAATTAAGGAGTTTAAAACCAAAAACCAAAATAGCATTTAAACGGTTTAACACTTTAATTTTGGGCCAAAATTGACAAATTATATATACCAATCGACGTGTCCCGATGAAATCTACAAAATGGTATAAGTTTGTATGGTCTAAAACCAGATTCTGATTTATTAGTAGTCAAAAACTGTATTGGTTGTAAAAAATATTTTTGGGGGCATTTAAAATAATTAGAGTGGTATAAAAAATATTTTCCTTATTTTAAAAATCAAAATAAAAAATACAAATTTTATTTGAAATTCTATCCTTCTTTTGTTCCTAATTCATGAATCATGAATTAAAATTATTCATTTCAAATTTTGACACTGTTCCGGTTTGGAATTGTGACAAAAGGATGGGCCAATTGACAATTGAATTGAGGGGAAATTGTGCTTTACCCATTCCATTCATTTTTGAATTGAATTAGCGTCCAATACCCGGAAAACGGAAACACATAACATTTACAATTCTCACTTTCTTATCGCAATTTTTGTTCAAAATGGACGATGATGGGACTGATTGAATTGAATGGGTTTGGCTTCTTCTTCCTTTTTTCTACATTTTATAATAATAAATTCATTCATTCATTTATAATACCCACCATTCGACCTAACTGATTTGGACATTTCAAATTTTTATTTCGCCTGCTCTTAAATAAAATTAAAAATGGGCGACCTGAATACGCCATTGGCAAGAAGAATGACATTTTTCGCCAAATTGACCAGCGGCCTTGTATTCTTCAGTGTTTTGTTGATGGCATCAATTCTTGGTTCGAAATTTGGAATTTGATGAAAATTGAAAAAAAAATTCCAAAAAATGAAAGATTATTAAAAGAATCATTTTCATAATTAACTTATAATTTCTTTTATTCCCCATGGGGAATTATTTCATCAAAAATTGGAAAAATTAAGATTAACTCCTTAATTTGTGGATATTTTTGAACTATAATTATGCCGGATTTTGTAGATCTTTAAGAGAATTAAGAAGGAAAAAATTTTTTTGTTTAATCTGCTATGAGCCCTCAAAATCGAGGTTGAGGAATTATTAGAAGTTGAAAAATTAAAAGAAATTATACGGTATTCAGAACCCATTAGATTCTTAAAGAATTTAGTGGAAAATTTATTAGGGCATATCAATAAAATATTTTAATGAAATAAAAAGTAAAATTATTCTATTAATGGAATATTTTGGACAAAATAATTTCAAATTAACTTCTTCCACCTTTTTAAAGTAATCAGCGCTATCACCCTTGTGCGTGTCAATCAAATTGAAAGAAAGGAGGAGCAGGCAAAAAAGTTGGACGAAAATCCTTTGAATATTCCATCGCCGGCCACTGTCAAGCCAGAGGATCACGCAAAATATAAAGTCGGAGGAAAATTTATTTTTTAATTTAATAAATTTACAGGCATATTCCAATTTTGCGAATCGACTTAAAAATTCGATGGACTTTACCAAAAATCCATGCGATAATTTTTATGAATATTCATGCGGAAACTTCAAGGGGAATATGAGTTTTGAGGAAATCCAATTCAAAAATTTGATGGTCGTAATTAATCAATTCAAAAATGAAGCCTATATGAAGGAGGAAAAGGCAATAATATCCAATATTCCATTTTCATATTTTTTGTATTAATTTACAGCTTCCATCCCCTGTCAAACAAGCCGGACAATTATTCGCAAAATGTGTTGAAGCAAAAAAGGATTGGGACAAGGAAGTGGGAAATGGCGAATGGTTGGAGGATAAAATGACAAAGTTGGAAGATTTGTTGAAAGTGCATTTCCCATTGCTCCATCCAAATTCAGTAAGACAATTAAAAGGCATCGATGAAGAATTGGGATATAAAAAATATAATAGCCATGGCCAATGGGCATGTATAAAATATTTCACCTATTTTATTAGACTTTTTTTCCTCTTTACAATTTTTTACTTTAGGCTTATTTTTTAATGAATTATTATATTTTTGACAATTTTTTTTGTTAAATAAATTTTTCAATGCTTTTTGTTCATTTATAATTTTATTCCTTTAAAAGGAAGTCCATTATCCGAATGCGGCAACATTCTCTGCAGTGGTGGCCTATTTGAATAATGAAGAAAATTTGCCCACATTTTTGACAACAACAATTGAAACAAATTGGCAAAATCCACACAGTCAACAGCAACCGTATATTCTCGCATTTGATCAAGTCAAATTAGGAAATGGCTTCATAATAATTTAATTAATTTTTAGGCCACACTTTCCTTCCAAGAAGCATATTATACCCGAATTTGGGATGACAATTTAGAGAAGGGAATGTTGGAAAATATGGTCGAAACTTTATTGAGCTATGCCGAATTTAAAGGCATCAAATTGGAAAGGGCAAAAATTGAGGAAGATGCAAAGGAAATACTCGATATGGAACACCAAATTGGGGCAAATTTGAATAGACGAGAATATGAACGAAGAAAATATGAGCCAATGTACAATGGTGGGAAAATATTAATTGAATGATTTATTATAATTCATTTATCTTGTTTTTATAGTATTCAATGACAAGGAAGCCAAGGGAATTTCGGCACATTTAAATTTTGAGGAACTCGTTCGAAATTCAATACCCAAAGATGTGGATAATAAGAGAAGGGTGGACAATTTCATGGTCAAGGAGCCATCAGCAATTGGCAAAATAATGGATTACATTTTCAACCCTGACAAAGTCATAATGAGAAAGACTATGAAAGATTAAATCTAATTACTTTCGGAGATTAAATGTTTGGTGCTTCACCGAAAATTTGTCTATCCATTAAAAAATTTTTGAAACTTATTTTAAGGGTTTTCCAACAGGTCACGAAAAAATCACTGGTTTTTTGGTTTAATCTTTAAAAATTACCGAAACTGGTTTGGATAAAATCGCATAAACGACTTTTTTTAGTGAAACATATTAGAATCGTCAAATTATAAGCCAAAATGAGTTCGTTTAATAATCCAAAAATGAATGTATGCCACAAATATTTGGACATGGAAATAATAAAATGGTCAAAACAACATTTTCAGGTCCAACCTCGCACAATTTTCAATTATTTTTTCTATCGACTTTTGTCCGCCAACATTCAATATTTACCAACAAAAGTTAAATTGAACAAAATTCCGGCGGTAATAAATTTCCGTTTGGGTCTTCCCCGATTGCCAAGGCGAATTCCATTATTATCCGTAAATATTCCACCAATGGATTTCGATTTGGAACGAATGTTCACCACACCGGAACAGTTGATTATGGGAAAATGTGCCCTTGAAAATGCCAATCTATTCCCTTGGGCCAATGGAAGGGCTTATTTGGATGCAAAATTCCCGAAAAAGGAAGAAAGGCAAAAATTACGAACTAATATTCGGTCGATGGTTGCCTCAGTTTTGGACGCATTTCGAGTTTGTGAATATCCCAAAAATAAATTGGCATTGCTATTTTTAGTCGATGTTGTCTCAATTGGATTGGATGAGTGAAACGACGAAAATGGCAGCATATAGTAAAATAGACAATTTAATAACAAATGCTGGATGGCCAGAATTGGTGGAAAATGATGAATTATTGACTGAATATTATAAAGATTTGCAATCGCAATGGAAAAATGAAATGACATATACACAAATGGTAGAATATAAATTAATTATAGATGGAATAATTCAATTATAATTAGAATTAAAGCAAAATTTGAATAATAATTAATAATTGAATATTATTAATTATTTAAATTTAATAATACTTTCAACGCCAACAATGCCTAACTAAGGACTTCCTACTGTACCCGCCACTTTTTATGCCCATTTATTCCTTTTGTCCCGAATCCCTTTTTGATCCACGATTGAGCACCCATATTAGTCTTAATCTAAGGCTAAATGGTTTGGGCGAGAGGGTCCAAGGGGCGTAGGCTCCCCGGGCCTCAATCGGAGGATGGAGGCCTAAGCCCTCATCAGTGGCCCGATGAATGGGAAAGAGAAAAGTGTAACTCGACTATAAATTATTCTTTATTTATTGTACAGAAAACGTGATAAAAATGTAAAGGGCGAAAAGCATTATAGGAGAGGAAAAATAGTGGCTTTTAAAAAAGGCAGATTGGGGCAATATTTGATTGATAGGTGACCAGGGATTAGGCAAAAATTGGGAGTACAGTAGAAAAATAGGAAAGTCGCTTTTAGGCATAATTGGCATTGACAAACAATATCAAATAATAAATAATTTATATTTAAGGTTGATTTGTTGCAAAAATATCAGCAAGATATTTTATTCAACGAATTATTCTTGGCCAAGGACACGGATCGAAGTGATTTTTCAAGTTCGCCGAGCATTGTGAATGCCTGGTATCAGGTTGGATTACAAATCTGATTTTATTTTAATTTAATTTCCTTTAAGCCTGAATTGAATTCAATCACATTTCCTCTGGGCATTTTGGAACCGCCTTTCTATGATCCAAATTTCCCTGCATCCGTAAATTTTGGTGGAATTGGATTAATTGCCGGACATGAACTCACCCATGGATTTGGTATATTTATAAAATTAAATTTTTATAATTTTTTTCATTTTTTTGCCTGTGAACCTTTAAATTCTGAAAGTAATGAGAATTAGATCAATACTTGAAAATGTGTATGATATTTTGTCGACAAATCAGTTTTTACTGGATAACTTTTTTATGTTTGATCCTAGACATATAAACCTTATACCAATTAAATAGAGCTCATCGATTTCTGCGTTTGATTTATTGATGTTATGGTTTGACTAAAATTAAAATGTATTAAACCGTTTAGATAAAATTTTAGTTTTTGTCTTTTGATTTAAACCTCGACAATATATAACCCAATCGATGTGTCTCGAAGAGCTCTATCGAATATTAAAAAAATTATATAGTCTAAAATCAGGCATTAAAAAGTTATCCAACAAAAACTGATTTGTCGATAAAAGAATTCGATTTTATCTTGAATATTCATATTTTTAAATTTAAATTAAAATTAATTATATGACTTAGTATTTAAGCATAAAATCTAATAAAGAATAATCCTTTAATTTGTTTGTAGATGATCAAGGAATCCAATGGGATGGGACTGGAGTGCTCAAAAGGTGGATGGACAAGGACAGCGAGAATGGATTCGACCAAATGGCCAAATGTGTTGTGAATGAATATAATCAATTTGAACCGATCAAAGACCTCACAATTGATGGGAATATGACACAAGGCGAGAATATTGCCGACAATGGAGGTAAAAATTGATTGAGAAATTAATATTTTAATTATTTTGGGCACAGGACTTCGAGCATCATTCAAAGCATTTCGAACGCATTTGGGTCTAAATGGACCCGATCCACGGTTGCCTGATGATCGCCTTAAAATGTTCACCCATGATCAACTATTCTTCCTTAGTTTTGCGCAGGTAAGGGAAAAAATTTACAAAATTAATTGGAAATTGAAATTTATTTTAGTAAATTTTCTTTAATTCACAAATGAATAAATAATAATAAAATAATTACAAAAATAGTTTAAAGGCCATATAAATGAACTAAAATTTCTATCAAATATCTAATTCCTTTGCAATTTTAGGGATGGTGCCAACGTGACGGTGAACGTGACTTGAAAAAGCAATTGTTGATTGACCCGCATTCTCCAAGCAAATATCGTGTCCTTGGCTCCATTCAGAATTTCCCCGCTTTCCGTGCCGCTTTCAATTGCCCTGTTGGCACCGTTTATGGACCGGAGAAACATTGCGAAGTTTGGGAAACGGAAAGCAAACTCACAAAATGAAATATGAAGAAATATTCGAAAATACTTAATCTATTGGCATCCGTTGAATTTGTGATAATAATAAATTCCGAAATTTTATATATGCCAAAATAATTTTTGCCTAATTTTGTCTGTTAATAAATATATTAAATTAAAATCATTTTATTTAAATTAAATAAATTTTGGTCATATGAATTTCTCTGTGAATAAGTATTGGTGAATCAGCAACAAAATAGAGAGAAAATGAATTCGGTGCCTCATCTCCATTCTAAAAAAAATATGCAATTCATTTTTATTCAATTTATTTCACTCATATTTTCCTTTTAAATTATTATTTTTTACTATTTAATTTTACTCATTTATTAAAATGCAATCAATTTATTTCATCATTTTGACCATCTTATTTTTGGCATTTTCAAAGGTCGAAAATGCTGGGGAAATGTAAGTTTCAAATTCCTCATTTAAATATAATTTTAAAGTTTACTGACAAATTTGCCAAATGAAAAGAATCAAATTAGAATTCCTTTGGCCCAAAAGAAGAATGGAAATGGATCCACCGTTGGATTTCACTTCAAATGGACCGAAGGATTTTGCAAACCGGATGGGTGGGCATATTAATTTTAATTTATAATATTTTTAATTATTTTAGCCTTTTAATTTGTTATTTGAGCAAATTAAATGTTGAAGGGAAAATGACGAAAAGATACAAAATTGGACAACGGAAAAATGGCACAAAAATCCGTGAAAAATGCGAAGAAAAAATGAATTTGAAAGGCAAAAATGGAGAAATATGGAATGGAATTATGCTGGAAGGGAGCAGTGATTTGGGAAGAAATATTAAAATGGAATTGTCATTGACCGGGGAAAAGTTGAAATTTAAATTAATTAAAAAATAATAATTTTAATTTGAAGATATTATTTTGATGGTGGTGAATTTACATTGGAATTGGGGACACCCACAAAATTGAAAAGTTTTTATTGGGGCCAAAATAAAAGGGGAATATTGAATTTGCAGTGAATGATGGCAATTTGGGAATTGATCAAATCAATGCCGGAGAAATGGACCTTTATAGCAATTTTACGGGACAAATTAATGAGGGTGCCTATTTTGATGATTTTTTGGGGCTTTGGGCACTTGGCATGGATTTGCTTCCTTCAAGCGGTGAAACACTCGGAATTTATGTCTTCCGATCCTGCGATTGTACAATGAAAGCTTGGGTAAATTTTTACAAAAATGGGATTGAACCGGATAATATTAGCAGAAAATATTACAAAAATGTTTTTATTTTCTTCAATTTCCAAATGTTTCGAGGAAAAAATCTTTTCATTTTTATAATATTAAAATATTTAAAAAATTAATTCCAGATTTTTTTGTAATTTTTTCAGTTTTTGCCAAATCCATCAGAAGAAAAACTGCTTGAATGGGGTGAAATTGATAAAAGAGCAGAATGTCCGGAAGATAAGCAAAAAAATTATATTGAACTTCCGAATCCATTGGGGAAAGGCAAAATGTTGAATATTAGTTTAAAATTGGCAGAGAATACATTAACACAAGTTGAAATTATTCTTTACCATAGATGGACCCAGGAAACATGGTCAAAATATGGTAATAAATGGGAAAATTAATAAAATGTGAATTTATTGCAAATTTAGTTGGTGCAATAATCGATGATCAATTGGAAATGTATTGGGCAAAAACAATTGATCCAGTCAAAAAATGGCAAATATACAGTAATCTTATACAGTATAATTAGGTAAAAATGAAATGAAAATCTTAAGATTATGGAGATTTGTTGAATATCACAATTAAATTGGGTAAAGAGCCGAAAATTGAATTGGAAAATGTTTGCTTCATAATTGGAATTGGAATAAAATATAATTTTTATTCAGTTTGACAGAAAGGAAAATTATAATTTTGATGGGATTGGAAATGGAAAAGATGGAAGATTCACTTTTCAAATCCAACAAAATGAATACAATTTGAGCATTGGTTTGAATGGTGAAGGATGGATTGTGCAGGATTTTTGGCTTAAAAATTGGTTTCATGAAATTGGAGTGAATATAATAAAGGTGAATATTTAATAAATACTTGCTATTTTTATGTTTTTCCCCTATTTAAAGTTAGAAAAACTTCAATTTCTTCTTGCTGAACCGCCAGTCGCCCAATTTGATGTGAAGGTCAATTTAAAAAGAATTAAAATAATTTACATATTTTTTCCATAGGACCTGCCAAAATACGGAATGGTTCATGTGCACAAATTGGCAAAGGAAATGAAGGGGAATGAGGAGATTATTTTGCGCGCAATTATGCCCAAACAAATTGATGAGGATGGAGTGAATAATAAATTCCTTTACAATACAAATTCAGAATATGTTGGCAATCTACATTCATCTGATCATTTTTATACTGGTAAAAACAATCAATAAGCTGAATATTTTTTATTTATTTTAATTTAAGTTGGTGAAAGCATTTTGGCTATTAAAACAAATTCTCATTCAATTGAAAAAATTAATGTTGTGCCAGGAATGGTAAATTTATAAAATATTAATTAATTAGGTATCTTTTTTTTCCATAGAAACGTGATAAAGAAGGTATCAAAAAGGACAATCCATTGGAACCCGGAAAATTATTTGAATTGCGAATTACCATTCCCCCAAGAAAATTTGGTGAAAATGAAGCAGTGGAGGAATATGGCATTTCCACATATTTTAATCATACCATTATTGATGAAATTGGGGTGGACAAAACCAAATACCCACTATGGAAAATCAACAGAATATTGGTTGAATAAATCATCAATAATACAAAATTTAATTTTATTTTATTTGTTTTAAAGGTTCAAGGTGCTCAACTTATCGAAGAGCCGCGAATTATTACTCCACCGGAAGAAAAAGTTAATTAAAAATTAAATTCAAATTTATTAATTATTAAAGGAAAAATTAACGGATTATTCCATAAATATCAAACAATTGAATTATTGGGATGGAAAGAAGGGTGATTTGTTGGTATTTGGCGATGAAATTTTGATTGAGGGAACAGTGCCCAAAGATGCTCAGGAATTCATTATAAATTTGTGTTTTCATGAGGATAATTGCATGATTGACAATGTTCCGATTCCATTCCCTGAAGGCGTTTATCATTCCATCAACAAAGAAAGCAAAAGTGGGTGCAAAAAATATTTCTTAATAAAAGAAAATTAAAAGAAATATTAATTTTTAATATTAATTTTATTTCTGCTGCTGCTGCTGAATTGAATACTAAATTCTAATAAATATTTAATAAAAAGTTTTAAAGAATTTAAATTTTTTAAATATACATTTGAATAAATATATTTATTTTACCCAAATAGTTGGCAGCATTGTTTTGTATATTCGAGTTATATTTAATTCAACAAATGTGGATATTGTTCATCGAAATAAATTCCTTCTGAATAATTGGTATCGCACAGAAGAGAATCCAAACAAGGACAAATTTTGGCAAGAAGAAATTGGGCTAATACAGCATGACCTTGTACCTGGAGAAAGATTTAAAATGATAATAAAAGTGGAAAAATCCGAATTTATTGTCATGTTTAATAATGAATCGGCCAAGATGGAATTAACAGATTGTGATCCTGGTTATGACAGTCTTTTTCCAGCATTAACAAGGGAAAAAAAATGCAGAATGGCGCCATGGAGTGCAGATCATTTGCAGGTGATGTTCAAATATTAGCAATTTTATTTTCTTAACAAAGTTATATATTTCATCCTCATGTGCTTTTTAAATTATATTAATTTATTTTTAATTTTAAAAATTGCAGATTTTTGGTGATGTCATTATACCCATTGGGAATATTAAACGTATTAATACAAAACAAAATGACCGGGAATTGCCTTACATAAAACATTTTGAAAATGGATTTCAAATTAATGAAAATCTTTCATATTCAATCAAAGGGAAGCACAATGTTGAGAACATTGAAATAAGTGATGACGATAATAAAATTGCATTCACAATTGGCATTTATCATGATGGAATTGGCAATTTCAAATGGCAACGAGAGCTTTATGGGGGTTTGTTAAATTTGATAGACTTTAATTTCTTAGAATCAAATCAACAATAATATATAATTAATAAGGAAAAGAGATCAAAGAAAAAAATACTTATTCATCATAATTTGTTTTTGATTAATTTATATATTAAAGGACGAAATTTGAAAATTTGCATAGCATAGAAAATTAAAGCTTGAATTAGAAAATTTTCACTATATATTTAATATTAATCATTTCTAACATGTTTCAGTTGGCGAATCACTTATTCAACTTGATTTTATGCTAAACGGCGAAATAAAGAGTTCAATTTCTGTAAAAATTTTTAATGTTTTAAATAATTTGATAATAAATTTGATAGTACAAGAACAAGAATGGGGAAATGGAATCACATGGTACAGCAAACCCTTATAATTGGCCATGGCGTAATGAAACAGAAATTGAGGTGCAAATTGGTCTTGGTGTGATTCATGAAAAATTATTCTACACATTCCAAGTGAATCAAGATAAAAATATGACAGATGTGGTGGAATTGGATTTGCCAACATGGGCAGGGGATTATTTATATGTAATGACGATTACATAAATTACAAATCTGGAATTTTAAATTTTTTATTTCAGATAAATGGCTTATCCAATGTATTTAATTTGACAGAAGAGCCAAACTATAAAAATAAAACCAAATTATATTAAAGAATGAAGATATTTTTTTTAATTTATATATATGAATGATGCTATGAAATTTATGCGGCATATAAATAAATATTTTACCAAAATATTTTTAATATTTATTAATCGATTAGCCATTAAATCCAGAGCTTATTTAAACATTTTAGTGGATAGAAAAAACAAAAGTCAAGTAGCGACAAATGTTGTTCTTTTTTTTTCAAGTCAAAGTTCGATTTTTCAATGTGAGCTTATTCTTATTAGTGACATTTGATATTCGATGTGAAACTCAATGTTTTTGAATTGAACATTTCTACTTCAAAATTCTGATTTATTTTTGAATTTTCTTGAAATTAAAGCAATAAAAATATTTAGCTTATCCCAATAATAAATAATCCCAATCAGCTTCAATCAAAATGATGCTCAATTATTGGAATATTCACACCTATACGCCATATCCACGGAAGAATCGAACCGATGAATATTATAGCGTATATTCAATCATGTATGGATATAAACCCACAGATTTCTATCGCTACAATGCCATCCCATACCCACAATATCCGCCGGAAAATCATCGTTTCCTGCACTATGAACAGAGATATTGGCCACTTCATTATCATTGGTAGAATAGACAATGGTATGGTAAAATAAATATTTATAAAATTCATTTTAATTCAATTAAAGGCATTCTACTCTTCTCAATCATCTTTTGCGTTTTTGCCAGAAAAAATACACTGAAATGGATGCCAATAATTCGCAGAAATGAAAATAGACTATAGCTCTTCTTCTCATATCTCATAGCATTTTTAATACAGTACATTTTCTTGTCTGCTCTCCCCATTCCCAATTTTAATTTTTGTAAATTTACCTTTAGGCAAATAAAATAAATTACAAATGACATTTGAAAAAATGAACTTGATTAATGATTATTGTCGTATTTTCTATTTTGTAGGCAAATTTCAGAAAATTAATTATCGTTCTATTTTTAATTTGGTCCAATTCAATAAAAAGTTTTAGAACACAATTTTTAAAGTCAATAAACTTTGGCTGTTTAATCATTCATTCTTTGTAGTAAAATAAACAATATCCTTCCTTGTTTAAAATATAAAAATGTAAAAGACATCCTAATCCGAATTCTAACTTTTTCCTATGGTCAAACATGTCTCAAAATGATTTATTTTTACACATTTTTTTTTTATTGATTCAAAAATTTCATTTTTAAAGAAGAATTGAAGAATTGAATAAATAAAAATTGGAGGAGCATTCAATGTCAACCTCACAAAGTATACTTTCACTCATTCATTCTCCCAAATTTCACGTCAACAATTATTTCAGCCCAAAATCGATAAGAAAATTCTTATCTCCGAACAAGATTTTGTCTATTTGGGGGAAATTCCACCATGGGAATTAGTCGCATATAATAATTTCCCCATTAGCCACTCATTAATCATAATCATAATTCATAATCATTATTTTATATTTGGGGAATCCTAACAAAATCCGGTACTTCTATAGTTTGTATCCACTTTTTGAGTCAACTGGGAAAAGTAAAGAGTCCCCCTTTTGGGTCATCAGCAGGATTAGGGTTAGGGTCATTAGGGGTCATTTAGGGATATGTATCATCCAAGCTAATATTTAAGCCCAGCCCTAAAAACCATAATCTTAATCCCGCCCGTATCCCGAAAGGGGGACCCTACACTTTTCCTCCTATTTTTCCCAGTTGACCCAAAAAAGGGGATACAAAGTACAAAGTATAGAAATACCTGAATCTGTGAATGTGAAAATAATTTTATCTATTAAAGTTGAGCATTTCAAATTTTATTTGCTTATTTAAAAAATGTCCGAAAATGTGTCATCAAATTTGAGTAATATTTCATGGGAAATTAGCGAAAACAACGACCGACTTTGTGTTGTCTGCGAGGACACAAGCAGCAGTATGTTTTAATTATGTTTTAAATTGGATTGAACAAAAATGAAAATCGGTCCATATATCCTATCCATACTGTTCCTAATTGAACAAATCATTCAAAAATATTCTCGAAAAATTCTGATTGACAATGAGGAATACAATAATTTAAACATTTTGAATTTTATCCATTCCCACATATCAATCATCATATTTGTAATGGCAAAAAATTGCATTCTAATTATAAGAATATATTTGTGGAATTTGTAAAGGTAGCTTCGCCAATAGGATGAATTTAAATTTGTAATTTTTTTAATATTTCGGACATTGCTTCTTTCTTCCTTTCAATTACAAAATATTTAATTGATCTTTGGTCATGTTATTGCAATTTGTTCAGATTACCATTTTGGGCAACCAACTTGTAGTGCCTGTGCTGCTTTTTTCAGGTTTTTATAAATGAAAAGGAACACTTGAAAAAGTTGATGCCAAATTGGGCACTTGAATCAAATATAGTTTTGGACAAATTAAAAGAAAAATCAACCTTTTTATGATATTTTAATAATTATAATATATTATAATTTTTTCCATCCCATTTTTAGACGATCCATTCGTCAAAAGCGCAACTATGTTTGCAAAGTAAAAAAAATGAAAAATAAATTAAAATTAATTTTTTAAATTTAAGTTCAAAGGAAAATGTGGGATCCACAAAGGTGGTTTTTGAGAATATTTATTTAAAATTATAATTTTTTATTTTTGATAATCGAAATATTTGCCGCGCATGCCGATTTAAAAAATGTTTGGAAAAAGGAATGGACCAGATGGAAATGAAACAGAAAAATGTTCAGCAAGAAAATAACAATCAACAAAATGATATCATTTCAATGTCCTCCACTTCGACGGCTACAAATTCACCAAGCATTGGTTTGACTAAAGAAATTTGGAATAAAGCCGCTTATTGCCCTCAAAAGGATAAAGCATTGGATTATTTTTTTAATTCTAATAATTGACTCGATTTATTTTTAAAAGACATTTGAAAGCCAATTATATAATAACCAATATTACGGTATTGAAACTTTTGTCCCAGATAATTCATCAATGCTTATGCATGATAAAGTCTAGTAGCCAATTATCCGGAACCGAATAGTTTGGTACTTTTTGAGTCGGTAATTTTTAATATTCCATCTGAGAGACTCATAACTACATAATAATCATAATCAGTGATACGGTATATGGAACTTTATTTGACTCTAATTTAATTATTAGTTAATCTTAGATATTGTCCTTCAGAAAATTATCCGGATAGTTTGATTTTTCTCTTTTTGAATCAATTATTTTTCAATAGGACACAAAGGCTCAGTAATATGGTTTATGGTATATGAAACTTTGATTTGGCTAGTATTAATTTTTTTTATAATACTTAATATTGGCTTGTAGTCCAACTCTCTTAATGGCTTTCCAAATTAAATGTGAACCTTATCTTCGCCGGCAATAATCGGCATTTTCTCAAAAAATAAAAAAATAATCTTAAAAATATATTAAAGTTCATACACCGCTGAATTTGCTGTCTTCCACCCCAGGAAGTTGGGCCCCACAACAACCGCAGATGAAATATTTGAGTCGAATGTTGGAGGGATACCACCAATATTGTTCATTGCGAAAGGCAAGCTATTCAATGTTGAATGGCCAAATCTATGATGAGAATAGTCCGCCCAAAAGTCATATTGACAATTACAGTAAAATGTGCAAAATTGCAGTGAGCCTATTTAGGGAAATATTCCACCAAATATTATTCGATTATTTAGGCCAGCATTGGTTTCGACATTGCGGATCGATTTTTTGAACCATTCAATTCACTGGAATTCAGTGAAAAGGTTGAATTCAAAATATTCGAATTTATCCATTTTTATTCAGTTCAAATTATTTTCCCAATTTTTCCATCCATTTTGCAATGCAAATCGATGCTTCAAATCGCATCGATCATTTGGCCCAGGGGATGATCGATTCTTTATGCCGGATGGGGTTTGCCAGAGGATTGATGGTCAATTATGCTCAATATTTTCAGGGTTATCTTCAATTGTCCCAATTGCATTTGTATTTTAAGAATAGTCAGTCGGTGACCGGCGATCCCGAACAAATTGCAAAGTAAATAAAGAAATTTAATTTTAAGTCCAATTAAATTCTTATTTCGTCCCTTTAATGATTTAAATTAGATTAAACATTGCTTTGACTATAAAAATTTCTTTACCTATATAAAATGGAATTTAATCGAAAAATTGATAATGACTAAATGAATTAAAATTATTAAGATTTTATCTGATGAGGCCATAAAGATGTTTAAATAAAATAGAATAAAAGGGGTACTATTAATCGGTTATCCTCCATTTGTAAAAATAAAGAGATCTCCTTATGTTATTAGAATTATAGGTTAGGCGTACCGTATGACTCGTAGAGGTCAGCCGCAGTTTTCCTCATTTGACCCTAAAAATCTGCGGTTGGATAACCGAAAAGTAATAAACAATTATTAATTTTGAACATTCAACAAATCATCAGAAAAGGCTAATATACATAATTATTTAAAATTATCGTATCAATTTTTTACAATAAAAATTATTAACAATTATTAATAATCATCCACTTCCATTAAAAATAGAATTTTCCACAATGCAATTCAATTCCTGTTGAACAATGTTGTTGAACATATGAGGAAAATTGAAATGCAAGAAATGGAATTGTTGGCCCTTTTTGGGATGTTCCTTTGGAAAGAACGTTTGTGAAGGGAAAAATCAACGAAAATTAAACAAAAATAATTTAAAGATGATGAAATTAGCGAAAGAACTCGAGAATTGGTTGAACAAACACGAAATGGGATCATCATTGATTTGCATGTTTATTACCGATCGATGGGCTATTCCGAGGAGGAAGTCACACTAAAAACGTTGAATATTGAAATATTACTTAAATAATTAAATATTTTAAGGGCCAATTTGTTTTTGCTGATTCCAAAAATGGAGGTGAACGAAATTTGGGTTACAAATTGTGTTACTTATCGGTTATCCGGGAGCAGCAGGGTGCTTTTGAAATGAAAGTTCCCACTTCTTATAGGTGATTAGGATTAGAATTTCGGATATATGAGATGATAATCCATCTCTAAATGACCCTAACCCTTTACCGAATGCTTTTTATGGGTTATCGTTACCTTTCCTCAGTTGAGGCAAAAAAATCAGCTCCCGAATATCCGAGAATTACCAAAAATATAATTTAGTTACATTTAATTTAAAAATTAAAAATAGAATGCAGTGAAAATGATGGTGGAGAACACAACAATTTCGGAAATATTCAATATGTTGACCATTGAAGAATCCTGCGTGGGCCATTCCATTGTGTGATTGATGAATGACTCAATGATATTTGCAACATATCCATATTATTTTTTATCACTTCCGAATTATATGTCTTTTCAATTAGAGAAATTGATAAAAAACTTATGATAATTAATTATTTTATTCATCCAAACATTATCAAAAAAAAAATTAATTAATCCATTCAATTCTTTTTCACTTTATTCTGCCTTTATTGGATTCAAAAATAAAAGTATAATAAAAAAATTCATATTATTATTCTGCTTTGTTAAATCAAACGAAAATGTTTGGTTCTTCGCCAGCAGCAGTCGCACCTCCAAAATATAAAAATATATTCATTTGCTGGCAAACCATTAATAATGGGGATTGATGGTGGTGTGGCCTTATTTGGCAAATGGGTGCGAAAAATGCAGGGAACAAAAAATATAATGAAAACAATAATTCTCCCATCCATCTATTTTATTCCCTCATTCATTCCATTCCTTTCTTTTTCGGCTCTTTTTTTCCCGATTTTTTTCAAGAAGTTTTCCAAACCCAAAAAAATCATAAATAATAATAAAAATAAAAAAAGCATTTTTGAAAAGAATTTACAATTTAATCATTAATCAAACTTTTTTAGATAGTATTCGTATTTCGTAGTACACAGCCTTTTGATAAAAATGTTAATATATACATATTTTATTTAAGTCAATATTTTTGAATAATTATTATAGCATAATTAGTTTAAGCTTTAATATTCTGTCTCATTCCAATTTCCTTCTCTCTTTTCCATCATTTATTTTATATCCTTCGCTTTGGGGGTCAATTCAAGACTCCCGAGAGTCCTTCCCGTCATTCACAACCACCCCACAGCGCATAGACATAGACAGCACCAAGCCCACCCAACCCCCGGTTATATCGATTTGTTTGGCTTGAATGTTGAGGAATTGGTTGGATGGAAATGGGGAGAGCGGCGAGCGACCCTTCGGGGGCTTTTTGAGAAGCCAGTCAAAATTGCTGAGGGGGATGGGCGGCTGGCTATAGACAACGACCATGGGCGCATTTCGCCTACCTTTATCCAATTCCTTTTGAGGAAAATATAAAAATCGCAGCTTATTAAAAATAAATTTATAGTGCAAATGTCCTTGTCCCAAATTTCCCTGTTTATTGATAGAAAATATAAAAAAATGTTTCTTTAATTTATATATATATATAAATTTCATTTATGATGACGTGTTGTAATAATTCAGCAACTAATCTTATTAACTTATTTACTATTTTCGTGAACCCAATTCTCCCAAGCAACTGTTGTTGACCTCTCTTTTAATTGATCTATTATTAACCCCCCGAGGACGATAAAATAAACAAGTTTTTCAATTTTACTTCTTTAGCTAGTGTAGGACAGAATCGGTTTTAATAAGACAGGTATCGGTTTTAAAATCCGGTTTTAGGTTTTTGAAAAATGTCAGTTTTCGGTTTGATTTCTCTTATTTTCTGGTTTATTGAAAAATTTTTCAAATTTCGGTAATTTGTATTTCTGAACCGAAACCGTCTCTGTCCTACTTAGAAAAAATCCCCCAATTTCTAAAAAAAAATTCATCACTTTATGTAAATCCAAAAATTTCTCTTTCCATATTTTAAAAAAATGAGAAATCAACTTAATCATCCATCTGGATATAATTATCCCCTGCAAAGATCATTCGCGATTAAGCAATAAAATTCATTCATTCGAATATATAATTCGTCCCTGAACCTCTTTGAACATTCATTAATCGCGCCGATCCAATCGAAAAATCATATCCGCATGAATTGAAGGCCCTTTTCAATGGACAATTTTTTCATGGAATATGTCTAAAATATGGTTTTTAAAATTTTTAATCCGACAGAAAAAACTAAAAATGAATGTTTCGATCATTTCTTTTTTTGGATTTTTGTTTTATTAGATTACTTTTATTGTCTTATTTGATTATTGAGATATACAATAGAAATAGTTTAATTAAAAATTGAAACTATTAATTTGTGCAGCTTTTCAGTCATTCAATTTTATTCCATATTCAATTAGCAAAAAAAAAAAGAAAATAGGACCAAAATAATTCCTACTTATTCTCTTGATATGAAAAGTGCATTTTTGCATATTTCATTTACTATTTTTGTTTCTAAATTATTCTTTATTACTTCAATATTTTATTGAGCCAATTTTACTTCCATTACATCCATTCACTTCCAAACAAAATAGGACAAAAATATTAATTTTTTTGTCAGAAAAGAGTACAAATAAAATGCACTAAAAATGGAACACACAAAACAGCCAGTCGCCCCAATAATAAAATAAAATGTGCATTCATAATTGAATATAACATCGCGCAATCCACTCCTCATCTCTCCGCCTTTGATGAATCGTGATCGTGACGCGATTTACCAATTATTAATAGATCAAGTTATTCCCTCTGAATTAAATAAAAGAATGAAAAATGCAAATTAAATGGGAACTAAAAAAATTAGGATTTAATGTTCGAGTTTTATTAATTTATCTACCTATAAATATATTTACCGTAAATATTCTATTAGTGACCCCGTCTCTATTTGTAACCCCGTCTCTATTTGTAACCCCCTCTAGAGGGTCTCTGAAAATTAGTAACCCCGTCTCTATTTGTAACCCCCTCTCTATTTATAACCCCCCATCCAAAAAAAATTTTTTTCGACTTTAATTTTTAGATGTTTAATATATTTTAAATAATAAAAACATGTTTTTAATCAAAAAAAACATGTTGTGAGGGTAAAAAAATAATGAAAAATATGTTTTAAATCGCCAAAACAAATTCGAAAATATGTTTTGAACCGCCAAAACATATTGTGAATTGAAAAAAACATGTTCGAAAATATGTTTTGAACCGCAAAAACTTGTTGTGAATTGAAAAAAACATGATAGAAAAATGGTTGAATCGTAAAAACATGAATTAATTTGCAAAACTTGTTGTGAATTATAAAAATATGTTGTAAAAATATGTTTGTTTTTTCAAAAAATGTATTAATAATGATTTTAGTCACAAAAAACATGTTCTGGATTGTAAAAATATGTTCTCATTTCTTGTAAATTTTTTTAATAAATTTTATTTTTAATCCATTTCTTCTCTCTGAAATTTAGTGACCCCGTCTCTATTTGTAACCCCGTCTCTATTAGTAACCCCCTCTAGAGGGTCTCTGAAAATTAGTAACCCCGGGGTTACTAATAGAATATTTACGGTAATAACTTTTTTTTCAATTTTTTCCATCAATTTCAGTCGATTTTTTTAATCGTCTCTCAAATACTTGAAATCCTAAATTTCGTATTTTTCTTCTTCGGAATCGGTTTTGGCCTAGCTTGCTTTCTCTCTAAAAAAATGGACTCGACAAATTCTTCCGGCAATTTTCTTTTTGAAACCGAAAATTTTGACGACTTTGAAGCCGAAAATGGCCATCAAAAGCAATTGTTGACTGGGATGGACCCAAATATGGGCATTTTGGTAACATTATGGTTCATCCTAAATTGTATTCCAAAATTAGGCTGATAATGATTTGGACCTATTTTTGGGATCGGCTGCCTCATCCCCACTTCTCAATTTTGATCTTGATGATCTTTATGGGCGAGTTGAAGAAGAACAAATTTTGGTATAATTTGGCAATATTTTTATGCAAATTTTATTAATTCAAAGCAACAAACTTCCGCACTCCATGACCATTGTTACTATGAGCAACCAATCCCGTATTGTGGTTCGCCAGATTCGGGACTTTCATCCACTGGCCAAAGTAGCATTGGGACTGGAGACAAAAAGTACATTTTTATTTTATTCAAATTTGCTATTTATGTTATTTTTTGGATTTAAAACCAAGCAAATTGGCCAATCTAAAAGAGTTTATAAACTTTATAATACTGTAGATCATGATAGTATTCATTAATCCAATTTTTGGTCGATTCAGTTAACGAGAATGATTGGCTAATAAGGCAAATACCTAAATGGATTGAATTGATTCAATTTCTCATGCCTTTCAAAGAATCAAAAGGAAAATACCATTTAAAAGTCATTGAGTAAATTTTGATGGTACAGTAACTAAGGTCTTTGTAAAGTAGAAACCTATAGATCTCAGAAAGAATTGATGATCCATTTTCACGAATGGTTCCATTTTTCTCAATCTGTCAGAGATAGGTCTAGGGCCAGGGAAAAGAATCCAAGGGAGAAGCATATAAAGATTAGGAGGAAATTAAACCATTAGGGAAATTTGACCACCAAATTCCGAAAATGGTCCTCTCAATAGGCTCAAAGATGGCCTAATTCTGGAATAAGGAAAGCTTATATAAAATATGCGAATTTGAATATTATTAAAAGTAATAATCAAATTAATTTCCGATCATTGCCCTACAATGGCGCCCGAAGTGGCAGCTATAGCGGCGGTGGCACCGGCTATGATACGGATTCAACCATGGCCCAATCCACACAAATGGATGGGCCAATCAAGGAAGAGGACATCACTTCTTCGCCATCCTTTTATGTGGATGCCGATGGCACTTTAATGGATTATCAGGCAAAAATGAAAGAATTAATTCAATTTAAATAAATTGATCAATGTAGGACGAAAAGCCATTTGTCACACCAAAACATCCTTTGGATGAGTCGACCATCCAAAATGATTGCCAGGAACATTTTATGGCACAACGCGGGCGTCGCCGAAATTCACTCAAAGCGAATGGAACTACTCAATTTAAACCGGCCAAAATATTTAATGGTTAATTATTATTTTGGAATTAATAAGTTGTAGCCATTATCGGAATTGGCTTTCCAAGAAAAGGCCAGGATTTTATCGGACGATTTTTGAAATCTCGGCTTCTAGAATTCATACAGATTCAGGAATAGGCTCATTTGACTCGATATGGTCGAGATTTAATCTATGAAATTATAATTTTAAACCGATTTAGAATTATGGCTATGGTTAACGCTCAGGAGGCAGAAAAGGAATATAGCGGAAAGTGTTACTAAAAAAAGCTAATTGAAATTTCATATACTAAATCGACCGGGCAGAATCGAAAGTCTATTCTCGAATATGTACAAATTCTAGCAACCGAGATTCCAAAATCCGCCTATCTAAAAGCTGATCTTGCCTGAGAAAGATTAATTTACGAAATCGGCCACTACATATTCTTATTGATTATGTTCATTTAAGTTTTAGGCCAACCACCGTTATTACCAGCCACTGCTGGCCGCCGGGGCAGTTTCCGCCCAACGGTTCGGCGAATTACTTTGCAAGCACGCAAAATGAATCAAACAAATGGCCAAATCACATTTAGTATTAAATTAATTCAAAAAATAAATTAAAAAATAATTTTGATTTGTGAAGAGCCAATTACGGATGGATATTATGAAGGACAAAGTGGCCAGTCGCCTCAAATTAAAGTGGAAAATCCACGAAAATCTGCTGGAAAATATCCTCGTCTATTGCTCACTGAGGAAGAGCGTAGATTGTGTAAACAGGCGAGAAAAACACCCAAAATTAATTGAACTTATCCAAAACAACTTATAGGAGGGCATAAATTTGCCAGAATGTTATCCACTGACAAAATTGGAAGAACGTGAATTGAAGCGAATTCGCCGAAAAATTCGCAATAAAAAGTCGGCACAAACGAGTAGAAGACGAAAACAAGTTTGCAGAAAAGAATAAACTTAAATTGAATATTTCCTTCTTTCAAGGATTATATTGAAGCATTGGAACAACGGGTGGAAAGTTGCACACAAGAAAATAGTGAATTGAAACGCCAAATTGAATTGTTGGCCTCCCAAAACCGGGATTTAGCCGCACAATTGCGCAGCATTCAGGCATAAATTAACTTAAAATTATTTAATTGAATATATTTTGAAGAGCACAATTGGCAATTCGACGAATCGAACCACAAAACAGAGCACATGTTTGGCGGTTTTATTCCTTTCCGTCTGTTTGATTGTTGCCCCGAATGGAAAGCAATTGGGCATGATTAACAAGGCAAACAATCAAAATCATCAACAACAACAACAATTGATGGCCCCTTTTGAAGTAAAATTTGTTTACGATTAACATTTATTTAAGCAACAGCATCATTAATATAATAGCCATATAATTATTTTTTTTCCTTAATTGAATAAGAGGTTGAATTTAAATACCGTAAAACCTCTTTTAATTTCCCACCTTCGATTTTGAGAATCCATAGCTCTTGGTAGGGCTAATCTTAAAAAATTTTTATCAGACTTTTTAGTTCCGTAAAGTTCTACAAAATCCATTATAATTTGTTCAAAAATGTCCACAAATTAAAGAGTTAGGAGGCCCCAAATTTTACCCAATTTTTGAGAGGTTGAAAAATAATTCCCCATTGAGAATTAAAAGAGGTTATACGGTATTGGTTATATGGTATTATGAATTTATTGCCTTCTTCTGTTTTATAGTTTTAGGAAAATGAGCATGCAATTATCGAACATAGCCAGATATGAGATATCCTTAATAGATAGAAATAGAAAGAAAAAAAATTTTGTTCTGAATGCAATTTTTTAAATCGGCTTAATTTTTGAAAACAATGTTTCTATTCATCAATATATTTTTTATAGTTTAATTCCCAAAATGCGAAATATGTTAGCAACAATGTGAATGCCAATCAGCACACAAATGATCCGCCAATAAATGTAGTTAGCAAACAACCGGTTTTGGACAAAAATGGACCACGAATTTACGGTTTTAGCATTGCCCTAAACATAAATAATTTATTATTTTAGGCGCCTCCCGAACATTAATCGATTTTGTGGCACCGGAACAAAAATGCTTGGATAATGAGGAGGATGGAACAATTGGATTCACAATGGCCGATTCGGTGGCCTCATTCAAGGCAAATTTGATAAATTTAATGGCAATTTATATTAATCATTTTTAGGCTGTTGAGGAAATGAATCGAAGGCAAAAGGAAATGGAACAAAAAAATAATCAAATCGGAAATGAATTTGGCGAATTTGGGCATGAAAATGCATTTGAAATGGAATTTTACGGGGGAAACGGTGAATAATTTAATTATTTTAATCATTATTCGGATATTTTGTTCAGATAAACATTTTGGATTTGATTATGATGATCAACAGCTGATGATGATGAGAATGGATGGTGGCCAATTTGAAGGAGAAAATGATGAATTTCCGGCAATTTTCCCATTGAATACTAATGCACAGGAAAATGGTGAGAAAAATAAAATTAAATAAAATTAATTTCAAATATTGCAGAAATTCATGATATACCACTTTATGAACCGCAAATGGATTTGATGGCCGAAATGAATAAAGGGGATCCAAATATTGTGCAAATGGAAAAGGAGACCGATTTGATGGATTTGAGTGGCAATTGGGCCGCAGAACAAATGAATGGAAAGGAATACTATGAAGAGGCAAAATGCAATCATTCCCTGCGCATTCCCTCAACGGCGGATCAACAACAACAACATTTTCAGCAAATGTGATTTAGGCAGTCATTTTGAATTGATTTGAAAAGAATGATAATGTTATGATGAGATAATTTTGGATTTATATTTATTGACATTGACATTTGATATTGTCGAATTTATTGGATTACCGTATTTTTCCTATCCGAAGCCCCCTTTCTATTGGTTAGAACTGCTACTCTATTAGAAGCCCTTATTGGAGGCTCTCTGAAATTTATAAGCCTAGGGGTATATAATAGAAAAAATATGGTATTTTAAAATTATATGAAATCGACAATTTTCAATGCCAAATATTACCAAAATAATTAATTAAATATTTTAAAATTTATGAATAATTATTCTTTAAAAATATGTTTGGGATTTTTCCACTTTCTATCATTTTTTCTTTTTATTTTCCTCTCTCTAACCCAGAATTATCATTTGAGGGATTCCATTTTTTAATTCATTTGTGATAATTTAATTATTAATTCAATCCAAAAAAATTGTTGATTAATTTAATTAAATGGCATATGAAATTTAATTTAATTAATTGATATTTGCCATTTTATTTAAATTAAAATCCGATCAATTTTTATTTTTTCCATACTATTGTATTTTTTAGTTTAATATTGGATAAATTATTGTTGTTGTTAAAAAAATCAAGAGTAAAAATGAGTTTTTATTTAATAATTAATGATCAATTTATTAAAATTAATCATTTCCGCCGATATATATGGAATATTCTCTCTTTTTTGGTTAATAAATGAACCCAAATTTAATAATATGAAAGAACTTTTGATTTTAATTCGAATTTTAATTATTATTGAACGGTGTTTGTTTGTCAAATTAACTTCCATATTAATTTCGTCAAGGACTTTAAATTCCTTTACTTTAAATTAAAGTGGTTTCCAATTTCATTTCTCCCCATTTCCCCATTTTTTTTATTAAAATTAATTATTTCTCTTTTCAATTAAAAAAATGGATAATTTTACCTCCACTCCTTCTCCAAATTATATTCTAAATGACACTTCTGCACTTTTGATTCCAATTTTGCAAGCAAATGGCCAAAAAATTTACATTCCATATTTTTATATTCCAAGCACAAATGGCACTCAAATTCAGCAAATTTCGTCCCATGGCCAATGGTTTGGCCCAACACCAAATATGACTGAGGAGCAATTGAATGAAGAATTAATTGGCCAAAAAAGGGAATTGGAAATGGACATTCAACGAGTTGGCCAAATTCAGCATCCTTCCCATGTGCTCGTTCTTTGTTTAATCATTTTCGGATTGTTGGGGAATTTGTTGACTGCTGGCGTTTTATTTTTTACAGATTTAATCCGGGTTGGTCAAATAATTATTCTAATTAATTAATTAATTAATTCATTGTCAGAGTAATGCGAATAAATATATCTTGACAATTGTTCTGGCCGATTCTGCCTATTTACTTTGTGCAATGGCCGATTTGGTCTCAATGAGAAGTGGCAGTTTTTGGATTTGTGCATTCATTGAATGGACAGCGAACAGTGCAATTTATGTGAGTGCAATTTGCATTGTTCTGCTCACAATTGAACGCTTTTTGGCCATTGTTTCACCAATAGAACA
Source organism: Pratylenchus scribneri (assembly GCA_030063045.1). Taxonomy (NCBI): domain Eukaryota; kingdom Metazoa; phylum Nematoda; class Chromadorea; order Rhabditida; family Pratylenchidae; genus Pratylenchus; species Pratylenchus scribneri. Next base: position 1,006,309 of record JAQSEB010000111.1, on the reverse strand, counting down.
TTTTCAGGTGGATGGCAAATTTAATTATTGGAAATTGATCAGGAATTTATCAGATGCCAGGTCGGAAAATTTAGGAAATTTCTGCTTCTAAATATCTTAAAGGCATAATAATAGGTTCATTCGATCTCTGACATTGTCAATTTAACAAAAAATTTAAATCCCAAACCGATTTGAACTTTTTTAAAAGCTGAACCGTTGTCCAAATCCAAACCGGTTTTAGTTTACTAACTTTTGCCTAGTTTTAATTCGGGTTGAAATAAATTAAATCGACTATATTGATGCCGTGTCGAATGATCCTATTTTCAAATCATTGGGGTTTTCCTAGAAATCGAAATTTCCAAAATTTATCAATAAAGGATCTGAGATCTGATAAATTCCTTGACTTGCCAATTTCCAATATTTATCTAAATATAATTAACCGAATATAATCATAGATTGCTGGATTGAATCGTTGGTTGGTCATTTTCATTTGCATTTTGCCCTTTCTTATTTGGCAATTTGTATTGATGTTAAAAACCACTGTGGACACATCCGAAGATTATTGGGATAAAATTGTTCATCGATGTGCATATTTGGCAACAATTCCATACGCTGGTTTAGGCAGTTTGGTCAGCAACACTTTCCATTATATTTTGCCCCTTATTTGTGTCATATTTTTGAATGCCATTATCGCATTCAAAGTTTCCAATGCTTCGACCGTGAATTTTTTGACTGGTAATTATTTTGTATACTATCATCATTTTTGTAATAAGTATCCGTAATTTAATTAAGGGTATATTGCGCAACCCAAGCCAATTGAAATGTCTGAAAGGAATGCCGCTTCCTCCACAAAATCAAAACCAACAATTTATGATCAAAAAATTAACAAGAATAGAAGGAATTCCTCTGTGAAGTTTCCTACATCCGCCGAACAAAATATAGCTGTTGAATCATCCAATTCTATTGCTGAAAAAGAACAACGGTCAATATCATCAATTCGAGGCACCTCTTCATGCAGTAAAGTGGAAAATATGCCCCAAAATTCCTCAAATGATACCGCAAAATCCGCTCCAAAAAATTCTTCATCAACCGCAATGCCAATTGTTATTTTCGTAATTCCAATTGTTTATGTCCTATTGAACACACCAATGTACACAATTCGATTCATAACGGATGGAATTAGGGTTAATTTAATGGAATTTGGCATTAATAATAATTATTATTAGGATATTACTGGAATTGATTATGAAGTGCCAATTTTGGTTGTATTGATTGGACATTACATTTTTCTGGCAAATTGTGCCTCAAATTCCATTATTTATGCAATGGCCAGGTTCATTGAAAAAATAATAATTTTTAATAAATAATTGAATAGTTCAATATTTCGACGCAAATTAGCACAAATAATGCGACAATCCAGCAGGAATTTATCCTCAATTAGTCAAGGAATGAGCATCACCGAAACGGGAAGACGTCGAAGTCAAAATTCATATTCAATTAAATATTGAAATGAAAGGATGCCAAATTTATCGATGTTTTCAAAATTAATATCACATTTGAATAATCATAGTAAAAATATGATCATAATCGCCGTTGCATTATATTCTCCCATTTTCACATTTCAATGGCTGGTTTGCCCGATATGTCAATTGTCACATTTCCACCATTGCCATTGGCAAAAATGAAGTCAATTTGTTGAAGGCGCAATGCCACTGTTTCGGCCCAACGAAATTGTCGATTTTCCATCTCCCACCAATCATCCCATCTTTATTAAAATTAATTTTTATTTGATTAATTTTTTATTGAACCTTTCTTCAATTTCCGGTCGAAATATTTTTGTGTAACGCCCAGCAAATTCTGACATTTTTGAATCATCTGTCCCATTCAAATCAATTTCATATTCAAATTGGAATTCATCATCAGAAATTGTTGGGTTTTCCAAAATGATGGCATGGAAAAGTTTACTCATTTTCTAAAAAATGAACCAAATTATTTTCATTTTTATGAGAAAAAAAATATTTTTGTCGAAAGATTTAATAACTTTTTGCTTTATACTAGACCCAATAACCTTGTAGCATACAGTAGAGCTCATTGAGAAGTATCAATTGGCTTATAGGTTCTTAGAATAATTAAAGTCAAAAAAAAATTAATTCTAAACCGAAACCAATATGGTTTAGGTGGCTTAATGCTTTAAATTTTCATCAAAACAGGAATACTCTATATCAATAGACTCATCTCTTTGAGCCCTATCGAATGATATGAGTTTTAGAGGGTTTATAAGCTTTCTGCGAATGTGATTTTTCGGCAAAAAATGACACCCATTTTTTTATTACTGGTATAAAATTGAATAATTAATTAAAAATTAAATTATTTTATATTTTTCCAAAGACAACTCCACTAATTTTGATTTAATGGAAAGAAACCCAAAAATGAATTCACCTCATTCTCTTCGATTCCATTTTCCCCTTGTGACAGTTTATTTTGGACACATTGCTCCTCTTCTCCCTCCTCACATCCAAATAATTCATAAATCCAAATGTACATTGCCGTTGGCTTTTTCCCCTCAATTTCCAATTCAAATTTACCATTTGCCGCATTCACAAGTCCTTTGCCCAATAAATGCCGTGGTTCAATAAAATTTCCCTCAACAAATCGTCCAAAACGGCTCAAAACAATCCAAAATCGTCGATCGGTTACCTTTGGCCATTCACCTCCCCAATTTAATTGACCCATAAATTTTCCTCTGAAAGCACCAAAATGAATTTCATAGAATAAAATTGAGTCGGAAGGATGCGGCAAAATATATTCATAGCTCTTTTAAATATTAAATTTAGACTTATTTATTTTTGGAAACCTTCATTTGCATTGGAATTTCAACGGCATCAATGTTGACCACAATTTCGCCAATGCAATTCGAAATTTGCCCAACAATTCCTTCTGTTCCATTCACCGTATTTCCTTTGCATTTTACCTCATTTAAATTGTATTTAATCCGCCCATTTTCAGGTAAAAATTTGAACATATTTTCCGCGTTAGACATTTCGGATATTGATGATTCGATTGTGGCCAAAGCCAAATTGAAGGGAAACAAAATGAGAAGAGGAAGGAATTTGATTAAAAAGCAAAACATTTCTTCCTGTGATAATTTTTTCGAAATCTTAACAACTGTTTAAGACTTTTAAAACTATGAAAATTTTCTCAATTTTATTTCCTCCCATTTGGAAATAAAGGCCCATGATTAAGACATTTTTTTAGGGTAGGACAGAGTCGATTTTGATCTGAGAATTAATGAAATTTCAAACCAAAATTAAGAATTTGCCCAAAATAATCGAAAATAAAGAAACCGAAACCAACATTTTTTCGATAACTGAAACACCGGTTTTCAAACTAGACACGTTCAAAAAAACCGGCCTTGTCCAACCCTTTTCATTTCAAAAGAATTTGCTTTTTCGTTGTAGGATATTCGCAAATATTTGGTATTCACAAAACGGTATAAATTATTAGATTTGTGAAGATTTGGTTAATGTTAATTAAAAAAGCAAAGCCAACTTTTGGATATCTTTTACCATTCAAATATATTATCCTAACAATTCTATAATAATTAGCTTCGAATTTTTATTAATACAAATTAAAATTAGAGAAAGAGAGAATTTGGGTGCGTGGCAGCTGACATCAGCGATTGGCCAAAATCCAAAAAGGCAAAACTCTATCCTTGATTCTGTGGCCCAATATTGATTTTACAGCTTAAGTAAAATAAAAAGTGAACGATATATCAAAAATCGGAATATGGACAAAATATTATTAAATAGAAAATTTGTTTTCTCTGTTGAATATTTCAAATACAATAAAAACTTTTTATCATCAAGAACTTTGTATTTTCGGTACATTTTTAATTTGATGAAGATTTTTCCATTTTGCTGTTTATTTGTCTTTCGCTTCATTGAATTTCCTTTTGAAATACCTAAATGTAAAGGCTGAATTGGGGGATTAATTGTGGAATTAAATATGGTTGGGCCAGTTGTAATTTTCGTTTTTATTTTGTATTAAATTTCTATCAAATTAGTCACAAAACTGATAATAATGGGCGACCAACGACTATCATATCTATTTCATAAATAAAAATTCACTTTTATTACGAATACTAAAAGAGCCAACCAACAAGGAAGACGATGTGATTGATAACTTTGATCGGAATGCTTCTTTTGGTACACTTTTTATCTGCTGAATTATATTCGATTTTGAATTTCCTTTTTCATTTCCACCCAAAATATTACTCTGAGGTTCCCCCCAAATCCCACTCTCGAATCTCGACTCGATTGCTATTTTTACTTTGCTCCATCCGTAATCCCCCACTTTCCATTCCGAATTCCGTCCTTTTTATTTATTAGCGTACCTTGGACTGGGTGTGTGGTCATTGGTTCGGTTTGTTCGCTCGGTTTGAAGGTTCGACCTCTCGCCCCTAATTCCAAAAGCTTTTCCTTCCTCTTCACTTCTCTTCCCTTCATTCTCTATCTTTCCTATTTTAAGCCATTTTGTTTACCGTTTTCCGTACTTTTTGGTCAATTTCCCCATCAACATCAGTCCGTAATCCTTGCGTGGCCATTTTCCCCATTTCTGTTTTTTCACTAACCAAAGGATTATTAAAAATGTATACCAATTCCGCGCATTTTCTTTGCCTTTTTGACTCATTCCGTTTGGAAAATTCCCGATTCCAATTAAATTTCGACGAAATATTTATACAAACACTTTAACTTATTAGGGTCAAGGAACATTTATTTTTGGATTTAGGACAGTGGAAAAAGTTTAACTATTCCAAACCTTTTTCTGAACCAGTTTCTGCACGACCTCGAACACATTTTGGAAAAAGGACAATCCATGAAAAATTACTCCTAGAATGTACAAATTCCAAAAACATGAAAATCTATAGAAAAGCATCTGAAATTTGAAAACCGAATATTTATTCAAAAAATAATATTTTCATTAATTTGCTTAATTGCACTTTTTATTTTTCAATTAATTTTATTTTGTCATTTTTCCTGTACACTGTACATATTTGTATTTTACACAACTGATCTTAAAAATTGTACGGTTTGCCTTCCCTCATTCCACTCCCTTCTTCACATCAAAAGTGTCCTTTTTGCCTTTATTTTCTGCCACCTGCCCCCCTCCCCCCCTCCTCTCCCTCCCATCATTTTGGCCCATTCCCCCCTTCAATTTATTTCACGTACTGGTGAACTGTGAACGTGTAGAATGAACTTATAGTGTGTACGGCTGCTCACTGTGGCCACTTTCCTCCTCCATTCCCCCGTTCATTCTATTTTTCCCCTCTCATTTTTCCCTTCCATTCTCCTCCTCTCGAAATGGGACAAACCAGCCGGGCAGCTGGCGGGAAAGCGTTCTTTTCCCTCCATTCCCCCCCCCCCCCCCCCCTCCATTGGCTATAATTATTCCGTTTACTAGAGTTCACCAGTACATTTTACGACACGGTTGATGTTTGGTTTATTACAGTTTCGGCTTTTGCCGTAATAAATATTTGCCCAAAATTCAATTCAGCTCCTTTCATTTGCCCCATTTTTTATTATTTTTCACCGTTAATTTGTTCGCAAATATAATTTTAAGCCAACAATTTTTCGGGACAAAAACTTTGTTACAAACAAAATAAGACAAATTTTAATTGAGAATGTTACAGTAAAATTATTTTTGAATTTTTTATTTAACATTTTTAATGCCGTCCTTTCATTTCCTTCAATATTCAATTATAACCAACGGTAATATCACAAATCATTATATAAAAAAGAAAATATTCCGTTTATGTATTTAAGATCATCCGAAATCAAATGATTTCATAGAAAATTTTAAGCAACATATATATTAAATTTAATCTTTCGGAAAATCATTTCATTTAAATAAATTATTAAAAAAGAATATTTACTTAACAAATCATTCAAAAAACCATGGGTTTACCTATACGATTATTTTTTGAATATCCACCACATAATTCTTTGAGTAGAGTAGTCAAAAGACGATTTTTAAAAGGCTAGCGGTTTTAAAATCCGGTTTCTTATTTTAAAATCGCATTTTGGTTTTGATTTCTCTTATTTTCAATTTTAAGGAGTAAAAATTTTAAATTTGTTTTTAAATTTCATCGATTTTCTGAAACTTTTAATTTTAGAGTCCAATTACCTACTTTAACATTTAATTAGCTAGATTAAAAGATCTTCTCACTCGAAACCAATTAAATCAAAAATCCCATCCATAAATTTTAAATTGTCAAAAATATACCGTATTAAAAAAGATATCTTAGTTATTTACTTTTTTGACTTTTTTCCCACAATTCCGTTTAAATTTGCACTTTAAAAACAGTTTCAGTAACCTTAATTCCTGTAAAAGAACTTTTAAAATTCTCTTTCCATTTTTTTCTCTCATATTCATTTCATTCTGTACTGTGAAAACTTTTTTACAAACATTTCTCGCCCCTCTAAAATTGAATGAGCCGCCGCGGATTTGTACTATTTGCGCATTTACAGTGGGAAATACAAAGAAAAACTATAAAATTTTTAGTTTCGGTTGATCTATTTGGTTGGTTGATCTCATCGAGAGAGCAATATATTCTCATTCCAATTCACTCATAAAAGCAGCAGCGGCAGAGGGGCGTTTCTTTTATTCATTCTTCCTTCCCCCCCCCCCCCCCCCCCTTTCTTTTATTATTTTAGCCGCCTCTCCCTCCATCGTAATTTTATTTAATTTCCCCCAGCAAATTAAATGAGGAAGGCACAACCAAAATTAGGGGGAATTATTCCATAGGAAAAAGTCATTCACAAAAATGCGTTCTTTTTGATCATATTAAAAGGGTACCGAACCGAAACCAGTTTTTCCATACCGTCGGAGGCGGGACAACACTAAATATGGCAATTGAGAAATTTAAGAGCTTATTTAAATTTTTTTAGTCAATTATAAATGATATTTTTCGGCATTCCGTAATATTTTTTGTGAAAATTGGAAATAAATAATATTAATATTTAATTAATTGGATCAAAAAGTAAAATAGTTCTCATTCCAAACTTTGGAAATTTGATTAACAAAAATAAATTTTAACTTCAAAATAATTCATATTCTGTAATCTATACCAAGTCCCTCATCCATTCCCTCAAATCCATTTTTATAGACTTAAATATTAATAAATTTCCCCTAATAATATTACGGAAAAATTTGCATAAATTTAATTTTGCAGCATTTTTTGTCATTTTTGACTTTTTGGCTTTTATTCACCAAACACAAATTTGCATAATTTTAAAATTTTAATATATTTAGTATAATTAAAAAGAAGTACAATTCATAATGAACCGTATATATTTATTCAGTTGTTTTGAATAGTTCAACCGTACATTAAATCATCAATTAGCTTTATTATATCCCACCCAAATTATCATTTTATAATTTGAACAATTTTAGAAATTCTTCTCTCTATATTGAGCATTTTATTTTTTTATAAAATTTGATACATTCTTATTCAACTTTCTAAACAAAATAATCAGAGGAAAATCCACTTCCTTGTTTGTTTTCTTTAGATCCAAATAGAATGAAAATGGACAAAATTAAAAGGAATATCTAGAAAGTACCAATTTTGGGTTGATTTTCTGATCCAAACCAAAAATGAAATCATATAAAATTCATCCGATCTGCGATTTTTCCCCATCCAAGGTATACAAAACCGAACTGAGATTGAATAGTGATCAGAATTATTATTCGAACTCTGGGAGTATGATTTTCTATTTTTGATTCAATCTATTTTAAATTTTTATAATTTCATTCAAACACAGAATCTTCCTTTTGACAAGAAATTCGAGAAAATTTTATCGCAATTGATTATTATATAAAAATATGTTCAATTATTTTTATTATTTTTTAGATTAAATAAATTTACAAAATGGATCCCCTCAACATGGATGTGGACTTTGTTGAACAACAAAAACCAACAAAAATGAACAACAATAACAACAATGAGGATTGTCCAAAGAATTGCAAGAAAAAGTCAAACAATAATTTGGGAGTAATGAAAGCAAAAAGCCCAAAAATGTTATTTCGATGTGAAATTTGTGCAGCCGACAGCATTTACCATTATTATGGAGTGCAAAGTTGTGAAGGTAGGACAAAATAATGAAATGAGAATTATTTGGAATATTTGCATATTTTCAGGATGCAAACAATTCTTTCGGCGAATAATTGTCAAGCAAAAGGATTTGAAATGTTGGAAAACACAAAAATGCAGCATCGAAACAGGTGGGCAAATTCAACTATTTTAATAACAAATAAAAAATAATTCAAAAATTTTTTAAAATTTTTTTTGATCTTTCCTCCGGAAATAAATTTAAAATCAATAATTTCAGGTGAACGATGCCGAAGTTGCCGATTGGACAAATGTCTTTTGATGGGAATGGACCCGAAAATGGTGAACATCCGAAAATCAGTGCAATTGGAAAAATTCATTGAATTATTGGAAAAAAGGCGACTTTGCCTGATTGATGAACATCGAATGGGAAAATTGGAACAAATTCGGAATGAAGTCAATGAATTGGAGAAAATCCATTCATCATTTTCTCCAAAATTACAGGTAAAATAATTTACAAATCAAACCAATAAATAATATTAAATTCAGGGCCAACAATCACCGACGGTCCCAATTTCCTCTGCCCAAAATTTTTCAACAAATTTGATGACTAATTCAGTAGCAGGCGAAATTGCAGCCGCTTGTTCCTCTGCTTCCATTTTACAACCAATTCCAACAATTCCGGCCACTTCTTCTGCTTTTCCGGTAAGCCATTTATTATGGTAGTCTAGATTTTTTTGAGTCAACTAGGATAAGTTAACAATAACAATCATGGGTCATCCGGTATAGGGTTAGGGTCATTTAGAGATAGGTTATCATCTCACGAATCCGTATTCCGCAACACTAATCCTAATCACATATATAAAGGGTATCTTTTATTTCAAAATCATTTACAACCGGATAACCTCTAAGTACTTTTTATTATTTATTTATCATTCAGTTTTATTCAAATTCAGCAAATTTCATCCATTCCACCGATGGCAAATTCGCCACCGTCCATTTCATTCAAAATGTTGGATTCCTTAATGACAATGGAAAATTGCTTGAAGAAAATTTGGTTTTCCAATTTGGATTTGTCGAGTGCATTTATTGAAAGGAACCCGGATTTGGACATTTTTTTGAAAGACAACAAAAATTTATTGAATCAATCCACCGGAAATTTCACTACGGTAAAATTACAAAAATATTTAAAATAATATTTAATTTATTTTTTTAGGACATAAACCATTCGAACATCAATTTGGAAAAGGCAAATGACATCAGTTTTGAACAAATAAACAGTGTATCGAAGGACAGATTGTTGTGCATTGAAATGGCAAAAACGATGCCATTTTTTTGTAAACTTCAAACCGAAGATCAGGTGGGAATTTTATTGTTAAATTGACATTTAATTGTTCATTCTTTTTGAAGATTTTACTCCTCCGGCATATCATTGGCCCAGTCACAATGTTTTTCAATGCATTTTATTCATTTTTAATGGGCAATTTGGGCCAAAACAATGAATTTGCGAACATTTCAATGTTTGGACAAAGTCAAATTGGAAATGATAACAAGTGAGGAGGAATAAACAAAAATATTAATGGAATTACTTATTATTTTTAAAGGATAATGGCATTGAGCAAACAAATGTTATCAGAAACAATGGAAGCATTCAAGAAGGCCAACATTGGCAGAGAGGAATTCGTTATGCTTTTGGCCATTCTCTTCTCCAGTTCAAGTAGAAATTTGAAAAACATAAAATATACAAAAATATAATTAATGAATTAATTAAATAAAATTTCTTTAAAATATTTAGTATTTTCTAACAAATTATTTAAAAATTATTATTTAATTCACAAAGCAAAAAAAAGTGGAAAAATTCATTTTTAGATAGTTATACACTTTTTGGGTACTTCTCGATTATCTCCGGGCAGATTTTTCTGGGTCATTGGGAAAGGTTACGGCAACCTACATAGGTCATCTGCTATAGGGTAGGGTCAGTTTAAGTTTAAGGATAAGTTATCATCTCCGGTAACCCCTAATTACCCTAATCTTAATTACCTGGGTCCCTTCATGTCCGGGGATAACCGCCAAGTGCCCATTTTGATCATAAATATCACTGATTTATATAAAAATAAATTAAAAAATTTCATGATTTCAATAATAGAAAAACCGATTCGATGCCTAAATAATCCTTTTTTTTATTCAGCAGCCCCAAACCTCTCTTCATCTGCCCGAGAATTGCTCTACGATGAGTCAGTTCGACATTCCAAAGCATTGTTGGATTTGTTGCAATTGAAATATGGACATGTCAGTGGCTCGCAAAAATATGCAATTGCCATTGAATTGTTGGCCCAAGCATTCCATTATGATTATCGAGTCCATTTATTGTCCACATATAAGAGGGTTATTCACGCATTTGATGATGTCAAAATTTTCCCAAAACTTTTTGATCAAACAAAACTCAAGAATCTATAAAAAGGAGAAGAATATTTATTATATTATTTTAATTTGTAAAAATAAATATTTATTTATTTTTTTATATTTTATGAATTGAATTTTGCATAAAAAATTATAAAAATCGAATGGATTTAAATTCATCCTTAAATAAGAGATTCTAATCAGAATTTCTTCATCGAAAATGCCGAATATTTACTGAAAGATAATGAGCTGATAAAATTTTCCGGTCTTGTAATATTGTTTTTTCATTAATTTTAACCAGGGGAGGTTATTAGCCCTAATCTAGGAATCTAGGGCTAGGGATCTAAAAGTTGTTTGGGGCAAGAGATGGGTCCTAGGCTCTCGGCTAGGGCCTTCGGCGGTGGCCTAATAAGTAAGTCACAGTGGCCCAATGAACGGGATAGGAATAAAAGGGACAATCGACTTTAATTATTGGACACCAATTAAAGATTCATCCCAGCACTTCCATTACAGTTTAAGTACTAATAAGCTCAAATCCAAAGAAATCCGCGGAACCATATCTTAACCAGCTGATATTTATTAAAGAATTTTTCTGGTTCAAATTTAATTAAATTATTCAAAAAATTTTAAATTCTTTTTATTTGGCAGCGAAATTTCCTATCTATTCTTTTTTGTTTTCTCTCATCATTTAATAAGCAATGTTCTGAAATCAACAAGAATCAACAATTAGGTACGGTAAGGGCAATTTCAGATCGCTCATTTGTTGGTTGTTCGAAAATCATTTATGAAGAAGAGATAAAAGGATATTATAGGTATGAAATCAACTGGAAATGAACCTGATTATTTAATTCTCGATTGTTTGAGATGGATTGAGCTGTGGCATATATTTATTTTACCTTTTTCCCCTCCTTCTTTTTTCATTCTTAATTTATTAGTAATTTATTTATTATAAAATTATCATCAATTATTTTAGGCATTGTAAGCAAAGTAATCAAAATTTCCGCGGAATCCATTCATATTACCGCAGAAATAATTTATAATCTCATAAACAAATTAGTCCAAAATAGGTACGGAAATTATTATTTAGTACAAAAAGGTACGAAAGATGAGAATTAGTTCGAAGAAAGATAACAATTTCCTTTTACTCTTCTTTTAACAATTAAAGCCAAAAATCAAAATACAAAAAGCTGGGATGAATCTGTTTTTGTACAATTTTGTAAATTAATATTGGCATTGGCATAATATGCTTAAAATCAATATTTAGCCGTTGCCAACTAAATAAAAAATTTTAGTCGGAAAGGAAAAAAGCTCTCCAAAAATATTGGCCAGAAAATGCCGAAAAAATTACCAAATATTGGGGGAGCTGACGAATCTGGCACAGTTGCCAATGAGGAACCAAAAGATTCATCCCCAAAAGAGGAGACGGTGGCAAAAAGGCAAAAACAATTTGCGAAATGCGCAATTTGTGCCCAAGACAGCCTTTACCATTATTATGGGGTGCAAAGTTGTGAAGGTGGGAATTGGGAATATGGTGGATTAGAGAGAATTGCCAATTTTATATTAAAGGATGCAAACAATTCTTCCGTCGAAGCATTGTTAAGCAGAAAATGTTCATTTGTTGGAAAACGAGACAATGCAATGTTGAAAAAGGTTTTGATTGAAAAGAGGGAATATAAATGAGTGGCTCAATTCACAAATAAATCATTGTTTTTAAATTGAATTGCTGGAAAGTGGCATCCATTTATTCGAAATAAGCCATTCAAATTCAAATATAAATTGATAATCTATTATTTTGTCAATCATCAAAATCCTTTTAATAATGGAGAAGCATTTATTTTAATTATTTTTTTAATTGGAGAATTGAAAAATAATTAGGATTGTTTTTTAATTTAAATCATTCCCAGAGATTTAATTTTAAATTTCAACTCATCCTAAAACAAACCAAAATTATTACTAATTCTTGTAAGTCCCAATTGCTAATTGTATTAGGTACTTGTTGGTTATTTGCTTCCCGATTTTTAACATCCCCAAAGCCCAAGAAGATTCTCAGTATCAAAATTAGGGAAAATTTTTGTAAGCCTAAACATTAAGATGATCATATTTCACATCTAGCGTATATCTGTACCAATTCCATTGACTAATTAAAAAATGAGGTGATATTAGGGTGATCAAAATCCGAAGAAAAATAACCGGTAAGTACCCTTCATTCATACCAAAGCTTACTGTGCTTGTGTTAGGATTAGGAATGCAGACATTCTAGAAAATTTTAAAAGAACTTTCGAAACTTAGTAAAATATTGATGAATTATTTTGTATATTAAATAAAGGTGATCGATGCCGAGGCTGTCGAATGGACAAATGCTTGTTAATGGGAATGGATCCATCGCTCGTCAGTGTGAATAAAACAAATGAAATGGACAAATTCATTGAAAGATTGGAACAAAATCGGCTCAAACTTTTGACCAAACATTATGCTCAAATATCGAAGGTATTCCAACAATGAAAAAATAAAATGGAATGAAATGGAAACAAGAGTGTATATTATTCGATAAAAACGGGAAAAATTTTGGATTATTCTCTATTCAAAATTCAACACTTTTAGAATAAATAATATAGTCAAAATTTTTTCACTCATCTTTCAAATTTTATTGTAATGATAAATTACGAATTCCATTCTCGATTTTGTCGAGTAAATCTCTTCCCAATAAAATTAGGATACTTGTATGATATCCGTCAACAGATTTTTTGGATGATCATAGAAAAGATTACAGTATCCCTATGGTAATCCGGTAAAAGTTAGGGCCATCTAGGGATAGGTTATCATCTCATATCCGTAACCTTAATCTTAATCACCCATAGGGCGAGGGGGACCCTTCATTTCAAAAAAATCTGCTCTGACGAATAATATACAAAACCAAAGTTTATGAACCCGAAAAAAAACTAATTCCAAACGTTTAATTAATTTTGTCTTCAAAAGGTGAAGAAGCAGACTCCAAATCCCATTGTCTCCGTTCCCGTTGGCCCTTTACCTCATTCAGCAGCGAATAAAACTCTTGCAGTTCGCAAAAGTGCCGAAAACACATTAAAATCACAAACAATTATCAATGAAGAATGTTTGCCGGCCAACAATTTCAATTCCTATGAATTTCAAATTGGTTCATCCGGCATTGAGTCGGCTAATTGTGCAATGGCATTGAAGCCAGCAAAATTCGAAACAACAACATTCATCAATTCCCCTTCCGAATTTTATGTTCAAGTTTATTTCCAATTTCCAATATTCCAAAATATAATTTATTCCCTCCAATTCAGCCATTCACTATTCAAATGAACAATTGGCCGATTTTGAATTGATTCAGCCATTGATGTATTTTGGCCAAAGTTTTTATGTTTCCATAAAAAACACAAAAAATTAGCAGAATTTTCCGAATACCGTATCCTTATCCCTCATTAAAAAAAATTAATCCCTTTTTTGCTCTAATAAGTTAAATAAATTTGTATTTTTTTTATGCCAAAACTCACAGGATAAAAATATATTTTTAAATTCACCTTTTTATTAACGAAAAAAAAATAATCTTGAGATATTGGAAAATAATTTCTTTTATTACGGTGCAATTTGAATTTGATGTGGTTTAAGGAAACAGAATACGGCCTTTCGATATGGGGTATTGGTAAAAATGGTAACAATTGGGTTGAGTAATGGGATAAATAATATTGACATATAGCATAAAATTAAATATTGCAAATAATTTGAATTTCTCGTTGCATTATTCCCACAAAAGATGAGAACAATAGTGAATGAACAAATTGTTGACAACATCATGAAAATTGGGAAAGCAGCCTAAAAAATATAATCAAATGAATTATTTAATTAATAATTTACCAAAAATATGAGTGTTAAATTCAATTGTTTATTCAATCTACGGGTATTTGCACTAAACCCCCCATTGGTATTGACGAATCGAATTATGCGCCAACCAAGTAAAATTGTAGAAATAATATAAATGAATAATGTAAAAATCACAATAATGAACCATAATTGATCGACAATATTTGCTTTCTTAAAAAATTAATTTCAATAAAATATTTTTGTAAATAATTTGACCTCAATAATTGTAAAGCATAATTCTTCATCAATTTTTTGCAATTCAAAAATTTCGCCGACAATTTGTTGATCCTCTTTTCGAATTCCGTCAATTAGCGAAGAAGCATGCCGGATCAGGAAATAAAACATTACCAAAACATTGAAGACAATGAGAATAGCAAGAAATTGCAAATAACGAAAAAGTGTGATTTTTATATTGCTAAATATTAAATATTTCAATTTTTATTTTGACCAAAAATTTAATTTTAAGAATTTGGATAAATTTAAAAATATTCATCGAATATAGACGAAATTGAAAAGAAATGTAAAAACAAACCAATTGAATAAGAGGAATCTGTACAAAAATTGAATACTGATGCTCAATGTATCAATGGCAAAAAGGCACATATGGAAATTTAGGAGGAGAAAGAGACCAAATGTGCCAAAATGCTTCAACGCAAATGGAAAATATCCATCAAAAAATACAATGTAAACATCATCCAATCGGAGAACAACCTAAAAAATTAAATATTCTATAAATAAATTTAATTACAGGTGATCCGATGGCCATTTGGGAAAGGAAGAGAATGTCGAAAATGCAAGTTTGAAGGAGAATTCTGCTGTGGACCATCATTTCCTTAGGCGTTTTTGTGCAAATTAACCAAATTAATAGAAAATTTAAGGAGAAGCCGTTTGGAGGACAAATAAATATTAATAATCGAATTATTGATTTCAAATTCATTTTTCTTTTGAATTATATTTATTATCAAATAGGATTCAAAATTGAATGGACACTTAAAAATAAATTTAATTCTTTGAAATAGTATTGGCTATACAATAGAGCATTCGAAATTGCAATTCGAAAATGGTTAAAAGTCTTCCAGTTGGATTCAGTCCATTGAATAACCCAACTTCGGCTAATATCTGGCAATTTCATCATTAAGCCATCATTCTTAGAGAATAGAACTTTTACTTTATTTTTAATGAAATTTATGCCCGGATCCGGAATGCTCTTTATTGATACGAAGAAATGCGAACGATTTAATTTAATTTTATTCATGCCTAAACCAATTCCAACTCATTACTCCCTAAAAGCAAAATAAAAAATCTACGATTACTTTTTTTTACTATTAAGGTGGTAAAAAATGAAAAACACAATTATCAAAAACACCTGTCCAAATTAAAATAAAACTCATAGATACTTAGTATATCTAATATAAAATCAAAATAAGAATGAAATAATAAATTGAGATTTACTATAAATTTATTCTTTGTCAAAATATATTAATTTGTTTTTAAATTCATGATTATCAAAAAAAATCATTATTTTAATGGCATAATTTATTCATTGTTTTCCATTAGTTTTTTATTGTATAAATTGCTTCTGGCAATTCGGCTGCATGAATTCCTAAATTAAAAAATATATTCACTCAATAACATATATTTGAATTAGGGTTGCGCCCCCGCAGTGCGGGGGCGGGTTGTGCGGGGGTCGGGGTTTGCGGGGTTGGCACTTGCGGGGACGGGTTCGGGGGTGACCCCCTGCGGGGGCCCCCGCGGGGATCCCCGCGGGGGCGGGGGTAGCGTAAATTTTTTAAAAAGCCACATTTTTCAAATAAAAAATTTTTTGAAGTAAAATTCATCCAAAAATGGCCGCGCAGCGAAATATTTTACCTAAAAATAGCCTCGCAGAGAAAAATTTTAATAAAAAATTTTAATATCCTACAAAAATTTGGTCAAAATTTCCCTATCGAACCCCATTTTCCTTGAAAAATCCAATAATATGGGGTGCATGTTCACCCCCGCGGGGGTGCGGGGGCGCGGGGGTGGCTCTTGCGGGGATGCGGGGGCGCGGGGGTGGCACATGCGGGGGTAGGATCGGGGGTGAAACCTAAAAAGTGCGGGGATCCCCGTCGGGGGTGGCCCCCGCGGGTGCGGGGGCGCAACCCTATTTGAATATAATTTTACCATTTGATTTTGATGCTCGAAATTTATTGCGCAAGAATGCCAAAATCCAAATGAATCCAATGAAAATTGAGGCCAAAACAATGAGGACAATGACACTGGACATCAAATCATCTTCATTGTCATCATCATCACCGGTCACAAATGGCAAATTCAGAGTCATGGATGGGACAAATATATGAAAGGAAATTTGTGAAATCCTAATATTAAATAAATATATTAATACAGTTAATAAAATAAATAAAACATTATAGTGAATCATTTAAGAATTGCCAAATTGAGAATTAACACTCCGTAAAGTAAATTATTGTTCATGGAATAATTAAACTTTCGCGAGTGTATTAATTAATTTAATTAATATGGGCCGTATTCATATTTGTCTTAATGAGAATTAAAATTATGAATCACCAAAAGTTCGAAATTCTTTATAAAATAATGGAATAATAATAATAATTGTTTAATTATAAAAGAGCTAATCGATTTTGAACGCGAAAATTCACCAAAATAAAATTTAATATTATTTATAACGGGCAAAAATGCGCGACGAACGATTCATCAAAATGGAAGAAGGAAATAAAAATAATTCAAAAGGAAATTGGCTGATAGAAACTTGTTTACATTTTCGACCAAATGTGTTCTTCTCTCGTCTCATTGTTTATAAAAGAAGTTTAATTAATTTAAATCTTAATTTTTATTGAAATTTTATGGAGAATTTTTCACATTTTTTGCAATCGGATTATCGCACAATATTTATACAAAAGAAGAATTATAAATAATATTAATAAAATTATAAAATGTCAAGAATTTGGCCAAATAATCTGACTTTTGCAATAATTGTTGCCAATATGCCTTCTTCTTTCCTTTTTCCTTTGTTTGAATTTCCAACTTCTTCTTCGCCCTCTCCTTCATCCAAAGTTTCTTCCAAATGTTTTTTAGTTAAATCACAGTCCAAATGGGCAAATGCCGTCAACTTAAATCAAATAAAATTAAATAAAATATTTGAACCAAACTTTATGGCCAAGGTAATGTCGATGGTCGGAAATGTAATTGTCAAGTTTGGACAAATCAAAAGATAATAAATCGCTGCATCGAAAATCTTCACCCCGGGGAATGCCGGTACATTCGATGTAATAATCTTCTGCAGTTGGATACCTACAAAATTATTCTATATAATTTATATTATATTTTTATAACATTTTTAATTAAAAATGATTAAGAATTATTTCCATTTTATTAAATTAATCTATTTTATATATTATTTACCATATTTCGATTCCATGATGATATGCCCTTAAGGGAACAGATGGATCGCATGGTTTGCTGGTGAATGTGTCCAACAATGCCCATGCCTTATTTTTTGCACACGGTGGCATATGTGGAATGGCATCGGATCGGAAAACAACTCGAAAACTGTGTCAAACAATAAAATAATTAATTAAAATAAATATTGATTACCTCTCTGGGACCAATTCATCATGTTTGGCTGCAA
Source organism: Pratylenchus scribneri (assembly GCA_030063045.1). Classification (NCBI taxonomy): domain Eukaryota; kingdom Metazoa; phylum Nematoda; class Chromadorea; order Rhabditida; family Pratylenchidae; genus Pratylenchus; species Pratylenchus scribneri. The sequence continues at coordinate 988,289 of JAQSEB010000111.1, read as the reverse complement.
ATTTTGAACATCCAACCCGTGGCTGCCCAAATGTGTACAATTTTATGCGATCACTTCTATAAAATTGAAATAATTTTTAAATATGTTTCTTAGATAATGGTCAAAAATATAAAAAATTTTGCCTGAAAAATTTATTGTGTGTTATTTATATTTAATATCATATAATCTCTTTTGTTACCCCATCTCTACCCATAGCTATTATAGTAGGGTGAATTTTAAAAAATTTTTATTATAATTTCTTAGTTCCTTAAAGCTCTAAAAATCCACTATAATTTGTTAAAAAAGCCCATAAATTAAGGAGTTAAACCCAATTTTCACTAATTTTGAGTATGAAAAATAATGTGCCACGGCATTTTAAATACGGTAATTGAAATGTACCATACCTGGTTAAATTCTCCAAAACCGCCTTTATTGATGCCAAAGAAGCGAGTGCCCCTCCCAAAGAATGACCGGTGAATGTCACATTATAATCATAAAATTGATGAAATTAACATAAAATTTTGTTTTTGGTCCAACTTTATGAATTGAATTATTCAGCACATTTTCAACCGTTGGCCAAAGAACATTTAATGCGGCTGCAAAATATCTATTCACTTTGCAAATTCCATAAAATTCACTGTCCGGTTGCAAACTTTCCCATCCTTCTTTAAATAATTGTTCTTTGTTTTTGGTGCCACGAAAAACGATGACCAATTCGCGACGAACATCCGAAACAATCTTCACATTTAAAAAATAATTTAATGAATTAATTAATATTATATGAATATTACCGAATAAACCATACATGTATTGTTGACGGAATCACAAATTTGTTTTGATTGACTGAATATTCTCCATGTTTTAGGGTCCGGCATTAATCTGGTGGAATTTTCAGAATAAAAATTGTTTTCTTTTGTTTAATTAATTAATTAATTTTAATTCATTATACCGTATAACCTCTTTAAAATCACTCCCTCTATTAACACCCCACTCTCAACTTCACCAAAGTGTTGTAAAAGAGGTTTTACGGTAATGTTGAATTCTTTTTCTTCATTAAATTATTTATTATTTATTAATACCTTTGCATGCATGCATTCGGTGATTGAGCATAGGCTGCCCCAGAAAGTCCCATCATCATGTGGGCATATGTCTCATTATAATTCGTTTTTCGAATCTTTTGATGGAATTTTATTTTTTCTATTTGATCATTTTTTGTCGCAATTTTTGAATAGGATGAGAAAATTTGATTAGACAATGACACGGATTCGGTTTCATTTATAATGGAAATGGCAATGGAATTGGAGACAAAATATAATAATAATAAATTTAATATATTAATTATTAAATAATTTTGTATTATTTGTAATTTTGGAAGCATTTGAAATTCTAAAAAATTTTAATTAAATTTAAAATTAAGATGGGAATAATTTAAATTTATTTTAAAATGGATATTAATGTTAAAATGATGATTCAACCGTTCAATTTCTTGCGAATTTCCTCCAAATCATATTCACAGTAGCAAATTCGCCCAATTACCCATATAATAAATAATCCAAGGAATTAACAAAGAAGCACTGCCCCTTTTGTTTGTGATTGGCGAAGAAATTGAAGGCAAAAAAATCAAATATCGTCAATCCTTCGCATTGATCCATCATAAAAACCGGTTCATAAAAGAAAGAACGAAAATTTTTTACTAATTTTCTCCCAAGAAATGTTTGACGCAGACAAAACACAAAATTATAGGAATTTATTAATAATTTTACTAATTAGTAAATTTTAATTTATTCAATGTCAAGAATGTGGTTATTATTATTTAAATTAATGACACAAAATTATAGGAATTTATCAACTTTTACTAATTTTATTCAAAATGAAAATTTATTATTTACTAAATTAATGAAGGAGGAATTGATGGAATATTTGTTGTTAATTTTTGATTTTTGCCATCTAAGCTGGATAAAATACTGGTCATTGGCATTGGCATCACTGAATTTGGTTGGTGTTGATTTTGGCCAATTCGAGTGCTAATCCCACTTAAAATTGGCCGAATGAAATGGGAACAAATGCTTCGGCGAATGTTTTTATTGAAGACAACATAAATGACCGGGATTAAGCCTGCAAAATTTAAGGAAATTATAAATTAATTTATGATGGAATGAATAACCCTGTGAAGCAATCCATGCAAAACTGACGGACATGACCATCCAAATTGGTACGGGAAAATATTGCATAAAAACGTAAAATTGTGTGACGAACATATGCAAAATACTAATCAATAAAACTTGGATAAAAATCTACAATTAAATTTATTTAATTTTAATATAATTAAATACTTACATTCTTTTTACTTTTACGAATTTCCACACTTTGTTGTTGGTAATCAATTAAATTTATTTTCTTGTGAATAAACAAATAAAATGTTGCATAAATTAATGGAAGGCCGAAACCAATTGTGATGTTATGGACAGTGAAATGGATGCTACGATACTGTGCAAAAATTAATATTAATTAATTAAAAATATGAAAAAAAATCAAAAATTCAAATTAGTATATATATCAGAAATAATATTGGAAATTAGCTAATTCAGGAATTAGCTAAGCATCGGAGCTAGTTAATCTTGGAAATCTCGGCTCCTTGAAATCGCATCGAGAATAGGCTCATTCAACTTGGCATGGTCGATATATTATATGAAATTTCAGACCGGGAATAGGGTTAGGGTTAGGATGTCGGAGGTGGGATTGGAATCTAGTGGGAAAGATTATTAAACAAGCTCAAATTTCATATAGTAAATTGATAGTGCCGAGTTGAATGAGCCTACTTTCGTGTTTGTACGATTTATAGAAATAGAGATTTCCAAAATTAGTCAGACCAGCAGGCGCCTAGCTAATACCGGAATTACATAAGTTATAATATTATTCTCTAATTAATTTAATTTTTTTGTTCATTCATTGAATTTATTAAAGTATATTCTTAAGGATCAATTCAAATTTTGACCAAATATTTTCTTACCGCTCCTTTTTTGTCCTCCAAAAAATAGGGAATGTGCGGATTCCAAAACCATCCCTGCATTATTCCATTCGGAATTGGTGGAATTGTCAAAAATCCTGTGAGCATTCCATAGGAGAATGCACCCAAAATCCAATAAAAGGTTTTATGTTGACCAAACAAATTCTCAGCAATTCGTTGATCCAACATTTCCAGGCATCGATTCAAAGCCAAAATAACGGCAACCAATGATTCACTGCAGAAAAATGCTTAAAAATATTCAAATTGATTTAATTATTTAATATTGTATACCATATCCTATCATCCCAATAATGTAATTGAACAATGGACGACTGCAAAAAACATCGCCTTTGGCCGCATAAATGCCAATGATTAGGCCACTGGAATGAATATTCACCATGGAAAGGATGCCCATAAAAAGCATTAGTTTATAGCAAGATTCACGGCGATTCTCCTTCCGGGCAAATACACCCAAACAGGGCAAATAAAGTAACTAATTTGATGATTGTGAATAAATAAATAATTCGTAATTTACCTCAAATGCCACATATAAAATGAGCAAAAGGATGCCAACAAAAATATTTTGTCTTTTTTCAACCGGAATTGAATTATAATCATAAAAAGTGCAATTATAATTTTGCTCGAATATTTCATTGTTAAGTAAAGTTTCCATTTTTATAAAATATTAAAATGTTTCCTTATTCAAAAAATTCACAAAAATTTATATACGACTGACATTGATTAATAATGAGAATTCCCTTATGAGACTGAAAATTCAACCAAAACTCACAGGTGTAAAATGTACATTTTTTTGCATAATAAATTCACTTGGGACTCATTAAAAAAATAGCACCTGGCTGTCTCAAATGTCAAATCTCAATTCCAATAATCATGAATTATTTTTAGTTTAATTTGTAATTGCAAACTTTATGTTTGCTTTTTTCTGCAAAAGAGGTTGGTGATAAAGTGAAGGGTCTCCCCTCTTACAGGGTGTTAAGGGATAGAGTTAGAGTCACGTAAGATGATTTTTTTTACCCTTTCATATCCGGAACCCAACCCTGAATGACCCTAATTTTTAATCTTGATGACCCAAAGTCTAAAAGTACCGGAAATATTAATTTTAAATGTAAAATTTTCACTCAATTAAAGAAAAAATACATTTTTAATGAGAATAGAAATTGTTTAGTAATTCATTCATCAAAAGCATGTTTGTTGTTCATTATTTTGATTTTGCACTGATGAATTTGGACCATTCTTCAAATTCAAATTAATGCCGGTGACGGAGGCAGCTGGCAAAACGGAATTCGGGCCACGGGAATAAATTCGTGTGACACTGATCAAAGCGGGATCGATGAAAAGGGCCTTGATACTTCGGCGTACATATTTATTGAATGTGATGTATATCACCGGGATGAGGCCTAAAATTGTATGTAAAATTGATGGTTAAATATTAAATTGTTATTTCACCTTGTGAGGCAATCCAGGCATAGCTTGCGGACATGATCACCCAAATTGGTACAGGAAAATATTGCATATAAACATAGAGAAGTGTGACGAACATATGCAAAATGCCAATCAATAAAACTTGGATAAAGACCTTAAATTAAAGTTTAAGTGTGCTATTTTTTTCCTCCCTAATTTGCATTCTTTTGTTCCTAATTTAGCGTAATTTTGAATTTCCATCGTTTTTGTGGCCACAACTTGGCCAAATTTTTTTCTACCATGACAATATACCATTCGATAGTCAATATAAAAAGCTATTAGCATTATAGGGCTCGTTGGCCACTGAATTATATTTTTTTGTATCTAATAAGAGGCAAAAAGAACGCGAATTGGGTATAGGAGGGCAAAAAACGTCACATTGTAAAAAATTGTTTTATTTTACATTTGTTTTGCTTTTCCTTCGTTCTTTATTTTGCTCTTGGCCATCCACAATGTTCATTTTCTTGCGCATTAGCAAATAGAAAATGGCATAAATTAGGGGTAATCCAAATCCAATGTAAATATTATGGGCGGTGAAAAATAAATTTCGATACTAAAAAATAAATTTAAATTGATATTTATTAAATTTAAATTTACCACGCCTTCTTTGTCCTCCAAAAAATATGGAAGATGTGGATTGAAAAACCATCCAACCAAAATTCCATTGGGCACAGGTGGAATTGTTAATAATCCAAGTAAAATGCCATAAATGAGGCAAATTCCCATCCAATAATAAACTTTGCGCTTTTCAAATAAATTCTCCGCAATTCGATGGTCCCACATTTCGATGCAACGATTTAGGGCCAAAACAATGGCAACCAACGATTCCGAACAATATAGGCCTAAATTTATTATTTTAAAGTAGGGTTGCGCCCCCGCACCCGCGGGGGCCACCCCCGACGGGGATCCCCGCACTTTTTGGGTTTCACCCCCGACCCTACCCCCGCATATGCCACCCCCGCGCCCCCGCATCCCCGCAAGAGCCACCCCCGCGCCCCCGCAACCCCGCGGGGGTGAACATGCACCCCATATTATTGGATTTTTCAAGGAAAATGGGGTTCGATAGGGAAATTTTGACCTAATTTTTGTAGGATATTAAAATTTTTTATTAAAATTTTTCTCTGCGAGGCTATTTTTAGGTAAAATTTTTCGCTGCGCAGCTATTTTTGGATGAAATTTTTCTTCAAAAAAATTTTTTATTTGAAAAATGTGGCTTTTTAAAAAATTTACGCTACCCCCGCCCCCGCGGGGATCCCCGCGGGGGCCCCCGCAAGGGGTCACCCCCGAACCCGAACCCGCAAGTGCCAACCCCGCAAACCCCGACCCCCGCACAACCCGCCCCCGCACTGCGGGGGCGCAACCCTATTTTAAAGTATTCATTTTTGGTTAAAGACCAAATGCTGGCATTCCAATGATATAATTGAACAATGGACGACTGCAAAAAACATCGCCTTTGGCCGCATAAATGCCAATGATTAGGCCACTGGAATGAATATTCACCATGGAAAGGATGCCCATAAAAAGCATTAGTTTATAGCAAGATTCACGGCGATTCTCCTTCCGGGCAAATACACCCAAACAGGGCAAATAAAGTAACTTGAAAATTGTTGAATTTAATTTACAAAAATATTTGTTCACCTCAAAGAGAACATAAAGAATCAGTAAAATTATGCCAACAGCAAAATTAGTGCGATTTACGATTGGGATGGAATTGAAATCGTAAAATGAGCAATTATAATTACGATTGAATTTTTCAGAGTCCAATAAATTTTGCATTTTCTTCAATTTTTAATTATTTAAGCAAAATAATTAATGATAAAATATTTTTATCTACCAACCAACTACCATTTATTTTTTACACCAGTTTTTATTTTTTAACAGCAAAAGTAGTTTTAGACTTCTAATTAATCAAAAACCGGTTTTAGACTTAAAAATCTTATACCGATTTGTAGATCTCACCGAGACGTGCCTTTTGACATATAAATTTCTTAGTTAAATTAGTTTAAATCGAACTACTGATGAGCGAATTAAATTTTTTAAACAATATTTTCCAAATTTTGGTTTTAAACACTTTAATTTTGGGCCAAAAAGCTAATATATTATATATAATTCGATGCGTATCGTTAAGATCTATAAATTGGTATTATAAAGTTATTAAGTCAAAATCGGTTTCTGATTTATTAGATGTTAAAAACTATTTTTTTATGGAAAAAAAGTAGATTGCCTTACATAATAAATGATTGTTAAAATGGCAAATATATTTAATTAAAAAAATGAATGAATTTTCCGAAGGATCTTGTGATTTTCATTAATAAAGGAAAAGCATTTGAATAAATGAATAAATTATTAATTATAATTAAATGTGAAACATATACATGGCCTGTGGCTATGGAAAAGGGAAATATTTGATTCTTTGAATTAATTTTATCCAATATGAAAAAGTGCATCAATATTCATAGAATTTGCAATTTGAAAACAATGAAAAATATGAATATTTTCCGTTTCGTTCGGTCTTATTAAAAAATGGGCATCAGACTTTGCCGTCATATTTAATTTCCTATTTGGCTCTGATTTTTGTCAAATAAAAGTCACAATTTATATTAAATTTTATTGCAATGGATTTTGGCATATTTTTAATATTTTTTATTGGGCTTTTATTACCCCGAGAGATTAATTATTATTAATTCTATTGGGACCATTTAATTCAATTTTCTATGAATTTTACATTATAACTAACTTTTTAGTTTTTCGGTAGCCATTTACTAGGAATAGAAATAAAAACATAAATTTATAATTCGGAGTATTTTCCAATTTTCTACGGGGTTAAAAAATATTTTCGAAGTTACTTATTAGCCGAAAATTTAATTATGACCTATAATTCTTGGGCCCAACAAATTCCAAGTAGCAAAACACCAATTTAAAAATAATTATCAAAAATTCACATTAAATTAATTCAAAAAAATCAAAACAAAATTATTTGACTTTGTCATTCCAATTTCCAATAAAAAAGACGCTAAATCGGTGAAAATTTAGTCCATATCTTCCAATGCTTGACTATTAAAAGCCAAAATAATTCATCCGACGATTGATCCGAATATTAATGATAAAATGTGGAAAAATTCTGAGGAAAAGAAACTGAAAAAATTAGCAATGAAATTAGGGTTGCGCCCCCGCACCCGCGGGGGCCACCCCCGACGGGGATCCCCGCACTTTTTGGGTTTCACCTAGGGTTGCGCCCCCGTACCCGCGGGGGCCACCCCCGACGGGGATCCCCGCACTTTTTGGGTCTCACCCCCGACCCCGCCCCCGCACTTGCCACCCCCGCGCCCCCGCATCCCCGCAAGAGCCACCCCCGCGCCCCCGCACCCCCGCGGGGGTGAACATGCACCCCATATTATTGGATTTTTCAAGGAAAATGGGGTTCGATAGGGAAATTTTGACCAAATTTTTGTAGGATATTAAAATTTTTTATTAAAATTTTTCTCTGCGAGGCTATTTTTAGGTAAAATTTTTCGCTGCGCGGCCATTTTTGGATGAAATTTTTCTTCAAAAAATTTTTTATTTGAAAAATTTGGCTTTTTAAAAAATTTACGCTACCCCCGCCCCCGCGGGGATCCCCGCGGGGGCCCCCGCAAGGGGTCACCCCCGAACCCGTCCCCGCAAGTGCCAACCCCGCAAACCCCGACCCCCGCACAACCCGCCCCCGCACTGCGGGGGCGCAACCCTAAATGAAATGGAATAAATTATTTTAATTAGAATAAATTTAATTAATAATAAATTTTTAAAAATTTTTCAAAAATACAAGGCAAAATTAAAAAAATTATTTTTCCAAAATCCTCTCGATAATGAGCTCTAATCCGCCCCAATCGGTTCATTTCTCGGCTTTTTTTGGGGTCCAATAAACAACACTTTTCCTTATTTAATCATTTAAGAGAAAACAATAGAGGAAAACACCTTCAACATTATTATTGCAATTCTCAAAGCGAAAAGGCTATTCGTGCAAGGCAATCGGCAAAGCTCCGTATGTTCCGGTCCGGCCCGTCCAATTTGATCCGCATGGAACAAACCGATGTTGAGCATACCCATGAACCGGCTGTGGACATTTTGGAAGGTCGAATGAAATTGACGGAAACGGCAAAGAAATTCATTGAAGAAAAACTGCTTTTGGGAATATCAGCACAAGAAATTCGAAATGAATTCAAACATGTATGTATCAGTTAATATTGGAAATTGTTTTATTCTGAAATTATCCGAGTGCTTTGCTTGATCGATTTTGGGAATCTCGGCTTCTAGGTATCTTACAGACTCGATATGCTCTTTCGGCTCGGCATGGTCAATTTAGTCTTCGAAATTTCAATTTCAGACAGCTTTAGGATCAGAGATAGGTCGCCCGGAGCTGGGATAGGAATCTAGCGGAAAGTGTACTAAATAAGCTCAGAACACACTGAAATTAAAATTACATAGAGTAAATCGACCATGCCGAATCGAACGAACTCATTTTTGAGTCTGTACGTTAACTATAAGTCGAGATTTCCAAAATTAACCAAGGAAAGCACTTGGATAAATTCGGTATAATTAAAAATTAACCAATTTCCAATATTAGCTCTTTTTTTTTCTAATATTTTTTGCTTTTGTCAGGCCTATCGGGATCATCTAAACGATGTGCCAGATCTTATCCAAATTCGAAACCAAATTCAGGAATGCGAAGAATGAATCCTCATCTGGCCAGAAATGCTTTATCTCACGAATGAAATGACCTAGACATTTTTATTATTATTTTTGCATTAATTTATTTCCCAAGAATTAAATTTTAAAATATTATTTTTCATATTTTATATCAAAATCCTTTATAGAAAGGCCCATCCAATTATTAAAGAAGTTTTCTCACTGGTTTGAAAGATTGGCGTGATATTGGTTGGTGCTGAAAGATTTGTTTCCAATAGTTTTATTTTAGATTTTGTTCTCCGGTTAGATTTGTGTTTCATTCCGGTAAGATTTGTATTTTCCGAAAAGAAGGGTTAAATAAATTTGTGTTTTCCGGAAAGAATGGTTAAATAAATTTTTTTTTCCGGTTAGATTTGTGTTTTCCAGAAAGAATGGTTAAATAAATTTTTGCTTTCCGATTAGATTTGTATTTTTCGGAAAGAATGGTTAAATAAATTTGTGTTTTCCGGTTAGATTTGTGTTTTCCGGAAAGAATGGTTAAAAAAATTTGTGTTTTCCGGTTAGATTTGTATTTTCCGGAAAGAATGGTTAAATAAATTTTTGTTTTCCGGTTAGATTTGTATTTTTCGGAAAGAATGGTTAAATAAATTTGTGTTTTCCGGTTAGATTTGTGTTTTCCGGAAAGAATGGTTAAAAAAAATTGTGTTTTCCGGTTAGATTTGTATTTTCCGGAAAGAATGGTTAAATAAATTTGTGTTTTCCGGTTAGATTTGTGTTTTCCGAAAAGAATGGTTAAATAAATTTGTGTTTTCCGGTTAGATTTGTATTTTTCGGAAAGAATGGTTAAATAAATTTGTGTTTTCCGGTTAGATTTGTGTTTTGCGGAAAGAATGGTTAAATAAATTTGTGTTTTCCGGAAAGAATGGTTAAATAAATTTGTGTTTTCCGGAAAGAATGGTTAAATAAATTTGTGTTTTCCGGAAAGAATGGTTAAATAAATTTGTGTTTTCCGGAAAGAATGGTTAAATAAATTTGTTTTCCATTTTTATAAAATATTAAAATGTTTCCTTATTCAAAAAATTCACAAAAATTTATATACGACTGACATTGATTAATAATGAGAATTCCCTTATGAGACTGAAAATTCAACCAAAACTCACAGGTGTAAAATGTACATTTTTTTGCATAATAAATTCACTTGGGACTCATTAAAAAAATAGCACCTGGCTGTCTCAAATGTCAAATCTCAATTCCAATAATCATGAATTATTTTTAGTTTAATTTGTAATTGCAAACTTTATGTTTGCTTTTTTCTGCAAAAGAGGTTGGTGATAAAGTGAAGGGTCTCCCCTCTTACAGGGTGTTAAGGGATAGAGTTAGAGTCACGTAAGATGATTTTTTTTACCCTTTCATATCCGGAACCCAACCCTGAATGACCCTAATTTTTAATCTTGATGACCCAAAGTCTAAAAGTACCGGAAATATTAATTTTAAATGTAAAATTTTCACTCAATTAAAGAAAAAATACATTTTTAATGAGAATAGAAATTGTTTAGTAATTCATTCATCAAAAGCATGTTTGTTGTTCATTATTTTGATTTTGCACTGATGAATTTGGACCATTCTTCAAATTCAAATTAATGCCGGTGACGGAGGCAGCTGGCAAAACGGAATTCGGGCCACGGGAATAAATTCGTGTGACACTGATCAAAGCGGGATCGATGAAAAGGGCCTTGATACTTCGGCGTACATATTTATTGAATGTGATGTATATCACCGGGATGAGGCCTAAAATTGTATGTAAAATTGATGGTTAAATATTAAATTGTTATTTCACCTTGTGAGGCAATCCAGGCATAGCTTGCGGACATGATCACCCAAATTGGTACAGGAAAATATTGCATATAAACATAGAGAAGTGTGACGAACATATGCAAAATGCCAATCAATAAAACTTGGATAAAGACCTTAAATTAAAGTTTAAGTGTGCTATTTTTTTCCTCCCTAATTTGCATTCTTTTGTTCCTAATTTGGCGTAATTTTGAATTTCCATCGTTTTTGTGGCCACAACTTGGCCAAATTTTTTTCTACCATGACAATATACCATTCGATAGTCAATATAAAAAGCTATTAGCATTATAGGGCTCGTTGGCCACTGAATTATATTTTTTTGTATCTAATAAGAGGCAAAAAGAACGCGAATTGGGTATAGGAGGGCAAAAAACGTCACATTGTAAAAAATTGTTTTATTTTACATTTGTTTTGCTTTTCCTTCGTTCTTTATTTTGCTCTTGGCCATCCACAATGTTCATTTTCTTGCGCATTAGCAAATAGAAAATGGCATAAATTAGGGGTAATCCAAATCCAATGTAAATATTATGGGCGGTGAAAAATAAATTTCGATACTAAAAAATAAATTTAAATTGATATTTATTAAATTTAAATTTACCACGCCTTCTTTGTCCTCCAAAAAATATGGAAGATGTGGATTGAAAAACCATCCAACCAAAATTCCATTGGGCACAGGTGGAATTGTTAATAATCCAAGTAAAATGCCATAAATGAGGCAAATTCCCATCCAATAATAAACTTTGCGCTTTTCAAATAAATTCTCCGCAATTCGATGGTCCCACATTTCGATGCAACGATTTAGGGCCAAAACAATGGCAACCAACGATTCCGAACAATATAGGCCTAAATTTATTATTTTAAAGTAGGGTTGCGCCCCCGCACCCGCGGGGGCCACCCCCGACGGGGATCCCCGCACTTTTTGGGTTTCACCCCCGACCCTACCCCCGCATATGCCACCCCCGCGCCCCCGCATCCCCGCAAGAGCCACCCCCGCGCCCCCGCAACCCCGCGGGGGTGAACATGCACCCCATATTATTGGATTTTTCAAGGAAAATGGGGTTCGATAGGGAAATTTTGACCTAATTTTTGTAGGATATTAAAATTTTTTATTAAAATTTTTCTCTGCGAGGCTATTTTTAGGTAAAATTTTTCGCTGCGCAGCTATTTTTGGATGAAATTTTTCTTCAAAAAAATTTTTTATTTGAAAAATGTGGCTTTTTAAAAAATTTACGCTACCCCCGCCCCCGCGGGGATCCCCGCGGGGGCCCCCGCAAGGGGTCACCCCCGAACCCGAACCCGCAAGTGCCAACCCCGCAAACCCCGACCCCCGCACAACCCGCCCCCGCACTGCGGGGGCGCAACCCTATTTTAAAGTATTCATTTTTGGTTAAAGACCAAATGCTGGCATTCCAATGATATAATTGAACAATGGACGACTGCAAAAAACATCGCCTTTGGCCGCATAAATGCCAATGATTAGGCCACTGGAATGAATATTCACCATGGAAAGGATGCCCATAAAAAGCATTAGTTTATAGCAAGATTCACGGCGATTCTCCTTCCGGGCAAATACACCCAAACAGGGCAAATAAAGTAACTTGAAAATTGTTGAATTTAATTTACAAAAATATTTGTTCACCTCAAAGAGAACATAAAGAATCAGTAAAATTATGCCAACAGCAAAATTAGTGCGATTTACGATTGGGATGGAATTGAAATCGTAAAATGAGCAATTATAATTACGATTGAATTTTTCAGAGTCCAATAAATTTTGCATTTTCTTCAATTTTTAATTATTTAAGCAAAATAATTAATGATAAAATATTTTTATCTACCAACCAACTACCATTTATTTTTTACACCAGTTTTTATTTTTTAACAGCAAAAGTAGTTTTAGACTTCTAATTAATCAAAAACCGGTTTTAGACTTAAAAATCTTATACCGATTTGTAGATCTCACCGAGACGTGCCTTTTGACATATAAATTTCTTAGTTAAATTAGTTTAAATCGAACTACTGATGAGCGAATTAAATTTTTTAAACAATATTTTCCAAATTTTGGTTTTAAACACTTTAATTTTGGGCCAAAAAGCTAATATATTATATATAATTCGATGCGTATCGTTAAGATCTATAAATTGGTATTATAAAGTTATTAAGTCAAAATCGGTTTCTGATTTATTAGATGTTAAAAACTATTTTTTTATGGAAAAAAAGTAGATTGCCTTACATAATAAATGATTGTTAAAATGGCAAATATATTTAATTAAAAAAATGAATGAATTTTCCGAAGGATCTTGTGATTTTCATTAATAAAGGAAAAGCATTTGAATAAATGAATAAATTATTAATTATAATTAAATGTGAAACATATACATGGCCTGTGGCTATGGAAAAGGGAAATATTTGATTCTTTGAATTAATTTTATCCAATATGAAAAAGTGCATCAATATTCATAGAATTTGCAATTTGAAAACAATGAAAAATATGAATATTTTCCGTTTCGTTCGGTCTTATTAAAAAATGGGCATCAGACTTTGCCGTCATATTTAATTTCCTATTTGGCTCTGATTTTTGTCAAATAAAAGTCACAATTTATATTAAATTTTATTGCAATGGATTTTGGCATATTTTTAATATTTTTTATTGGGCTTTTATTACCCCGAGAGATTAATTATTATTAATTCTATTGGGACCATTTAATTCAATTTTCTATGAATTTTACATTATAACTAACTTTTTAGTTTTTCGGTAGCCATTTACTAGGAATAGAAATAAAAACATAAATTTATAATTCGGAGTATTTTCCAATTTTCTACGGGGTTAAAAAATATTTTCGAAGTTACTTATTAGCCGAAAATTTAATTATGACCTATAATTCTTGGGCCCAACAAATTCCAAGTAGCAAAACACCAATTTAAAAATAATTATCAAAAATTCACATTAAATTAATTCAAAAAAATCAAAACAAAATTATTTGACTTTGTCATTCCAATTTCCAATAAAAAAGACGCTAAATCGGTGAAAATTTAGTCCATATCTTCCAATGCTTGACTATTAAAAGCCAAAATAATTCATCCGACGATTGATCCGAATATTAATGATAAAATGTGGAAAAATTCTGAGGAAAAGAAACTGAAAAAATTAGCAATGAAATTAGGGTTGCGCCCCCGCACCCGCGGGGGCCACCCCCGACGGGGATCCCCGCACTTTTTGGGTTTCACCTAGGGTTGCGCCCCCGTACCCGCGGGGGCCACCCCCGACGGGGATCCCCGCACTTTTTGGGTCTCACCCCCGACCCCGCCCCCGCACTTGCCACCCCCGCGCCCCCGCATCCCCGCAAGAGCCACCCCCGCGCCCCCGCACCCCCGCGGGGGTGAACATGCACCCCATATTATTGGATTTTTCAAGGAAAATGGGGTTCGATAGGGAAATTTTGACCAAATTTTTGTAGGATATTAAAATTTTTTATTAAAATTTTTCTCTGCGAGGCTATTTTTAGGTAAAATTTTTCGCTGCGCGGCCATTTTTGGATGAAATTTTTCTTCAAAAAATTTTTTATTTGAAAAATTTGGCTTTTTAAAAAATTTACGCTACCCCCGCCCCCGCGGGGATCCCCGCGGGGGCCCCCGCAAGGGGTCACCCCCGAACCCGTCCCCGCAAGTGCCAACCCCGCAAACCCCGACCCCCGCACAACCCGCCCCCGCACTGCGGGGGCGCAACCCTAAATGAAATGGAATAAATTATTTTAATTAGAATAAATTTAATTAATAATAAATTTTTAAAAATTTTTCAAAAATACAAGGCAAAATTAAAAAAATTATTTTTCCAAAATCCTCTCGATAATGAGCTCTAATCCGCCCCAATCGGTTCATTTCTCGGCTTTTTTTGGGGTCCAATAAACAACACTTTTCCTTATTTAATCATTTAAGAGAAAACAATAGAGGAAAACACCTTCAACATTATTATTGCAATTCTCAAAGCGAAAAGGCTATTCGTGCAAGGCAATCGGCAAAGCTCCGTATGTTCCGGTCCGGCCCGTCCAATTTGATCCACATGGAACAAACCGATGTTGAGCATACCCATGAACCGGCTGTGGACATTTTGGAAGGTCGAATGAAATTGACGGAAACGGCAAAGAAATTCATTGAAGAAAAACTGCTTTTGGGAATATCAGCACAAGAAATTCGAAATGAATTCAAACATGTATGTATCAGTTAATATTGGAAATTGTTTTATTCTGAAATTATCCGAGTGCTTTGCTTGATCGATTTTGGGAATCTCGGCTTCTAGGTATCTTACAGACTCGATATGCTCTTTCGGCTCGGCATGGTCAATTTAGTCTTCGAAATTTCAATTTCAGACAGCTTTAGGATCAGAGATAGGTCGCCCGGAGCTGGGATAGGAATCTAGCGGAAAGTGTACTAAATAAGCTCAGAACACACTGAAATTAAAATTACATAGAGTAAATCGACCATGCCGAATCGAACGAACTCATTTTTGAGTCTGTACGTTAACTATAAGTCGAGATTTCCAAAATTAACCAAGGAAAGCACTTGGATAAATTCGGTATAATTAAAAATTAACCAATTTCCAATATTAGCTCTTTTTTTTTCTAATATTTTTTGCTTTTGTCAGGCCTATCGGGATCATCTAAACGATGTGCCAGATCTTATCCAAATTCGAAACCAAATTCAGGAATGCGAAGAATGAATCCTCATCTGGCCAGAAATGCTTTATCTCACGAATGAAATGACCTAGACATTTTTATTATTATTTTTGCATTAATTTATTTCCCAAGAATTAAATTTTAAAATATTATTTTTCATATTTTATATCAAAATCCTTTATAGAAAGGCCCATCCAATTATTAAAGAAGTTTTCTCACTGGTTTGAAAGATTGGCGTGATATTGGTTGGTGCTGAAAGATTTGTTTCCAATAGTTTTATTTTAGATTTTGTTCTCCGGTTAGATTTGTGTTTCATTCCGGTAAGATTTGTATTTTCCGAAAAGAAGGGTTAAATAAATGTGTTTTCCGGAAAGAATGGTTAAATAAATTTTTTTTTCCGGTTAGATTTGTGTTTTCCAGAAAGAATGGTTAAATAAATTTTTGCTTTCCGATTAGATTTGTATTTTTCGGAAAGAATGGTTAAATAAATTTGTGTTTTCCGGTTAGATTTGTGTTTTCCGGAAAGAATGGTTAAAAAAATTTGTGTTTTCCGGTTAGATTTGTATTTTCCGGAAAGAATGGTTAAATAAATTTTTGTTTTCCGGTTAGATTTGTATTTTTCGGAAAGAATGGTTAAATAAATTTGTGTTTTCCGGTTAGATTTGTGTTTTCCGGAAAGAATGGTTAAAAAAAATTGTGTTTTCCGGTTAGATTTGTATTTTCCGGAAAGAATGGTTAAATAAATTTGTGTTTTCCGGTTAGATTTGTGTTTTCCGAAAAGAATGGTTAAATAAATTTGTGTTTTCCGGTTAGATTTGTATTTTTCGGAAAGAATGGTTAAATAAATTTGTGTTTTCCGGTTAGATTTGTGTTTTGCGGAAAGAATGGTTAAATAAATTTGTGTTTTCCGGAAAGAATGGTTAAATAAATTTGTGTTTTCCGGAAAGAATGGTTAAATAAATTTGTGTTTTCCGGAAAGAATGGTTAAATAAATTTGTGTTTTCCGGAAAGAATGGTTAAATAAATTTGTGTTTTCCGGAAAGAATGGTTAAATAAATTTGTGTTTTCCGGAAAGAATGGTTAAATAAATTTGTTTTTTCCGGAAAGAATGGTTAAAATTTGTGTTTTCCGGTTAGATTTGTATTTTCCGGAAAGAATGGTTAGATAAATTTGTGTTTTCCGGTCAGATTTGTATTTTCCGGAAAGAATAGTTAAAAAAAATTTGTGTTTTCCAATTAGATTTGTTTTTCCGGAAAGAATGGTTAAATAAATTTGTGTTTTCCGGTTTGATATGTTTAATTCCGGTATTTTCCGAAAACAGAAATAAATGGGAAATTTTATTGGATGAATAAAAATTAAAATAAAAGAAAAATTCCATTGGGATTGGGAGTAAAACAAAAATAAAATCCAATTTTAAAATAAATTAAAAATTAAAAAATTAATATTTTTCGCCCGTCATTTCTTGATTGACGGGCACTCGCTGCACACAAACAAATTTGCAGGACAAAAAATTTTTTTGGTGGACCTAGATGGCAACAAACAAAACTGCTGATTACGAGCGCTCGTGAGCAGTAAATTTTTTTTGCCGGACATAAACCAAAAGCGGTGATAAATGATAAGTGGGGAGTGTAGCAGGACGAGAAAAATGAGGGGAAGGAATTTTTGGGAGAATTATGGAGGAATTGGAATTAGGGGGATCAGTCAATCATTTTTTCCTTCCCTAAATGGGCCAATTTGTTTGTTTGATGGTGCACATGAAAAATGGACTTTTTCCTGTAAAGTCTTAGAGCGGCCATCAAATTGATGGACTCAAAATTTTGGAGGCGAATGGCAGCCTTATCATCCACTATAGCAGCAAACACAAAATTTTGGGTCCAAATTTTGGCCATAACCAAAAAAATGGCGGCGACATGACGGCGCCAATCGACCCCACTAATTTTTTGAATGCCCTCCCCCGGTCAAGGTTCGCTAACATCCAAGGGAGCCAATCTGCTGATCGGAGGCAAGGACCAAAAAAAGTTGGCGCCACTGGGGTCGTCGCATGAGCGTCCGCCCCAAAATTTGGCCATATAAAAGCGGGAGCATGAATTAGCCAAAATCATCACATCAAATCAACTCATCCAGTCTACAAAACAACAGCGACCAAACCAAAACAAATTGTGTGCCCAAAACCAGTGCTGAACATTGCCCAAGGACCCATCAACACACCGCGGACTGACCGACGAAACAAAATGCGACCACTTCTCTTGTTGATGGCCGTTGGCCTCTGCCTCTTCGGCAATGTGGCCTTGGCCAAACAACACCAAAACCGGTTCCGATCGCCATTCAACAGTAATGAACAGGACACGGATGGACAACAACAAAAAATGCGGGCCCCAGCTTTCCAACCCGGCCGCACCTACCAATTCCAATACAATGCCCAAATTGCCTCCGGCCTCATTGCCCAGGACGAACAAAGCCAAGCGGATGCCCAACAAAAGGCCATCACCCGCATTCAGGCACAGGCCAAGATCACCTTTGGCTCGGAACGTCATGCCCAACTGTGTTGCGCCAAATCCGAACTGGCCAACTGAATGAACCCGTCGAGGATGAGCAACAAGTTCAGCCAATGAGCATTTTCGAGCCGGTGAGAATGTTGGGGGAAGGGCAAATTAATGTGAATTGAAAACATGGGGATAGATACATATTTAAGAGTGCCAAAAATTGGGATAAATGGCATTTTGAATTTCCCTCGGGGGTATGAATGGTTTTTTGATTGCCAAATTTGGGATAGACTTTATAGTGTCTGGGGGAATTAATTCATTTCAATTTCAAGAGTGCCAAAATTGAGAGGGAATGAATCTAATTTCGAGTGCCAAAATCCAAAATTGAGAGAAAAGGGTTTGGAAAGAATACATTTCGATTAGTCTAAAAAATTTTTTGAGCCATAATCCAATTCAAAATATGTTCAAAAATTATTCAATTTCATTTTATCCCTGATTTTGAGAAGTGCCTAAAAATTTATATAGCCAAAATTTTTGGAATTGGCACTTTCAAACAATTCAAAAATATTCGAATTCATTCATTTCTCATTGAGCATTCCCAGGCTATTTAATTTTATCCCGCGGTAGCAAAAATTTAAAGCCAAATTTGATATTTTTTTGGAATGGTCCCTCAAAAGAATGGCCCAATTTTTGATCAAATCCAATGGCAATTCCAAATTAGATTCCCGAGCTAAAATTTGGCATATTTTCTAGGGTTGCGCCCCCGCACCCGCGGGGGCCACCCCCGACGGGGATCCCCGCACTTTTTGGGTTTCACCCCCGACCCTACCCCCGCATATGCCACCCCCGCGCCCCCGCATCCCCGCAAGAGCCACCCCCGCGCCCCCGCACCCCCGCGGGGCTGAACATGCACCCCATATTATTGGATTTTTCAAGGAAAATGGGGTTCGATAGGGAAATTTTGACCAAATTTTTGTAGGATATTAAAATTTTTTATTAAAATTTTTCTCTGCGAGGCTATTTTTAGGTAAAATTTTTCGCTGCGCGGCCATTTTTGGATGAATTTTTCTTCAAAAAAAATTTTTATTTGAAAAATGTGGCTTTTTAAAAAATTTTCGCTACCCCCGCCCCCGCGGGGATCCCCGCGGGGGCCCCCGCAAGGGGTCACCCCCGAACCCGTCCCCGCAACCAACCCCGCAAACCCCGACCCCCGCACAACCCGCCCCCGCACTGCGGGGGCGCAACCCTAATATTTTCTGAATTGATCCCTTCAAAAATATGTTAACCAATTTATTCAAATTCAAATACATTAGGAATACTCAATCACTCAAAAATAAGCATCATTTTAAATTGGCCTCTTCAAAAATATTTTTTCCACCAGTTTTGCTCACAAATCCAATGGGTATTCCCTCAAGCTCAAAATTAAATTCTATTAATTCAATTTTCCATTCATATTCACAGAAACAAATTTCATCGGACAAGAAGCGCCTGCTGGAACGTTGCTGCCAATTTGACTATGCCGATGGGGTCATAGAACGCGTCCAATTCGACCAAGAGGACGAGACCTGGTCTAAGAACATGAAGAGGGGCGTCCTCCAAATGATCCAGCTGAATTTGAAGAGGAACAATGCCCAAGGATTGCGCAACGAAATGAACGACCAACAACAAGGCGAGGACCAACAAGATGAGGACAATGAACAAGAAAATGGCCGCCAACAACAACAGGACAAGGACACACTCGCAATGAGCTTCACCATCCCTGAGGTGAGAATGGGAGAGGGAAGGGGATACTTTATTTGAAGGGGAAATTGAGATGAAGGATTAGGGCTTCATTATTGTAAGGGGAATTGGCCATTTTGGAATAGGAATTCCATAGAAAAGGGGGGATTCGATGGACTCACTAAAAATTGGATTTGAATGGATTGACCACCTTTGTTAGGAGGAATTTAGGGAATTGGCCCCTTTGAAAGGGAATGTGTTTTAATTTCTGGGGTTTCGGGATTAAGCCTTTTATTTCATTGGTCCTTTGTAGGGGAATTTGAATAAAATAGTCAACTAAAAGAGAGATTTGGACCTTGAAAAGAGTTTGGACTTATTGAAAAGTGGGTAATTTCTGATTGATTCTTAGAATGAAGAATTTGATTAGATTAGCCCATTGGAATTAAGATTAGAAAGAATTGACTCTTATTGAAAAAGAGGGAATTCGATAGGCTTTGAGCTCTCATAGAAGGGAGAATTTGGTGGAATTGGCCCATTGAAATGATAGAGGATTTAAGTGATTCGGTTACCAATATTTTTGCTGAAAATTTTATTTGAATATTTAATAAACTTGACCTATTTTGGGAAAAATTATTCAATCCCTTTTTTCCCCTTTGCAGATTGCCGTTGAAGGCCAATGCCAAACACAATACACCATCAGCACGGCCAACCCATCGCAACGTTGCACACCGGATGACCAAACTCCATGCTCATTCAATGTGACCAAGTCCATCAATTTCAAGCAGGTCAGTATCCCCAGTCCCCATAAAATTTGGGCTTTTTAAAATTCATTTTAATCTTTTTGGCCTGATTAAAATTTCATTAAATATTTTTGACCTTTTTCAAATTCCAATTAAATGTTTATGCCTTCTAAAAATTGAATTAAACTTTTTGACCTTGGCCTTTTTAAAATTATATAAATATTTTTTTTGATCTTTTTAAAAATTCAAATTTTCAATTGTTTAAATATTTTATGGCCTTTTTCAAATTCCTTAAATTAATTTGGCCTTTTTAAAAATTTATTCAACTTTTTTAGTGTTCCAAAATTGCGGATGTTGCCTTCGGCTACCAAACCCAACAACAACAGCCACAATGTGCCCAATGCCAACAACAATTCCAGGAACAAATGCAACAAGAAGGATGCCCTCGGGGAAATTGCTTCTACAACGCCGCAGGCCAATCCCAATCCAATGCGCAACATCCGTGTGCCAAATGTGACCCGAAGGAAGTCAAGGAACAGAAGGTGAGCAATTTTGGGACCATTAAAATAATTATTAAAAAGAAAAGATTAGGAAACATTTATAGACATTTTTTTTAGAAAGTGCTAAAAATGTAAGCAAAAAATGGCCCAAAATGCCATTAAAATTATGCCAAAATGTGTTGGGAAAGAATGGGACTAATTTTAATCTAATTTATCCCAAAAGATAATGGCGACCAAATTTTTACACAAAATATATTAAAATTGCACAAAATCCAACCAAAATTTTGCCAAAAAATTAGCCAAAATTTCACACAAAATCAAATAGATTTATGCACAAAGATTCGGGGAAACATTCCACAAAATGCTATTTAATTATATCAAAATATTTGGGCCAAAAATGGCAATAAAACAGGATAAATTTAAGACAAAGATTTAAGTCAAAATGGCACAAAAAAGATCCCAAAATTAATCAATTATCCCATCATATATAGGTTGACCGTACCACCGTTCTTCGCTATGTGCTCAAATGTGGCTCACAAAGCAGCCAAAAATCGGAAGAAAAGTGCCAAAATTGTTGCCAATTGGAACGCACCGAACTGCTGTCCCAATATGTATACAAAAATTCCAAAGTGGAGAATGGCCAATACGGCTCGGCGATGCACACAGTGGTCTCGGCCCAACTTCAACTCAGTCAAGTGGAACAACAACAAGAGCAAGTGCCAACCCAAAGTGCCAGCCAGGATGAATCGCTGATGTACTCCAATGAATGGGAGACGGAGGAGAAACGATTCTATATGGTAAGCGGCGGATTTGAGTGAGGGGAATGATAACTGTTGGGATGGGAAACAAAAAAATCGCCTCGGGCATTATATGGGGAATTTTGACCTATTTATACAAAACAAAAGACATTATCTTCCATATATTTATTTCCACCATTTTCCTCCAAAATTTAATTTGGAGTGCCATTTAATTTTTTGAAATTAATTTCCTTCTTTTAACCTTTCGATCAAAAAATTCTTCTTTAATAAATTTCTAATTAAACAAATTTAATTTTTCTATTTTTACCCCATTCAAAATCAAATTTCTCCATCCTTCCTAATCATTCATTCCCCCATTTTGTACAACAGTACGGCGACGATCAATATCCCGACCCGAAAAGCCAACCATTCCAGCAAGTGCCAAAAGTGAATCAAGCCAGTCAAGCATTGCGCAAATTGGTTCAGGCCACCCAAGACCAACAACAGGGAATTGAGCCACAACAGGCCATTGAATTGCAAAAGCTGGTCCAAATGTTGCGGATGAGCTCCGGGCAGGACCTTCAACAAATCCAACAACACGCCGTCAACCAACAACACGAACAACAACAGGACCGACAAAAGGCCAAGCAAATTTTCATGGATGCGCTGGCCACATGCGGAACAAGGAATTGTGTGAAAAAGCTGGCGGAACAAATCAAGAAGGAGGCAAGTGGTTTTTTGAGGGGGGAATTGGGGAGAAAAAAATTTAAATGCTTTTTATCCAATTAAATAGGTGACATTTTTGGGATTTTTAGGCAAATCTTTCAAAAAAAAGCCATAAAGAAATTATTAAAAAGGCTAAATTATGAAATGAATGCAAAAATAAAATTAATAAATGAATCCAAAGTTTGCATTTATTTTTTAGCATTTTAGGGCAACTTACCATTTTTCAATTTCAAAAATAAATTATCAAATTTCAATTTCCTTTTCCACAGGACATGTCCACCCTCAAATGCGCCCAATCCTTGAACCAATTGACCAATTTGCCGGCTCCATCCGACCAAATTGTCCAAACCGTCCAACATTTGTGCACCCAATCCGAACGGGTCAAACAGTGTCCGGCACTCCGCCAATCCTGCTGGCTCACCTTCGGTGCGTTGGTCAACGAACTGTGCCAACACAAAACGCAAAAGAGTGCTCAACAAAGTGTTTACGGCATGCAATCCGGATTCGCCCAACAGGAACAATGCTCAGCGGACAAAAAGCAACAATACAAACAAGTAAGGATAATTAATTAATTACCAATTTGATGGGTAAGGGGAAGAATTTTTTATAGGGGAATCTGCCATTTTGAAAAGGAAGGAAAAATTTGGGGCTGAAATTAGGGGGAATTAGGAAGTCCATCTTTTTGATTGGCTTGCTGGCCAAAAATGCCGGTCCAATTCCTGGGCCATATTCCAAAATGTTTTGGAATTTTTTCTGGCGATGAAATTGATAATACAATTTTTGAATTTTGGCTTTCAACTTTTGGGCCAATCCTATAATAATATTTTTTGGAATTTGTCAATAAAATTCATTCATTCCTTCCTTTAGACAATGCTGAACGAATTCAAAAATGCCGAAACCACCACCCAAAAAGTGTTGGCCTTGAGCGCACTTGGAAATGCCGGAATCGACACAGCCACCCCTCAATTGGCCGAAATCATCAAGGACAAACAGGAACAACGCGTTGTCCGTGTCAAGGCCATCGATGCCCTCCGAAGTTTGCGCACCCAACAGCCACGGCAAATCCAGCAAATTTTGTTGCCAATCTTCCAGAACACCCGCGAACAACCCGGTAAATTTTTTCATATGAATAAGCTTGAAGAGGAAAATTTATATCATTTTATATAGCTTTGATTGGGTTTAATTGATTAGAGAAAGAATTATTAAAGATTTTATTGGAAAAATAGACAAAAAAAATTTTGGGGAAAAATGACAAAATAGGCCTTTCTTGAACCTACTCATTCTGGGTTCCTTTTTTGGCAAATTTCATTGACACTTACTTTTTGACCAATTTCAGTTTAAATTTTTTGGCCAAATTTCAATTTAATTATTTTTGGCCAATTTCATTTTAAATTTTTGGCCATAATTAATTTAATTTTTTTTCGTTAATTTCAGTTCATTTTTTAGGCAATTTCAATTTATTTTTTTGGGCCAATTCCCATTTAATCAATCATTTCTCAATTCCCCCTCTATACAGAAGTGCGAACGGCAGCATTTGCCATCCTCATGTACACTTTGCCGGAACAAGCTGTCCTCGACCAATTGGCCTACACCATTAGCCAAGAGCCCAACAAGCAAGTGCAGGCATTCGCCTACAAGACGATGAAAATGTTGGCCAATTCCCAAAATCCAGTGCATGAACAAATGTGAGTTCAAATTTTTTAGCGGTCAAAGAGGAAAATGGCACGATTTGAAGCCATTCTTTTGGCCATATCTCAATAGGGAAGGGACTAATTCAGGATGACAATATGCCATTTGAAAGCCCTAAATGTCCTCTAAAAAGTGGCAAATCTGATTTTAAAAATTTTAAAATAATTCATAAAATTTTTGGCTTTTCCTCCAAAAATGGGTTTTATTATACTCAACAAACCTCGGACATTCTTTTGGCCATATTTCAATAAGGACGCAAACAATGCTAGAAAACATGCCATTTAAAAGTCCTAAATGTCCTCTAAAAAGTTGCCTTCCTAATTTTTTGAAAATTTAAAACATTTTGTAGAATAAATGGCTTTAAATCAAAATAATTCGGGTTCATTTAACTCAAAGGCGTGTAACTCTTTTAAAATTTGAAATTCATCAAATTTGAAAATGCCAAATTGTAAAGGACACTTTGGGCTTTCAAATTGTATAAAAATTTTCCAAATTGGCATTTGCCTCGACGTGATATAGTCAAAAGAATGGCACAGTCTCCTCTCGGAAATACCAATGCCAACAAAAATAGGCCATTTTTAAAATTTTTAACAAAAATTTTCAATTTTTTGCCAAAATTAGAAATACCATTGCCAAGAAAAATCATTTTAAAATTCACCACTAAAAATTTTCAGCTCCAAACATGCCAAAAACGCATTGAAACTGGCCAACGTCGACGAACAACAATTGCGTGCCAGCGGAAAATGGGAAATTCCAACTTGCTCAAAACAACAACAAGAAGGATTGTTCATCAATTTGGCCACCACCATCTCACAACGATCCTCCCTGCCAGCCTATGCACACGCTCAAATCGACTCGGTGCTCAACGACCAATTCCACATCAACGATTTGAAGTTGTACATGATGCAACAGGATGCGGAACAATGGTGGGTTAATTAGTAGATATTCTTGGGGAATTATAATATTAGCTCAATGTCCATTCCAGATTACTTTTCGGGCCTCTGGGAATCCTTGATATTTTTTTTATTTTGGATTAGACCTCATCGTCAAATTCTTTGACTATTTCCATTTATAATTTATGTAGGCCCCCCATTGATTTTGGCAATTTTTAATTAAGTCTTTGGCATTTTGGAATAAACTCCCACAGATTTAAGCCACCAGTTATTTTGATTTTCTGAATTAAGCTCTTAGCTCTTACTAAAAGATTTCAACCACATTGGATTAAGCCTCCAGGGATATTTTGGACATATTGGATTAAGCTGGGAATCCTTTGGCCATTTTGGTTTTGGAGATTTTGGTTATTTTGGATTAAGCCCAAAGGGATTAAGGGGATTTTAGATTAAGCCTTCAGTAAATTCGTCTTTTTATTTTGGCTAAAGCCCCCAAAAGCATTTTCTGATCATTTTAATATAATTTTTCATTCCTCAATTTTATCCAAAATTTCACAGGTATGAACAAGCCGGCTACCAATTCGGCGCTTTCTCCACCAAAAAGACCCGAGGCCAACGCCGTTCATCCGATGAAACCTCCTCGGACGCCACCGAATACAATGAGAACAGCCGTCAATCCCTCCGGAACATCTACTCCGCATTGGGCATCAAAAGCCGACGCTCTTACCCAACATCCTCTGCCCAAAACCAACAACAACAAGGCCAACAACAGCCATTCGCCATGGCCTGCTTGCGCATTTCGGACGTGGACACCGCATGCATTGCCCTCGATGAACAAGCCGGACCCGAACAAATGGGCGCACCAATTCAAGCCGTGTTGGACTCGCTGAAGAGTAGCCAAAAACCAAGTCTGGCTCGCATCTTCCAATTCGTCCAAGACGGTCAGCAAATTCGGTCGACAATGGCCATTAGCTTGTTGGAGAAGGAGGCGGTGATCCCGATGGCATTGGGCATCCCACTCCGGATGATGAACACTGTTCCAGTGCTGGCAACGATTCAAGGAACGGCCAAAATTGAGCGAGCAGAAAGTGGCAGCGGCTCCCATGCTTTCAAGGTCAAAATCGAGGCTCGACCAATGGTCAATGGAGTCCACATCCAGAAAATGGTAAGCAAATTGTGTGGTTATGGGGGAAGGGTAAAGGGAAGGAAATGGGCCTAAAATGTCATTTGGCCACATTAAACTATTAAGCCATTTGGTCACAATATGCTGGGAGGCCATTAGGCCAAATTAAACTAGGAGGCCTTTTGGCCACATTAAACTATTAAGCCATTTGGTCACAATATGCTGGGAGGCCATTAGGCCAAATTAAACTAGGAGGCCTTTTGGCCACATTAAACTATTAAGCCATTTGGTCACAATATGCTGGGAGGCCATTAGGCCAAATTAAACTAGGAGGCCTTTTGGCCACATTAAACTA
The DNA here is from genome assembly GCA_030063045.1 of Pratylenchus scribneri. NCBI lineage: Eukaryota > Metazoa > Nematoda > Chromadorea > Rhabditida > Pratylenchidae > Pratylenchus > Pratylenchus scribneri. The sequence goes on along the minus strand of JAQSEB010000111.1, from coordinate 961,673 downwards.
TTAAGCCATTTGGTCACAATATGCTGGGAGGCCATTAGGCCAAATTAAACTAGGAGGCCTTTTGGCCACATTAAACTATTAAGCCATTTGGTCACAATATGCTGGGAGGCCATTAGGCCAAATTAAACTAGGAGGCCTTTTGGCCACATTAAACTAGGAGGCCTTTTGGCCACATTAGACTAGGAGGCCTTTTGGCCACATTAAACTAGGAGGCCTTTTGGCCACATTAGACTAGGAGGCCTTTTGGCCACATTAAACTAGGAGGCCTTTTGGCCACATTAGACTAGGAGGCCTTTTGGCCACATTTACCTGAAAGGCAATTTGGCCGCTTTAGATTTTTGGTTTAAATTTGGCCAAAAAACAATCAAAAAATTTCCCTCTTTTACAGGAAGCCTGGACCCCCTTCTTGGTTTCCGGTGTTGAATCAATCCGCTCCGTTGAGGCCAACATTCCACTGAACGTTGAACTCTCCAACAATAACCAACACGGACTTCAAGCCAAGGTGAAAGTGCCGGAAGGAAACACCAAATTGTTCGGTGCACACTCCCTACCAGTGTCCTACTGCGGTGAGGTCCAACAATCCAGCGGATTGGTGAATGAACCACGTCATGTCCGGGCAATTCAAAATCCAAAACTCAACCGCCAACAACACGAGAAGAACACCGTTGTGGGTCAACAAAGTTTCGGCATTCCATTGCACGTAGAAGGTTGGTACCCATTTTGTTGATTTAATTGTTAATCTAGAGCTTTTTAATGCCCTATTTCCTTTCAAACTCTCTAAATAATAATCTTCCTTTCAATAACATTCAAATCTTCCATTTTAGCCCACTACCACTGGCCTTCTCAGCCGTCCAGCTTCCCCGAATTCACGCAAATGTTGATGGCCACCGAGAACGCAATCCACGTGACCTGCAAGTCCACCCAAAACAGCCCGCAAGAAGTTATCTTCCGACTCGATGGGGAACATTTCCAGCCTGGCAACCAGAATCAACACCGTGAAATGAGCCAAAGCCTCAATGACTTTTATGCCAACAAATTTGAGCAAGCCGATTCCGATGAAAATGACTATGAGGTGAGAAAGGGGGAATTTGAGTGGTTGGTTGAATTCAATTTTCAAGTGAATATTAAATTTAAAATTTAGCAATTTTAGACCATTTTATAATGCAGATTTCGGATGAATTAATTAGAAAGAATTAATTTGGATTTAATTGGAAATTGCAAAAGTTTTGATCAAAAAGTGTCAAAATAGGCCAGAATCCATCAATTTTCGTATTATAGGCCTTAACCATTGGCCATTTATGTTTTTAATAAATTATTTTGATATCAAAATGTTCTCAAGAAAGAGCTTAATTCAATGTTACGAAAATTTAATTAATAACTCAAAAAATTACTGACTGAGATTTTGGCCATATTGGCCATTAAAAAAATGATTCATTGTAATTTTCCAATTCCAGGACTACCAACAAGAGGACAACAACCAACGAGGCCAAAAGCTCCAGAACTTCTTGACCACCTACCAGCCACGAAAGCAATACAAACATGCACTGAAGGCAACCGTTTTGACCATTGGTGGGGCAAAGGAATTCCGTGCCAGCGCCGAAGTGCAAGCCCACTGCGATGCCAAACTCCAAGTTTGCCAAGTGCAATTGGACGCCCAACGCAACAAAATCGGCAGTGAACAACAACGCTGGACAATGCAAGCCAAAGCCCAACTGGTGATGCCGGAAACCGTGAGCTCAACTGCGGAAATGGCCCAATTGATTGCCGAGAAGAATGCCAAATTCGCATGCAAGGCCGAATGCCAATGGGGCGCAGACCAGAAGCAGAAGATCCAAATTCGGATCCAAGGCGAGCAGGTCCAACGGTCGGCATGGAGGCAACAATTGCAGCAACAAGGAAACAGCCGCCAACAACAACAGGAACAACAACGCCTGAAACGACGCAGTGCATTCTTGAACAAATTCGATTTGGAGGCACAATACTCCGGGCTGAAGCCATCCACCCAAAATACATTCGCACGAGCATTGGAGCTGGTCAAATCCGCCTACTATTGGAACACGAATTCCGAGCTGATCCCATTCAACCAACGCCAACAACAGAATGGACAAGAGAATGGAAAGGTGAGAAAATGGGGGAGATTTTTTGGGAGTTTAGATTTGGATTTTCGAATTGGATTTGATCTATAGGAGAAGATCGCTTTGATTTAGACTTGGTCCTAGGAGAAATTTTAGGTAAACGTAAATCCATAAAACATAACTCTAACCAACTGAGGGGGTAAAATCATTCCGGAAAACACAAATCTAACACAAAAGTAGATAAATCTTTCCACAAATCTAACTGACTCAATTCAAACAAACACAGATCCTTGCCACAATGGTCATCGACCCAATCACCCAAAAGCACGCCAACATCTCGGTCAAAACACCCAGCCAACTGGTCCGGCTCCAACAAATCCAACTGCCGATCCAGGCGCGCCCTTTCCCCTTGGTCCGCCAGAATGCGCAGAGCATCCGATCCATCGGCCAATTCATTGGGCGCCAGGAGTTGATGAGCCGAGCTGAATGCACAGTCGACGGCAACCGTGTGAACACATTCGGTCAGATTTTAGGCAATTTTCAAAAAATAATCCTTTTGGCATTTTTAGACAACCAGGAATACAGCTCGCCACTGTCCACCAAATGCTACTCAGTTTTGGCCAAAGACTGCGGCTCCGATCAATCCGACTTTGTTGTGCTGATGAAGGCCCTCCAACAAGGCAAAAATGGCCAAAATGTAGGAGGAAATTTGAAGGAAATTAATTTTAATCTTTGACATTTTCAGAAGTTGAAAGTGATTTTCCCAATGGCCACCATCGAATGCCAGACCAAATCATGTGCCAATGGCCAATGCAAATCCCAATCGCAGCAACAACAACGCGCCGGTGAACAAATCCAATGCGAAGTGAACGGCCAAACCGTCAAAACCGATGACGAATCCCAATATGTGGACTTCAACAATGCGCAGAAGAGTGATGTTACAGTCCATGTGCCCGGTGCCATCTCCGTGCGATTCAATGGTCGAAAGGCATGGTTGAAAGTGAACGGCGCATACAAAAATGCCCAATGCGGACTTTGCGGCCATTACGATGATCAACAGGATGGCGAGAATGAATGGCGCATGAGCAACAACAAAATTGGTGGGTTTTGGAGGATTTAATCAATAATTTTGGAAATAATCGATTTAAAATTCTCTAACTCAAATTGAATAAAATAGTGGGGAAAAATTTTTTTGAACTCTTTCCTTTTCATCCAAAACTTTTACAATTCCATAAGTAAAACCCAAAAATGGAAATTTAATCAATTATGCCAAGTTTTCTTCTCTTTTTAAATCCTAAAATTGAATAATTCTCGGAGGCCACCTTTTAGGAAAATCTAAAATTTGAATAATGCTGGAATTTTTTCCAGTCTTCTCTCTTACAAAAATCTACTTTAAAATCAAACCAATCCTTTAAATATTGAATTTAATCCACCTTTAACTATCTCCTTTACCTTTAGATATTAATTTGAATAAATCTTTGATGATGCCCTTGAGCAAAAAATTCCCAATTTTAATTTGAACAATTCCGTGAATTTTTCTGTCTTATCAAAAAAAATTATTTTTAAAATTTACATTGATCCCTAAAATTTACCCAAACCACATTCTAATCCTTCATTTTCAGCCTCCGATTTGGCCACATTCCACCGCTCATATGCCCTCCAAAGCCAAGGCGAATGCAACCAACAAGATTTGGACGACTTCTACCAAGAAAATAGCCAAAAAATCCGCCAACGCTACCAACGAAAACAACAACAAAATGACGACAGCGATGAATACAACAATGGCAATAATGATGAGGAGGAATGGGAATTGGAGAACTTCGACGGCAATTTCCAATCGGATGAACGCCGAAGTGGAAACAACAATAATGACTATGGCTGCGATGATGACGATGACAATTGCAATTCATTCAACAACAACAACCAAAAGAATGGCAAAAACGAAAAGAATGGACGCAAACAGGGCAAAAAGATTTGTAAGTTTTGTCTTTTTGGCATAGATTTTGATCCTGGCCCCGTTTATAATTACTCATTAGAACCAATTTTGATAAAGAGCAGACTTTTGGCTATTAAAATATATTAATTTTATTTAAATTGGTTTTGAATTGATTGAATTATGCTCAAAAATCTTTAATGACCTTTTACTATGGACTAGCAAAATTTTTAGTTGTTTTTTGGGCATAATTAAATCAATTCTGAACCAAATTAAATAAAATCAATATTATTGGATAGTCAAATGCCTACTCTTTAATTATAATTCAGTTCTTATAATGAGTTATTAACAAGAACAGCGCTAAATTGGAACATTCTCCCCACATTTCAATGCCAATTTACAATTTCACAAAATTTCAGCCCCGGTCAAGAAGACAAAAGTTGTGGAGATGAACCATGACATCTGCTTCTCCAAAGAGCCAGTGAAGCAATGCCCACAAGGCACCGTGCCATCGGACCGAACCACCAGTGACTTTGGCAGCAGCAGTTCATCAAGCAGCCAACAAGACGACGATGATGACAATGCCGAAGGCGAAACAACCAAAAATGTGTCCTACATTTGCATGAACCGTTCCAGCTCGGAGGCTCGCCGTCTTCTCCGCCAATATCGCCAGGGCCAACGTGTGCTGAATGTGCAATCCCATGGCCACAGCATGGTTTTGCCAACCAAACAGCCACGGGCATGCCGACGGGCCTGAATGGAATATGAATGAAGAATGCCCGAAAGGATGAAATGAATTGGATGTTTTGATGATGAAAATGATCCCTTGTGACCCGGGGTGCCCTTTTTGGTTTAGTCTCCTTTCCCCCAAATTTAGTCAAAATGTTTAGTCCCCCGTAGTTCCAAAAAATAACACATTGTGTCGTAGTTTTTGAGTAGTTCCCAAAATATCACATTTGTGTTGTAATTTCAATTTTGCACCTGTCGCGCGCGTCCGGGATCCACTTTTCTTAAATGTTGAATAAATACAACGAGCATTAATTATTGTGCAAATTTTTGATTTGAATGGGGGGGGGGGGGGGTGGGGGGAGGTGGGGGAATTGATCAAAGGGAAAGTTGGCATCTGTTGAACATAGTTTTGTGTACTTTTCCGACGTTTGGCTCTCATTATTTGGACTTCAATTTCCCTTTCGCCCTAATCCCCATTCCCAACATTAAAGCATTCTTTCTCCGACCTTTGATATTTGCCAACTTCAATTTGGACTTTTTTACTTCAATTCTTAATCCAATTTCCTCTCCCAATCCCAAAAATCCATTTCCCATATATTTTCCCCTGAAAATTTGCGCCAAAATCCGAAAATTTGAAGATATGATGATCTACTGAAGTTGTTTTTGGTGACATTTTCCACCAACTTTTGCCATTCCATTTGCCTTCGAATTATCCTTCAATTCCCAATCCCAACAATCCAATTCTCAAACATTTCCCTCAAACATTTGTGCACTTCCCTTCTCTCTAAATATCCAAAAAAAAAATACAATGGCATTTTTCGGCAATTATTTTGAGTTTAATGGGAAGGTTGAAGTAAATTAGAGAAAGGAAAAAGTGGAGATTTTGCATGTTTTTGTTGATGTTTCTGACATTTGGCATTCCATTGGCCTTCGAATTATCCTTCAATTCCTAATTCCCGATCCCGACAATTCATTTCCCATACTTTTTCCCTCGAACCACAAATATATTTGGCCTTTCTTCTCCCTACGCCCTACCTAAATAACCCAAAATGAATAATTAATTGATTGGATGAAGGAATTTGAATTATTTGATGATTGATGATCGCCACTTTTTCACCGTCGTTTGTCTCCTCTCCAATTTGAACTTTAATTTCTTTCCTTATTAATCTCAATTCCCAAAATCACAAACACAAATCCACATACCGTAAATTCTTTATTATAAGACCTTTTATGAGGTAAATTTGTTTCAGTGCCTATAATTTGCCGTAGGGTTACAATAACTAATTTTTAGCAATTTTACTGGGAATTGGGATAAACATAAAATTATATATAATTCTGAGTATTTTCCAATTTTCTACACGGACAAAAATATTTTCGAAGTTACTTATTGGCTTCAAACTTAATTAATAAGGCCTATATTTCTTGGACCCAGCAAATTCCAGGTGCATAACATTAATAAAATTTTATCAAAAAAATTCACAATTAAATTAATTCAAAAATCAAAGCAAAATATGGATATGTTGTTTTGTCATTCATAAATCATTCCAAAACAAATATGACGCGCCAAAGCAGTGAAATTTTAGTCCAAATCCTCATTGCTTGACTCTCTGGGCCAAAATTCCTCCATATGTAAAGGCTTATGCGGATGTCGATTAAAGCTGCGGTAATTTTCAGCAACAAAGGCCCTAATTCATCCTCCGGTTGAGGCCATAATTCAACCGCCGATTGCTGCGAATGATAACGATGAGGTGCAGAAAAATTGTGGGGGAAAGAAACTGAAAAAATTGTTTTAATAATAAAATTATATATTATTTGGGTAATTTAAATTAAATATAAAAAACAATTAGGTACATATTTTCTTGAGATTGTCAGTTACGAGGCCGAAAGGTAAGACAATCCTTTGCCGACTAATATTTGGCCATGGTCCGTCGATTGGATGAACTTGGATTGGGGGAATACGGACAAGTAGAGATTGGATTGAGAGTGGAATCATTGTGGCCAAAATAAAATCTTTGAATGTTATGGAATAAATGAGTTTTTTAAAATATAAATATATTTTCAGATAAATAAATAATTTTCCAAATAGTAAAAAAACATCAATTAAAAATAAATGAGATTTTATCAAAAAATTCACAATTAAATTAATTCAAAAATCAAAATAAAATATGGATATGTTGCTTTGTGTCATTCATTTATTCCAAATAATATATTCCGCGCCAAAGCAGTGAAAATTTATTATAAATTCTCATTTGTTGACTGCCCATGCCAAATGTCCTCCATATGTAAATGTGTGTGTAAATGTCAATTAAACGTGCGGTCATTTTCAGCAACAAAAGCCATGCTTCATCCTCCGGTGTTTGAGGCGAATGATAATGATGAAGCGTAGAAAAATTGTGCGAGAAAGAAGCTGAAAAATGAAATGGAATAATTATTTGAATAATAATTATTAATTAAATGGGAAATATTGAAAATGGCGAAAAGTTTATAAGGTTTAGTGGTTTGTCCTAAACCTTCTAACCATATATCCATTCGATAGAGCTATAAAATTTGTCATGATTAATTGATTTTGAACCAAAACCCAAAGGATGGTTTAAGTAGTTTAATACCTTTAATTTTGATCAAACCATGACAAAATAATATACCATTCGATTCGTATCGACGAGATCTATCGAACGAGTACAAGATATGTGGGTCTGGGAGAAACTGCTAAACTGATAAAATCTTTTTGCCATTTTCAATACTCTTTTCGCCATTTTCAATGTTTTTTTTCGCCAAATTAAATACCATCCCAATAAAATTATAAGAATTTAAAATATATGATTATAATTTTTAATAATTGTTCTTAGTATTATTATAAGTGGATCTTTATGACTTGAGGATTGCCCAAATTTAATATTTAATTTAAAAAAAAAACAAACCATTACACATTTTCTTGGCATTGTCAATTATGAAGGGAAAGACATTCCTTTGCCGGCTAATATTATTTGGCCATGGTCCGTCGATTGGATGAACTTGGATTGGAGGAATACGGACAAGTAGAGATTGGATTGGGAGCGGAATCATCGCAGCCAGAATTAAAATCAAAATCACTGACATTTTTTATGGAATATGAAACATTTCAAAATTTAAAAATATCTTCGCTCGATTGAATCGAATAAACAATTTTACAAATAATAAATTAAATTAAACTTTATTTATTAGAAATATAAAATAAACTGATTTATCAATGCAAATTGAGCAAAACAAAAAATGTATTATCCAAATTTTCTGAATTTTTCGGGTGCAGCCGAATTCGTTGTTGTCCTAGTTCTTGATGTCTTTTCTGCTGCAATTCTCTTTTTGTTGTCCAAAAATGCCAAAGTGTATGCAACTATTCCGGTTGTCACAATTCCAGTGATCCAAAATCCCTTTCCACTACTAAAATTACGCATATTTCAATTCGATTTAGATTTATCCCTGTTCCGTAATTTTTCGAATTAAATCTTCTAAATTATTTTAAAATTATTTTTTTGCTTAACAATATTTTTACTAATAATAATTATTATTTAATATAAATCTTTGATGTGATGGCGAGCGCGGTGCGGTTTTTCCATTATTGATTACCTATTTATTTTATTTATATTTTTAAAGGAAAGTATAAATTATCATCTACAACATAAAGCCAGAGTATAAATTTTTGACTGAAAAATCCACACTACGAATGCCAAACCGTACACAGCACCCATTCCGTTGCCCTTTTGGGCACAACCTATATTTAGTTGGGAAATCATAAATCTTTTTCAATCCTAAAAAATACCCCCTAATTTTTTTATGTTGATATCATCAGGCAAAGTGTTTGTTTTCTTTGACGTTTTGTGTTATGTGAAGAAGAGGCACGAAAACGGGTGGCCAATGGTCATACAAGGCAATCGATGATTCGAATTCCGATAAAAGCTGATCTGTGATTTAGTATTTTGCCTAATTCTTTTCCAGTCATATATTTTCATCCATCAAATCCTACCATATTGAATATTGAATAATTCATATTCCAGCCCCAATCTCACATATAGCCTTCAAAGGCAAAAAAATCGGGAAAAAAGAATAATGCTGATTCTTTATTAGGATTGTCTTTTTCTTGACACTTTCTTTATTCTGCATTATTCCGTGAAATGAACACTCAGGAACGGAATAATAAAATAACGGATTTATTTTCCGTTAGTTTTTAATCCATCGTTTTCAGTTGTGTCTACTTTGAGTGTTGTGGCACAAGGCATTTAGGCATTGTTTGTAAACCGTAGCGAGCGGTTCGAGCATCGCATCGAGATTGTCATCAAGCACTGCGCTGCATTTCACTCATTTTCAGACAGTCAGTCACCTGTGTGGATGGTTGGCATAAGTAGATATCATATATCCCCACAAGGCATTATGGAAGGCGTATTTTATTAATGGCCAATTGAATGAAGCGGAGAAGGGGATGCGAGCGGAACAAGTGGAGCGAGTGCGCATTTTGCCCAATTTACTCCATTTTGCCCGGGTCCTCTGGCAAAAATCAATTGATTTCCTCTTGTGGTTGTGGATCATGCCCTAATATTGATTATTATTTTCTCGCGGGATTGATATCTCCAAAACTCTGGATCTAAAAACTCAGAAAATCAGGCACAAATTTTCAAAAACTCGGCAATTGGATCAAAAATGCCTGACCCTAAATCTAGCACTAAGTCCTAACATCTAGTATCTAGTTATGTGTTATGGCCAAGTGGTAAAAGTTTTTGCGAGATTTTATATTCTTTTCGCCATTTTCAATAGTGTTTTTTTTAACCAAATTAAATTAAATATTTCCCATTATTTAATAAAACTATTTTTTAATTTATAGTGGGGAAATACTTTACTCAAATGAAGATGATAAAAATAAAAACGAATATAAATATGGAATTATTCTGGAATTGGGAGAGAATAATTATTTGGACGAATTTATCAAAACAATTGTAAACAAACCTAAAATTGATGAGGAAAAAATTAACAAAGCTAAAATTGATGAGAAAGAGATTATGGAATTTTTGGCCACAGGCATCGAACCATTCATCGAAATTCATAAAGGTAATATTCGTTTCCTAAAAACTTTTATATTATTTGTAGTACTCATTCATATGGATTTTAAACCACAAAATATGATTTATGTAACCGAAAAAAGTGGAAAAAATGTCAAAAAAATCCTCAAGGTAATTGATTTTGGCGGTGCTCATTTATTTGAACAAAACAAATCGAATGATCGAAATAATAGAAAAAGTAACGAGAAAAGTTGCAAAGGTCATTATGGAATGGAAGGCATTAAACTGAAAAAAGTGACTTCTACATTACACATAATGCCTCCTGAAATGGACAGTTTTCATTATCATAATATGCATCCTGATGAAGTGGACAGGAAATTTATTGTTAAATTTTAATAATTATTTTGCAAAATTATAATCAGAATAATTTTCAGCCAACGGCAACAACAAAATCAGATATGTGGGAATTTGGTATGTTAATTTACAATTTACTTTTGGTGCGCGAATATCCGGAAAAAAGTGATGAAATTGTAAATAATTTTATCCAACTAAATTATAACAAAAATGTATATAAAATTTCAGTCAAGATTTTTGGAAAACATTAATAAAATATATAAATTCGGAAATGAAGCGAAAACATTTGAAGATATTCATGAATTCATAAATAATATGACATTATATCGAATAAAAGAAGATGATGAAATTCCAACATATATTCAAATTTTGAAAATTCGATCCAAATATCCTCGCCTATTTCTGCTTATCACAGTCAAAAATAATTTCAAAAATTTAATGAATTATATTTTAATAAAATTTAGAATTTATTGGAAAAAGATCCAGCAAAACGATTATCGGCTCATGGGGCTTTTTATTATTTGAAAGGTGAATGCAGAATGGAAATAGCAATGAATAAATTTATTGGCAAAATTACAATAGAAATGCTTGAAAAATACGAATATTTAGTGGAACTAGTAAAAGAAGGTGAAGAAAATATGAAAAATATGATTAATGATGGTTGGAATACAATGGAAAATATACCAACAATGTGCAGTCGAAGTTATGCCCTAGGGGAATGGATTTCATATTCACCGGCGGTTTCCTTAAAAAATGCAATTTTGTCGGAATCTGAAGATAATGTTGATGGAAAAGAAATGGGTTTGTGGAAAATTAATCATTGGGAAATCGGCGCTCATTAAATTATTCCGGATTTACAAACAGAATTTGGCTGCCAATTTTCCGGTTGCCAAAAAATCATTTTTATAAAACGAATGTTTAAAGCATAATTTTAAAATTATTGTGCAATATTTATTGCAATTCAAATGATTAAAAATTCATTTACTATTCCTTTATTAAAAAATTCGTTTATATTTTTTATTTGAGAAAATTTTGAAATTTAATTGTATTTCGGATAAATTTCTATGATATATGATCACTATTTTCTGCCAAGTATTTCCTGTCTATTCCAAAAAAAAATTCGGCACAATTTGCGTGCATCATTTCTTTATAATTCTAAAAATGAATTAAACTTATTTCTATTCAAATTATCCAATTTTCTGGCCTCATCAAATGTGACCAAGATGATGTCGACAAATTGGTTGTTTTCTCTGACTTTTTTGTGTTGTGTAATCAGGTCATAAATATGGTGAGAAAATTAACACGAAAGTGGTGGCCAAACAAGACGCCCGATTCGAATTTTGATCAAAAATGATATGTGATTTAGTATTTTGCCTAATCCTCCACTGCTTATTTCTTGTCACATATTTTCATTCATCAAATCCTACCTACCATATTCCATATCCCAGCCCCAATATATTCACATCTCCTACAATTACAAGTTCCAATTCATACCTTTTCTATTCCACCAGGCAACAAATTTTGACCTGATCTCCTTATTTGGTACCTAGTTTCCTTCCCGACCTAAACCAAATCAGGTGGAATTTTTTAGAGGTCAAATATCTTACTAAAAGATATGGCAAGTTATGATAAAATGGATGCCAGTATTGTACGACCAGATTCCCCGTAAAAAACGAATTTTAAGGCAAAAAAAATGATAATATTAAGGATTCGAATTATTTAGAATTGCTATCGGAATTGAATTACAAGTAGCGGAGTTATTATTTTCCGCTTTTCATAATTCCTGATCGATGCTTTTCAAGCATTTATGTTAAATGTCGTGGCACATGGGCACTGGATACCGTTACGAGTGGTTCGAGCATCGAATCGAGAGTGCCTTCAAGCGCTGCGCTGTGCATTTCACCCAATTTCAGATAGTCAATTGTCTGGATTTATATGGAGGCGCATTTCACTATTGGCCGATTGAATGAAGGGAATGAGAATGAGAAGAGGAATGGGGGTAGTGCGCATTTTGCAGAAAAAATCCAGCAATATTTGCCAGACTTTTTGCCCGGATCTGGCTTTCCCGGCGCCACTTCAGTTGACTTCATTTTTTTTATTTTTCATATGGTGTTTATTCATGTCCTAGCATTGATTAATTTATAAATTTTCTCTGAATATTCCATTTAAAACATAATTAAATATTTAATATATATTCTAACAAATAAAACAAAAATAATGATTTTGCTGACCTTAAAGAAACCAAATAATAAAATTCCACTAAAATACTAAATGCCTCTACAATGAAATGAATTTTTTATTGCTCTAAATTTTAAAATTAATCTTACTATTAATAATATTTGCCCCTTTATTAGATTGAATGATGCTCATTTTTATTTTATTATTTTTAACCCAAAGTACCTCATCCGCCATGTTTTTGCCGCCGCCAATTACATTTTCCCCATCTCCATCGAGAATCATTAACTCCTCATCGCCAAATCATCAACGAAAATATTCACTAACCGCATTATTGAATTCACCAAATCGGAGGAACAGTTCGCCGAGCATTTCGTCAAGGAATTCTTCAGAAAGACGATTATCTAGTGGATCAAATTTCGGAACCCCATCGAGGGCCATTTCCTCACCAAATCATCAACGACGAAATTCATGGACGGCATTTTTGGATTCACCTCGGCGGTCAATTTCTCGCGTGTTCTCAAGAAATTCTTCCAAAAATATTCAATTACAACGTGGTCCAAAATCTGGAGAATTGGACACATTGCATGAATTCACACCGCAACATTCATTTACTCCATCGAAACGCATTCCCTCATCATCATCGACACGTCATCATAAACGGCGATATTCTTTGCCAGCATCGCCTCTTGGGCAAATTCAACGTGATCCATCGAGCAGTGGAACAAAATCTGTGGAAGTGGTCAAATTTCATGGACCCAAGCCATTTGCCATTTTAAGTTCTTCTTTATGGAGTAATAAAACAAAAAAGGCAGTCCCTAATTGCGATTGTGACTATCGGAATCGAAGAAGGATGAAAGATTTTACGTAATAATTTATTTATTTAAATTAGGTAAAAAATTAAATTGAATATTATTTATTCAGATTCAAATCGGATATTTCATCAAAGGAATTGACAGTGAAAGTGGCAATTAATGAAGGCAATTTTGCTGGAGGCAAATGGGCAAAGGTATATAAATTTCCACATTTTTTAGGGGGATTAAATAAAGGAAGAAGGATAAATAAATTTTTTTTGACTAATTAGAAAATTAAAAGTTTAAAATTATATGCTTCTAGCATTTCGCTCGTCAAAATTAGATAGTCCAAAATCAGTTTCGGTTTTCAGAAAAAAAAAAGATGGAATTTAAATAAAACCAAAATTGGGAATTTTGAACTTACCGAAAATAAGAGAAAACGGAACGAAGACCTTTTTTTCAAAAACCGAAAAACGGATTTTAAATATTTGGACTAATCAAAATGGTAGACGATGAAACGGTGGACACTGAAAAGAACTAATTTAGAAAAAACATAAATAAATTACAGCTTTTCAATGGTTGTTTTCAACAAAAAAGGGAATGGAAATGCGTTGGAGTGAAATTGGTTGGCAGAGGAACAATTCAAAGTCCCACGGATTTTGAAAAAAGAATGACCGATAAAGATTTATTGGACGATCCGAAAAAGGAAATAAACAATTTGAAAATGATAAAAGAGACTTACACCAAAAAAGACCAGAGAAAACATGTTATAAAGCTATATGATGGGTAATTTAAAAATTAATATTTTTTAATTATGTTTAAATATTTAGTGGAGAATTATTTTACCTGAATGAAGAAGATCACAAAAAATATGAACATGAATATAAATATGCAATTATACTGGAATTAGGAGGGAATAATTATTTGGACGAATTTATCAAAACATTTATAAATAAATCTAAAACTGATGAGGAAAAGCTAATGAAATTTATGGCCAAAGGCATCGAACCATTCATCGAAATTCATAAAAGTTTTACAAATTTCCGAAATATTAATTTAAATAATTTTAGTACTCATTCATATGGATTTGAAGCCACAAAATATGATTTATGTGACCGAAAATGGTGGCATTTTTGGCGGAAAAAATAAAGTCCTAAAAGTGATCGATTTTGGTGGCGCTCATTTTTTCCAACAAAACCAATTATTGAATGATTCAAGTCCTAACCGTAAAAGTGGCAAAGACCCTATTCATATAGAAGGCATTGAAATGAAAAACAAAAAAGTGACTTCTACAGTTTATATAATGCCTCCTGAAATGGACCAAAAACATCATTTTTATATGCATTATAATGATAATGAAGAAGAAGAAGATGATGATATTGTCGAAATGGATTTCAATGTAAATATTTAAAATAATTTACTAAATTTTTTCAACATATTTTCAGCCAACGGCCACAACAAAATCAGATATGTGGGAATTTGGCATTCTAATTTATAATTTACTTTTGGTACATGAATATCCGGAAAAAAGTCAAAAAGAAATAATTGTAATTACAATAAATATTCAATATAAAATTATTTGAAAATTTTTTAGTCAATTTTGGTGGCCATCAATAAAATATATCAATTTGGGAATGAAGTGGAAAACTTTGAAGATATTCATAAATTCATTGTAATGGTCTATCCTCCAATAAAAAAAGAGGCTGAAATTTTGGCATATGCTTTTATTTTGAATATTCGATCCAAATATCCGTGGATATTTGTGCTTGTCACGGTCAAAAATAATTTCAAAAAATGAATTATTTTAATTGAAATTTAGAATTTATTGGACAAAAATCCGAAGGAACGATTATCGGCCCCGGGAGCATTTCATTATTTATTGAAAATGGAATGCAAAATAAAAATTGAAGAAGAATTTGTTGATAAATTTATTGGAAAAATTACAATAAAAATGCTCGAAAATTCAAAATATTTAGCGAAAATGGCGGAAAAATATAATATAAAATTGGAATTGAATGATGAAAATATTAAAAAGACAATAGACAAATTCAACGGAATAGCAAAAATATGCGATCAAAGTTATTCCCCAGCAGAACAAATTTCACAACATCCTCCGCCGATTTTTGTCTGAACAAAAAAAATCATTCTATAAAATGAATGAATTTTTCAGCATTTATTTTAATAAATGTCATTCAATTGTTGTGCAACATTTTCATATTTTAAATTCTATTAAAATCTTAATCTTGTTTTCATACAAGTAAAATTTAAAAAAAAAAACATTTTTTGGTTGCTTTTCAAACAAAGCCCATTATTTCCTTCCATTTCCACAAAATTTGGCACAATTTGAATGCATCATTTTCATTTCCTTATTATTTTAAAAGGAATTAAAATTATTCTGATAATTGCATTTTTTCTACTAAACTCATTGCAAATTTCGATGCCCAATTGCGCACAATTCATTGCTTTGTTCTGGTGAATTATTCATCATATAATTTTCTTGTAAAATTAAAAATCCACCCAATTTGCCGTCATCATATGCTTAGTAATTTAGATGAAACTAGCTCTAAAACGGAATAGGGTATTTTGTCATATGGAATAATCGCCTATATCTGTTTTTTTTTTGTAGAAAAATACACAGTCATGCTCCGGAATCCGGAACAATGATTTTTAACTCCAACTCTGGCTTTGTGGTCACTGTATGTTTTATATTTTCCCAAGGCTCAATCCGCACGACACTGACACGCACTAAACTCTCTCAAAATCAGAACAAGACCCAAAATCGCAACATACGATGCCATCTAGAGATTGGACGATATAAGTCTCGCTGAGATTTTTAGAGATCTCGGTCCGAGAGCCAAACGAGATTCTCGACCGTGATCTTGTTCGGTATTTCTTTCCAATCTATAATGACATCTTCGAATCATTTGACAAATGAGGAACAATACTTTGGACCGGTTCAGAGATATGAAATGATCAGATTAAATGAAAATACTAGCGGAATGGCACTACATTTCTCTTCATAAAATCAATAGAAGGTCCATGGCCTCAATTTTTGGTGAGCCCCTTGACTATTTTGGTAGTTGATGAGACAATAGTCGCCCATTTTGGGGGTGATTTGAATTCAATGCATTTTGGGGGATAGCGACATTTCCATTAGAACTGAAAATGGGCATTTGATGAAGGGAAAGGGAAGTGAATTGAGAATTTGGATTGAGGAAGTGAGTGAGGACTGAGGAGAGCAAGGGATATCGAGCGCGCATTTTGCCCCAAAAGCCAATAATATTTCCCTCTATTTTGGCCAAGGACTTGGCCAAACAAAGGAATTTCCCAGACACAGACGACATCATTTGTTATTCTTTCCAATTGATCAATTATAAATTATATTCCTTTTAAAGCCAAGTGAAAAATAGATACCTAATACCTATATTACTTTTTCCCTCAAAATAATTCATTTTTTTATAATTTATTTTTTTAATCAGAAATTTTAGTCATAAAAATTAATCTTTTTGCCATAAAAGCTTAGTTTCTTTGCGACATAATTTTATAAGGCCATATTCTGGTAAGGAAATATTAGAATTTATTAGGCTTATGAAGGATTATATTATTATTATCATAATAATATTTACAATGGGGTCTGATTTGGCCCTTAATTTATGAAATTAAAAATATTAATTTTTCTACAACTAAGTTTTTATCAAAAAAACAATTATTTGAGTAACGGATACCGAATCCGGCGGGTCATTCTTTTGTCTATTTATTTATATTGTACAGTTAGGTAAAAGGAAAGCTGGAAAATAAATCTCATCAAATGCCTAACCGTCAACAAAAACTATTACAAAACAAAGCATTTTTTTATTTCATTTCAAATTTTATAATCAAATTTTAATCAAATTATCTCTTTTTAAGGTAGAATGATGCTCAATTTTATTTTAATATTTTTAATTTTAACACAAATATTCACATCTGCCATGAAACCGAAATCCCTAAAATTGCTATCTCCACAATCATCCCCAATTTCATCAAAGAAAGCCACTGCCTCATCCTCAACCTCATCCTCATCAACACATCTTCAACGGCATCATTCAGCGCCTTCATCGCCTTACACAATACCCATTTCATTTCGGCGCGGTTCCACATCCAAAGATTCACCGAAAAAAGTTCAATTTCAAAGTGAAATGGATGTATTGCATGAATTCAAACCGTCATCCTTCCCTCCTCCATTTTCGCCATCCAGTAGCTCTATTGGCTCACCATCGACACATCTTCAACGGCGTCATTCGGAGCCTTCATCGCCTTCTAAAATATTTAGTACATCGCCTATTCGTAATTTTCTCCGGAGCACTTTTTCTTCTATGAATCTTTCGAAATTGAGCCCACGACATAAATCATCTCAACTGACATTATTTTCTCCTTTGAAGAGAGACCCCTTTTGCGATTCTAAGAATCGAGACAAGATGGAAAAGATTAGGTATTTTTTATTTAAATTAAATAAAATTAAAACATTGAAAATTATCAGATTCATTTCGGATATTTCATCAAAGGAATTGACATTGACAGTGAAAGTGGCAATTGATGAAGGGCATTTTGCTGAAGGAAAATTTGCAAAGGTTTATAAAGAATTGCCTTATAATATATTTTGAATTAATAGAGAAAGAGAGATTAAGCCATTCCATTCATAGAACAAATTAGATATAAATAATGGATAGATTGTATCGCAAGCAGCTGTTGCATTCCAACAAGGCAGCAACACAATTATTGCAAAATAATTAGAAAAAATCGAAACGGGAATTTTGTTGAATTATAAAAATTTAAACTTTTTCTATTCAATTTCGATGCATTTTAAATTAATATTAAATGAATATAGGGAGGGTTAAATTAAAATCATTTTAGAGTTATACATTTAGTAATATGGATATTTACCAAAAAAATATATATGAATTTAGGAATTGAAAAAATTAAAAGGGGGTTAAAATAAATTTTTTATTCATATTAGAAATAAAAATTAAATAAAAATGAAACAATAAATAAGCCAAAAAAAACTGTAAAAATAAATAATTAAACTTATTTAAATTCGAAAAATTGCAGCTTTACAATGGCTGTTTTAAAAAATGAAGAGGGGAAAAACCAAAAATGGGAACATGTTGCTGTGAAATTGGTTGGCAGAGGAACAATACAAAGTGACAAAAATGAGTTGGACAAAATTAGCGATGATCAAATAATGGATGACCCAAAAAAAGAAGTCGAAAATTTGAAGAAAATAAAAGAGAAGAAGAATTTCAATTCCGAACAAATTATAAAGCTATACGACGGGTAATATTATTATAATAAATTATTATTATTTACATTTTTAGAGGAAAAATATATGAAAGTAGCGACTATTTATATGTGGTCATTCTGGAATTGGGATTTGGGAGGAAATAATTATTTGGATGCCTTTGTCGAAAAATTTATTAATAAAGTTGAAATTGAAGATGAAAAAATTGAAAAACCTGAAATTGATGAGAAAGAATTTATGGAATTTTTGGCCACAGGCATCGAACCATTCATTCAACTTCATAAAAGTATTCACAAATTTCCTAAATATAAAATTTAAATAATTTTTAATTCAATTAGAACTCATTCATATGGATTTGAAGCCGCAAAATATGATCTTTGTTAAGCCAAAAATTCATACGGATTCTAATGAAGGCCAAATTATGGATGAAATCCTTAAAGTGATCGATTTTGGCGGCGCCCATTTTTATCAACAAAACCCACAGTCAAACGATGAGCCAGGCAGCAGTAAAAGTAGTAAAAGTCAGCAGAGTGAAGTAGATGGTATTCAATTGAAAAAAGTGACTTCTACGGCACATATAATGCCACCGGAAATGGACATGAGAAATTATTTTGACATGTTTTTTGGTGCCAAAAATTTCAAATCTTTTATTGTGAATTTTTAATTAATTTACAAATTACAAATATTTTTAAGCCAATGGCAACAACAAAATCGGATATGTGGGAATTTGGGATGCTCATTTACAATTTACTTTTGGTGCACGAATATCCGGAAAAAAGTCAAAAAGAAATTGTCATTTTATTCAATTAATTTATTTAAAAATATATTAAAAATTGCAGGCAATTGATTTGGATAAAATCAGTAAAATATATAAATTCGGAAATGAATCAGAAACAATTGAAAAAATTGGTGAATTCATTAGGAAAATGGACAAACCCTTTGGAAAAGATGAAGAAATATTTATATATGTTCAAATTTTGAAAATTCGATCCAAATATCCGCCAATATTTGTGCTTATAACGGTTAAAAATTAATTCAAAAAATGAATTATTTTAATGAAAAATTTAGAATTTATTGGACAAAGATCCAGAAGAAAGATTATCAGCCCAGGGAGCATTTGATTATTTAAAAATAAATTGCAAAATAGTGCAAAAGAAGGAAGAATATGAAAATGAAATGAATAAATTTATTGGCAATAAAATTACAATAAAAATGCTCAAAGAATTAAAATCCGATGAGTTAGACAAATTAATAAATGAAATAGAAAAAAATATGGAAAATGTGATCAAAAAAGAATGGAAAAAATTGGAAAAAATAACAAAAATATGCGATCGAAATTATGGCCCAAATGAATTAGTTTCGTATTTGATTACACCGGATTCCACAGATTTTTCGCCAATTTTGTCTGATGATGATGGCAAATTTCCGGCACTTATCGATTTTCAGGCCAATTTTTAACTCATTTATTTTAAATTCATCAAATTTTGTAAGCTGAAAATCGTTCATTGATGACGGAAAATCAGCCAATTTTTTTTATTTCAATGAATTTTTGTGAAAAATTTTTAACAATTGTGTGCAATGTTTATTGTAATTCAAGTCATTAAAAAAATTTTTAAAAAATGAGTTAACATTGTTTTATATTTTTATTTGAGTAAAATTTTTTAAATATTTCATAATTGAATTTCTAATAAATTTCTATTAACGCCATTAATTCTTCTCCTTATTTCCTGCCATTTGCACAAAATTCGGCACAATTTGCATTCATCATTTCCTTATAATTCTAAAAAGGAATTAAATTATTTAGAATCGAAATATTCTATTTTTTCTGGCCTCATCATTGCACATTTCTTTGCCTAATTCCGCACAATTCATCGCTTTGTTCGGCATAATTGATTGTGGAGAATTATTCATATTTATATTCTTGCAAAAATCCGCGCAATTTGCCATCATAATATCCTTATAATACTAAAAAATGTAAATAGTTATTTAAAAATAAATCATAATTTAAATAATTAAATGAAAATAATTTATTTTAAATAATTTACCTGATCATTGCAAAGTGCCGAACTTAAATCCATACAATTCGATGAAATATCGCAGTAAATATAAATCGGAGAAAATATAAAAATTGAATAATAAAATAAAATCACCGAAAATATTCAAATAAAAAGGTGGGAATTCCAATAATAAAAATGGATACAAAATTAAATTTTTGAATTATTTGGCTTTTTGGATTTTAGGGTTATTTTACTTGTATTTGTTTAGCTTTTTAATTCATCAATTCCATCATTTTTGTTGAAGCTCATCCCAAAATTAACTGAAAATTACAAAGAAAAAGGCAAAACAATTTTGAGAATCAATGGCAATAAATGTAGAAATTGACAATTTATCATAAATTATTATCGCAATTTTACTAGAAAAATTTAAGAAAAAAAACAATTCTTTTTAATAATTGGAGAGCAACAATATTATTATTGTGCATGATGGCTTACAACAATTGAGAATTTGAATTGTATTGAAATGTGGAGAAATGAAAATGATGACTGCTGCTGATGGCAACTTTTTTATTATATTAATTTGAGAAAATATATTATATTTTTTCAAAAATTTCAATTTTGGTATCATATCATATTTAATAATGTAAAATTGTTTTGATTAATGGGGAATCGCAATTTAAAAATCAAATTTATAAAATTACTTAATTAATTAATATCAATTAAAAAATTTATCTAACTAATCCATTAAATTACATTCAAGATATTTTTTAAAAATTTACTAAGGAAGATTTCCAATTCATTTCAGTCTATCTTTGGCATACCTAAATTAAAAATTTTATAAATTTTACATTAAATCATTTTGACTAATATTTAATGGATTTGATGAATTTTAAATAAATTTTTCTAAATTTAGAATAATTCAATTAAAAAGCAGACAAATGCATTATCAATTTTAAAGTGATTTTAAAATTTTATCCCCTTTTTAAACAATTTTTAAATTGAATTTTTATATCATTTAATAAAATTTTAATTTTTAAAATGTCAAAAAAAATTAAATTCTCTATTTTTCTCCTTTTTGTTTACCAATTTTTACTTTTCGTTGGAGTAAATTCATCTCGTGATGAACAAATTACGGAAAATGGAAGCAATGTTTCTTCAGAAATGGAATCATCGTGAGTAATACGAAAAATTAAATATAAAATTAGCATAATATTTAAAAATATACAAAAATATTTAAAGAAATTTTTAGAATTAAAAAAAACAAAAGAATTTATTATCTTTTTAATTTTCAAAAAATATATTCATTTTTTTCATTTAAGTTTATACTTTATAAAGGAATGAAAACCAATTTTAATTTTTTAGATAAAAAATGTCATAGTTTCTTTTATAATTAAATTTAGTGATGGTTTGGATTTGGACTCAAACTGTATTTCCAATGAGACTGATGATGGTTTACTACCCAACTGCAACTGTACTAAAAGTGGCAAATGTTCATGTTGCTTAGACAAAAAACTTATTTGGTTAGCTTTAAAAAATTAAATATTTTTTTGCAATTAATTTTTCAGGCATATACATCTAACTGGTATTATATTATTATTCAATTTTCCTAATATTATTTATTAAAAGCCTGTGCCAATTTGACATTGTTGCCAAAAGAAAAGAAAGCCATTGTGGTGATGTCAATTTTGGGTCACACTATGCTAATAAATAAAACAATTCCAAGTTGGTTATTTTTATTTAAATTCATTATCAATGGATTTTTTTCAGTGGTCGATCCTCCTCCACTTTGCCAGAATTTCACATTATTTGGATATAAATTGAAAGCCTGTGTCGCAATCAAAAATGTGATTTAAAAATTTTTTTGATAATTCCAAGTAATATTTTTCAGACTTCAATTTCAGCTGATTTTTTCTATAGGGGATGTTTGAATATTAGCATTTATTATGGAGGAAAATGTTTGCTTAATTACGACTTTAAATGCTTCCAAATACCGTAAGGATTATAAATTTAATATCTCCTAAATAAGTATAATTGATAAGCTAAAACAAAAAATATTCTAGGTCAAAAAATGTTTAAAAAATTCATATTTAAAATGAGATATTTTAAACCTATTTTTAGACTTCCCCATCGTCATCCTTTGGCCCCAGAACAATTTGATAATTCTGCTGATGAGGAAAATAATAATAGTGCCGAAGCTGAAATGGATTCAAATGCGAAAAGCATTGAAATTGAGAATTGACAATAAAAATAAATGAGGAAGGAAAATTTAAAAATGATGGATATGAAAATATATTCTTTAAAAATTGCTAATTTTTTGATTAAATTTGGCTATAATAAATTAATTGTGAAAATTGGTTGAATTATTCAAAGACGAAAATGAACTCTGATTATTGGTCTTTATATCAGAGTGATGATGTACAATGTAAATAAATGTGAATAAGATTAAATTAATATCAACTGTTTATCAATGCTCCTTTCTAGGCCAATATTCTATGGTCCATTTCCATTGTAATTGAAAGATGGGTTAATTGATTTGTGGGAAAAATAAGAAATTCATTGCCTCCGATGTTCATAGTTTTTGGACATACAAACTAAAATTCAGTATATAAAAAACTCTGTGCAATCAATTCTAAGAATTAAATTTTATTCCAAAAATGTCTTTGCCTTTATTTTTACTATTTTTAACAATTTTTATATTTTTATTTTGGCATTTCTTTTATAAAAGGCGAGGATTACCACCCGGTGAGTTTTGCACACTTTTTCCTATTATTAATAATACTAATTGGAGAGATAAAATTTAATTTAAATAAAAAATATATTCTCTATAAAAATAAAAAAATTCTAAGGCCCCTTGCCCCTTCCATTGATTGGCAATATTTTGGAAATTGCGCGGAGTGGGCCAGGCAAAGCGGATATTTACATGAAATGGCGATATCAATATGGGCCAATCTTTACATATTGGTTGGGGGAGCAGCCGGTGATTTGCATTGCGGAATATGCAAAAATGGTGGAAACATTCATCAAAGATGGGGAAACATTCGGGGGACGCCCAGATGGATTTGATTTACTTGAAAATTTCATAAAGAAAGGAAATGGTAAAAAAAATTGAATTTAAAAGAAAATAAATCAAATGATCTTCCAGAAAATTCGCCACGTGGAATTTTAAGTTCAAATGGGGAAGAATGGCGAGAACAGCGACGATTTGTGATGCAAGTTTTACGCAATTTGGGACTTGGAAAAAATCGAATTGAAGAAAATGTAAATTAGAATTAAAATTAACTTTAAAATAAAAATCATAGATTCTGGATGAATTGCATTCATTGTTCCGGAAAATTGATTTAAAATTATCCGAAGAGGAAGACGAAATCAATATAATGCCATTTGTGGATTTGGCCATTGCCTCCACACTAAATGCCATGATTTTTGGGCATCGATTGGAACGGGTATTATTCAATATATTTTGAATAATATTTTTGAATAAATTTAGCCATATGAAGATGAATTTTATTGTATTAAAAAACAAATATGGGAATATACGAAGGAAATTGAATCGCCATTGGCATTTCTTTTGGCCTGGAATCCATCAATTTTCGTGAAAATTCCACCATTTAGGAATTTTGCATATAAATTGGATGGAAAATTGGAAAAAATTACCAATTATTTTGTGGAAAAAGTTGAAAAACGTGAAAAAGAATTTAAGGAAATGGAAGTCAATGAATCGCCGCAAGATTATGTGGATGCATTTTTGAGAGAGATGGCAAAAAAGGAAGCAAATTCAAATGACCAACATTATTTCAAGTGATGAAGAAAATTATAAATAAAATTATTATTAAATTTATTAAATTTAAGCAAGGAAGAATTGCTTCGAATTTGTGAAGAATTATGGCTTGCCGGACATGTAAACTTTTATTTTAAGAAAAATATCTTTTTACCTTTTTTTTTATTTTTTGCCTCATATTTTATATGAAGCCCATTTTGACTTCTAATAAAATCAGAAACCGGTATTAGACTATACAAATCGTATGCTAATTTGTAGATCCCATCGAGACGCATCGAATGGTATATAAAATGTTAGATTTTGGCCTAAAATTAAGTGTTTTTAAAACCAAAAACTGGAAATATGTGTTTAAACGGTTTAACTAGCTCGGTTTCAATGTAAACTAAGAAATAAAATCAAAAAAGATTTGGGATAAAAATTGGAGTAAAAAAATGAAGAAAAAAATACCTCTTTCTTTGAATGAGATTTAATCTCAAAATTATTTTAAATAATTTATAATACATATTGTATTTTATCTCATCAGCTGTCCACAACGACAATGTTTGCCTGGGGATTGGCCCATTTGCTGCATCATGCCGAATATTTGGACAAAATTTGGGCAGAATTGGATGAACAAATTGGTGGCAGGCGGATGGTGACAATGGCCGATCGACCCAAATTGCCATACATAAATGCGGTGGTCAATGTAAGTATGGTTAATTAATATTCAAATTTTAATTAATTTTTGGGTATAGGAATCTTTGAGAGTTGGCAGTTTTGCGATTAGCAATATGCCACATGCCCTTTCGAAAGACACCGAATTAGATGGATTCAAATTGGCCAAAGGCACTTGGATTATTCCACAATTTGTTGGCCTTTTCAATGATGAAAATGTTCGGGCATAAATTCATCAAATTTATGTATAATTCCATTTTTAGATATTCCCAAATGCGGAACAATTCAATCCGAACCATTATTTGGATGAAAATGGAAAATTGAGGAAAAGGGAAGAATTAATTCCATTTTCATTGGGCAAAAGGTACAAAAGAATTGAAATTATATTTTTCAAAATTTTGTTAAGACAATGTCCGGGCGAATCATTGGCCAGAATGCAATTATTTTTGCTCATTGCCAACATTTTTAATCATTATAAAGTAATCTATATTTTACATTGATTCTGTAAATATCATTTTTGTAGATTATGCCCGGCAATCAATTGCCTTCATTGAAATGTTCCCCGGGGATATCATTGATAAATGAATGTCAAACATTTAAATGTAGAATGGAGAAAAGGAATTAAAAAGATGAGGATAAAAAGTTGAAAAAATATCTGATTTAGACTTTGGATTTTAATGATTTTTTCTAGAATTATTTGATTAAAATTAAATTTAATTTAATAGATTTCTATTAAATTTGATTCAAAAAATATCAATTATCAAATTTTTATTCAATTCTATATTGAAATTTTTGGCAGTGATGGCAAAAGTCAAAAGTATTTGATGAAAGAATTGTCTTCAAAAAAATGATATATTTTTTTCAATCATCTTTGCTCCTCTCTTTTTGCTCATTTTAATAGCCGGAAGACTGTTGAGCAGGTGCGGCGGCTGGAGCAGGTTGTTCCACTGGGGCAGGAGCCTGTTCCGGTGCAGGCGCTGGAGCAGGGGCCGCCTCAGGTGCCGGAGCTGGGGCAGCTCCTCCTCCGGATGGGGCCTCGGCTGGTGCGGATGCCGCTGGGGCTGCTGATCCTCCTTTTATTTTTGTTGAATGAATTTATTTATTTTTAACTATTTTATTAAATCATTTATTATTAATTAATGGAATTTTTTAAAGTAAATTCTGTAATTTTTATTAAATTTTGAATTTTGCCTAATTCCTATTTTTAAAATAATTTTCCTATTATTTTTCCCACCTCCTCCGCTAGCTCCTCCTGCGGCTGCCTCATCTCCATATGAATTTTGTGCGCGTTTCTTTCGGTATCCACTGGCTTGGGATGGTGCCGCTGCTGGAGCTGGTTGAGCTACGGGAGCTGGGGCCTGCTCAGCTGGAGCTGGGGCGGCAGCCGCTGGCGCCTCCGGTGCAGCAGCGGGTGCTGGTGCTTCCGCTGGAGCTGCTGGGGCAGCCGCAGGGGCCTCTGCTGGAGCCGGTGCGGCAGCTGGGGCAGCCTCAGATGGGGCCGGAGCGGATTCCGCTGGGGCAGCTGCTGCTGGGGCGGCAGCAGGCGCCTCGGCTGGAGCGGCGGCTGGCGCGGATGCCGCTGGGGCTGCGGCTGCTGGTGCTGCTGCCTCATCACCATACGAATTTTGGCTACGTTTGACAACTATAAAGTACAATTTAAAATAATTTAAAAAGTTAATATTATATTCCAAACCTGATCGAGCCTCAAGGCTTGTTGCCCCAAGAGCCAACAAAACGAAAACCAAAATTGAGGTGTTCATTTCGGCCAATATTTTTAATTTGACGATTATTTTTGCTTTGGAAGGCAACAAAACGGCAATTTATATGGACCCGAACACGGTTCATTTTTTTGGTCCGGACGCCCTTTCATCATCCTTTTTGGGGCCAATCCAGTTGTGTCCCCATTTTGTGAAAACGAGCCCGCAGGCAATTTAATATCGCCGATGGCTCTAAACGCACTTTTTGTTGTGGAACATTGCCGTAATAAAATTATTGCGCACAAACAAACATTTGGAGTGTATTGTCTGTGACGAAGGGAATAAAAAAACAAGTAAACGCCTCCTCTTTCCAATTTCATCGTCAAATTCTCCTCCAACTCTTCTTTGGGGAAAACCCATCACAACCAATTTGGGCTGTTTTCAATTTTTACACTTTTGTCCTTCTTATTGGCCCAAAATTTTATTTTAATCGTAAATTGTCGCATGCATCCCTTTAATTTTTCGATACCAGCGGTGAAAATAATTGATGGAACGATGGAGGAAAGATGATGTTCGACGGAAATTTCTTCAATTTATGATATTTTGGCAAAAATTTACGAAAATAATAATAAAAAATAATAATGATGGTGATGGGTATTTTGATTAGATAAATTCCTTAAATTAGTAATATCATCAACATAAATAAATGAAAGTGCAAAACATTAATTCATTTTAAAAATTATATTAAAAATTTAAATTAAATAATTTAATTAGTAATCTTTAATTGATCAACATTAGGTACAAAAATGAACTCCTAAAAATTTGTACGAAATTTGAACTGCTGCCGAAATCATTGAAAACAATTCAATTCTTTAGGAAGGAAATGTATATTTTTATTTGCTCATCTTTATGCCATTATCGTCAATAGATTTTAATGTTCAAAAATTATATTTTATTCAAATAAAAACTATTTTTTATTCGAAATCCAATTTTTGGATCTTAAATACTTAATCGGAAAATTATAATGTTAGAAAAAAGATTAAAATTGTACATCAAAGAAAATACATATATTCAATTTATAAATAGAATAAAATAAAATATATATTATATACTCTTTAAATTAATAATATTTTTCTACTCCTCAAAAATTATGAAAATTATAAATCTAACTAATTAATTTATGGAAATGTTGAATAAATTTTATTGGATTTCTTAAAGTTTTGGTACAATATACTTTTTAAGTTCACCCTGACATAGCTATGGGTCTTCAAAGTCGAGGTGAAAAATTAATAGTTTATAATGTATTCAAAAAATTTGATTAATTGATATATTTGTAGAGATGATGGCAAAAATTCATAAAACTAGATATTTCACTACCTGAATCTGTCTTTTGACCATAGCTCTACAAGTAAGCAACTAATCAGAAAATTTAATATAAAGCCCTTAACGTTCCTACAAAATAGCTTAACTAATTTTAAAGCCTAATAGAACTTGTAGAAAAAGCGGCTTTTCCGCCAAAATTCGACCTTATTACATTCAAAGGCATATAATTTTTTAAAAAAAGTTTATAATCATAAAATTTAAAGGTCAAATTGTAGAAGAGATTTTAGGACTTTCAAATGGTTTATTATTTTCTTTGATTGTCCTTGTTAAAATCATTTTCCTTTTTAATTAAAAAAATTTTTAAAATTTGATTCAATTATCTTCGTGATATTCTATCAATAATGGCCATAAAAATAAAAATATTCAAATCAGGGAAGATGGAAGATGGGAAATTAAAATTATTCAATTTTTAAAATTTTAAAATTAGAAATTTATACATTCAAATTCAAAATGAAAGTGCATTTATTTATTGGAATTGCTAACGTCAGTTTAAATCGAGGTTTTCAGTCAGTTCGGTTTTTGATCGAAAATCACCTCGGTTCAGTTCGGTTGACAATTTTTAAGCAAACCTAATTTTTATTCTCTATGTTATTTATATTTAAATAGGTAGTGCGAAATCTAGTTAAATAACTCCTCTCATGTATTTATTTTAAATTTTGAATTCCATTAATTCACAATTTTTATTAATTTCATTTGCACTTTCTGTTTACTATTCACAATAATGTTTTAACTCAATTCCATTATTTTATTAGTTCATATTTTTCATACCTAAATTAATTGGAGGTCATCAATTTTATTATTTTAACGAAAAATGAATTATTTGAATAGCTGAAAACCATGAGATTGGCCGAATTCTAAAATATTTGAATAGGCATGAAAATGAATTTCGCCTGATTTTTTTATTTATTAACAAAACTTAAGCGAACTGAATTGTATTTCCTGGTGTAAAATTGATGAATTAATTAATTTTCATTTGAATTTTTGTCAAAATTTTGTCCCAAATCTGATCATCGGTAAATAAAGAAGATAAACCCACGGCATCTGCGCACACAATTTGGTTGTAACAAATGACCATGGACACTGAGTAAAGTTCCTAGGGCCAATATAAAAGCGGAAGAAATTCACTTTAAAAATCAGAACATTTCAAAGCATTCTTTTCTCTATACAAATCCTAAAAAATTCCAAAAAATGGCTCAACATTTGGTTCTTTTGTTGCCTTTTTCCTACCTTCTCGCCTCCATCACCCCATCATTTGCCCAAAATTGGCCAACAGCATCCGGCACTCAAACTGTCACTGCCACAATTGTCTATAAGTAAATTCAATTTTGGGTTCTTTTGAATATTTTTTTTAATATCTTTCTTTTGTCCAGCGGTGGCTCCTATGATATGAAGAATAAGCGATTTACGGCTGGTGGTTCTCTCGGCACCGGGGATCAAGGTGAAGGCCAAAAGCCAATTTTCAAACTTTCAAATGGCGCAAAACTGTCGAATGTGATCATTGGAGCGGCTGGGGCCGATGGCATTCATTGCTATGGTTCATGTACTTTGGAGAATGTTTGGTGGGAGGATGTGGGCGAGGATGCGGCCACTTTCCGTACTGCTTCCGGAAGTGGGTGCGCAGCGGCCACATTTTTGGTCACTGGAGGTGGGGCCAAATCTGCCTCCGACAAAGTGTTCCAATTCAATGGGGCTGGTACTTTGACCGTCAAAAATTTCCAGGCATAAATTTAAATTGGGAGAATCAAGTCAGTTTTGTACATCTTTCAGGTCTCAAACTATGGGAAATTGGTCCGTTCCTGTGGTGAATGCAAAACTCAATGCCAACGAAATATTTACATTGACAACATCAAATCAAGCGGACAAAAGAGCACTTTGGTCGGTGTGAACGAAAACTACGGGGACAAGGCAACCGTGTCCAATGTACAAGGATTGGGAAATGGTGCTGCAGTTTGCACTGAATTTACGGGCGTGTCCGCCAGTGGTACATCCACGAAATTGCGCGACTATAAAGTTGGCCAATCTGGCAATGGCAAAAATTGTATAATTGGATCGAATGTTAGTGGAAGAAAGAAATAGAGAGGAAAATGTAAGGAAAAAAGAACAATGATAATAATAATAGATTATATTGGAATTGGGAACAAATATATTTCATTAATTTATAATAATAGCAATATATTGGCAATGTAGTTTTAGTTTGATGAATAATAAATATAGCAAATTCAACTGATTTTGTATAAATATATATTATGATAATTGCGGGGTCGGCGATTGAGAAGCAACAATTGGGGTTTGAGGATTTTAAAATATTCTCATTAAAAAAGTGACTATTATGGGGCGAAATATTAAAGGATTATTGGGAAGAATTGAAGATTTGATAGACGAATTAAATTGGAATTATAATTTCAAATATTAAACCCTACCAGATTTGAACCGAAACCATCCAAACCCGTTGTCGCGCACTACCGTTTTAAACATCGAAACCGGTCCAAAATATAAAGTTTGGCCAAAACAGCCGCTCACCTCCTAATTCTTTTCCGAGCACCTCTGGGACATTGAGAAACCTTTTTTATATAGTTTTATAAGCATAATGAAAGCGAAGCAAAGAAGGAAACTCTTTACGGAGAGAAAAGGTGCAATTAGCGGGCAGAAAAAACCTTTTGCCAATTTTCCCATTATCACCTAAAAATTACGATCCACAAATTTCCATTCTCAAAATTATTATATTCAAATTTCCATGCTCAAATTTCGCAGCACGGATCAAAAAATTTAAGCTTTTTGGAGATCAAGCCATAATTTTTGCCTTTGAGGATTTGGGCCAATTAGGCATTTGGGCCATGGATTTCGTTGAAATCAGCAAATGCTCTGATGCTATAATCGAGAATGAAGCGCGCTCTCTGCTTAAGCGTTCGTGCTAAAAATCGGCGGGTACACTCCAGCTTGTCAGGCGCCCGTGCAAACGATGCGCTGTTTGCCACGAAATGGGCTGGCACGGGCTTACAGTAGATATGGACGCATGACCCAGGCGCCTGATACATGGTCATTATGGACGCCAAATCCAAGGCTTTTATTTTTCCTCCGATTGATCATTATTGATCAAGCGTATAGATGATCAAACGTGTAGATGATCAAACGTGTTGATCAAGCGTGTAGCAAAAAAAAAGGGAATATTAATATCCGATATTTTCCCTTCAATTCACCAATTGTTTTTTTTATTTTATTTTCGATTTTTAATTTTTATTTGCCAGCAAAAAGCGAAAACCCTTTCACAATAAACCCCAAATCCTTCATAAAAAAATTCGTATTTAAAAAAATTCATAAACAAAAATGACCCACCGATTGTCCTTTCATTCAATGCTGCGTTTTTGGGCTATTCTCTTTTGCCTATTCCCAACAATTATTTATGCCGGTCGTCAGAAAGGCCAACTCAATGCCGATCATCCGAAAGGCCAACTCAATGCCGATCATCCGAAAGGCCAACTCAATGCCGATCATCCGAAAGGCCAACTCAATGCCGATCATCCGAAAGGCCAACTCAATGCCGATCATCAAAAAGGCCAACTCAAAATTCGTCTTCATAAAAATAAGGAACATGCTTACGTTGTAATTGGAGATCATTATGGTTTGAATAAAGCCTAGGTCATAATTTTATTTCCCTCATTTCATAGAATACGATTATTTGGAGAAAAGTCCACCAAGGAGGAATATTGTGTAATATTTTATAAAAAATTTATTAAATTATATTTATTATCATTCATAAAAATGGTATATAATTTAAATTAATATTTTTAATTAGGAGGAAAGAGAAAGCAGAGAAAGCGAAACCGGAAGACAAAGCAAAAAGCATGCTTGGAAATGCGAATAGAGAATTTGATGTGGCCAAAGCGGATGAAATTTTTTATAAAATGGTCACCCAAGAGGGTTGGTTTGCAATGAATTTCAGTTGGGAAAATAGTCGCTTTTGTCGTTCATTTGCCTATGAATTTGTTTGCAAATTATTCAATGGAGAATGCCCTAAACAAGAAGAATGGCCAGAAGAATTTGTTAAAGTGGATTTAGTAGAACCACAAAGTGTATTTTTGCCGGCTTATAAAGATGCAAGGGAACATTTCAAAATAGTGGAGGATGAATCGGGGTAAGCTGAAGACCAAATTTATGATAAAAATAAAGGGAGAATTATTTTTTATTATTTTATTTCTTTTGGTTGTGTTGATGAAAAAATCGGTGCTATGTCGATTCCATAATGGTGAAAATATGGGCAATTACACAATAGTACAAATAAAAAATTTATCTTAACTCAATGTTTTTAGGATAAAATCAATTAGTTTTTTTATGATTCTGATCACGATCAGATATTTGGTTTTTTTGATTTGTTCATCATGCGTGGCTTGGCCATAATTTTAAACTGCCAAGAGGACTTGAAATAAATAAAAATTATTTTCAACATCGTATTCATATTCAGCGCCATCGGTTACTCTACTAAAATTGACATTGCCATCATCAAACTCCCAACATCAACAACCTTGGCCATAATGTTATGGCCAACTTCGCATGACTTTTGGACAATTCAAAAAACCAAATATTTGGTCGCGATCAAAAGATCAAAAAATCACTGAAATACAAAAAAAAACAACTAATTTATCCTGAAAAACATCGAGTTAAAATAAATTTTTCTTATTTTTTTGTATCATTGTGGAATCGCCCATATTTATACCAGCCTCTTTAGTGGAATCGACCTCGGACGGAGAAAATCATCAGAATGAAAAAATTAACTAATTAAAATTAAAATAAAAAACGATTTAAGGCAAATAAACGTTGGGAATAAATCGTAAAATAAAATTTTTAAAATTTATATTTTGCAGTTGCCATTTAAAAGATTTTGAACTGAAAATTGAACTCTTTGGAAAATATACAGTATTTGATTCGAAAACGAATCTAGATATAGAAATAACTCCAAAGGATATATCCCATTTAATTGTACAAATCCAAACGAGGAAGGTCAAATATTCTAGCGATGAGAGAATGGTCAAAACTTCTAGTGGTGAATATATTGAACTAACAAGACCATTAGATTCATTCTCAACCGAAGAATGGGCAGTAAAGGTGGATGGACATGAGAATATATTGAAAACAAAAATAAAAGTTTTTGTGTGCCCTGGAAGTGGTGGACATTCCTATTTCGAAAATTTAAAAATTTTCAACCATAAAGTGAGTTGGGGGAAAATATGAAAGGAAATAATTTAATTTTAAGGGATTATTGTTATGGCATGAAATAAGTGATGGCGATTTGAAGGATGAGAAAAATAAAGTGATAAAAATTGATATTAGCCAGCCGCCAACAATATACCATTCAGATGATTAAATTAAGAGTGTAAAAGCAGCACAGGCCATCAATATTGGAATTGGCTTTGAAAATTGAATTTTTATTTTAACACATTTTGATCGAATTTGATAAATGGGCATTTTTTTACCCTTATTTTATTACAATTCTTATTTTTTCAATCAGATAAAGTGAATTTTCCCTCAATTAAATTTTAAAATTGAATTTAAATATTTTTCAATTGATTTATTCAACCGATACGTTATATCGACCGATATTTTCCGATATGTCGTATCGAACATCGATATATCGGGGCTAGTTTGATATATCTATCGAACTTTTTAGGATTTTTCGATATTTTACCGTTATCGATATTTTTTCGATATATCGGATCCTTGCCGATCTCTAATTCAAATGATTTATGAATTTAAATTTGATTGGCCATATATCAATTAAAGAATTGGAAATGTTTATGTATTTCAATTTTCCGGGTATTTTATGCTAATTCAATTCAAATGAATAGGGAATTAGGAAGGGTATAAAGCACAATTTCCCCTCAATTGGCCCATTCTTTTGTCACAATTTCAAACCTGGAACAATGTCAAAATTCAAAATTGATGAATAATTTTCCATTCATGAATGAGAAAAAAAGGATGGTAAAATTTATATTTTAATTTTTTATATTAATTCTATTTGTGGACATTTTTGAATAAATTGTAGCAGATTTTTTAGGGTTTTAGAGGACTAAAAATGCAATTAAATTAACCTTAACCATAGCCGGTATGAGATATGTGTCCCCCAACAGGGTGGGGTTTTAGGAGTATGTTAATGTTAAAAATATAGCTAATTAACATATCTGCCTGACGAAGTGATGGCCAAAATTCATTCATTAAATTAAAACATTTTTCCCTTTCCATTAATAATTTGAGTCCAGTTACCTGTTTTGATGTTCATTTATAAACAATGACCATCACATAATAACAATTATAGAGAGAGGGAAAAAATTAAAATTTATTAAATTTGTAATTTTATTTAAACTATTTTCATGAAATTGGTGGGTCGGCGATTGAGGAAACAACAATTGCGGTAAAAACAAAAAAATGAAATAAATAATAAACATATTTTGTAATTTTTGTAATTTTACAATTATGAGGCGAAATAATTAAAGGATTAATATTCATTGGAAAGAATTGAAAATTTGATAGACGAATTAAATTGGAATTATAATTTCAAATCCCTAAGGGCAATTTTAAACCATAATATCAAAGAATTACTGAAATTTACTTAAAATGTTTATTTGTTTAATAGAATAAATTTAAATTTAATATTATTATTACTTTCCAATTGTGGCATCCTTAATTACTATTGCTCTTCTGTGTTCTGCAATTGTCATATAATTAATTTTAATTAAGAAATTTTGGCCAATTTACCAAGCATTTTCTTAATTATATTTTTTTACGACCAAATTCACAATTTTGTTTACATTCATTTTATTTTTATTTATTTTCATTGCACTTTATTTCCTCAATCAATCCGGCAAAATGCCACCAACCAACAAATTCCCTATCCTACTGAAAAGTGAGGATGAAGCATTTTGCCCACCACCAAAACTCAATCGCCCTCCTTCGCCCAATTTTTTCTCCTTTTAATGTAAACATATCCGCCGCCTTATCCTTCCACCCACACCAAATTTACTGGGTTGGCCAATTTTTTCCTCGGCCATTCCCCCACACACCCAAATCGCGGCTTCTTCAATCATCCATTTTCTCAATTACACGCCGATTTATTACCTCTTCCCCTTCATATTTCCTTCCTTTCATATAATTCAAAACAGCGCGGCTTTTCCCCTCCTTCATCATGCAATATAACCAAACCTAAATTAATGGATTTCATTCAATCAAAAAATTCATTCATCTTTTATAATTCATCTTTTAATATTAAAAAAAAAATAAACTTATTTTTTGCCGCTTCCAATGTTCATCAATTATCAAAATTTGCTAGAGGCAAAATTAATACTTATCATTCAAATATTTTTAAAATATAAAGAAAAATAAAAAAGAATCATAAAAATATCTGAAAATTATTTAGATTTTAAAATGAAAGATAAACAAAAATTGAATCCTCTAATTTGGCTGCTCATATTTGCCATTTTCGGTCTAAATTTTCAACAAATTCAAGGTGAATAAAATTTTTGATGGAATATTTTCATTTTTATAATAGGTTATGGAGGAAAACGTTTTACGCATCAAAATCCAAAAATGGAAAAGTGCATTCGGGAATATCCGGATGCATCGGCCAATGTTGAAACCACAATGGATATTCTCCAAAATATATTCCATGGAGTCAGCCGTGGCATTTTTGGCCCGGAAACATGGGATAATTTGGCCCACTTTTATGGGCCTGAATCACAATGGCGCCGGGCGGAATTGTCCATTTTATATTGCAAAAAAGTGGAAAAACAACACAATGTAATTTTAATTAATTTTAAATCATAAAATTATTAAAATAATAAAGGATGACCTCGGTGAATGTCTGGACACAATTTTTCGCAAAAATAATTCGCACTCTGTCAAATTGAAAAATACACAAAATTATGGGAATTCGGTGGCATTATTTGAGTCATTCATTCTGGAGAAGGAATTGGCTTTAGCATTGAAATTAGGGAGACATTTGGAAGGTAAAATTCAAAAAAATAAATTAATTATCATTTATAAAAAATAACTAATTTAAAGCGGAAAAAATTGACTTGGAAATGGTCTTGGACATACTTTTGGGCCGAACCAGATGGGAATTGCATCAGATTGTTGCACATTTTGAGAACAAATTTGGCCATAAATTTGGCAAAAAGAATCCAAAAAATTGCAGCCTATCCTCTCATTTAAGTGCGAGGGCAAAGAAAGATCCAATAAATGAATTTGCCTATAAAATATTGGCGAAAAGAGTGAAACAAGTTCATAAAGAGATTCACTATGATAAACATTCGGTTGAGAAAGAAATCCAAGAGGTAGAATATTTTTTTAAAAAAAAATATTTTTAACTTTCCTATTATGAAATAGGAAAAATATAAAAAAGGAAATAGAAATTATTAGCTAAAAATTTGGCATTTACCAAAAAATATAACAAATTTTATTTGTAGGTCACTCAAAAATTGGAACATTTTTGTGGAAATTTTGTTGAATTATCTTGGCAATCAGAAGATCCTAAAAAACACCGAAAAGAAGAATACAATAAAATGGCCAAAGAAATTGACAATTTATTGGAAATAATCGAATTTGGATCACCAGAGGCCATTAAATTTGGCGAAAGATTTGAGCAACTTGGTTGCGAATCATTTTTCAATTACATTGATGAAACAGTGGAAATTCCCTCGGGCGTAACAAATTACCTAAAGTCATTACCAATATCATTTTCGGCACACGGCAAAATAGAGGCCGACAAAGAGAGGAAAAGACAAATGAAAAATAGGTAATAGTATATTTATAT
Source organism: Pratylenchus scribneri (assembly GCA_030063045.1). Lineage (NCBI taxonomy): Eukaryota > Metazoa > Nematoda > Chromadorea > Rhabditida > Pratylenchidae > Pratylenchus > Pratylenchus scribneri. The sequence goes on along the minus strand of JAQSEB010000111.1, from coordinate 925,002 downwards.
TTATATTGATATAAATTCAGGAATATAATATGAATATGTAAAAGTACAGTTTTATTATCTTATCTATTAATATTTACTATTTTAAATTAATATTCTAAATAATTGAGAAAATCTTTATTCGAATATCTTTCTAACTATCAATAATAAAAATTATCTTAATTTAATGGAAAATTTCAATTTTCCAGACAAATTCATGAGACAATTTCATTGCGCAAGAAAATGCTAATTATGTCAGGATTGGCTGGCAATAAAAAATATTTTAAAAAACAAGCAGAACGATTGAAAACAATGAATTTGAGTGGCAAATATGATGGTTTTACATTATTATATATGATTAATAATATTCCATTTTAGCAATTTCCACATTTTTGGCCATTCATTTGGGCCAAGATTTGCGCCAAATTTTGGAACATTATGATGAGGCTGAACAATTCAAAAATCCAATCCAAGCAATTGCCGAACAATTTGGGCATGGAAATTTAACGAAAAAATTGTATGGCTCGGCCTATCCAAAATTTGATGCTTTCATTTCGTTGATGATGGTCGTATATGGCCTTAAAGGGGAAATATACCATGATATTGTGCAAAGAAGAAGGGAAGGTGACCATGCGGAAGAATTATTCGACCGAAAATGTTATGGGGAAAGTGAGGTGGAATATAGGGAAGAAAGGGCAATTGGACAGATGGAATATGAACAATGTGAGTGGGAGGATTTATTTTCATATTAAAAAATAATTTAATTTGGCCAAATATTTTATATGATAAATTGGCCATAATGAATAGAATAGAACAGGGTTGATTTGGATTTCAGAAAATCGATAAAGTTAAAAACCGAATTTAGGAATTTTGCATTTAGGAGAAACCGTAAATTGAAATTTTCAAATCAAAACCGGAATTTAAAGCATTTGTAGAACCGATTTTGGATTACTAATGAAGTTTAAGTTTATTATAGGTACAGTATGAAAAGAGATTAGATACAGAAAGAAAAGAAAGAATTAATAAAATAAATCAGACAAATTATTTTAAAAAGTAAGAATTACAAATAATTAAATTAGCTAATTATCTAAAATTTTGGACTTAAAAAAATTAAATTTAAATATATTTTTATTTTCAGTGAAATTCCGCAAATTGGAAAAGTTGGCGCTGAAAATGTTTGGCTCAATTTCGGCAATGAAAAATTTAATAGATAAAAGAATTGAACACATTTTTGAAGAAAATTTGAGATGCGAAAGATTTGACAAAATTTTGGGCGATAATTTTTTACAGAAAAATCTATTTTCGATTTCCATATATAAATTGGATTATGGTGAAATATTGAGGAAATATTTGCACGAAGAACATTCAGCCGAAGGGGATAATTTTTCGGATAGGGAAATTTGCCTTTGGCAAATGATTGAAATGGAAGGGGTAAAATTTTGTAAACAATTAAAGGAACATAAGGAGGAAATTATAAAAAGAAAAGAAGAAATAATTAAAGAAATAATGGAAAAATATGGACAAAAAATGGCAAAAGAGGAGAAATGGAAAAGAGAATTGGAAAAAACATTGAAAACCAGATTTTTGAACCATTTGCTGAACCAAATGGGAAGAATGCAACAAAATTGTGAAAATTTTTGGAAATTAATATTTTTGGAAAAAGTTGGAATTAATTTATTATTTTAAATTAAATGAAATTTAGGAAACAGAAAAACGATATTTGGAAGAATTGAAAAAGAGTGCAAATTTATCAATGGGCAATGATGAAACCAGAGGCAATCATCCTGCACACATAACTGTAAAATTTGAATTTTACTTCATTATTTTAATAATTTAAATTTACTTCATAAAAATTTTATAAATTGTTTTTTTTAAATAATCTTTTTCATTCGAATTTTTAATTCTTAAAAATATTTGCCATTAATTATTCATGTGAAAAATGATATGCCCTCATCATCGACTTCAAATGTCCAAATTGTTAAGCCAAAGAAAAATACAGGCGGATATCTAAACAGATTTAATCTAAAAGTGAATATTTTTACAATTTTTTTAATACAATATGTATATTTCAGATACCATCATTTGCATTTCTAAGCAGAAACAAAAAGGTTGCGAAAATAAATTTTTCTTTCTTTAAGATTTTTATAATTTAGCAAAAATCCCCTGAAATTTCCACAATTCACCATTCGCCGGAAGGGCCATCCAAAGAAGTGAAATAATTAAAATAAAAATATTTTAACAGTAATTTCTTTTTAAAGGCATTACAGGGAATTAGTGAAATTAGCAAAATGCAAAATATTCAAATGAAGCCAGAATCAGTAGAAGAAGAAGGAAAAATTGAAAAAATGGGATCAAGTTTGAAAAATATTTAAAAAATTAAATAAAAAATATTTACAGTTGCATCTTCTGTCCATGATTTTGATGTAGACAATGGAAAATGTAATTTAAATAATTAAAAATTATATTTTAATAATATTAATTTATTATAATTTAATCTCTTTTTTTAAATATATTTTTTTATATTTAGTAATTATAAAAAATGATTCCGAATCTGGAAATGGGTCTTCTGCTGCTGAAATTAAAGGTTGGAAAAAATGAAATTTTAGGTAATTATTGTAATAATTTAAAGAGATAAAACATGCATCCTCCGATTCGGATTTGGAATCGGATGAGGATAAATTGGAAAGAAAAAGGAAAACCAATATTCATGAAGGCCATGAAGAAAGCAATTTGGTGGCCACAAAACGTAATAAAGATAAAATACAACATGACGAAGTGGAAAGTGTACCATTGCCAATCCAAACTGACCATTCCCACAATTCGGATACTGTTTTGGTGGAAAGTGCTCAAACAAATAGTAGCAGTAATAGCGAAAGTGGAGGGAGTCATGAAAAGAAGAAGGGTATGGCCTAATTGAATTGAATTTGGGTAAACAATTGTGGAGGGACATCCTAGTAGAAACTCCAACAAGAGTTAAATTAGAAGATTAAAATTTTTTTGGAATTCTAAAAAATTTTATTGATTTTTTTTGTCCAAAACATTTAAAAATAATACATTAAATTTGTTCAAATTTGGGCAAATAATTACGGGAGGAAAACATGTGAGACATTCTAGAAACCCAAAAAATAGTGAACGGTTAGATTAGAAAATAAAAATTATTTTCGGAATTCTAAAAATTTTATTGATTTTTTTTTTGATCAACGACAATAAAAAATGAATTATTAATTAAATTTATTAAATATTGTTGTGTATTTTTAAGTCCAATCAACAGCCGTTGTTTTAGGAATAAAAAAATACATCTTCAGATTCTTCATCGGAAATTAAGAATTCGCATTCACCAACATTTGTAATTGCACACCATGATGTACACATAGAGGAGGGAAAATTGGAGGAAAATGAATCAATTGGAAAAGGTGGAAAAATATTAAATATTAATTTTATTACTTAAATATTATTTTAATTTTTTTTTAGAATCATCATCTGCAGCTGCTGGCACTGGCTTTTTTCGTTCAATCCTGAATAAAGTCAGTAGTGCAACAGGCAGTTTGAAGGATATGGTAATTGGAAGCGGAAGGATTAGTCAAAATGGATCCACTGCCAATTCCAAACATTCCACACCAAAACAACATTCTGGCTTCCACACTCCGGAAGAAAAAGGTGAATTTTACATTTCACTATTCATTATTCAATGCACAAAACACTCCTCACAAAGGGGGAAATTTAATGAACTTTTTATTGTTCAGATCTTTAAAATTTTAGACAACAATTTGCAATTAATTCCTTTGAGAATATTTCATTTTTAGAGAATCATGAGTCTCACTCTTTGCCTTCACATCAAAAGGATACGGATACTGTTCTGAACGAGGTTGCATCCCGTCTCGAAACAATTACCCAAACTCAATCTGATCATGATGATCATTCACTCCCTATTGAACCAATTTCCATAAAAACCTCTTCATCAAAGGCAACTTCGCCCAAAGAATCATCGCCTCATCAGGGTCCTTCAGCACCTTCTTCGCCTTCTTTTTTAAATTCAGTGAAAAACATGGCATACGGTATTTTTGGTGGCGGCAATGAAACCACTGCTTCCGATAAAGATAAAGAGGAAGTGGAAAAGCCGCAGAAGGAAATTGCCGTTGAACAAAAACATCCACCAATTGTTACTTCACATTCTAATTCAAATGAAAAATCAATTTTCAAAGTAAAAAATTATAAATATAATTTTATTAATTTTTTCAGTATTTAAATGGAGAATATTTTATGGACGGTGGCATTGAATATTTAAATCCAGAACATTCGGTTTCTGTGGACGGCGGCAAAATTCCAATTAAAGAATATATACAAAAATCATATTTTGATAATATTCACATTTATGATACGAAAAAGGCACACAAATGTCAACAAATTTGTGATGAATTTGAGCACAAATTTTTCATGAAAGAATTAGCAAATATAAAAACGGAAAAGAATAATGCTTTTGCAAATCAACAAAAAAAGCATTTGAATCAAAATGAAATAAACCAGTTGATAATGGAATTGCAGAGAAAGGAGGATGCATTGACAAAAGCACATAATTATTGCACAAATGAGTTTAAGGTAATTGAGATATTCAAATTCAATTACAAAGAAATATTAGAAAATGGGATTCCTTATTGAAAAATTTAATACGGTTTTTCTTTTTTTTTTAAAATTTTGCCTTAATCAAAAATAAATTTATAATTTTTTGTTTATGTTAAAATTAGGGTTGTTCAAAATCGCTACAAAAGTGTCGGGTCAGTTTTAAAATTCGGTTTTCAATTTTTTAAGAAAATATCGGTTTTGTTTTTCGTTTTCTTCTATTTTCGATTTTAAATTTCATCGAATTTTGAAACCGACTTTGAACAACCCTATTAATATGCTTAACTTATTTTGCGTTTAACGAATTAATGCTAACGGTAAAAACAATTTAATTGAAATTAAAAATTATATTTTTAGCAAAAACATATAAAAAGAACACTGTTATGGCTGAGTTGGATGGCGGATGTTCTGCTCCAATTTCTCATTGTAAAAGGCCATCATCCAAAATTTATAAGTAAATATCCGGAGCAAATAGAACAAAAAGAATGCCAAAATTGGATGAATGAAATGAAAATGCTTGAATCGGGGAAATTGATGCAAAAAATTGAACAGGCATTTAAATTGGGATTAAATTGTGAAAAAGAAATGTTGAAATTATGGACGGAAAAGGATGAATTTTGTCAAAGGGGAGGGAGGAAAAGCCAATTTGAACATTGGATTGAGGCAAATATTGTGAAGGATAAACGCTACGGATGGTATCAGATGTTGGCCAAACGTTGTGCCCTAATTTATATGGTTATTTATTTTTTTAATTTTATGGGATTTTAAATTTAATATACCTAAACTGGTCGTTTCAGAGATTTGCGAAAAAAAATAAAAAAAAAAGCTGAAAAAATTATTTTCCACCACTGGGAATCGAACTTTCATATTCATACTAAAAACCAACAATTCTACCGCCTGCGCTATCCAGTCTGAACCAAATTAATTAAAATATATAAACGACACAGCAAATGTTTCAGATGGACACATAAATTTAAAATTATATATTGGATTTAAAGAAAATTTATTTTTAAAGTTTATTAAAAATTTCCCTAAAAAATTTCCCCAAATTTTAAACAATTTTATTATTAAATATTTAATAATGAACGATTGGAAATATAATATTATCTTTTTTAGTCATCATTGAGCATTCATTGGTGCCCCCAACACCAAATATATGAAATGGAAAATGGAAAAATAGTAATAAAAAGACAGGACGTCTTGAAATTGCAACCAACAGCATTGGAAAATAAGAATGAAATGCAGAAAATTTGCAATGATTCAGATAATTTACAAAAATACCAACGTGAAGCAGGCGATTTATTGAAAATAAGTCAGAAACATATAAATCAAATGTCAACAATTACCAAAAATTGTGATGCCTTCTTCAATGTAAATTACTTAATTTTAATAAACACAATTTATATTATAGTTACAGTAGTAAATTAAACAAAAATTCTAAAATTTCAACAATTTAAGATTAAAAACGTTGACAATGACGGACGGCAAATTCATCATCAAAATGAATTTCATGGCCACACAAATGGTCATACCAGGGAAGGTGGAAAACAACAATATCATCACAATAATGCTTTGCTATCACCGGAATTGATCCATCGAATCCGATCACAATCCCTGCAAGAAGTCCCTTCACTTCAATCTACTAATGTTTTGCCCACCAAAGAAGTGTTCAACACTGCCCATTCATCGTCCACTTCGAAGGGAATTAAATTCATCGATAAAAATAAAATACCAAAGGACACAAAATTGGTCCATAGAGTTACCACCAAAAAAGTACAATATTTCTTTTTTGATAAAAATCACAAGAAAATCCCATTTACTGACGAACAAAAGAGGAATTTGAATGAATTCAATCAAAAGGAAGTAATGCATTTGGTGGATATTCCGGAAGAGGAGGAGGAGGATGAGCAACGCAAAATGACAAGCGGATTTCCAATATCTGCTGCTGTTGATGGCCATAATATGTCTCATTTAGGTAAATATTATAAATTTATTAAATAATTATTTTAATATTTTAATAGCTTTGCTTGTATAAATGAATACTCTAGTGTTTAGCCTTCTATAAAAATTGATAAATTTAACAATTTTTGTAGTTCAAATTCCTCTTTTCTTTCAATATTTTCATAATTTAATATGATGAATTTTTTGGATCAATTAAATTTTTTAATGAATTACTAATAAATTTCAGCTGAAAGAAACAAGGAACATATCCACCCAAAAGAGTCGGAAATTCCAATCCATCCAGAATCATCCCAACATCATCATGATATTCCGCATCAAATAAAAGATAAAACCATTTCATCCGATCAAATTGAATCAAGCGGAACAAAAAAGGTTCAATTTGAAGAAGAGAAGCATTCAGAAAAAGGGAAAGAATTGGCCAAGTCACTCAAAATTGAGATTCCCCCATCGGCAGTGAATGATGGCATCGGAAATGTATCGCCATCAAAAAGAAGAAATTCGCCACCAAAAGCGGATCCTGGAGCAAAATCGCCAAGATTTAAAACAGTCGCAAAAAGAAGTGCCGGATTTGGGGATGGATACGGAGATGAAATGGATGTTAAAAATGATGAGAGTGAAAATGAAAAAATTGAAGAAACATTGGATTTGGAATCACTTGAGAAGGAAAATTCGAAGAGAATTAAAACAAATTTAAATTTGGATAATGAAGATGATTCAGTTAAGTCGAAGGAAACAAAATGGAAATTGCCAAAATGTTTTGATGTGGAAAAATGCATTGGAATGGAATTTTGGGTGGATTGGAGTGAAGGCGACAAATTTTGGTGGTGTCAAAGTGCAAATAATGGGAATGCATCGGAATTGGTCCAAAAAATTGATGAATTAATTGAGCAAATTGATTGCTTGAAATTTGAGGAAATTTGTCCAAATAATGAGCAGAAATTGTTGAGCGAAAAGAAAATTCGGGAATTTTATCAGAGCACAATGAAAACAGTTGGTAAAATGAGAGAAATAAAAATGGAAATGGAAAGCATTTTGGAGGTGAAAAATGGCAAATGTTTGGATGAATTGATGGAAACGTTGGCAAAAAGACAAAGGAAAATTTGCGGCAGATTTATGCAAGGTATTTTGGGTGGAATCAAACTGCATTATCTTTAGGATTTTTATTAACCCAAAAAAGATTGAAAACTTTTCCACATTGTTTCTTTGTCTTTAGCCATAGAAAAGGCTTTTGGGGATGAGATCAAAAGGTTTAAGGCTTTAATCTGGATGCAGAAAACAAAAATATATTGTTTTGATTTTGAATATTTTAAATTTTATATAGGTTAATGAAAATGTCCTTTGCGAAATTTATTTTTCTCATGAAAGATTCTGCTTTTTAAAATTGTAGAATAATAAAATAACGAAAATGCTAAAACAGTAAAAGTTGTTTCAAAGTCTCAAAAATAATTTAATTTATTCAAATACATTTATTTGTTAATTTTAAGAAATTGGATCTGATGAAAATGTTGATGGCCAAAGAATTATGGCGCCGGATGTGGTTCGACGTGAAGCTTTCCTCGAAATATGCCAAAATATTAAGCCGTAGTGTTTTCTCTTTTTCTGATTATTGAAATTCGAATGATGTACAAAAATTTAAATGATTAAATCGACAAACTAATTCCATATTCAAATTATATTTTTGTATTTTAAATTCAACAAATTGTATATAAATATAATGATAAAATGGGCTTTTTTGTATTATAGTTTTTAAATATACAATACAATGTCTCGGTTTTATATTTTTTATTTTGGTGGGATAATAAATGTATCTGTGAAAGGGGAATTAAGGCAAGAAATTAAGTTGGAGAAACTAAGTTGGTGTCATGAAATGAAACAATGTGAACGAAACAATGTTTATTAATTAAAAAAATTCACATGATAAATGGTTTTCAAACTTGTAATTCATTGAAAATGAAGATTAACTGAAATCTTAAAAATTCTATTCATGTAAAATATGTATTGTATAAAAATTCTCGTCTCTTTCAAATTTGTTGATGGCCATTATTATTGTTGCTGCTATTCTGATTGGGCAATAATTTCTCAATTAATTCCTCCAATGGACCAATTTGACGTTTGTCAATCAGATTGAATTCACGGACAAATAGCATAAAATGCTTGAACTATAATTTAATTAAATATTAATTAATTTAATATTTAGCTATTTCATAAATGATTAAAAATTTATTGGTTAATTAATATATAAATAATTCTTTTTATTAGATCATAATTTTAAAAATTACGGAAGTATTCAAATGGGCGACTGCCTTCAACTCTTCAATTAATTCAAAATGTTGGTGGTAAATATGAGCGTAAATCCTGAAGAGCCGCTTCATTATTGTTTGGGCAATGTGCAAAAAATTGGCCGGGAAAGGTTTCCCTGTAATTTATTTTAATTATTAAAAAAATAAATTATCAGTAATTTATGTGAATTTTAAATAAATTTCATGCGTTTTTCATAAATATTCTGAAATTATTATTTTTTAAATATATTTATTTTACCAATAAGAGATGGGAATATATTCTCGTCATCCAATTCTTCTTGGACCCAACTAAGCAAATAATCAATATAAACATTTGCCGGGCAAGGCTCTATCAATGTTCCTTTGCTATCGGACCTAAATTTTTAAAAATGTTTTATTATTACAATCAAAATATAAACCAAAAATATTCATGATTATCGCCGGCATTCATTCTTGGACAATTTTCATCGGTACAATTTTCGGCAATCATTCCATAAAGCATTGAAATTTGACGAAAGAAATCAGAAACTTAAATGAGTTTGAATATTAAAAATTTAGTAATATTTATTTTACTGTTTGCGGCGATCCATTCATTTCGGTCTTCTCCGAATGGCAAGCGAACAACATCCGCCAAGTTTCCACTTCCGAGTGTTGATGATGCATACCTTATTAAAGTTGAAATATTTAAAATGGTGAAAAAAATTAAAAATGGCGAGTATTGAAAATACTGAAAATAGCGGCTCATCAGCGATTTGGTAAATCTATTCGAAACGCATTGTTTAATTCTCATATGGTTTATGTTTAACGGATTTCAACTTAATTTTGAACCAAAAACCTGTTTCAATTTTCTGACCAAACCATGCCAAATTATATACCGATGCGTCTTGATGATATCTATCGATTGGGTATAGAATTTATGGGTCTATCACAAACCGCTAAAATCTTTTCACCATTTTCAATTTTTTTCGCCAAATTAATAAAAAAGCTCAATAATTCAATTTGTTTATTTGATGAATTGCTTGAATTATTATCATTTTGCATCTTCTTGCCATCATGAACATTCATGTTCACATTGTTTGGTGTTTTTCCATTCCAAGATGACGCAGTAATAGGTGAATGTATTTGGTTTGAAATTGGTTTTGATTGGTTTTTATTATCCATTTTTTAAATATTTTGTAGCATTTTTTTTTGTGAACTAAAATGGTTGAATGATAGTGAGTAGATTTAAAGGTTTTAAAATTCGAGAAAATTCACCGATTTTTAGTTTAACTAATAAAATATTGAACGAAATTGGTTTGGAGACAAAATGACGATTGCTCCGGGGGTGGGTATAATTAATTGATTTAGCGTTTAGCCCATTTCGATTGGTAACTTTTTTGGTTATAATTTAGTTGTGGTCACCGGCGTTTGAACTTGATTTAAATATAAATTGTTATTAAACATTTAATAATATAAAAAAATAATAAAATTGAGATTTTATTTATTCGGCAAGAAATTAAAAAATGGTGCGAATATTGGGGTCTCATTATTAAGTAAACAATTGTTTAAATGATAAAAAAGATGGCAAAATAATCAAATTATTAAAATATAAATCATTTTTGCAAAATAATATAAGGCAATGGGCGAGATCGGGAAACTAATAAGGCAAATACGAAGAGAAGACAAGAATAAAAAGACTGGAATGGAAACATATTGTTGGGACTTAAATAATAAAAATCAAATCAAAAATAAATTTAAATATTTGAAATTATCCAAAAAATTCATTTCATTTATGGCTTGGCCCAGCTCCTCCTCCATTCCCGTCAGCATCAAAATTCTCGGCAATAATCCCACTTTGTTGTTGGCCATTTTGTTTGACTTTCGACGGGTAAATTTTGTTTCGTTGTTTTCGCGACTGCTTTTTGTCTTCATCCCATCCTCCTCGGTCCACTTTTGCCCTCAACGCTGGTTCAAGTGAATTGAAGAATTCATGGCTTTGGGAAGTGGCCAATTTTACCCGCATATTTGGATCGTGGTTGAGCCTTAATGATTATTTTTATTTGGATTAAATTTATTTTTGCTCACATTTGGGCAATCAAATCAAACAAGGCCTTATGGTCCGGGTCATCTTCATGTCCGGCATAGATGTACGACTGAAAAATAGATTTATAATTTCAATTTTTATTAATGTTCAAAGTAACCTTTAATGGTTTTGCGTCTTCGATTTTACAGTTACTATCCCTCTCTTCCTGTGGTTGTTTGCGGTTGAGCAATTTTAATCGACTATCGAATAAGCCGGGTCTGAAAATAAAATTAAATTTTGGATTTTTGCTAATTTTACTTTTTTGTTTGTTCTCGCATCCACTGTGGAAGTTCATTTGTGGTGCCCAAAATTCGCTCCAGCATTTGCAAATGTGTCAAATTGCTGACTTTTGGGATGAGAAAATGGCCGGCATAAAGTTCAAAAATGATGCAACCCAATGACCAAACATCGCAGGGATGGCCAAAACCGGTTTCTGAAAAATTGGGGACAATTTATTTAAAATTATTTTAAATTAATTTACCAAGAATGGCTTCGGGAGCACGATAATGGCTGGTGGAAACGCATTTGTCCTTTTGGGGTCGACCAGCAAACACCGCATTTCCAATATCACATAAACGAATTGTGGCATCCTTCAAAATAGATAAGTACAATCGGATTGATCACGGGTACTATTAGGCCGGTATTTAGGAGGGAGGTTCCCCGGTTTATCCAAAAATGGGAACCAAAACCATTTAAGTACTGGAACTTATTGAGTCTGCAATAGTCAGGCATAAAATTAACCTAGCCTTGCTAAGCTACAAAAGATCCCCCATTTGTTTTTTTAAATTGTCGACTTACAAATAATAAATTTTTACTCAATTTTAATTGTAGCCTAATCTCCAATCTTAATTTATAAAAATATATAAGTTTTTAATTAATTTTATTTATTTATTTACCCGAAGAATTTTGATTTTTTTGGCCGTTTTAGTGGCGAATTTGTCATGGACGAACAAAATATTTTCCGGCTTCAGATCGGTGTGGATCACGTGGTTTTTGTGAAGGAAATTGGTGGCATGAATCAACTAAAAATAGTCAAAATTTTTTTTGATAGAAAATTTATACCTGATATGCCATATAGCGAATTTGATCCAGCGGAAATGGATGATATTTATTTGCCTTCTAAATTTTAATTTTATTTATTGGAATAATAAAAAAACAAACCATAAATGTGTTAACATCTTTGCCGTACATTGGAAATAGGATGCAATGCTGAAAAAAATATTGGAATTTATTATTAATTAAAATTTGAATTTTGTTTTACTAAATATTTATTAAATATAAAAAAAGCATAATAAAATTATAATAAAAATAATTTTCACATTAATTTGAAAACATACATGGCCAAATTGCTCAACGCGCAATGTTTCCAATTTTCTAATGACGAATTGTTCCTTCTTTTCCGGATCAACCTTGTCCAAATAATTCAGCATTTCAATTTCCTCTTCCGCCGCTGCCATATATTCCGGAGTGTTTCGAATTATTTTAATGGCCTTTTTGACGCCGTCCCGCCAATCCCGGACCAAATAAACATTCGAGAATTTACCGTCGCCAAGTGGCTTATCAACATCAACTAAAATTGACTAATAATTTATACTGAAAAATGATCAACAAATTTACATCTTTTATTGATGAGAGAATTATTCGGACATTTCAAATATCCCCTATCATCAACTTTCAATAGACGTTGTTTAAATTCAAGTACTTTTGCCACTTCTGGAGACAATTCATTTGGATTTGTTGTTGTGGCGGAATTTGGGGTTGAAGTTGAAGATGATGTCGTGGATGAGGATTGTGGCGGTGTTGGTGGAGAAGATGGATGACCAGAAAATGGGAGTGACGGTAAATCTTCATTGGTCTCTTCTTCTTCCTGAATGAAAATGAATAATTAAATTAATAGGATAGGATATTTAATTAAATTTATATAATTAAAAGGTTTTATTTTATAGAGAAAAGGAATTTACTAGGCTAGCCTATTTTAAAAATATCGGCACCTATCCTAGACTTCAGGCAATTCTAGAAATCTCGGGTTCGAACTTCGAAGCAATATAAAGATTCAAAAATGGGCTCTCATTCGACTCGCCATTGTCGATTTCGTCTATGAAATTTCCATTCCAAACCGATTTTGGTTTATTAATTTTTTCTTAAGTTTTACCGGAAACTGAAATTTCAGACTAAATCGATAATGCTGAGTCGAATGAGATTATTATCGAAACTCTGGTTTTTCTAGAAGCCCAGATTTCCAAAATTGGCTCAATTCTCAAATTCCAATTTCCATAGTCCATCTAATTTTGATTATCAAAAAATGAATATACCTGTTCAATTTGTTGTTGATTTGGTTCTGGTTCCAATTCCAATAGTTGTTCGGCCTCAACCAATTTTTCCTCCACCACTTTTTCTTCATACTTCTTTGCCCCTCGCGTCCTTGTTTTTTTGATCACTGGTTCTGAGGCTTCTTCTTCTGTCACCGGTTCCCAAGTAAAATAATTTCGTTTCACTCCACTTCCTTTTGGTCTTCCTCGCTTCTTAATAATTGGTTCAGCCGGTTGACCTTTCTCAATTATTCCATCTTCTTCCTTGTTCAACATTCCCGTATTTTTCGGCTTTCTTCCTCTCTTTTTCTGCTTGGTTTCTTTCTTCTTATTGGTGGTGGCAATTCCTTTTGGTGGTCTTCCTCGCTTCTTTTTAATAATTGGTTCAACCCGTTGGCCTTTCTCAATTATTCCTTCTTCTTCCTTGTTGGTCAATTCTCCAGAATTTTCTTCATTTTGTTGCTTTTCCTCCACGTTTTCTTTTTTATTCGGTTTTGGTTTTGCCATTTTTGTTGATGTCTTTTTCTGCTGTTTTTGTTGTTCTTTCTGAAAATGATTTGGAAATTTATTTGTTTTTGTCAAAATGGATAGAAAGAATGATTTGGTTAATGTTCTTATTTCCTTTTGATTCATTGACATTGATGAATGGATCGAATATTTCCCCTTCCCCCTATTTTCTGGGAGCAGGAAAGGTGTGTCATCGCTATTACTGTTCTCTCAGCTATTACCTACTTGAGTTGGCATTGTTATTCACCAACAAAAATGATGGATGACCTTTTTTGTGTCCCCCCCCTCCCCCATCTCCCATTTATTAAAAATGTTTTGAAATAGAAGAAGTGAAATAAAGGGTGTTGGATTGGTTTTGTTTTCTCTTTATAAATTATAACTTATAATAAGTAACAGGCATAATTAAAAAATAAATGAATGGAATATGCGTTTTTCTCCGCCCTTTTCTCTCTCGCAGATTATCGCTGATTGGGAAGCTATCTTAGTTCGCCATTCGCCTAGACCCAACCTTTTCTTATGTTTTTTTATATTTAAATATTCCACCCTCCCATTCACATATGTTTTGACGAGTTATTTTTAATCTTCCAAAATCAAAATGATTCATACCAATAAATGATCAAGCGGGTTTTTCATTGACCATCTTCGCCCTGCCAAAATGTTATTATCTGTCCAATTCCTTTTGCGTGTCGCTTTTTCAATCGACTTTGTGGCCTTTAATAACTGAAAAATATTTCAAAAATAAATTGGTGTTGACTGTTGATTTCAAAATTTGTAATTAGATTAGCTTACACATGGTCATTGATAAACTCCATTTTTTGAGTCATATTTTTACCTTTTGATTTTGCTTCGGCTTTGAAGGCAGAGGCATTTGCTTTTTTATTGGTCTCAGTCCAAATAATTCAAATCTATTTGGAGTCGGTTCTGGCTTCTCTTCAATTTCCACATAATTCCCATTTTTGGCGCATAAACCGCTGCGTTTTTTGCCGAATGGTTGCTTCGTCTTCATCTCTGACTTGTTATCATTCATCGACGCCAAATTCGATTTTGATTTGCCATTCTTTAATGATAGTAATTTAATTAAAAAATTTAAAGTTAACCATTTGATATTGTTGAGGCATTTGTTCAGTTTTATTCGCCAAAATTGTCGATCCATCGAGCTGCAAACGCTGGGACGGTTTAAGTGATAGATGTTTCATTTTATTAATATCATTATCAAAATAAAATCCTTTTTTCCTATAAATTTTGGTTTGAAATTATTGAACCTCATAATTCGTGTAAATTAAATTGCGTAGATGTTTAGTTCAGCGAAAGCTATTTAAAACATTTCAATCGAACCATGTTTTTGTTAATCTAACATTCATTAAATGATGTTTTAAAACGGGTTTTATTTTAAGGGTTTTAAATGTAGAATCCCAAAACACTTGGTTTTCGGGTTTAAGGTTTAACCAACCCAATACCCAACCCCTTTAAGTTTAAGCTAAAAAAAGTGGTTTGGATAAAATGTCTTTTAATATCGCCATCGCTTCGGGCGGGGCCGGGGGGAGGGAGGGGACTTTTGGCATTTTCGTTAAACGCCGCCAGCACCCCGGGCCCCCGCTAGAGCTTAAAAACTAACTTGCTTAATTTTCTTTCTACAATTTATTAGGCAATTAAAAATAAATTAACCAATTTTTTAAAATTTATAAAATTTCCTATTTGGACTCACAGCACATGCTAATTTATCAGATTTAATTGTTGAAAAACGAAATTAAAAATGCCACGCTACGATGCAACTGATGAATTATCTGGGGCTGAATATTTGGCCAGCATTTATGGGACTGAAAAGGACAAAGTCAATTGTTCATTTTTCTTCAAGGTTTTCATTATATTGATATCAAAAATATTTCCTATTTTTAATAGATCGGTGCATGCCGCCACGGTGACAAATGCTATCGAGCACATCATAAACCGACATTTTCCAACACCGTTTTACTGAAGAATTTCTATCAAAGTCCAGTGGTGGATGTTCGTCAGGCGGATGCTTATGATAGTTTGTTTTTGGTTAATTTCATTAAAATTATTTATTAAAGAAGTGGGACGCGACAATGATATGGAACAAAGACATTTTGACGACTTTTATGAGGAAGTGTTCACCGAATTGGAAAAGAAATATGGACCCGTTGAAGAATTGAATGTATAAATATTCAAAAATAATAAATAAAGTTACTATTTAGGTCTGCGAAAACATTGGCGAACACATGGTTAATAAAAAAATTCAAAATAAATTTATTAAATTAATTTTTAGGTTGGAAATTTGTACGTGAAATTTGTGAATGAAGAAGATGCCGAGAAGGCTGTGAACGATTTGGAGAATCGATGGTTTATAAATTTTAAAAAATTATATTTTATCTTTTAATATTAAGGTTCAATGGTAATCCAATTTATGCTGAATTGTCACCGGTTTCGGACTTTCGCGAGGCACGCTGCCGACAACACGAAATCAGTACATGTTCGAAGGGCGGCTTTTGCAATTTTATGCATTTGAAGAATGTTTCGGATGACATGTTAGTTATAAATTTCAAAAATTAAACCAAAATTATTCACAAAATCAGTTATGAACGCTGCTACGGTGGCCGCGGTGGTCGTTTCCGAAGCAATCGCCGCCATGACCGATTTTATGCGGACGATGGATGGGACGATCGTGGCAGTGGAAGCCGGGGAGGAGGCGGAAGAGATCGCGGCGATCGCGACCGGGGAGGCGGAGGACGAGATCGGGACCGGGGCGATCGACGACGCCGAGACGATGAACATTATTACCATGATCGTCGCTAATTAAGAAGAAGATAAGCGAAGATGGATGGGATGAAATATTTTTAAAGTTATCAATCATTTATTTTTCATTTTTTTTAAAATTCATCCAAATAAAATTCACTGAATAAAATCTTCCAACTTTAAAGAAAACATTTAATTAATTAAATTGAATCATTTTGTCATTTATTTTACTATTAAATTTTATCATTTTTATGTTTAAAAATCTTTAAATAGTAAGCAAAAATAAATAGACAAAAATGACCAATTCGACTAGCCCAGCATCATCTTCGGAAGATCAAACTGCTGTTGAGGCGGCCTCCCCTCCCCGAATAATTTCATCAACGGCAAACAACGGTGGTGGTGGTGGCCCGGACCCGGATGAGGATGAACCAATGCAAAATGCATCGACAACCGTGGCCGCCGCAAATTCATCATCTTCAATTACGGGGAGCGGCGATTCGGGCATAAATATTAGTGGAATTCAGTCGGGAGTGCGAATTGCCGATTTGGACAGGTTCTTTGCTATTTGATCAAACATTAAATATATTCATTAGTTAGTTAATTTGTATATTTTTAAGTAGATAAATTGATTCAAAGTTTTATAGTTTGGATTTTGCAAGATAGGTTATGGCTTATGGGATTGAGATAAAGCTTGGATTAGAGCTAGGGTTGGGGTTTATAAAAGTTAAACACCTATTCCTTGGGATGGGATTTTATAAAACTTTTCGCTGTGGAATGTATGAAAAAATGATTAACATTTCCTCGAACGGATTCGACTTTCGACCTAATAATCTAAAAAGGGACAATCGGATAAACCATTTATTAAAAATTTTTTTATTGGCTCATAAATTTTAATATGTTGAAAATTATAAATTGGATACATAGGTAAATGTTGTTAGGACACCGGAACTAAAAAACTTCAAATCTTGTTAGAAAATAATCAATAATTATTACATTTTAAATTTAGACAAATTGAAACCCTAATGCGTTGTGAATGCCTAACCGAACAAGAAGTCAAAGTGCTTTGCGCAAAAGCCCGTGAAATTCTCCTTCAAGAGGGAAATGTGCAACGGATAGATGCACCAGTGACGGTTTATTTCTGCATTTTTACCCTAAAATAATGTTTTTTCGAATAGATTTGCGGCGATGTTCATGGCCAATTCCACGATTTGATGGAATTATTCCGCGTTGGTGGTCAAGTGCCGGACACAAATTAGTAAATAAAATATTTATCGATTAATTAATTCCCAAAACCAAAATTTAAGCCTTTTTCTCGGCGATTTTGTGGACAGAGGATTTTATTCCGTGGAAACATTTTTGCTTCTTTTGGCACTCAAAGTTCGTTACCCGGACAGGTGAAATTAATTTTTGGTCAAATTAATTTAAAATATTCCAATTTAGAATGATGCTCATCCGAGGCAACCACGAATCTCGTCAAATAACCCAGGTCTATGGCTTCTACGATGAATGCTTTCGCAAATATGGTTCAGCGGTCGTTTGGTATAATTACTATTAAAGATAAATATTTAATTTGGCGAAAAACTAACTGAAAAAGGCGAAAAGATTATAACACGGTTCAAGCGGTTTAAAACCCTATTTAAACTAGTTTTAAACCAAAAATAAATGGTTCCAATGGTTTAAAATCCGTTTTAAATTAGTTTTGAACCAATAAACGGTTTAATACCCTTTAATTTTTAATCAAACCGCTTCAAATTATATACAATTCAATCCTCCTTGATGTGCTCAATCGATTGGGTTTTGGGTATGGGCTATAGGGTTTTGTGAGTCTATGACAAACCATTAAACCATTGAATCGCTATAATCTTTTAATAATTCCAATGGATTGCCAAATTAAATAATTAAAATATAATTATTAAGGCGCTGTTGCACCGAAGTGTTCGATTGCCTAAGTTTATCAGCCGTAATCAATAATCGAATATTCTGCGTCCATGGCGGCCTTTCGCCCAGCATTCAAACAATTGACCAAATTCGAACAATCGACCGAAAACAGGAAGTGCCACATGATGGTTTTTTTTAATAAACAATTTCAAATATTAATTTTAATATTTTCATTAGGTCCAATGTGTGATTTACTCTGGTCCGATCCTGAGGTTACTTTTACAATTTTTTCTAGAGAGAAGACCAAATTGGCGCTATTTAAAATAACTCATTAAAAACTGAACCAATTATGATGATTTTTATATCAAATTAAAGAGCAGACTTTTTGCTATCCAATGGTATTAATTTTATTTGGTTCAAAAATGATAGAATTATGCCAAAAAACTAGCGAAAAATTTGAGGTCAATTAAAATTGAGTTTTTGGGCATATCTCCAACAATTCTGGACCAGTCTAAATTAAAATTATTTTCATTATAACCAAAATTATACTCTTTAATTTGATACCAAAATCATCACAATTGGTTATGGCTTTGAACTTTGATGTTATAAACGACGCCAAATTGGGACGCATACCCATTTTAATCACAATTTAATTTTTCCATTTATTTCAGGAATCCGTCGGCTTCGGTGTCAGTCCCCGCGGCGCTGGCTATTTATTCGGATCGGATGTGGTCAAAAATTTTTGTGAGACAAATGGCATCGAAATGATTGCCCGTGCCCATCAATTGGTGATCGAAGGTTATAAATGGCATTTCAATGAAACGGTTAAAATATTAAAATTAATTAATTGTTGAATTGTTATTTTAAGGTTTTAACTGTTTGGTCTGCCCCAAATTATTGCTACAGATGTGGGAATGTGGCAGCAATTTTGGAATTGGACGAACAATTGGGCAAAGATTTTACAATTTTTGAGGCAGCCCCACAAGTTCAAATTTAATTATTTTTGCTAATTTGAAATTTAATTTTAACAGGAAAATCGAGGAGCACCGGCAAAGAAGCCTCAACCAGATTATTTTCTTTAATTTTGCAAATAAAGACGGAAGGAATGAATTTGAGAAGGAAATCCGAATTTGATTTATGAGAAATAATTTACCCAGCCCAGCTAATAAACAGTTCAATTTGTTTTTTTTTGTGTGTTTTTTAACCTTTTTTCTGACCAAAAATATTGAGATTAAAATGATAAATTGTTTTCTTTAAATTTAAAAAAATCGAACTGAATATCTTTCGGAAAAATTTAAAATGGTGAGAAAAGTATTTAATAGATTATAGCGTTTCATTCATTTGACCTAGATGCATAAACCATATACCCAATCGATAGATCTCGTCGAGATCGAGACAAGTCATTTGAACAAAAACCACTATGGTTTAAACGGTTTAATACCCTTAATTTAGTATCAAACCATGAAAATTTATATACCTTTCGATGCGTATTGATGAGATCTATAGAATTGGTTATAGGGTTTGGGGGTTTAGGACAAACCATTAAACCGGTATAACCTTTTCGCTATCTTCAATGATTTTTTTTCGTTAAATTAAAATACCACTATCCATATTTTCCTAGAAGATTGATTGAAGTCTCACTCACAAAAATTAAAGATTTATTGCGAGATAAAAAATAATACAATATGCAATTGTTTAATATTGTAATTTATTTAATTTACACAAAAAGATGTTATATAAATGCTTTGAATGAGTATTATTGATTGATGTTTTTCGCATTCAAATTAATTCCTCCGTTTCCACTGCTCCCTTCATTATTGAATATTGGGCAGTAAAATAGGTGATGAGAATGAGTTCTTCTTTGCAACAAGCAAAATCCATTCCGGCATGTTCCAGCAATAAAAGTGAGTCGGAAATGAAGAAGAGGATGTAGCCGGCGAATCGAAGTACATTATTCTAAATTGTTGATTTATTTTGTATTAAATAATAATCCACCTTTTGTTTTGGTAATTGCATCCGTGTTCCTTCGAACACCAATGATCCACTAATGGCAAGGGCCAAGCACAAAACAATTGAATATGCAATTAATGTTGTGGTGGTGATTGGATGGTCCGCAAAATTTGGCCATAGGAATTGATAATTCATTATGATTGCGTAGACCGTGATTAGAGCAACGAGTGGAGAGGAAAGCCTTTTCAATTGGGTGACAAAACCAGCCTAAAAAATAAAATCAAATTAAACCAAAAATATTCGACTGCTTACCATGTAGAAAATGTGCCCAATGCCAAAAACGATGGCACTCAAAGCAAAGCTCAATTCCATGTTTCGGCACGCACTAATAATAAAATCGCCACATGCACCGGCCAATAATGCGGTGGTGAGAAGACGCCGGCTCCAAATTTTCAAATTTCCATAGCCAAAATGGATGGCATTTGCCAAGAAAAGAACTGGGAAACTTTTACTGAAAAATAAAAGATTTAATAAATAAAATTATTGATTTTTAAACTCACAGAATGCTGTATTTCAATCGTTCAGGTTCGTCCTTGAAACCTCCAGTTTTATCATAGAAAAATGCGATAAGTAAAAGGTAAATGCCGACAATTTGAATGCCCGAAATAACCATTTTGTTGTGAAGCTATGAAAGAAATTTATTTAGTGGTGTTGTGTTTTAGCTTTTAGATGTTGAACTGGTAATTCAAATATAACTTTTGTAGTTGTAATAAAATATAAAATACAAAGGTCAAAGATCAAAATTTAATATGCGAATTCATTAGATTTTTAGTTTGAATTTGTGTGAGATGATTTGGGATTCCTCCGAATTCATGAAAATCAATTTTGAGATGACGGGCAAGGACAAGGAATACAAAATTAATTTATGGATTTATCGATTGATAATAATAAGAAAAATATTTATACTAAAATATTGTATTTTTGTAATGGAATATTGGATTGTGGAATTCGGAATTGAATCGAAAATAAAGCCTATTTAGGGAGAGTGATAAATATTAAAAGAAACAATTTGCACTTAATAATAGCATTGTTGTTGCAAATTATCAAAAAATATTAGAAAAAAAACCACTTATTAGAAGATGGATGGCCCGAAAAATTAAATTTTATTATTTGCGTAAGCAAAAGTTAAAAAGCTGACAAAAATCACCTTTTCCTATCCTAATCATTTGCTCGTGGTTCTCCTTCCGCTAAATGTGAATGATCTGCTGCTAGACTACACCGAGAGGAAAGACCAACAATTGTTCTTTCAACGTGACGCGCTTAACCTTGTGGTCTGGCCAGCAGCACTCGATTCTAACTCAACCCACGAGTCTAATAGCTGCTGCTAGACTACATTTTAAAGGTCCTACATTCTCTTGGAAAATCGAAAAAAAATCCTGGATAAACTTAGAAGTTTAATTTACAGATTCCCAAAATTAATGGTTTCATATCTTAAACAATTGTTTTTTTAATAAGTTTGATCTATTATAATTTTTAATCATTCATATCATAATTAATTATTACACTACGAACAAAGAAAGAGTTTAAAGACTTTTTATTCAAGCAAAAATTTTAGTGATTTATAAAAATTTCTTATCACTTTGAAATATTTGATGAATTTCGTATTTATATACCGTAAATTTCCTATTAGAAGCCCATGGGCTTATAAATTTCGGAGTCTCTCTAGGGTGGGCTTCTAATAGAGAGTGGGCTTCTAATAGGGAGTGGGCTTCTAATAGGGAGTGGGCTTCTAATAGAGGTGGGCTTCTAATAGGGAGTGGGCTTCTAATAGAGAGTGGGCTTCTAATAGAGAGTGGGCTTCTAATAGGGAGTGGGCTTCTAATAGGGAGTGGGCTTCTAATAGGGAGTGGGCTTCTAATAGGAAATTTACGGTAAATTAGTAAAGTTTTTCCATCTAAATTTGATTAAAACAGTTTGAAACGAATATAACAAACACTCTGCTGTTGATGAATGATGGCGAATGACATAAATTTGGAATTATTTTATTAACAAAATTTATTCTTCTAACCAAATTATTTTACAATATTCAATATTTTATATGCTTATTAATTTTATCATTAATCGAATTCATTCATATATTTCTCTCAGCCTTCATTCAACAATTATTCAACTTTTGGCACAATTACAATGAATTGTGAAGCAAATGAGCCCAGGAAAAGATGAGTGCCATTGTCGCTTGCTTGGGACAGGAAATTGATTGGAGTTTGACCGGTGGTGCCGCCGCCTTGATAGGAACGGATTGGGGCCCCATTGGCATCAACCTCGATGATAATATCCGGCAAACGGGAATACATTGCCGAAATGGAAGCACTGGGCAAAACCTACAATAAATATTAAATAATTAATCAATTTGCATTTTGAATTATTAAAACCTGTGCAATATGTCGGCGCAGCGATGGATGTGGGCCCAACAAGTCAATTGGCGGCATAAAATCGGTGGCATTTCGAATGTTGCCCACAGTGACAAGGAATGTTTGTCCGGAGGATGTCAGCCGAATGTTGTCCACATTGCCCGGTAAATTGTCCATGAACACTTCGGTTTGGCCAGCCTTCGGTCCATCGAAGAAATATCGCATAATTCTGACCATTGCGGCATCGGCCACAACCACGGATTGGCCATCCGGATGGAGTTGGACACCGTTGGCAAAACTCATTCCAGCCACCACAGTTTTGATTGTACTTCCATTGGTCAAGTCGACTTGGAAGAGTCGTCCATCGCCGGGCATTTCCAAAGTGATATACGCTGGAGCGAAACCGGCCCATCGATCGGAGGTGTCCGAAACGAATGCCAACGTTTCGTTGACCACATCGATGTCGTTGATGAACAGCGGGCGACGGCCATCGATGGGTGTTTGACTGGAGTAGACTTGATTGACAGTGCCATTCTCAAAGTCCACAGTGAAAATGCCCAAATGCCAATCGGCAACGGCAATCAATGGGGAATTTGGCACACGGCGAAGGCCCAGTGGACGACCGCAAATTGTTTCAGTGTAATTTGCCTCACAATCTTGGCCAGGTGGCGAAACCAAACGCATCTAAATGGAAAGGACATATTTAGGCCGTACATTCCTTCCAAAAATTCACCTCTCTTTCGATGACACCGTCCACAATTTTGACCAATTTTCCATCACCAGTGCCGGCAAAAATTGTGTTCCCATTCTCCACAATCATCGATTCTGGGGCATTTATTTGATTTTCCAAAATTATTGTTGGATTTTGGAGCAAATTATTCGGAGCCAATGGTCCCTCCAATGCGGGGGGCAATGGCAGACGATAGGCATTTGGTTGGATATCGGCCACCGAATTTTGTCCATTCGAAATGCCAATTAAAGCAAATGAGAAGAGAATTAAGGCAAAAGTTGATTTCATTTTTTAAATTCTTTATTAGTTGAATTGTTTGAATTTGATGAATTTCCATTTCAGAGCGGTGCCTTTTTATACGGAAAATTTGTTGGCAACAAAATCAAAATTTGTGATCATTTGGTACATTTTAATTTCAATTTGGTTCACATTTTTTATGGATTTGCCATTTTTAAAATGGTTAAAACTTTTACAGACAAAAAAATTATGTGGTGAATAATTTTTATCAAATTTTTCAAACACAAAATCACAGACTTCATTTTCATCTATTTGACCATACATTTGTCTGTCTATTCCCCCGTTTTTCCATATTATTTGCATATTATAAAATTTTTATTAGTTCATTTTGTTTGGTTCAAAATTGAAATTCTGAAACGCTTTAATTTTTGAAACATCTATCTTTAGTACAATTTTAACAGATAATCTTCTGGAATGAATTTATGAAGTTAAAAATTTCTATAATTTTAATTATTATTAATTATAAATATTAGATTAATATTATTGTAAAATTATTCAAAATCATAAAAAATGTATATTCTTTATATTCATTATAAAAATAAGTCTGACAAACTTATTAAATTTGTGCAGAATTATTCAAAGTGCATATTCAATGTTTGCTAATTTTATTTATGAAGGAATTTTAAAAATAAGAGAAAATGGTTTTCAATTAAATTAAGATTAATTTGATTTTATGGTGGACTTACGTATTTCATTATCATTAGTCAATTCCATTATTTATTTACTTTCATTTGCCTATCAAAAAATGTTATTTAATTATTTTTAACATTTCATTTGCGCATTTTACCGACGCAATAAATTAAAATACAAACAAATTAAATAATCTTAAATGCAAAATTGCCTATTAAAAGACAGCAGTGTTCAATCGTCGAATCATTTAAATTGTTTTTTCCAAACCGAATAGTGCGCCAAAAACCTCATTCCTCCCCAACTATGAATGGCGTGTTTGCCTTCCATTAGTCCATTTAGGGTGGGAAGCAATTGACCTAACCTATGGCCATAATTTTGTCCATAAAAAGGAGTGCATTCATCTCTTCCACCATTCGCAAAATGGCACCAATTTTAATGGTCACCCACCCCCATCCCATCATTATCATATGGCCATCAAAATAATACACGTTTTTCCTCTCCACGTGGTTTTGTTTGCATGAAATGGAACAATGACAATGCAAATATTTAGAAAATAAAATACTATTTTTGTGTTTTGAATTTATCACTCCGAAATACTCCTAGAATGTATAAGTCCCAAAACATGAAAATCTTTACAAATACAAAAGCAGCCGAATTTTGAAAAGTGAAAAAATTGAAATCTAATACATATTATATAAAGATATTTATATTTAGGACTTTTTACTGAATTATAAAAATACGTTTATAGACTATTCCTTAAATATATTATTAATATTATCATCATTTTTAAAAGTTACCACGTATTAATCCTTCCTTAATAAGAAAAAGTTTGGAAAGTTTTGCGCAAATCGGGATTTTAGCACTTAAAATGTGTTTTAGACTAACTAAGGAAAAATGCGCACTTTTTCGATTTCCAATTTGGGCACATTTATGAAGAAATCATTTTGGCTTTTTTGCATTTACATTTTTAATTTTCTAAAGGAAAGGAAGAATTCTAAATTATGGGAGAATTTCAGTCCAATTTCCTCTGTCCATCTATTCATTTTCAAGATTTCTTGTCTATTGCTGAGGAAATCATTTTGGCTTTTTTTTTTACTTTTTTTTTACATTTTACCAAAGGAAAGAAGAATTCTATAAATTATGGCAATTCCGGACTAATTTCCTCTCTCAATCTACTTCATTAACAGCATTACTCCTAATTTTGGAGGGAAGCCAAAATTGAAAGTTTTTGATTTTTGTTTCTAGGAAAGCCTTGAAAATTGGAGGGAAAATTAGTTTGGGTGAGAGGAAAATTCTCCTGTTTTATTTTAGTCCATATCCGCTTCTTATTATTCATATTTGGTCATTGTACTTTGAATGGAATTTTACAAAATTATTCCCACACTTTTTTTATTCATCATATTTTTCACCATTTTTGACATTAATTTTGAAAACAATTAAATTCTATTTGTTTTCTTCCATTCTAAAATCTATTTTGATTTCTTTCTATTTCTACTTTTCAATGATATCACTATATTAATCAAGAAAATGAAAAGAAAGAACAAAGTTTATTTAATGGGAGAAAGATGTACTATCCTATTCCCAATCCCATTTAATGATGTATGCTCCAGGCAAAATTATTATTTAAAGTTTATCCTTCCTTCCTTCGTCATTCATTAAATTTTAATTTTACACCAACAAAATGCATTGAATGGAATCGGGAATAATGATGCTATGGTTTTTCTTTGCATTACCATTTTCTTCGGAGAATGAAACATTCGCTTTATTAATGGAAAAAAATGATTCCTCAATCCTCAGAATTATGCTAAATTCCAGACTTTCCCTATATCTTTTTCTTATTAATTTTTAAAAATTAAAATTCATCAAATTTGAAAATTTCCTAGAATTCTATATAATCAAACAAACATAAATTATTCATATATAATTAATTCAGAGTATTTTTATTTATCCAAATTAATTCAAATTTCCTTTGGGAATTTAAATTATTTTAAAAATTTTAAAATTCAGAAAATGTAATTTTCTAAGAATTCAATTCATAAATTATTATATTTAGGCGAATATATTTTTTTGTTCTTCCGTCATTAAAATTCACTTTTAAAAAGGACTGTCCCATTTATTAGTGTAAAATAAAAATAAAATAAATAATTGCCTCCGTATAAATGATGTATTCACATTTATTAAAAGGGAAAATGTTCATTGTCCTCATTTTTTTTCCCAAAATCCACGAAAACATCATCATTTGGGGCATGTGAATTCGGTGAAGCACATTTTTTTGTGCAAATAATGATGATTTGATAAAAAAGGGTCATTCATAAATTGGACATATTATTGGCCAATGAATTCATTCATTCCATTCAATCACATGTTCATTTAAATAAAATTAATTAATTTCCATTAAAAATTAGTTCCTTTTTGAATTTTAATGTTAAAATTTTAATTTAGCCCACGAAATTCTCCATTTTTTTGTAAATATTCAACTTATTAAATTTTAAAGGAATTTTGAACTCCCCAAAATCCTTCCTGAATAAATGGAGATTGTATTTTGTATGGAAAATTGCTAAATTAAATTTGGCATTATTTTTGCATTCGCAAAAGTAAAAAATTGTTAGCCCCTAAAATAGTTTTCTACGCCTTAAAAATAAATTTTTAATTAAATTTTTAACAAAAATGAACAAATTTTATATTTAATTACAGTGATATTTTGGCCAATTTTCGAATTGTTTCTAATTTTACAGGATTTATTTTTTCTTAATTATACAAAATAAAATTTATTTTCTTCTTTTGTTTATAAAATTAATAAATAAAATTGGTCCAAAGTCTTTCCATTTGTCTATTTTTCTATTTTTTGACCCCATCCATCCATTATTATCTTCCATTTTCATTGTTCTCGACCCAAATTTAAATGAGTCAAAATTTATTTTAAAAAGGCCGCACCCACTTTTTGAAATAAAATGAATCTAAAAATTAAATTTTATTTTTGAACAAAATAAATTTAGCTTATTAATCAGAAAATTTTGATAACATTTTTGAAAACAATTCTTCGATAATTTTGTCATTGTCATTGAAATAAATTTTAAAAGATTTATGCATCTTTATAGATCATTTTGTGAATGACAGTTTAAGATCAATTTTTAAATATCAAAAAAATTTAATGAATTTTTTACCTTAGAAATTTAGAGATTTTGGAAAAATACAATTCCCCATTTTTTAAATTTTTTTCTCAAATTCCAATTTAATAATTGACACTTTCCAATATCCAATTCCATCGTTCTTTGTGCATTTTTTGCAATATTTTTATTTGCACTAAAATCCACGCGAATTAATTGTTTACAACTTCAATTGTGTTTGATCATTTTTTCTCCTTATCACATTTTTCCTTCATCAAAAAGATATAATCCTGCCAAACGAAAATTCTGGATGGAAAACAAAAAATTTGCACATCAGCCAAAAAAATCCAATGCATTTTTGGCCCCTAACTCCAAACTGTACAATAATCCCCAAGCCATGGGTTTGGCAAGAAAATTATTTGTTGAAAAGTCCCAATCATCAATCAACCCATCAATTTATTTATTATTATCAATTTGGCCTTCACATTATGATTATCAGCAAAAATTCTGGCAAAATATTCATTCCCCTTCCCCTCCATTTCCTTCCATTTTGGAATTGTTTCTTTGATAAAATTAGACTGCCATTTGCTGAAAAAAGAAAATGCAATGCATTTTTGGGGGATTGGTTAGTGTTTGCTTCCTTCCTTTCATTCACTAATCGTTTAAAAGGCCATAAAAAATAAAGGGTACGGCTATTGGCCCTGTCGCCGGATGGCAAAATCACACCACAAATTTAGGCCATTTTGCAAATAAATTATTTTTAATTTTGCAGATTCCAAAAATCTCATTTACTTGGCGCGCATTCCCAGCTGATTTTTTTACATAATTATTTTTAAATTCCTCAAAAAATGCAAATGAGCTTGAAATGGTTTTATTCAATTTTTGTTATTGCAATTTTGTTTGTTAATAGGTAAAATTATTATTTTATTTTATTTCAAATAATTTTCGTTTTATTTCAGTGAAACGGCCCCGACCTCATTGTTGGAAGTGATTTTCAGTGGAAGCGCAATTCCCGAGGCAAAACATTTAATTTATAAAGGAACACCAATTGGATGGATTTTGGCCGCAAGGAATTATGGGAAAATTGGCAAGAAAAAAAGGAAAAATATTCATATTTTTTTTTTGATTTTAGCTCGTCAAAATCTTTCGCAAGCTTTGGAAATTGGAGAGGAACAAAATGGCGCAGAAAAGTGGGTCAAAATTTGGTGAAATAATTTCATTAAAAATGTTAAGATTGGCACTGTACGCAGAATATTTAAATAAATGCTCATTTGTGGATCAAAAATTTATCAAAGAATTCGATGGGGCCATTTCCCCTCATGAGAATGTGGCAACGAAATTGGCCACAACAATTGGACTGGATTCAATGGTAAAATTGGGAAAAAAATGGAAAAATTTATGAATTAATTTGAAGACAGCGAATTTATTTGGAATGAATTTGGCCGAAAGGAGGCAAATGATTGGATCCACCTGTGCCCGAAATGAATTAAGGTTGCAATGTGCACTTGGCTTTTACCAAAATAGAATGGACAAATTGAAGGAACATATTGAAATGATTAAAGAAGTATTAAATTGAATTAATGGCCAAAATAATTTAAATGGAATTATAGCAAGATGGCATCTTCAAAGTTATGCTGGAATCTGAATGCCAAATGGCTGCCGCAAACAATGAACAATTTGATGAGAGCATCGAGGAGGATGGCAACAATTCCGAAGGTATTTTTATTGAATTTTTATGTTAATTTTAAATATTTTCGCAGGTCAATTGAATAGCATTTTCCAATGTGTTCATTTGAAGGCGGAAATGTTGGCCGAAAATTGTGCCACCACATTGATGGCCTACAATGAAAGTAGAATTGGGACGAATTTACGGATTCAATCCACATTTGAGGAGGCAGTGAATTTATTGGATCGACGATTACAAAGGGCGACCGAAAGTGAAGGGGAAGGCGAAAACGGCCAACAAGTGCAAAGGGCATTGAGGAATGGGTGAGAAAATATAAAAAATGGAAAATTGAATATTTTTATAAATATTTTCAGTCAAATATTTTTGAGGCGGACTCTGACTCAATTGGCCAATTTGGAAGCGCCAAAATGTGAACGATTCAATGAAATGTTGCAATGCATTTCGGCAAATATTCAAGAAAAACGTGGTCAACAAAATGCGGAAAAACTGGAAACAATGCTAAAAGTGAATATAATTTATTTTGTTAATTAATATTTTAATTCAAATCAATTAGATTGGCTATTTGCGAAGAGAACGAGGCGACATTTTGGATATGCAATTTGCGGAAATGTCCATTCAAAATGATGAAGCATGCCCAACAGAATGAATAACCTAATGTAGGAGAGCAATTTGAAAATCATGAAAATTAATTGAAACATTTTTTGTGATTGGAAATAATTATTATTTGATCTCTAACAAAAAACCAAATTTATTCCTTCCCAAATATAATCTAGCGTAATTCTTATATTCATTTACATTTATTAGAATAAAATCTATCACTATTCGGAAATTTAAAACAAAAAATAAGTAAAAATGAAAATCCCAGCTGGAACTGGAATGGAAAATTCTGATATTTATGAATTTAATGGGTATAGGGTTATTATTGTATGATTTTATTTAAATTGATTGATTAAGATGGATGAAATTATTCTAAAATTGAGCTTTGTTTTGATCTAGAGGGTTCCTTTATTGTTTAATACTTTGATCTAATAAATCTGGTGAGTGGTGATTATAAGTCTTTCTATTCTATGAATAGCTTATTCCGTCGGTCTTACATGCTCAATTTTAAAATTTGGTATAAAATGGAAGGGACATTCAATTGATTGATCAAATTTAGCCGAATCATAAGTTAATCCTACAAAAATGTTGAATTCCCTTTTTAATTAAGATTTTCCAAAATTGTAATGAACCAAATTTATCGCTTTAAAAAAATATTATAGTCGGTTAAACAAATTAAATGATGAAATGATTAATTAAAACAAAGCAAAGGAACATAATATAAAAAATGATTATCAATAAATTAATTAGTTCAATTGTGTAATGGTAATGATGATAAAAGGAATCGAAAATTTAAATTGCAACATAGGAAAACAAGGATATTTTAAATTAAAATACATTTAAATGAATAAATAAATAAAATAAACAAGAATGTGTATCAATTTAACAATTTAAAATTGGTTGAATGAATTGGTTTATTTAAAGTTTAAACCCTCAATACCAATGAAATGTTAGATTTGATAATGAATTGTCATAATTTTTGTCAATAAAAATTAAAATGAAGATAACACAAAGTCCCGATGGAGAAATACAATGTGGTAATTGGACTTGCAATACAATTTTGGTGGAAAATATTAAGCCAAGAAAAGAATAAAAAGACATTCTGGTCCATAAGAAGAAAATTGAAATTTGTCGACAAAAAAACCCCATAAAAAGAAGAAAATATTATGACCATATAAAGAAAATTGGTTTGTCGACAAAAAAAACTCCATTTCTTCCTGTGCACTTCCCTTTCTTCAGGCATTGACGCGTTTGTCGCGGAGGAATTCGGCGGTGTTGTAGTTAAGGGCCTTGGTCAATTCCTGGTAATCCATTTGGCCATTTTCGAAACGCAAATCATTCAGGAACGGGTCATCGCGCCTTTAAAAAATATTTTAATTTATGATTTATTCCTATTAACCCAATCCAAAGAACTTACATCACTTTGTACAATGCACGGCCACGTTTTGCGTACATCATTGCGATGTAGATTGGCGCCGGCAATGATGTGGGCGATGTGATGATTTTGTGCCCATATGCCAATGCATAGACCATTTGCTGGATTTGGTCGGCGCTGAATTCGTTTTCGTCGTACAAAGTGGTGTAGCGAGGGGCCCGGGTTGTTCCCTTAAAAATTTGGGGAATAAATTTATTCAAATTAAAATTGGATTACCTGAATTGCGGTGTGGCTGTTCAGGTAGAATTCATTGTGCTCCGGATGGGTGAGCTGTTGATCGACCACAGTGCCCGGTTTGATGTTCAAATTAACGCGACGGCCTGATTGCGCGGAATTTTCGGGATCCATCTTGAATAAATTTTAATTATTTAACTCTTTTGTCTAAATTTTAAGTTCTTCCGTCAAAAAATTTATTTCCTTTTTTCATTGAAGTAAAAATTTTTTTCCGGGACAAAGTTTTTCCAATATTTAGGAAATTTTCCGAGAATAAATAGGCAAAAACTATATTTTTAAATTACTTTTTTAGTTTTAAAATTTGTGATTAAAATATTTAAATGGCCATAACAATTTTTTAAATGGTTCAAAATTGGCTAAGATTGAAATTTTAGAGACTAAATCTACCATTGCGAACGAATGAGCGTTGAAAAAAATTAATGAAGCAGAGGTTCCCCCTAGCCCCTAGTCCCTATGGGTCCATCATAAAAATAAAATGCTTTTAAAAATTTTATGGAACAATCATTAAATTTAATAAATTGAAATTTTTTCACCAACCGGTTCAGCGAAAAGACGGATGCTGTGCATCTAAAAAAGGGAAAATATATTAAAATTGGTAATGATAAAATTTAATCACCTTTTGGGTGGCCAAAACAGTCAATTTGCAGTCTTTTGCGCCGCAATTTTCCAATGCATGACGAACCAATGGAATCTGAATAAATTTAAAAAAATTATTTTGATTGCTTTTTTGCCCACCTCATATTGCAACGAATTTGCATATTGTCCTTCGGCTTGACCATTGCGGAAGAGGATCAGGCGTTTGGGGACAAAGCCGCGCGCCTCATCGAAGCGTTTGACGCATGCCTCCGTGATCCGCGACATTGTAGAGTACTTCTCATCTCGACGAGGTTCGTCGTAGGAAAAATCGCCGACAAAGTCGAATGCATTCTTTTTCATGTTGGCAGCATACTGTGAAATTTGAATAAATAATTTAATAATTAATTTAATTAGTTTTGCAATGAATATTGGCAATATTTAATTGTCTATTTGAATTTTGATGTAAAAATTGAATGAACTATAATTTTGGAAAAATAGCCTTTAATTCATTCTTTCCGGAAAACTTTTAATTCATTCTTTCCGGAAAACTTTTAATTCATTCTTTCCGGAAAACTTTTAATTCATTCTTTCCGGAAAACTTTTAATTCATTCTTTCCGGAAAACTTTTAATTCATTCTTTCCGGAAAATTTTTAAATTAATTCTTTCCGGAAAATTTTTAATTAATTCTTTCCGGAAAATTTTTAATTAATTCTTTCCGGAAAATTTTTAAATTAATTCTTTCCGGAAAATTTTTAATTAATTCTTTCCGGAAAATTTTTAATTAATTCTTTCCGGAAAATTTTTAATTAATTCTTTCCGGAAAATTTTTAATTAATTCTTTCCGGAAAATTTTTAATTAATTCTTTCCGGAAAATTTTTAATTAATTCTTTCCGGAAAATTTTTAAATTAATTCTTTCCGGAATTAAAACCGAAACGGAATTCAGTAATAAAAAATAGAACTTTCCGGAATACCAATCTCCTATTTTCATAAAAATCAAATGAATTCCCCCTTTTTTATATTGCATTTTTTAGGAAATAAAACATTTTCATCAAATTTGTAAATCAACCACTCACTCCAATGACGGATGGCATAATCGGCGCTGCCCCGCGAACACGTTCATAATTGCCCATTGCGCCAGCATGCGAAGTGCCCAAACCAATGAAAAGAGTTTCCTCGGCCAATTTTTGGATGCTAAAATGGCAAATTGATGAATTTTAATTTTAAATATTCAATTTACCTTTGGTCCCGAATTTTAATTGAATAGTTGATTCCGCCCATCTTTTCATTGGTTTTATAAACGATATTCTGCAATGTTTCCTGCTTTCCTCGGTTCACAATTTCCACCGCATTGCTCAGCTTCAAATCTGAAAAATGAGTAAAAATGAATAATAAAATCCAATATTCCCCAAAAATCCCACCTTGGCTGACAACATGGAATTCGCGTTCGCCTCTTTTGATCACATCTTAAAATTGTCAAAATTTATTATAAAAAAAGTTTGATTTTATATTCCCACCGTGCATGTTGGTGACCCCATCGCTGGTAATGAAGAAGACGAAATCGCATTGCTCATCGCACATCAATTTGAATTGCTTCAATATGTGCTCTTCAACTGGATCCAATTCGCCCATGTCATCAGGATTGTTGATGCTAAAAATTTGGAATATTAAAAATATTAGATAAATATTTCTTTAATTGAAATAAAGCCTCAAATATTATTTATAAAATTTATTTAAATTCAATTTTTAATCACTTACGTCATTCCATATCCCCGGCATGTGTTCATGAAAGCCTTGATGAATTTTCTTAAAATTGCCAATTTAATTCCCATTTTTCCATATTCCCCAATCCCCATTCCACTCACTCCTTTTCCGGTTCCTCAAATTTCAAGTCGCCTCTGCCACCACTGCGGATCAAATAGAAGGCCCATTTTTCGATGGTGGCTGGCAAGAAGAAGGAGTCCCGAATTTGGAATTTTCCGGTGCCCTTATCAACGCCCGATTCTTTGTCGTCTCTCCCGAGGATGATGGGCGGGGGCAGTTGGCGCGCATTTGCTTTCAACTGACTCACAACGTAAAAAAGTGGAAAATATTTAATGTTCCATTTTTGGTGGTAAAACTTATCTTAATGTCGGCCTCCTTCAAGTAAGCGCTTTCCTTCACATTCAACGCAGTCAATGAGCATTCAATTTGGTGTTTGAGTTGATCTGGTGGAACGGCGGCAGCCTTAAAAGGGGAATTAAATATTTTAAAAATTTGGAATCAAAAATAAATTAAAATATAAATTAAAATATAAATTAATTATTTTATATTTAAATTAAATATTTTAAAATTTGGAATCAAAAATAAATTAAAATATAAATTAATTATTTTATATTTAAATTAAATAATTTAAAATTTTGGAATCAAAAATAAATTAAAATATAAATTAATTATTTTAAATTTAAATTAAATATTTTAAAATTTTGGAATAAATTAAAATGTAATTAAATAAATGATTTAATTAAGTACCCGAATCATTGCGGCTGTTTCGCGGGCACTCAGCTGGCTCAATTGGGCGCGTTGATTGTCCACAGGCCAAAGAATCTCCATCGGATAATAATTGGTCTGCCCATTTTCATAACTGGTGGCCAATGGCGCCATTGGGAATCTAAAATAAATTTATTAAATATTTAATTCAAATTAATTTTGACTTACTCGAGTCGCTGCTCATATCGTTCCAGGAAATAATTTTCCACAGTCAGACGACGTGGACGTTCTCCTTTTGGTGCATTTTTCGGCGGCTTGATCTCGATGGAATATTCATGCGCAGTGTGCTTGGAGATTCCACTTAACTGAATAACTCTTCTATTTTTGTTTGGATATCTGCACTCAACAAACAGATCTAAAAAATTAAATATTAATTTTAAATTTAAATTGAATTAATTCTACTCACTTTTGAATTGCTGATTAAGGCCAGCAATGCAATTCTGCCGAATGGCGCCATCATCGCGCATGTTGTTCTGGCCAACAATCGACAAAGCCTTGTAGATCAAATTGGCATCAATGTTGTG
Source organism: Pratylenchus scribneri (assembly GCA_030063045.1). Taxonomy (NCBI): domain Eukaryota; kingdom Metazoa; phylum Nematoda; class Chromadorea; order Rhabditida; family Pratylenchidae; genus Pratylenchus; species Pratylenchus scribneri. The sequence continues at coordinate 889,954 of JAQSEB010000111.1, read as the reverse complement.
GAAAGGGGTCTATAAAAAGGATGAAAAATAAATTAATTATTTTTGTAAAAATTTAAAAAATATTATTCAATATACCGTATATACTCTTTTAATTCCCTAATATCTTCTATACCATTCTCAAATACTCTATAAATTCCCCCTCTGAAAATGCAAAAAATCGTCCTAATTAAAAATTCTAAAAAAATTCTAAAAAAAATGACATCAGCAGATAAGCTTCCCTCCCTTTGACATATTTCACCAAATTCCAATAAAATACTTATTTTGAAATTTTTAAAATTATATTCTTCGATTTGTTCGTTTTGTACCATTTTCCTGTGATAAATTCCCCGCCGAATTGTTAAGGATGGGTTATCAAATTGATAGGATCTTTTAAGCGAAATAAAGGAGCATATAAAACTCTGTGTACCTTTTTCATATTTACCAAAAAATATTTTTCCTTTTTTGGAGAATAATTTTAACATTTAATGTTTAATCCATCAGAAAATAATTTTTCACCCTACGGGAACATTGAAAAATAGTTCCCCTTCTTTCTAATAATTCATCACATTTTTTGAGGGTTGGAAAATAATTCCACAAGAGGAATTAAAAAATATATACGGTAATTAAGAAATAATTAAACCGACCTTTTTGCTTTCCACGACAAGTCCAACTTTTTTGCCATCTCTGCCTGCCGGGCCTTCCACATAGCGAACGCCTTTGTGAATGCCGATGCCCAAGTATTTGTTGTCCTTGCTGAGAATTGGCCCATCATTTGAACAGAATCCATAATTCTCTGGGTGTAGTAAGTAACTGCTATGCCCCAGGATGACATGTTCATCACTGGAAAAATAATTGGGGAATTAAAAATAAAATATTTATTTTATGGAAATATTTAATTATAATTTTTCCAAATTTTTAAAACGAAAAATAATTGGAAAAAAATTAAAAAATTTTATTTTATGAGATTATTTTTAATTATAATTTTTATAAATTTTAAAATGAAATAATTGGGAAATAAAAAAATTTAATAAATTTTATGGGAATATATTTAATTATAATTTTTCAAATTTTAAACCGAAAAATAATTGGAAAAAATTAAAAAAAATAAAAATTTATTTTGTTGGAATATTTAATTATTTTCTCAAATTTATTAACAAATTTAAAGAATAAACTTACGGTTGATTCAGCGGTTCTTGTGTGACGGCCAATTCCAAAAATTGTGGAAGAGTGTGCTAAAAATGAATTAAAATTATATTCAAAAATAATTAAATTAAATTTACTCACATTTTGTTGTGTCATGTCATTGTTCAGCAATGACAAACTGCTCATTTCCACAATTTTGTTCACCTTTTTCAGGAGCATCTGTCAAAATTATTCAGTTTGGCACCACAATTCAATTTCCCAAATTCTCACTTTGATAAATTTGAATTCTTTCAGCACTTCCTCATCAGCAAAATCCTCCAAGCCCATTTTCAATGTTCCCTCTGAATTATCCGGGTTTCCGTGTTCGCCGAATTGCAATGGAGTTTTGGCATCGGTGAACAGAATGCATTGCATATCATAAATGAGTTTGGCTCGATTTGTGCCAAACACATCCGGATATTTCTGGAAGAAACAATCGAAGGCTGCGGCGCAATGTTTTCGGCGTTCCACAACCACGGAACTGGAAAATAAAAATATAGTTCAATTTTTATAATTTAAAACGCACTCATCCTTTGTGCGTTTTGTCAGCTCCACACTTGATGGATCCTTGGGGCCCTTCTTCTTCTTCAGCATTGCAGAAATTGTGACGTCGTAGCGTTGGAATGAACGTCTGAAAGTGGAAAAAAGAATATTAATATTTTTTGGGACGGCCAAATTATTTGAGTGATTTTATTTAAATTTTAGTGAAAAAGAAGAAATATTAAAACATATTTTTTGGCCAAAAATATTTGGGGATTTTTATTTAAATTTTTAATGAAAAAGAAGAAATATTAAAACATATTTTTTGGCCAAAAATATTTGGGGATTTTTATTTAAATTTTTAATGAAAAAGAAGAAATATTAAAACATATTTTTTGGCCAAAAATATTTGGGGATTTTTATTTAAATTTTTAATGAAAAAGAAGAAATATTAAAACATATTTTTTGGCCAAAAATATTTGGGGATTTTTATTTAAATTTTTAATGAAAAAGAAGAAATATTAAAACATATTTTTTAGAAAGGTCAAAAATATTTGAGGAATTTTTTATTTAAATTTATAAATTAATTTTAATAAAAAAACCCACTCTTCGTTCATTTTGATGCCGAAAATGTTGGTCTTCACCACAATTTGCTCGCCAGCTTTGCCCGGATCGCGTTTTGGGTCCATGTGAGGGTCGCCGAATTCCAGATTGAGTTCCCCAAACTGCTTTTTGACTTCCTCAAGGATCTGAGTCTTGCGGCGCTTCTCCATCTCAGATTTTGTTGTAGATGGGGATCTGAAATAAAATATAAATTTATTTAAAAAAAATAATAATTTCCTAAAAAAAATTTTAAAAATTATTTGTTTTAAATTTTATTAAATAAATTTCATTTTTGATCACCAATTTTTCAGCTCATTTTGGGATAATTTACTCTTTTTCATTTAGGGCTACCATCTTCAAAAATCAAAATTCTGGCTTTAAGGTTACAAAAATCAGTTAAAATTTGGGCAAAATTTTGGTAAGAATTTTAAAAATTCGGGCAAAATAATAACAAAAATTTTAAAAATTTGGGCAAAATAATGGCAAAAATTTTAAAAATTTGGGCAAAATAATGGCAAAAATTTTAAAAATTTGGGCAAAATAATAACAAAAATTTTAAAAATTTGGGCAAAATAATGGCAAAAATTTTAAAAATTTGGGCAAAATAATAACAAAAATTTTAAAAATTTGGGCAAAATAATAACAAAAATTTTAAAAATTTGGGCAAAATAATAACAAAAATTTTAAAAATTTGGGCAAAATAATAACAAAAATTTTAAAAATTTGGGCAAAATAATAAAAAAAATTTTAAAAATTTGGGCAAAATAATGGCAAAAATTTTAAAAATTTGGGCAAAATAATAACAAAAATTTTAAAAATTTGGGCAAAATAATAACAAAAATTTTAAAAATTTGGGCAAAATAATAACAAAAATTTTAAAAATTTGGGCAAAATAATGGCAAAAATTTTAAAAATTTGGGCAAAATAATAACAAAAATTTTAAAAATTTGGGCAAAATAATGGCAAAAATTTTAAAAATTTGGGCAAAATAATAACAAAAATTTTAAAAATTTGGGCAAAATAATAACAAAAATTTTAAAAATTTGGGCAAAATAATGGCAAAAATTTTAAAAATTTGGGTAAAATTTGGCATCTTTAAAACTCATTAAAAACAAAATAAATGCTAGTAAAAATGTTATTTTGAGCAATTCGGCGGATTTGAAAACAAAGATCATAATTTTGAAAAATTGCTTTTCAGATTAAAATTTGCCAAAAAATGTACCTCATTGTTAAAGAAGAATTTTAGCCAGAAATGACTCCGAGGGAAAAATCTAGATAAAATGGTCCCTTAAGGAGAAAATTTGCCCAATTTTATGTAGAAAATTCAAAAATCTGGAAAAGAATAAAATTCGGGCAAATTTAAGGCTGGGAGATCAAAAAAATATGTTACATTGGCACCCTTTTTTTCATTTCAAAAATCTCAAAATTTAAATAAATTTTTCATTTCAAAAATCTCAAAATTTAAAAAAATTTTGGCCTACCCCCGACGTTGAGGTCGGCTGCCACCACGGCCTCTGCCTCCACGTCCGGCGCCACGTCCTCTGGATCCTCCTCTTCCGCGTTGACCGCCACCTCCACCACCTCCAGCACCACCACGTCCAAGTCCAGAACGGCCTCGTCCTCCGCCTCCGCCCCGAGATTGACCACCGCCGCCCCGTTGGGCCATCAAACTGCTGCTGCCTCCACGTCGAACTTCACCCAATGGGATGTTGTTCGCACCGCTGCTCATTTTTCACGTTTCCTTTGAATTTGTTGATTTGAATTGAAATTGGTTTGAGAGAAGAGAATAGAGAATACTGAAATTTAAATTCGCTGAAAAATGGAAAAAGTAAAATGGAATTTCTGAGTCTATGAAGGAAATTTGGGTACTTAACCAGTTTACAAATCCCTTTTTTTTCCTCAAGAAGGAAAAAGTGAAGGGTCCCCCCTTTTGGGTCATCAGGATTAGGGTTAGGGTCATTCTGGAATAGGTTAGAGATCTAATGGGATAAAAAAGTATCTCACGTAACCCTAAATTTTAACTTTATCCATACCCATAGGGGGACCCTTCATTTTTCTGATACTTTTTCCTTCTTGTGGAAAAAGGGAATTTAAATTGGATAAGTAACAGGAAAAATTATAAGGAAGAAATTATTCATTTTTGAGAATTTAGATACAAATGAATAAAAATGTACCAAAAGGCACAATTTATATTTTTGTGTAATGGGCGGGGAGATGGTTGGGGATTGGTGGATGATTGGACAAAAATGGGGCAAAATGTGGATGATGGTTGGGGATTTTTGCCCCGAATGTAAGATAAATGCAAAAAAGGGACATAATTGAAGGGGCAAATGGTGGGGTTGGGGAAAATGAACACGTATAGGTGGGGGGAATTGGCCGAGGGGAAAAATGTTGACGAACAAAAATGGACTTTGGTCTGAAGAACAAACTAAAAATGGAATGGGGGAATGGCGGGCAAATGATGAATTCAAAAATAATAATAAAAAAAGCAATGGGAAAATGGCTCAGGGTAATAAGAATGAATGACGGACGGCAATTTTTTGCATAAAGAGATACAAAAATATGGGAATTAGCCTCAGGGTAAATTGGGCAAAGTTGGATGATGGAATGGAGGGGAAAGGGAATGCCGACTTTTAGATAAGGATACTTAAGATTTTAAAAAAATATGGTCATTCGCATTCTCATCTTATTACTGTAGAGGAATAAATGAGGATTGTGAATGTTGGGAAAATATTAAAATTAAGTACTCAAATATGAATAATATGCTTTTGGAAGTATTGGCCGAAATAAGATTATTTTAGGAAAAATGTTTTAGAATGAATATAAAGTGAAAAAAATTGTTTTGATCCCATTTTGCATAAAAGGGGAAATGCACCTATCCTTTATTTTTTGCCTTTCATTCTATGGCCATTGCGATTAGAAAAGGAGATAAAGGAATGATTAAAATAAAGGCTGGTTGGAAACGGAATGAATGGGTGGGAATGAGATTTGGAAAAAATGGAAATTAATGTTTTATTGGCCATCGGAATATTTAAAACATTTTTCTGTCCATAAAATTTTTTAGTCCATAAGCCAGTTTTATTGGGTAACTTTTTCATGCTTGATCTTAGACCCATAAACCTTATACACATTTATAGAGAGCTCATCAGGACGCGTCAATTGATATATAAGGTTTGTCTTGGTTTGGCCAAATTTCAAAGTATTAAACCGCCGTTTAAACCATATTATGGTTTTTGGTTTATACTATATAGTTTTATTTTAATCAAGCCTCAACAAACTATATATCAATCATTTCGTCTCGATGAGTTCTATAAAATGTGTATGAGCTTTAGGTATATAAGATCAAGTATGAAAAAGTCACTGATTTGTGGACAAAAAAAATTCGCACCCAAAAAATTATCAATGAAAAGAATTATTGCCATCAAAATAAATGTTTTAATTTTGATATGAAATTTATTATTTAATAATAAATATTATAATTATAAAAGTGATTTTATGGGTTATTAAATTCGGGGTTTAATCATATTTAGTGATTCGTGGATATTTTATTTGATGAATCACCTTAAAATAAAATATAAAATTGGAATCATTCTCTCTCTATAATATTTATTTAAAATAATTTAATGGTAATTTTCGGTTATGAGTCCCCCTCCCCGCTCACCCAAAATGGTAAAATTTGACTTTTTTTCGGTGAAAAGTTGGCATTCTCTTTCCAAAATGGTTTGATATGACCAAGGGGATTGGGATATCAGATTCTTGATTAGAAGTCTAAATTTATCCTTAGAAAATAATTTTCATAATTTTTCATAAAGACAGGGGGGTTTCATAACCTAAAAGTACCAATTTAATTTAGCAAAATATTATTTCAAAAATGAAATGCATTATTCCTTCAAAATTTTCAACATTTCTTCTAATAATCCATCTTTTTATTTTGATCAATCATTCATCACAATTGGACTCAAATCCGTGGTATTCATGAATTTGAGAAATATTAAATAATTTATGTGCAAAATTTAGCAAACATTTTGAGACATTGCAAAAAGTAATTCCTTCTTGGTCATTTATGGATGTCATCATTAAAACTGGAAAAATGGAAGCAAAATGCAAAAATGTTGACGAAAATAATAGGTTTATTAATTAATTTATTAATAATGACATTAAAATATATTTTTCCATTAAGTTTGTACAAATGTTTGTTAATTTATTTGAAAGATTATGACAAAGAAAGAATGGCCAGATTGTCAAAACGTTTCCTCATTTCTGATAATTGGAATTGGAATGAAAATAAAATTATTCGAAATGATAGCAAGGAAGTGGAGATTATAAAAATATTTTTAATATTTTTCATAATTAAGTTGGCACAGAAAGTTAATCTGAGACTAAATGATGGCCCATTTTTCTATGACTTTTTTGGCCCAATTAAATTGGAATGTAATATTAATACTTCATTCACATTGAATAATTGCATTATAAATGTTTGCTTTATTTTAAAAGATTCTTCTCATTTTTATATTATTTTAAACAGGAATTGGCTTCGTTTTTTGGTATCAATGAAAGTGAAATAAGCTATGAATTAAAAAGCGAAGGAAATTTCGACATTCGAATAGGTAAGTTATTATATATATTTAAATTATTAAAAAATATTTGTAAGGGTGACTACGGTCAAATGAATTTAAATAATTATATTTAGGATGAGATTTTCCTCCTTAATAAAGGGAGTTTGATAGAAAGAGACAAAAAATTATTTTACAGTACAACAGAGAGATTGAATTCCTACAGGCAAAAATTGATTGAAATGGATTTTTATAATTTTCATCTTTTTCAAAAAATAAAATCATTCAAATAATCTAAATTATAATTTATTAAAAAATAATTTAAATATAATTAAGAACCAAGACAAAAAACTGACATATGCCCAGAATGCCCGCCTTGTCTGGCCGGCAAATGGTGGTTGAATAAAACGACACCAAATAGTATGGAAGAAGTGGCGAAAAGATATCCAGATGTTAAAAATGGAGCATGGAAACCACCGGAATCAGAATGCATTGCAAGAAGGCGAATTGCGATTGTCATTCCGCACAGGCATTTTCCTCACAAATTAATTATTTTCATAAATATTTATTTTATTAAGGAATCGTTTTGCCCATTTGAAGGCATTGCTGAATATTTTGCACTCATTACTCCAAAGACAACAAGCGGATTATCGAATATTTGTGGCGGATCAAGCCTATCCAAAGGATGGAACAATTGACAAATTCAACAAGGCTAAATTGCTAAATGGTGAATTTAATTAATTTTAACATATTTAATATTTGAACAATTCAGCCGCCTACAAAGTAATGCAAATAGAATTGGGATACGGTGACAAAGATTGTTATATTTTTCATGATGTTGATTTGGTGCCCGAATATGACATAAACATTTACAGATGCGGCCCTGGACCAATTCGGCTTTTTGCTGCTGGCGATGAATGGGATTATTTAGAGTAAGTGAAAAATTGGAGAATTTTATTAATATTGCAATATTAAAATAATAATTTTTGATTTAATATTAAATCTAAAATTTTTTAATTCATTTTTAGACGACAGGAACAAGATATTGTTGGTGGAATATGCGCACAAACAGGCGACCAATTTAACAAAGCGAATGGATTTTCGAACATTTATTGGGGCTGGGGAAACGAAGATGAGGATATGCGATTTAGGTAGAATTAGGAGAAAATTAATTATTTAATAAAAATAAAAATTAAATCTATTCAATTATTGCAATTCCAAATAATTTTTATTTCCACAGATATAAAGAGTCCAAACAAACAGTAGAATTTGTGCAACGACCAACTGGAGATTATGCAAGTTTAGAATTGATCAACAAACCGGATGATCCAACAAACGCAAAAATCAAAGAAGAATGCCAAAAAAAATTGAGGGAATGGCGTAAGACTAATTGGGAAAAAGATGGACTGATCAATTTGAATTACAATTTGAGGGAAATTGAATATAAGCAGCTCTATACAAATATATCGGTAAATTTAAAATAATTTAAATTTTTAAAAATAAATGAATACTTCAGATTGATGTTTTGATGGCAGAATCGATGGGAAACCATCCTTGTGACAAGGATTTCAATGAAAAAGAAAAATTCAAGAAGACATTCTACAAATATAAAAAATTATAAAGTGTGACAAAATGAATTATTAATAAATATTATATTATTATTATATATTTATTATCATGTAAAATGGGATGATTTGAAATTAAAATTGTAGAATTGAAGAATTATTATAAATTTTTTAATGTAACATTTATTGTGCAAAATATATTTTAATTTGCTAAATTTAATTAATGAAAAGAAATTGATTTATTTATTATTTTTTCCTTTTTTATATTTAATCAATTATTTTGTCTTTCGCCAAAAACCAAAATTTCCCAATTTTGGTAATTTCTTCATTTCTGCCTCAACTTCAAGCAAATTGTGATTTTTTGTTTCGGGCATGCAGAAATAAATGAAAAATGTTGCACAACTTAGAATTGGAAGGAAAAGAAGGGCATAAGCCTGGGAAAATAAAATAAATTCAAAATAAAATTAAATTAAAATTTGCCTCGGCATCACCAATCATATTTCTCAATGGCAAATATAATGCCAAAACTGCAGTTCGGCTTAAAATAAATTTTAAATTATTTTTTAAATAATAAATTTACCTGAAAGTGTGTGCCAATTTTGCCCATCCCTGGGCGGCGGATCGAGCATGTTGGCCAACAGTTTCGGTGGCAATAAAATAAAAAAGTGAACCAAGACCAAAAGTGAATTCCAATTGGAAGAGGGTAATTGAAAAAACCAATGAAATTCGAATGAAAATTGACTGAAAATGAGGAAATAAAAAATATTAATTTTAATTGAGAAAATTTTAAAATGCCATTTTTAAAATCCATTTAAATTTATTTAATTATTAATTTTAATCGTTTTAAGAAGGCCAAATATTTTATTAATTTTATGATATTTTTTGATTGAATTTTTCAAAATAAAAATTAATTTGCCTGTTGAAAATGCCGATGAAAATACATTAGACTGGCTATTGAAATATTTGTCAAAATCATTGCCAAAAATGAAGCCAACATTAGTGGGCGACGACCAAGTCGATCGACAAGCAAAGCAGAAATTATGCCAAAAATCTGATGGCAAAATAATATTATATATTTTGAAAATAATAATAAACTGACCAGACTAATGCCCATAATTGCAACATTTGCCAAGGATGCTTCCAACTCACTATTTCCCATATTCCGCAATATTCCAACATTATAGGCAGTCAGAACTTTGAGTGAGAGAAAAAAAATTGTTAAAAAAATATAATAAAATTAATTGAAAAATAGTAAAAAATAAAATTCCAATATGGTCAAAAATAACAGTGTCAAAAATTTTAAAAGGCCGTAAACCAATTTAAAAAAAGAAATAAAAAAATAATTTAATTTTATTCACCAGCTACACCGCAAAATGCCATGCAAAATCCAAGGGTCAAAGCAATGCAAAGTCCCCTTCTTGTTGTACTCTTTCGATCCCTCCAAACGGCGAACATTCCGGCTGAATTTGTATTCGCCTTTAAATTATTTTGCATTTCATTTTGGATCAATTGGATTTGTTCATCTGAATTTATGCCATAATAAAATCGAATTGATTCTCTGCTTTCCTCCACCCTTTTGTGGAAAAGAAGAAAACTAAATTTAAACAAATTTAAATTAATTAAAATAAATAATAATGGAATGAATACCTTGGTGTTTCATGAAGAGGAAATAGCAAACAAAAGACAATAATTTGGAAGGCACCCTCAAAGGCATACATAATCCACCATTGGCTGGAATTGCCCCACAATTGGGGAATGCCAACAATGGCACCGGCAATTGTGCCAATTTGAATCATAAGTGCTTAAATATTAAATTATTTTAAATAATTACTCTCATTTACCAGTCATCACGCCAATTGCCCCTCGACAATATTTTGGACTTGAAAATTAGTCAAAATTAATGTTTTTAATTAAATTATACCTGCATTCTGTGAGGAATACGGAGCCAACTCCAACTCCAGCGATCACCCAAAATCCAAGCATTAATCGGCCAATGGCAAATAATTCAATGCTATTTGCCTAATTTGAATATCAAATTTGTAAATTTATTCTTTGAATTACAAATTTGGCCGCTGCTTCCATTGCGCAAGCAAAAATGATGGCCAAATTGGCCAAAATCATTCCCTTCTTTCTGCCTAATGTGTCGGCAATTTTACTGAGGGAAACCGAGCCTGGAACGGCACCGGCAAAGAAAAGTGAGACTGTACAACTCCAAATGGCCTAAAAATAACAAATTAAATCAAAGACCAAATCAATTTGGCCCACTTCCAATTTATTTTTGTCCAAATTGAGGCCATAATGGCCACTGATTGAATTGTTCACAAAATGGACGAATGCCTCCTCCGCCGGGCTGGTCAGCGTTAATTGATAGCCATAATGGAATGAGGCACCAATTGTGACCAAAAGTGAAATGAGGAAAAAGCGAAGGGGTGGAAATTTTGTGCCATTGCTATTCCGGAGAATATCCGACTGATGCTGATTTTCTTTTTCCGAATTATTCATTTCTAAAATTGAAGTAAACAATGCTTCATTTTTATAAATTATTTTTGACATTTGTTTACTTTAATGCATCTTTTTCTGTTATTTTCTTGCGTAAATGACATCATTTTATACTGATTTATACCTTTTTTTAAATTTTTTTATCTATGCTTTAAAAATGCTCAATCTTATTTTTTACAGAAAAATTGCAGACACATTTGTAAACAAAAATACAAACATGAGCTAATAATTTCCACGCTCTGCTGGATCATTTCGTCTTATAGATCATTCTTTGATCATTTAACATTAGATGAAGATTCAGACGAAACTAAAAAGTAACATTTTCCTTTGATGTGCTTTAACTCGTTTTTGTTTATTTAAGGCAAATAAAAGGAATTTATATTTAGGTTAAAGCAGGAAACGGAAGTAAATTTGACTAGGCAAATTTGTTGAACGGTAAAGATTAAAGAATAAAAAATAAAAAATTTCCATTTATTGGTAGTTAATAAATGTTTCTACGTTTTTGGTGTCCTATGGCTCGGCCTTGTATCCCAACTCCCAACCAAAGACCGATTTAATCACCAAAATGCTGACCTGGCCCTTCCAAAAATCAAAAGCCACAATTTGGTATTTTGCATATTTTCATTCGAGAAAAATTCTTTCAAATTGGCAGATAAATTCAAAAATGCAAATCCAATGCCTTTGCAGGCCAAATTTCATTTCATTCATCCCCGCCGATTATTCTGGAATGAACAAAGGTTATATGGAATTTTGGTTCCACGATTTTGAGAAAAATTTGCCCCATTTCGCTATGGATAAATGAATGTTACCACATTTTTGGTCGAAGACCGATCGTAGTCTAAAAATTAACAAAAAAGTGACCCTTCACCTCAAAGCCCGCAATTTTTATAAATTTAAATTTGTATTAAAAACAAAAAAAACTATCCAGATCCGTGGGCCAAATGCTAACTTTGCTTCCCTGATGGCCCATAAAATCTTTTTAGGGATGATCAAATTTTTCAATCCAAAATGCAAATTCTCTACATTTTGTCGGATACGCCAAATATTTTTCCATCAATTTAACTTTTCTGGAGAACAAGGAATAAAGTTATTTTTCGATAATTTTTTGTTCTATAAGGAGAAAAATTGGTCAGAAAAATATAATTAATTGAATAAATATTAAATTTTTAGTTAAAAATTATTAGAAAATATTAATGTATAATATTTTTTTAACTAAATAATTTATAATTAAAAATTAATAAATAAATGTCTGAAAGGATTAAATAAATTTATTGTAATTAATTTATTTAAGCCGATTTATAGACGAGGTTTTATCTTTTTCTACCCTGTCTATTTCAAATGGACTTGGCCAAAGCAAAGTCTACTGGTTTTTAAATTGAAAGTAAATATAAAATGAACCGAGAAAATGTTTGCATAGTAAAAAGTTGAATTCATTCATTCAAAATCGCCGGACGAGGAAATTTCAAAAATCATTTTATTGTCTTAAAGTCTGAAAATTGATAGGAAACCGTCTTACGTATTTTTATTATACCTTTTTTTGAAATCAAAAAGTGCAAAAAGACTCAAATTATTCAACGTGATGAAAATATTAAATTTCAAAAAGAAAAAAAAGAAATTTATGGAAATATTTTTTTGCAGTAAAAAATAAAATAATTCGACAAATTTAGAGCTTAGACCAATGAGTGCATTCGCCAAAATACAAATTGCCCCGGAATTGGAACAATTTCACAAAAGTTATAAATTTGCATTGGATGAATTCCCAAGGAAAGTGAATTTAACGGTCGGAGGTATTAATGAAATTTAATTTAATAATGAAATATATATTAATTAAATAATGAGAAATTTATTAATTATGAATATATATATATATATATATTAATTAATAATGAAAATAAATTACTTAATAATGAAAAATAAATAAATTAATAATTATACCTATTAATTAATAATTAAATATACATTAATTAAAAATTATTGCAGCCTATCGTGATGAAAATGGCAATCCATTTGTGCTGCCAATTGTGAATAAGGCGAAGAGGAAAATTGCATTGATGAATGAAGATGAATGCCAACAAATTAATAATCAATTTGGTCCATTCGGCTATGAACCATTCATAAATTCTGCCATTGGTAGACAAAAATTCATTTAATGTATTTAAATATATTTTATTAAGAATTGTTGCTGGGCAAAGATTCTAAAGTGATTGCCGAAAAAAGAGTTAATTAATTTAAATTCATAATATATTAATTTGATTTTTTTTATAGTTTATTGGAGTGCAATGCCTTTCGGGCACGGGTGCACTTCGGTTGGGTGGCGAATTCCTGAATAGGCATTTGGCAAAGGATACAATCACCATTTCCGATCCAACATGGTCCATAATTTTTTAATTCTTGGAATTTTATTATTTAAATATAATTATTTTTAAAATTGAAATCGAAATTGGGCGAGTTAAACAGTTTAAATCATATTTCCAATTTAAGGTTTTTAAGGTCTAAACTCGTTTCAGAAATCAAAAAAACACTACTTTGAAGTAAAAATTTGCCTTTCCAATTTAAAAAAAATAAATTTTTTTTTTCAATATAATTAAGGAATGGACATTGTTGCATTTTCCAGGCTGCTGGTTTCAAAAACATTCAATATTATGTGTGTTAAATTTTTTCTAATTTTTAAAATTTTTTCAGCGTTATTATGATCGAGAAAATGGATGTTTGGATTTTGAAGGGATGCTCGATGATTTGAATAGAATGGAAGAAAAGTAAATTAATAATTTATTATTATTATTATTATCAAAATATTTTAGTAATGTAATTTTATTACAAGCATGTGCCCATAATCCAACTGGTTAATTCGGACAAATTAATTTAATAAATTTATTAATTCATAGGATTGGATTTGAACAAAATTCAATGGAAAAAAATTGCAAAAATTGTTAAAGTAATTTTATTTTTAAATATTAAAAAATCGAAAAAGCATCGTCATTTAATTCCATTCTTCGACATTGCCTATCCCGGATTTGTGAGCGGCAATCCGGAAGAGGATGCATGCCCAATTCGGCTATTTGCCAATCAAGGAATTGAAATGCTTATAATGCAAAGTTTTGCAAAAAATCTTGGACTTTATAGTTAAAATATAATATTTTAAATTAATATTAAATATAAATTAAATAGATGAAAGAATTGGAATGTTGGGAACTGTTTTCAATCGATTTGATACAAAAATGATTGCCAAAATTCGTTCCCAATTGGAACAAATCATCCATTCTCTTTGGGCAAATCCACCATTGTATGGGGCATTGATTGTGAATACCATTTTGGACACACCAAAAATGCGAATTGAATGGCTCAAAACATTGAATGTAATTTTTAAAATAAATAATTTAATTATAAACATTTTTGATTTAAGGAAATGGCCAAAAGATTGCGAGAAATTAGACATTTGTTTTGTGAATATTTGGAAAGGAATTCTGTGTATGGAAAATGTGAAAATATCACCAAACAAGGCGGATTCTTTTCCTATACCGGATTGACTGGTCTATTTTAGATGTTTTACTACCCAACAAAACGAATATTTTTTATTTATCAGCCAATCAAGTTAAATATTTGGAGCGCCATTTCCACATTTATATGTTGGCCGATGGCCGGATCAACATTTGTGGACTGAACGAACACAATGTGGAATTGGTGGCCAAAGCAATGGCAGAAACAATCAAAAAATGCAATAAATGAATACAATAGAATAGTTTTTATAAGAAATATTGTTTGCAGAAATTATACAAAAGAAAATTATTTAGTAAAATTTATACACCTCAAAAAGTTGGCGTTTGTTATAATATAATAAATACCATTTAACTTTTTTAACATAAAGGATGATTTGCCAATTATTTTTATGAATTCTCTAGTGGATTGTGGATTGGATTTTGGATTGAATAATAGATCATTTCAAATGTATTATAATATTGTTTTTTGGGTGCGCTAATATTTTTATTCAAATTTTAACATAAATTCATTCCACTCACAAAATAAAAGAATGAATGTTTGAATATATTCATAATATATTGGGAGGAATTAAAACATCGATCATTCAAAATTTGTAGTAATAAACCACGGCACCAATATTGAAAAGCAACAATGCGGCGATGATACCAATCAATGTGAATGTCAGAACCTAATTTTTAAGAAATTAATTGTTCTAATTAATTATATATGAAATTGTTAGACCAATGTATACAATATCCCAAGTTTTTAGTTAAATAAAACATTCAAAGAATAAATATACTCTCTTCCTACTGGTATATAAAATATAATGATAGTCGACATTTGCGGATGCGGCACTTGCGGATGGAGGGGTCTGATGCCGATCGTGGTAAAACTGTTGTGGAATTATTTAGAACATTTTATTCGGCATAAAATTAGCTACAAAATGATATCAAAAGTTTTGGTCAATGTTGAATATTCACCGAGTTATGGCCAAAATCTTTGGTTTAATTAAAATTGTGTTTCTGGCCGTTTTTTCTGGCCGTTTTTGGCCATAACTCGGCGAATACTCAATAATAGCCAAAGCTTTTGATGCCATTTTTAGCTAATTTTATTTCTAATAAAATGCAATAAAAAATACCATAGCAGCTTCACCAAAATCGGCACCAGACCGTTTCGTCCGCGAGTGTCTAGTCCACAAATGTATAATACGAAATATAATATACAACAAAATATATCATCTTTTTATTAAAAAAATTCAATCGTTTAATTTTTAAGACAATTTTTTGTAAGCTTGCTCACCTTCCATGGTCCATCTCCAACCTCAAGGCTTTTGTTACATTCCTGTTGCAATGCCAATTTCATTTCCTTTGCATTCACTTCTTCCATTTTGTTGCATGCCTTAAATGCTTCTTCAGATTTCTTCATCTTATTTTTTGTTAATTCCAATTTTTGTGAACATTCCTTCTTTAATTCTTCATTTTTCTTCAATTTTCTGGGCATTTCAATAAATTCATTCATCAATTCAATCTGTTTCGTGACAAATTTATTGGTGGACAATTTTAAATCCTCCTTTTTACAATCCTCAAGGAAATTCAAAAATAAGACGATAATCTCAAAATGCTCAGATTCATTGCCGAATGTGAGCGAATATGTATTTAGATCCGAGCATTTACAAGGCCATACCTTGAAATTATTTTTATTATCCAGTAAATTTTATGTAATTTGTATTCCGAAATATTTTTTATTCGAAAATAGACAAATTTAAAATAAAAATAATAAAAATTCTGAATTCAAGCCCTATCATATTCTTGATTTTATAGAATTCTTTTGATTAAAATGGTAAATATCGAAGTAATACATTTTCATTGGTTATAAATAAGGATGTCAAGCCTTGATTATTTTTGAACTTTGACTTCAAAATTGCGTATTTATTTGTAAACCCCCTTAATCTAGATGGGTTAGATAATATTATCCCATTTTCCAATAATTATAATTATTACGGTTATTTCGCTTTGGACATCTGGGTTGACGACTCCAATTAGCAAAATGCTCAATGTCAGAAGAATGACAAATTTCGTTGCCTTCATTATTTTCTTTTAAAAATATTAAAATTATTTAAATTAAAATTGAATAAAATGTTTAAAAACATATCAATAATATGAAATATTATGTACTTTTATTATCCTTTGAAAATTTTAAGCCATGAGCCATGACACACTCATTCCATGGCCCATCCGAAAATCTTTCTTGATCATAAAGACAAAAATATATCGAGAGTTGAATCACTCTTTTCCTTTTGATGGTATATGATGAAAATATGAGTGGAGTGAAGACGAAAATCATCTTAATATGAAAAAAAAGATTTGAGATTTGGGATAGAAAATTTCATTTTTAAATTAAATTAAACAACATTTTCCAATGGATAAAAATAAAATATTATTTTTTAATATAATTTTTTATTTCCTAAATATATTCATCATTTTCCTAAACAGTATATCATAGTATATTGATCTTAAAAATTTGTGTTTAACATAAAAAAGGTAAAAAAAAAGAAAATAAGGGGGTATTTGATTTGAAAGAATGAATATGATATTCAGGAAAACTTTTGATATTTTCAACAGATATTTTTATTTATTCAAAGTTTTAGTGTTTTTGTTTCTTCCAAAAATTTTTTTATCCGAAGCTAAAATTCCAATGCAAAATTTGCCAACGTTTTAATATCATCAAAATAATTAATAGATTTACATTTTTTTTGTATGTTTCTATTGCTCTAATGTTGAGTATAAATTCCAGCAGAGGGCAACACCAAAAATTTATACATTCCCATTTCCTTATCAAAAAATTTATTTAATTCATTCAACCAAAAATCGAACAATTTAAGAATAAATTGACCAAAGCCAAATTTATAATAAAAAAAAATTTCCAGGATAAATCATCGTGTTATAAAAATGGAGTCTTCAAAATATGGAGTCAAAATTTTAAGCGAAAAAGGAAGCCCCATCCCAATTGAATCATCTTTTGCAATTTGGTCCATTCCATATTGCCCATTTCCATTCAAATTTTTTGACCAAATTCAAGGTAAAAAAATAAAAATGATATCATTTTTGGTCCTCTACTGTACAATCAGCACCCAAATTACATCCCATCCATCGGTTGGATGGTCCAAATTTGGCCCATTGTAATGATTCATTAAATGTGTCCCATTTAATTTAAAATTAATTCCTCCCTCCACTCCATCCAATTTCATTCCTTCTTCCCCCATCCCCATTTCACATCCCCCTTCCATCTACTAAATACGGATAAAATATTTTGTCCTTTTTATTTCCCAAAAATGTATTTTCTTCAACTAACCCTCCTTTTGGCTACAATCCTAATCCAAAAGGAATGTTTTGCCGGTGATGGATCGCTTGAACTTCAAGATGGCCCAAATCAGATCACGGAATATTACGTGAAGGACCAATGCATGGCCCATCCTGGCTACTTCCATTTGCACCATTTCAGCTTGGCATTCTATCTCAAGGAATATCAAATCTGCGAGGCTGGCCCACATGGGATGGATGGGTAAATAATGGGGAAAATGTAAAACAATTAATCATGTTTATATTTATAATAACAATAAGAATATTTTAATAATTGATTCCATTCATTTTTCAGTCTTTTGATCTGCTACCGTAGTCAACTGGAAAAGAGTGAATTATTGCCTATGGGTATGCAGCCCACACGTCAATTTGAGCTGCGCAATGTTGCCGGGAATGGTGTGGCGAAACAATGCCAAGAGGTGGGTGGTCCCAATTGGCATGGAATGCTGATCAACAAAAACGAAAAGCGCAATTGGGTGCTTCGCTTTTCCACCACCAATAGGACGTTAGTTTATTTAATCAAAATAAATTTATTCCCCTCGTCCAGATTCATCATTGAGGAGGAAAAGCTGGAAGAGCTGATTTATAAATTGGCCAGTGCCAAAGATGTTGGCGAAAGTTTTCTCTCCAAAACATTTGGTATTACGACCGAATTTTATATCAAAATTTTTTGCTTCTATTTTCAGGTCCATATCGTGATTTCATGAAATGGAATAATGATCATTTTGGAATAGCAGAAGAGATTAAGAACAAAATTCGGCATATGGACAATGAAAAATTGAAGATGTTATTCATGGAACGCCAGGCAATAGAAGAAAGATTGTAAGTAAATTGTTTAAAAAAATTGCCCATAATATTCGTGTTGATTATTTTTAGGCAAAATTATGCTGGCATTTGGAGTCTTGGTTTGGATATGCTGCCGTCAAAAAATGATATTGGTCATTTCGATCTTTTCGTCCGCAAATCTGAATGTTGTCAATCTATTCAGGCTTTTGTATAAAATTCAAATTCTTCTCCCTATTTCGTCCAAATATTTTTACAGTTCAATCAGCCAACTGCACAGATGCCAAATACAAAGATGGCTGAAATAAAAGGTGAACAAATCGAATATGTTACCAACATTTTTGTGAATTTTACTGTCATTTTGGACGGAATCATCAAATCTGGAGCCAATTTTTTCATATTTGAAATTGTCGACCAATTTGGTTTGTTTTATAAACAAAAATAAGTTAAATAAATTAATCAAAATTTCTTGAAGGTCCCAAGAATAATTGCCAGGGAATGCGATTCAAAGTTGATTTTGGAAAAAATTCTATCATTTTTCAGCAAAAAAATGTATTTTTATTATTCTGAAATTCTTTATTTAAAATTGTCTTTTTTAAGGACACTGAATGGATCACGATCCCAAATGCTGCTAATGAAATGCAAACAATTTCAAATCATTTTGTACGTGGCAATCCATTCCATTTAGTGGTCATTTTGAACAAAAATGGAATGACCTTGAATGTGAACTGCAATGGACAAGTGCCAATGATTTTGAATGCAGGCACCGAAATTGCCTTTGAAAATCCTCGCGTCATTAAGGTTGGATTTGCAAATTGCATATGTTGCATCCACAAATGGAAATCATCCAATTCCGGAATTGGATGGGCATTTTAGCCATCCAATTTTAGAAATATCGGCTTCTAGCAGTCGTACAGAGTACAGACTCGAAAGTAGGCTCTTGTGATTCGTCATAGTCGATTTAGCTTATGAAAT
Organism: Pratylenchus scribneri; assembly: GCA_030063045.1. Taxonomy (NCBI): domain Eukaryota; kingdom Metazoa; phylum Nematoda; class Chromadorea; order Rhabditida; family Pratylenchidae; genus Pratylenchus; species Pratylenchus scribneri. Next base: position 870,499 of record JAQSEB010000111.1, on the reverse strand, counting down.
TTCGATTTCAGACATCCCTAGCTCCTAGCCCTAGCCCTGACCCTACACAAGCCTTAGAACCCATGTCAGCCCTACCCTAACCCTAGCCCCTAAATCCGACTGAAATTTCATATATAGTAAATCGACCATGCAGAGTCGAATGAGCCTACTTTCGAAGACACCTAAAAACAACTAAAATGCCCATCCAATTCCGGAATTGTGCGATTTCCGATTTTGGACGTAACACATATACTACCTATTTATTCTTTCATTTATTTTCTGGTCACTGGCGATTACAAATATTGGAATGACAATTTCAAAAATTTATCGAAAAGCTGGATGATTAAGGATGAGGGGCTCCGTGGCAAAAATAGCAACGCATTAATGTTCCAAGTTAAAATCGACCACAATGCCCGAAAATTTTCCATCAAGCTTTGGGGTCGTTTTGCCAATGGAACTTACAATTTAATTCTCGAATTTGAAGTAGACATTGAATCGCATAGCTATAAAATTGTTACTGAGGTTATTCGCTTTCGATTAATTCAATATAATGAATTTTTAGGGATCACACAGAGTGGGAAAACATTCCTTCAATGCTGGTTCAGAATTCAAGGCAGTAATCAAATATTTAGATGATTACTCTGTTTTGATCTGCATGGATAATAAGGGGATTGCCGATGTCAACATTGGACTTCCTGCAGAAGATTTACGCAACATTATTCGTTTTGTTCATGTCCGTATCAAATTTGCTATGAATATTTATTTATTCCCCAAAAAATTCAAGATTGTCGGCGATGCGACTGCAATTATGGATATAATCCCAAATGACTCTTTTAATGCTGATAGCTGTAAATTGAAGAAGAACAAATTAATAATTTGATATCGAAATCGCATTTTAATTTAAAAATAACAAAATATTCTGAACTTATGATAAAATCTTTGTATACATTATGATAATAATTAAGATTTTCAAATTAATTTTTGTTTTAATGGCATTCAGCTAAAGATCATTTTCTCAAATTTGGTTGCTCCTCCCATATTTCAAATCATAACACGGGATTACAAGCAATTTTTGAGGGCAAGGCAGGGCTGCCAGAATGTACCCCTACGGGGGGCATTTTCCCCCTTTTTGAGATTTTGCCCCCTTTTGTGCCCCCCGAGCCGAGTTGCCCCCCAAATGCCCCCTTTTTAAAATTTTGTCATTTTTTCTCTTTTTTATTATTTTTCGGTCTAATTTTTCGCTGCGCGGCAAATTTTTGGTCTAATTTTTCGCTGCGCGGCAAATTTTTGGTCTAATTTTTCGCTGCGCGGCCATTTTTGGCAAAAATTTTTGCATTTTTGGCACTTTTTAAAAATGCCCCCCAAAATGCCCCCTTTTTTACCGAAAATGCCCCCCAAAGCCCAAATGCCCCCTTTTTTTCACGAAATGCCCCCCAAACTGAAAAACCATCTGGCAGCCCTGGGGGGCAAGGCAACACCCATTTTGTATTTTTTTGTGGGGGAAATGCCCTTTTGCATTTTATTGGGATAATGAAGCAACATTGTGAAATAGATCTAGCAATTATTTATTTATTTGGCATAGCATTCAATGAATTCTTCGATGCTTTGCCATCAAAAATTTCAATTAAATTTGCCGCTTTCGTTTATAAATTAATTATAAAGAAAGAATTATTAAAATTTCACCAAAAAATCCTCAATTTTGGCGCCCTATACGTGGCTTATTTCTTTATAATTCTAAGAGTTTATTTCATTTCTGATAAATTTTTAATGTAAAATATAGAAAGAAAATTTAATCCTATGACAATCGCAGAATAATAGAATTTTAAATCTATCACTGGATTGGACATTGGAATTTGCATTTTATTAGAGAAATTAAATTTGTGCACTCCATTATCATTTGATAATTTGTACCTTTAGGATAATTTCCCAAATTCATTTAATTCTCAACGGTATCCGATTTTCCTTCATTTTTAAATCTAAAAATTATGGAACAATTGCCTCAGTAAAAAAATAAATATATTTTATATGCCATTTCACAATTATTCAATTCAATTGCAATGCCAAATCATCGATGTCTTCTCGTCATTCCCATTCCCAATCCAAATCTCCTATTCCAAAGAGCACATTATATTCCAAAAATGACAGAATCAGAATTGCATTTTTTCATATGCATATTGTTTAGTGTGCAGAGCAACATTTTCCTATAAGAATCTTCCTTGATATTTTTAATAAGCATTATTTTGTTCAAACTAATTTTAGGGTAAATTGTTTGTCAAAAACCATATTTGGTTATTTTAGATTCATTTCCTTAGATAAGGGCTAAATGCAGGGATGCCATCTCCAAAACACAAAAATGTGGCATTTCCCTCAAAAAATCCAGAAAAATAAAGCAAAAATTTTTTAAAATACGGCAAAAATATGGCATGCTTGAAAACTTGTTAAAATGCAAATATATCTAACTTGTGATAAGCAATTTAGGCTGTGAAATAAAGATGGCTTAAGCTTTAAAAATCACAAGTTTAATTAAAAAATGGGTTGTTTGGGCAACATTTTAGTCAGAAATGGCCGCGCAGCGAAAAATTTAAGCCAAAAATAGCCGCGCAGCCAAAAATTTAGCGAATTTTATTAACTTGGTATGATTTGTGAAACTACGGCAAAAATACGGCAGAGCTATCAAAAATACGGCAAATGCCGTATTTATGTGGTATTATCTATTATGGCATCCCTGGCTAAATGTTTAATTCCATTTTACCCCATTATTTTATTAAATCATACTATTTTGATTCTGATATCTTCCCAATTTTAAAATAAACACAAATTTATATATTAACAAAAATTATTCGCAACTAAAATCAAATCCAAATATTTTAAAGGAAAAATTATTAAATAATCTGCATTTCAGATTCTAACAGACCAAAGTAAATAAAATAAATAATAAACCGAAATTCTGCGAAAAAATGAATGAAGAAAAGAACAATGAAAAGGGAATATCAGAAAAGAGGAAATTAATAGAAAATGAAATAAATTTAGCAGTGAAGAAGGTAAGGGGAATGAGAAATTCAATTTTGAATAAATTTTGGCATTAATAAAATATTTTCAGTGGCGCAAATCACCGATTCGCAGCCATGGAATGCCAGCCAAATTACTCAATGAAATGTTCGCCTCATTGCCGCTGGTAATTGCTTTTGGTCTTCTGGCCAAAATTCCAAATGGACTTCTGGCCAGAAATGTTCAAAAAATGTTCAAGGCCATTAAAGAGGTTGAATATATTTATAGAAAAATTAAAATAATAATGAATTTCAGGAAATGAAGGGCAACAAATGGAATTTAGGCGATTGCTCACCCAATTTGACAATTTTAGAGGATTTATTTGTCGCTGATTATTCTGGTTTACCTGGTAAAATATATAAAAATTATAATTGTAGAATTTTAGGCAATCTTTTGGAATATCTCAAAATTGTTTAACTAAAATAGATTTTTAATTTAATTTAGGGTATTGCAGTGAGAAAAAAATAATATTATAGAAAATTGAAAAATAGTGACAAAAATTTAAAATATTTAGTTAAAAATTTTAAAATGAAGATTTTAACAAAATGCTTCATTGAAGGCAAAATTTTTTTTTGACCGAAAAGATGAGATAATAGTAAAGTTTGTCCATAGTCTGTTCATATTACTAATGCCATCTGAAATTTTTTTGTCATTTCTTTTAAAAATTGCTCATAAAATTTTAAAATTTTTATACCGTAATTCTGAAGAATTGCCAAAATTCAAATAAAATTATTTTAAAAATAAATATCATTATAGGATTCAATTTCAATTGCGTTCGGGCTATTTTGCCGATTCCAATAAATTTGAGATTGTGAGCCAAAAAGCCATTTATTGCCTTTTACTTTGAAATACAAATGATCAAGATTTGGTATTTTTAAATTTTCAAAATAAAATAAATTAATGCCTATATATAAAAGTATTCTAAAAATAATCTGCTACTGCTATTTCAGACAAAATAATTTCTTATACTTTGATTAAAAAATGCTAATTTAGGAAGGACATAAACATTGGATTTTGTGATCAACAATTTCCTTTGGAAGACAAATGGCTTGGAGATGAAAATAATTCAATAGGGATATGTTGCAAAAAATATATAATGATTGATAAATATCACATTGTAATCGGAATTGCTGATGAAAATTTTAAAGAAGGAGACATGGTCGGCGTTGGCATAATCCGTTCCCTGTCAAATTCATCTATAAAATGCTTTGCCACATTGAATGGCGAATTGTTGGGTAAAATAATTTTAAAAATATTTGAAAAATGTAATATAATAGTACGGAACGGATAAAAAAATTAAAAAATATGATGAAAATATTAGTTAAATTAATAATTCAAATTCAGGGATGGCTAAATTGCCAGCAAAATATGCAACTCTCCAAATTTTCCCTGCTGTCCAATTGTCCCGTAATGACGATTCAATCAACGCGAATTTTGGGAAGAAAGAATGGCACTTCAAGCAATTCAAAAAAGTCCTCCAAAATTGTGCAATACACGATATAATTTATATTTAATTAGTTTCTTTTATTGAATAAAATTGAAAATTTGATGAATTTAATAGAAAAGAAAACCAGCGAGGATGATATATGATAAGATGATTGTATGTATAGCTTGTATTACTCATTAAGTTCAATTTCAATCCGTTCTTATTTTATGTTTGGATGCCAATTTTTCTTCTCGCCCCATGCTCGACAATTTTTCATGTAATAATTTAATTTGGAAAAGGTCAAAAAAATTAATTATTCTAGAACATTTATATACTAAAAAGTAGTTAACAGGAGATGATAGAATTGCCGGAATTAAACTGTAAATTGTTTTTGGATGTTTAAAAATAAAAAATGATTCAACAAGGAATGGTTTTAACCAAAAAATATTACCGTAGATAAATTTGATCAATTCCAGTAGCAAAATGCCATCGCTCCTAAAACCAGCGAAAAATCATTTTATTAATGAATATTAGACTAGAAAAATATGATTATTTAAAATTTTTTAATTTTAGGAAGTGATCAGCGAAATGCGCAAACATTGCACAAAAAGCCATATTTAGCAAATTATAATGATATGCCCTAATTTCGCGTGACTAAAAATGGTTTGCGAATTATTTTTATGAATTCTTTAATGGATTGGTTAACACATTTAATTAAAAATTGAATCCCATCAAAGGACAATATAGAAAATTCCCTGTCAATGACAATCAAAAAATATCTTAAATTGAGACACTGTCGGCATTTTATCCTCAAGCAAAATGGCACACACAATCATCAATCTATCTCATTTACCGTATTAGATTCTTTCCTAATACCGTAAATTTCCTATTAGAAGCCCCGGGGCTTATAAATTTCATAGACCTTCTAGAGGGGGCTTCAAATAGGAAGGGGGCTTCAAATAGAGAGGGGGTTTATAAATTTCAGAGAGGAAATATTGATGAAAAATATTTCGATAAAATTTGCAACAAATCAGAGCATTTTTTACAACCCAAAACATATTTTTACAACATGTTTTTACAATTTTTCATTTAATAGATGTTTTTGGTGATTCCAAACATTTTTAGATGTTTTTAAAATTTGCAAATCGTTTTTTTTCTTCAAAGCATTTTTAGAACATCTTTTTAAAATTTGCAAAAAACATGTTTTTGAAGATGTTTTTTGAAATCTAAATTGTTTTTACGATTCAAAACATTTTTTCCAAAATGTTTTTGCAATTCACCGCTTGTTTTTCGGCAAAAAATAAAGGTATTTATAAAATTGAGAAAAATTGAAAAAAAAAAATTTAGAGGGGCTTCAAATAGGGAGGGGGCTTCAAATAGGGAGGGGGCTTCAAATAGAGAGGGGGCTTATAAATTTCATAGACCTTCTAGAGGGGGCTTCAAATAGGGAGGGGGCTTCAAATAGAGAGGGGGCTTATAAATTTCATAGACCTTCTAGAGGGGGCTTCAAATAGGGAGGGGGCTTCAAATAGGGAGGGGGCTTCAAATAGGGAGGGGGCTTCAAATAGAGAGGGGGCTTCAAATAGAGAGGGGGCTTATAAATTTCATAGACCTTCTAGAGGGGGCTTCAAATAGGAAGGGGGCTTCAAATAGAGAGGGGGCTTCAAATAGGAAATTTACGGTAACAAAGCGAAATAAAAAGGTAACCTTAGGCAAATATTTTACCAATTCATTTGATCCTTATCGGTATTTCAATTTATGTTTTTTCTTCATTTTTAAGTAGGAATTCTCCCATTCTACGATTTGACCTATTTTATTTATATTGTCTATTGTGCCATTTTTTATTATTATTCAATTCAATTGCAAAGCCCATTGTACAATTTCCATTGCCCTACCGATGCCACAATCTACATTTCCTATCTTCATTTCAAATTTCCATAGATCCCATTGTATTCCAATATAAAATGGTAAAATATTCTTTCACTTTTATTTCTTCTTTCAACATTTTTAAATCATTTAAAAAAGAATAAAATTTATGTCAATTTCCAGGAATCTTAATTAATAATTATAATTAAATTATAACTTTTTATAAGCGAAATTTTAGAATTGAATTCAAGTTTTATCCAACCCATTTTTATATAAATATAAAATATTTTCAAAATTTTAACCAATTTTTTAGTTTCGGTTCATCTACTTGGAAAGGTGCTAAATGCGAATATGCTAAATTCAATTGCAAACAACTATTATCATTAATTTAATATAAATGATTAGTTTTTCGGGAATTATTTGATATTTTTAAAGGTTTTTCTATAATTGATCTCGAAGCTTACTTTCAAGAAGAAAGGAAATTTATTATTCGGGTATTGAAAAATATTATAATTGCCAAAAATTTAAACAAATAAATCCAAATAAAAATTAAACCAGTCTTTAAATGATAAATAAATGCAATTCAGATCCAATCACAATAAATATTAAAAATAAATTAATAAATAAGCCGAATTTCCACAAAAAATGAATCAACAATATGATGGAGGGACGAATAATGAAAATGGAATGTCATCAGAAAAGAGGAAAATGATGGAAGACGTAAAAAATTCAGAAAAAAGGGTAAGGAAAGAAAGATGAAAGAGATTTGAATTTTATATGAATTTATGGAGTTAAAAGTATATAAATTAATTTATTAAAATATTTACAGAAGCGCAAATCGTCCATTCAATACCGAAGATTTGGAATGCCAGCTGAATTATTAGACGAATTGTTCGCTTCATTGCCATTGGAAAATGCTTTTGGTCTTTTGGCCAAAATGCCAAATGGGCTTTTGGCCAGAAACCTTCAAAAAATGTTTAAAAACATTAAAATGGTGCTCAATTTTGGATAATAATAAAAATTCAATTATATTCTTTGTTCGCAGGCAATGAAAAGCAACAAATGGAATATGGCGGATTGTGGTCAAAAATTGATAATTTCTGAAGAAGGTCTCGTTGTGACCCATACCGGCCATGAAGGTAGATTGGTAGATATATCGGTAATAGTTCGGTTGGGCCCCCCCTTTTTTTGACAAAATAATTTTTATTTTATTTTACCCTAAAAGATGTAATTAGGGGTTTTTGATGACGGAGAATCCGAATATGGCTTTAGTTTTTCCTTAGCTGTACTGGCTGAACCGTTACTGGTTCATAAACCGGTTTGGGAAAAATTGAAGTTTGATATTTTGGGCCATATTATACATCAAACGATGCGTCTCGATGAGCTAAGTAGGTTTATAGATGACCCATGGACTAAAATGACCATAACTTTTTTATTTTTGAGTTTTAAGCAAAATAAATGGCAGATTTGCGATAAGCTCATCAATACGCGTCGAATGATGTATAAAATGACTTATAATACCAAAGTTCAATTTTTTCGAAACCGGTTTGTAAACCTATACTGGTTCAGGAAACTTAATTCATTAAAAATAAATGCCAAATTCGGATTCTCCGTCATCGAAAACCCCTAATTACATGTTTTTAGGGTAAAATAAAATAAAAAATTATTTTGTCAAAAAAAGGCGGGGGGGGGGGCCCCAACCGAACTATTACCGAATACCGATATATCAGTTTTATGTATTTTGAAAATTATTTTAAAAATCATTCTTTTATCAATTTTAATATTATTTAAATTTTTTAAGAAGAAAATTCTGTCCGTGCAATCTTGCCAATATATTTTTTTAATTTTGGTGCTAAAAAGTCGAATATTGCTTTTTATTTTGAAGTGGAAATTATAAAGCAGTATGGTTTTTATTTTTATTAAATTAATTTAAAAAAAAATAATATAAATATCCTTTTAAGGATTTATAATTAAAATCATTTATCAGGTATTTTGATATTGCTATTGGATTTTGTAGCCAACAATTTCCATTGGAAGGAAAATGGTTGGGAATCGGAGGAATTGAAAATTCAATTGGAATTTGGAACAAACAAGAAATATGGATTGATGGATCCTATGTCGAAATCGGAAGTGTCATTGACAATTTCGAGGAAGGGGATGTGGTTGGACTTGGCCTAATCAATTTTACATCATCAAATACATCAAAAATATCATTGTTTGCTACGTGGAATGACAAATTATTGGGTAAAATAAATTAAAAATTGGCATTTAAATTAAAACTATAAATGTAATTAAAAAAAACAAATAATTTATTTAAATTTAGGGAAGGTCGAATTGCCTCCAAAATTTGCTTCACTGCAACTTTTTCCTGTTGTAAATATGTTTGATATTGGCTATGCAATTCGTGCGAATTTTGGGAGCGAGGAATGGTGTTTTAAACAATTCAAACATGTCCTATCATAGAACAATGCAAAAAAATGATGGGAGAAAAAAAATATATCTCTATGACTTATCATCATCAATTATTATTTTATTATCATAAAATAAATTTCTACAATAGTATATTAATTATTTGTTGCAAAAAATTTTGTAAAGTTAACTTTTTTTGAATGTCTATAAAAATTAAATTTTTTCTAAAATTTGTGCGAATTTTATGCAAATATTTTCCTAATGTCGCTTTATCTCTTTATGCGCGTATTATTAGAGATGGAGGTGAATGTGAATAGCCATATGAACTATTAACGCATTATTATATTTTAGATTGGTCATTTTGATTTTGATGTTGTGAAGAAATGGGAAATAGTGGGATTCCCATTGATGGAAAATTATCAGTCCAAGATTAGATTAATATTAAAATTCCTAGTAGAGTTAAGAATCGAAACCAATGAGTGCCGGAGAACAGCTCCAGCATGTTAAAATTATTAAACTAACCCACGAAGTCTTGAGATCGAAAAGCGAAGACCGAATAAGTAATGTTGTAGCCTTTGAGAATTTTGCGCTAGTTGGGCCTACTGGCCCATAATAGGGATGCTAATCATAATCAATAATCACCCTTTACTGTAACGCTTCATTTATAAAATTGATCGAAAGAAGATTCTAGTTAAAGACCGAGTAAAGAAAAGACTCACACTTTAATACTTGCTGATTGATCCATTCATCAGCCAACCTTTCCTTACTTAAACAGCCAGCCGGCCTCTAATAGCTGTTGCCAGCAAATTCAAAGATATAAGAAAGACATTTTTTTTTGTCAGTGTGTTGGAAAAACAAAATGCTATCTATCTCTATCTATAATACAAAAGATATTTAACAAAAATTTGTGAGATCATTATAGCAGAAGGAAAAAAAAACATCTAGATAAAATGCCCACAATAGGCAATAAAATAAAATGGCCAAATTTCTGATAAAAATGAAAACCTTATTTTATGAAATCCCTAATTAAAAAAAAAACTTAACAATTTTTATCAATTTCATATTGATACTAGCAACAATAAAGGATTAATGCGGCCTTTTTCCAAAGAAGAAGGATAATTAATCAATTTTTTGAGAAAATGCATACTGTATCATTTAAATTTGGCGCTTTTATCGATCGATAAATCGATTGACGTACGTCGTCTCTCGTCTGTCACATAACATCCATCATATTTCATTCATCTTTTACCTATTTGGAATTTTAAAGGAAATTTCATTGTAAAATTGTAATAAAAAGCCACCTATTTTGAGGTTTTGAACATCTCACGAAAATTATAAAATCACCTACCTATTTCAATCAATTTTTCACGAACTAAAAATCCACCCCAATCACCCACCAATTACTATATTTAACAATTTCAGCGAAAATTAAGCAAAATTTAAACTTGTTTTCATAAAAGCGACAAAAATTGAAACAAAATGCCGGAAGCAAACGCGATCGGGATTGACTTAGGCACAACCTATTCACGCGTCGGTGTCTTCCAAAATGGCCAAGTCGAGATCATTGCCGACGACCAAGGAAACCGCACCACTCCATCTTATGTGGCCTTCACTGACACTGAACGTTTGATCGGCGATGCTGCTAAGAATCAAGTGGCATTGAACCCAGCCAACACTGTTTTCGGTATGAAATAATTTCCTAGCATATATAAATTGTCAATTTTTCCAGATGCTAAACGTCTCATTGGCCGCAAATTCGATGACCCAGCGGTTCAATTGGGCATGAAGCATTGGCCATTCAAGGTTATCCAAGGAGAGGGCGGTCATCCTAAATTTCAAGTATATGTGAAAAGCGAATCAAAGACATTTCCTGAGGTTTATTTTACATTTCAAGTGCTGATAATTTAACAAATCATAATCATTTTCAGGAAATCTCAGCAATGGTTCTGACCAAAATGAAGGAGACCGCCGAAACATTCCTGGGCCAAACCGTCAAGAATGCAGTCATCACCGTGCCAGCCTACTTCAACGACAGTCAGCGCCAAGCCACCAAAAATGCCGGCACCATTTCCGGCCTGAACGTCCTGCGCATCATCAATGAACCGACGGCCGCTGCAATCGCCTATGGACTGGACAAGAAGGGCCAAGGCGAGCGCAATGTGCTCATTTTCGACCTGGGCGGCGGCACATTCGATGTCAGCATTCTGACCATTGAAGATGGCATTTTCGAGGTCAAATCAACGGCCGGTGACACTCAATTGGGCGGTGAGGACGACTTCGACAATCGAATGGTTTGATTTTTGAATGAAATTATTTGTATGATTATTTCACATATTCAGCTCAACCATTTCGTCGACGAATTCCATGTAAAGTATGGGGTGGATTTGACTACCGATACCGATCCACAAGTCCTTTGCCGTCTTCGCACTGCATGGGAGCGTGCCAAACGCACATTGTCCAGCTCAAATCAAGCAATGTTTGTAAAAATCCATCGATTTTTTAAAATTTTATGTCATTTTCAGTTTTAATTTCCGAAAATCCGATGACCGCTTGCAACGCACCATCAAATGGGACTATATCGAACAGCGCTTAATGGACCCAGTGGTGAAAGCATTGCGCGATGCCAAAATGGACAAATCCCAAATCGATGAAATTGTGTTGGTTGGTGGCTCTTCTCACATTCCAAAAATGCAAAAATTGTTGTCGGATTTCTTCAATGGCAAACAACTGAACAATTCGATCAATTCGGATGAGGCTGTGGCTTATGGTGCTACGATTCAGGCAGCAATCCTTTCAGGAGACAAATCGGAGAATATTCAAGTAAATAAATTAAATTTCATTTTCATTAAATTTAAAAACATTTTACAGAAAAAAGGTATCGAAGAGGATATTCGAATGATCGACAAATTCTGCTGCGATTACAAAAATTTGCGCGAATATTGCTTCAACATCGAGCAAACAATGGAGGATGAAAAGGTTGACAATATAATTTGATCTGGTTTTTTAAATTAAAAAACTATAAAATCAATTTTAAAAAATTAATAAATCAATAGACTTAAATCATCTATTCAATTCACCTTTTTATTTCAGCTGAAGGACAAGTTCAGTGAGGAGGACAAAAAGATGGTGCTGGACAAATGCCAGGAAATTCTTTCTTGGCTGATGGATTTTCCATCGCCGCTGGATGCCAGCAAAACGGTGAACAAACAAGAATTTGAACACCATCAAAAGGAATTGGAGTCGGTCTTCAATTCGGTCATCACCAAACTCTACCAATCGGCTGGCGGTGCCCCAGGAGGAATGCCCGGTGGCATGCCAGGTGGAATGCCGGGGGGCGGTCCGGCAGGTGGTGCAGGTAAGAATTAACAATTTAAAATTTTCGTTCTAACTTGCAACCCACTTTTAGGTGGTGCTGGCGGTCCAACCATTGAGGAAGTCGACTGAGGATGGTCAAGCAGAAATGAAGAAGGCGCAATAATTGGTCTGGATGAAGAATGTCTTGATGATGGATCTCCCCCTCCTTATATCCTCTCTCTCCCCTTATCTTTTTTTGACGTAAAACATCTTTCCACATACCCAATTCCCCTATCTTATATATTTAAATTTTTGTTACATCTTAACAAAACACACCTTGACGACCTTTTGACATCCATTTTCATTTTGTTGGTTTTATCATATTTAAATAAATTTTTCAATATGGGTGAATAAAAGTGTCTTAAAAGTTGAAAGTAGTATCGATCATCAAAAATATTAGAGTGAAATTCATTCACAATTGGAAGAAATCATCCATTCCCTTTGGGCAAATCCACGATTGTATGGAGCATTGATTGTGAACACAATTTTGGGCACACCAAAAATGCGTATTGAATGGCTCAAAACATTAAATGCATTTTTGAAAATTTAATTTTGTAAGCATTTTTTTAATTCAAGGGAATGGCCCAAAGACAGCGAGCAATTCGACATTTTTTCGTGTATAATTGGAAAAGAATTCTGTGCCTGGACAATGGAGAATATCACCAAACAAGGCGGATTCTTTTCCTATACTGGATTTACCCAACAATAAGAATAATTTATTTATTTATCAGCCAATCAAGTTTAATATTTGGAGCGCCATTTCCACATTTATATGTTAGTTGATGGGTGAATCAATATTTGTGGTTTGTTTTCCCAAACATTTTGTTTTTGTTTTCCCAAATATTTTGTTTTTGTTTTCCCAAATATTTTAATGTTTTTATTTTCCCAAACATTTTATGTTTTTGTTTTCCCAAATATTTTATGTTTTTGTTTTCCCAAATATTTTATGTTTTTGTTTTCCCAAATATTTTATGTTTTTGTTTTCCCAAATATTTTATGTTTTTGTTTTCCCAAATATTTTATGTTTTTGTTTTCCCAAATATTTTATGTTTTTGTTTTCCCAAATATTTTATGTTTTTGTTTTCCCAAACATTTTATGTTTTTGTTTTCCCAAACATTTTGTTTTTGTTTTCCCAAACATTTTATGTGTTTTTGTTTTCCAAAATATTTTAATGTTTTTGTTTTCCTAAACATTTTAATGTTTTTGTTTTCCCAAACATTTTATGTGTTTTTGTTTTCCAAAATATTTTATGTTTTTGTTTTCCCAAATATTTTATGTTTTTGTTTTCCCAAACATTTTATGTTTTTGTTTTCCCAAATATTTTATGTTTTTGTTTTCCCAAACATTTTATGTTTTTGTTTTCCCAAATATTTTATGTTTTTGTTTTCCCAAACATTTTATGTTTTTGTTTTCCAAAATATTTTATGTTTTTGTTTTCCCAAATATTTTATGTTTTTGTTTTCCCAAACATTTTATGTTTTTGTTTTCCCAAATATTTTATGTTTTTGTTTTCCCAAATATTTTATGTTTTTGTTTTCCCAAATATTTTGTTTTTGTTTTCCCAAATATTTTATGTTTTTGTTTTCCCAAACATTTTAATGTTTTTGTTTTCCCAAACATTTTATGTGTTTTTGTTTTCCAAAATATTTTAATGTTTTTGTTTTCCCAAACATTTTGTGTTTTTTTTTCAAACATTTAATGTTTTTGTCTTCCTAAACATTTTAATGTTTTTGTTTTCCCAAACATTTTATGTGTTTTTGCTTTCCAAAATATTTTAATTTTTTTTTGTTTTCCCAAACATTTTATGTGTTTTTTTTCAAACATTTTGTTTTTGTTTCCCCAAACATTTTGTGTTTTTGTTATTATCACCCAACAAGGCGGATTCTTTTCCTATACTGGATTTACTAATCCACTTTAGATCTTTTACCCAACAATACTATAAGAATATTTTTTATTTTTTAGCCAATCAAGTTAAATATTTGGAACACCATTTCCACATTTATATGCTGGCTGATGGCCGAATCAACATTTTTATGGGTTGAATGAGCACAATGTGGAATTGGTGCCAAAGCAATAGCAGAAACAATCAAAAAATGCAATAAATGAATATAATTTAGTAGTTTTTTAAAAATATTTTTAATAAATCCACAATCAGCTTTTTAATAAAATAAAATTTATTATTCTATTATACAAAAAATTATCTAATTATAAATAGAATAAGGTATTTGGAATTCAATTATTTCAACCAACTTTCATGCAAATTTTCTTATGGTTATCGCCATTCGAACGAAAATTTTTGATTTGATGGAGAAGAGGTACCGTATTTTCTTTGAAGGGTGCCCTTTTGATTTGATAGAAATGGAATGAAAGGGAAAGAAGAGAGCTACGTGCTACGTCTCTCTCATCATTGAAATTGCCGCTTCCCTTCCTTTGAGACAATTTTGTGGCTCTCATTTTTTGAATTCAATCATCAATCATCTTAACTGTTTTTGATGATTTTAATATGGTTTTGTAAAGCGAAAAATTCTCTGCTTTTTGATATAAATATTATAATAATAATCATAAAATTTTAATTTATATATATTATTGGGATTTGATTTATGAATTCACATTTAGTGGGCGTGACATTTGATAATGATGATTTACATGTCTCAAATTTCATTGCTCTCTCATATTTGAAATCATCACACGGGGATTACATTTGCAAAATTTGATCTTCGTAATTTTTGGGGCAACGCCCTTCTTCTTATTGCCTTTTTTGGGGCAACGCCCTTTTGCATTTTATGGGGATAATAATGTAATATTGTGAAATAAATCTAGCACCTATTTTAGGTATTTGGCATAGGATTCAATTAAAATTCTTTGATGTCATTGCTCCAGGGATGCCATCTCCAAAACACAAAAATGTGGCATTTCCTTCAAAAATTTCGGAAAAATACGGCAAAATTTTTTTAAAATACGGCAAAAATATGGCATGCTAGAAAACTTGTTAAAATGCAATATAAATGTTTTTAAAATAAGTTTTTTTATATATCTAACTTGTGATAAGCAGCAATTTAGGCTGTGAAATAAAGATGGCTTATACTTGCAGCGAAAAATTTAAGCCAAAAATAGCCGCGCAGCGAAAAATTTGACCTAAAAATAGCCGCGCAGCGGAAAATTTAAGCCAAAATTGGCTAATTAACTTGGTATGATTTGTGAAACTACGGCAAAAATACGGCATGAACAAATATACGGCAAAAGTACGGCAGAGCTATCAAAAATACGGCAAATGCCGTATTTATGTGGTATTATGGCATCCCTGCATTGCTCTCAAATATTTTTAAATTAAATTTGCCGTATAAAATTATAAATTAACTAAAAAATAGAATTTCATTTAGAAAAATCCTCAATTTTGGCGCCCTAATACCTTTGGCCTATTTCTTTATAATTCCATGGACTTTATTCATTTTTGATAAATTTTTAATGGATAAAAGAAAAGAAAATTTAATTCAATCAAATCGCTAAAAATAGAACAATAAATTTCCCAATCTATCAAAAGAAAAATGAAAATATCAGCGGATTGGAACAATGGATGCATTATTTCTGCATTTTAGAAATCAAATATATGCCAGTCCATCATTCATTGTTAATTTGTACCTTTAGGATAATTTCCCAGTAATTCATTTAATTCTCAACGGTATCCGATTTTCCTTCATTTTTAATATCTAAAAATTATGGAATAATTGGTTCAGTAAAAAAAATAATACAAATATATTTTATATGCCATATTTCACGATTATTCAATTCAATTGCAATGCCAAATCATCGATGTCTTCTCGTCATTCCCATTCCCAATCCAAATCTCCTTTTCCAAAGAGCACATTATATTCCAAAAATGACAGAATCAGAATTGCATTTTTTCATATGCATATTGTTTAGTGAATATTGCATAGCAACATTTTCCTATAAGAATCTTCCTTGATATTTTTAATAAGCATTATTTTGTTCAAACTAATTTTAGGGTAAATTGTTTGTCAAAAACCATATTTTTAGTTATTTTAGATTCATTTCCTTAGATAAGGGCTAAATGCTTAATTCCATTTTACCCCATTATTTTATTAAATCATACTATTTTGATTCCGATATCTTCCCAATTTTAAAATAAACACAAATTTATATATTAACAAAAATTATTCGCAACAAAAATCAAATCCAAATATTTTAAAGGAAAAATTATTAAATAATCTGCATTTCAGATTCTAACAGACCAAAGTAAATAAAATAAATAATAAACCGAAATTCTGCGAAAAAATGAATGAAGAAAAGAACAATGAAAAGGGAATATCAGAAAAGAGGAAATTAATAGAAAATGAAACAAATTTATCAGTAAAGAAGGTAAAAGTGGAATGAGAAATTCAATTTTGAATGAATTTTGGCATTAATAAAATATTTTCAGTTGCGCAAATCACCGATTCGCAGCCATGGAATGCCAGCCGAATTATTCAATGAAATGTTCGCCTCATTGCCGCTGGTAATTGCTTTTGGTCTTCTGGCCAAAATTCCAAATGGACTTCTGGCCAGAAATGTTCAAAAAATGTTCAAGGCCATTAAAGAGGTTGAATATATTTATAGAAAAATTAAAATAATAATGAATTTCAGGAAATGAAGGGCAACAAATGGAATTTAGGCGATTGCTCACCCAATTTGACAATTTTAGAGGATTTATTTGTCGCTGATTATTCTGGTTTACCTGGTAAAATATATAAAAATTATAATTGTAGAATTTTAGGCAATCTTTTGGAATATCTCAAAATTGTTTAACTAAAATAGATTTTTAATTTAATTTAGGGCATTGCAGTGAGAAAAAATAATATTATAGAAAATTGAAAAATAGTGACAAAAATTTAAAATATTTAGTTAAAAATTTTAAAATGAAGATTTTAACAAAATGGTTCATTGTAGGCAAAATTTTTTTTGACCGAAAAGATGAGATAATAGTAAAAAGTTTCTCCATAGTCTGTTCATATTACTAATGTCATCTGAAATTTTTTGTCATTTCTTTTAAAAATTGCTCATAAAAATTTTAAAAATAAAAATTTTTATACCGTAATTCTGAAGAATTGCCAAAATTCAAATAGAATTAATTTAAAAATAAATATCATTATAGGATTCAATTTCAATTGCGTTCGGACTATTTTGCCGATTCCATTAAATTTGACATTGTCAGCCAAAAAGCCATTTATTGCCTTCTACTTTGAAATACAAATTATCAAGATTTGGTATTTTTAAATCTTCAAAATAAAATAAATTAATGCCTATAGCTAAAATAGTATTCTAAAAATAATCTGCTACTGCTATTTCAGACAAAATAATTTCTTATACTTTGATTAAAAAATGCTAATTTAGGAAGGACATAAACATTGGATTTTGTGATCAACAATTTCCTTTGGAAGACAAATGGCTTGGAGATGAAAATAATTCAATTGGGATATGTTGCAAAAAATATATAATGATTGATAAATATCACATTGTAATCGGAATTGCTGATGAAAATTTTAAAGAAGGAGACATGGTCGGCGTTGGCATAATCCGTTCCCTGTCAAATTCATCTATAAAATGCTTTGCCACATTGAATGGCGAATTGTTGGGTAAAATAATTTTAAAAATATTTGAAAAATGTAATATAATAGTACGGAACGGATAAAAAAATTAAAAAATATGATGAATATATTAGTTAAATTAATAATTCAAATTCAGGGATGGCTAAATTGCCAGCAAAATATGCAACTCTCCAAATTTTCCCTGCTGTCCAATTGTCGCGTAATGGCGATTCAATCAACGCGAATTTTGGGAAGAAAGAATGGCACTTGAAACAATTCAAAAAAATCCTCCAAAATTGTGCAATACACGATATAATTTATATTTAATTAGTTTCTTTTATTGAATAAAATTGAAAATTTGATGAATTTAATAGAAAAGAAAACCAGCGAGGATGATATATGATAAGATGATTGTATGTATAGCTTGTATTACTCATTAAGTTCAATTTCAATCCGTTCTTATTTTATGTTTGGATGCCAATTTTTCTTCTCGCCCCATGCTCGACAATTTTTCATGTAATAATTTAATTTGGAAAAGGTCAAAAAAATTAATTATTCTAGAACATTTATATACTAAAAAGTAGTTAACAGGAGATGATAGAATTGCCGGAATTAAACTGTAAATTGTTTTTGGATGTTTAAAAATAAAAAATGATTCAACAAGGAATGGTTTTAACCAAAAAATATTACCGTAGATAAATTTGATCAATTCCAGTAGCAAAATGCCATCGCTCCTAAAACCAGCGAAAAATCATTTTATTAATGAATATTAGACTAGAAAAATATGATTATTTAAAATTTTTTAATTTTAGGAAGTGATCAGCGAAATGCGCAAACATTGCACAAAAAGCCATATTTAGCAAATTATAATGATATGCCCTAATTTCGCGTGACTAAAAATGGTTTGCGAATTATTTTTATGAATTCTTTAATGGATTGGTTAACACATTTAATTAAAAATTGAATGCCATCAAAGGACAATATAGAAAATTCCCTGTCAATGACAATCAAAAAATATCTTAAATTGAGACACTGTCGGCATTTTATCCTCAAGCAAAATGGCACACACAATCATCAATCTATCTCATTTACCGTATTAGATTCTTTCCTAATACCGTAAATTTCCTATTAGAAGCCCCGGGGCTTATAAATTTCATAGACCTTCTAGAGGGGGCTTCAAATAGGAAGGGGGCTTCAAATAGAGAGGGGGTTTATAAATTTCAGAGAGGAAATATTGATGAAAAATAAAAATTTTTCGATAAAATTTGCAACAAATCAGAGCATTTTTTACAACCCAAAACATATTTTTACAACATGTTTTTACAATTTTTCATTTAATAGATGTTTTTGGTGATTCCAAACATTTTTAGATGTTTTTAAAATTTACAAATCGTTTTTTTTCTTCAAAGCATTTTTAGAACATCTTTTTAAAATTTGCAAAAAACATGTTTTTGAAGATGTTTTTTGAAATCTAAATTGTTTTTACGATTCAAAACATTTTTTCCAAAATGTTTTTGCAATTCACCGCTTGTTTTTTCGGCAAAAAATAAAGGTATTTATAAAATTGAGAAAAATTGAAAAAAAAATTTAGAGGGGCTTCAAATAGGGAGGGGGCTTCAAATAGGGAGGGGGCTTCAAATAGGGAGGGGGCTTCAAATAGAGAGGGGGCTTCAAATAGAGATGGGGCTTATAAATTTCATAGACCTTCTAGAGGGGGCTTCAAATAGGAAGGGGGCTTCAAATAGAGAGGGGGCTTCAAATA
The DNA here is from genome assembly GCA_030063045.1 of Pratylenchus scribneri. Classification (NCBI taxonomy): domain Eukaryota; kingdom Metazoa; phylum Nematoda; class Chromadorea; order Rhabditida; family Pratylenchidae; genus Pratylenchus; species Pratylenchus scribneri. The sequence continues at coordinate 851,072 of JAQSEB010000111.1, read as the reverse complement.
GGAAATTTACGGTAACAAAGCGAAATAAAAAGGTAACCTTAGGCAAATATTTTACCAATTCATTTGATCCTTATCGGTATTTCAATTTATGTTTTTTTCTTCATTTTTAAGTAGGAATTCTCCCATTCTACGATTTGACCTATTTTATTTATATTGTCTATTGTGCCATTTTTTATTATTATTCAATTCAATTGCAAAGCCCATTGTACAATTTCCATTGCCCTACCGATGCCACAATCTACATTTCCTATCTTCATTTCAAATTTCCATAGATCCCATTGTATTCCAATATAAAATGGTAAAATATTCTTTCACTTTTATTTCTTCTTTCAACATTTTTAAATCATTTAAAAAAGAATAAAATTTATGTCAATTTCCAGGAATCTTAATTAATAATTATAATTAAATTATAACTTTTTATAAGCAAAATTTTAGAATTGAATTCAAGTTTTATCCAACCCATTTTTATATAAATATAAAATATTTTCAAAATTTTAACCAATTTTTTAGTTTCGGTTCAACTACTTGGAAAGGAGCTAAATGCGAATATGCTAAATTCAATTGCAAACAACTATTATCATTAATTTAATATAAATGATTAGTTTTTCGGGAATTATTTGATATTTTTAAAGGTTTTTCTATAATTGATCTCGAAGCTTACTTTCAAGAAGAAAGGAAATTTATCATTCGGGTATTGAAAAATATTATAATTGCCAAAAATTTAAACAAATAAATCCAAATAAAAATTAAACCAGTCTTTAAATGATAAATAAATGCAATTCAGATCCAATCACAATAAATATTAAAAATAAATTAATAAATAAGCCGAATTTCCACAAAAAATGAATCAACAATATGATGGAGGGACGAATAATGAAAATGGAATGTCATCAGAAAAGAGGAAAATGATGGAAGACGTAAAAAATTCAGAAAAAAGGGTAAGGAAGGGGAAGGAGAATTTGAATTTTGTGAATTTATGGATTAAAAAATGAAAAATAAATTATTTTTAAAAACTATTTATATATTTAAAGATGCGCAAATCGTCCATTCAATATCGAAGATTTGGAATGCCAGCCGAATTATTAAACGAATTGTTCGCCTCATTGCCATTAGAAAGTGCCTTTGGTCTTCTGGCCAAAATGCCAAATGGACTTCTGGCCAGGAACATCCAAAATATGCTTAAAAGCATTAAAATGGTGATCAATTTTGAATAATAATAAAAATTCAATTATTTCCTTTGTTCGCAGGCAATGAAAAGTAACAAATGGAATATGGCGGATTGTGGTCCTAAATTGGTTATTTCCGAGGAGGGTCTTGTAGTAACACATATCGGTCATGAAGGTAAATATTTTTTTTAATATGTATTTCGAAAAAAATTAATTTAAAATTCATTCATTTCGCAATTTTAATATTTTTTTAATTAAAATTTTTTAAGAGGAAAATTCTGTCCGTGCCGTCACGCCAATATATTCATCCAATTTGAACACAGAAAAGCCGCATATTACTTTTTATTTTGAAGTGCAAATTATAAAGAAGTATGGTTACCTATTTATTTTTATTAAATTAATTTAAGAAAAACAAATCAATAAATATCTATGAATTATCATGTCATCGTTTATAACATAATCATTTATCAGATATTTTGGTATTGGTATTGGATTTTGTAACCAACAATTTCCATTGGAAGGAGAATTTTTGGGATCAATTGAAAATTCAATTGGAATTTGGAACAAACAAGAAATGTGGATTGATGAATTATATGCCGAAACCGGAAGTGCCTATGATCATTTCGAGGAAGGGGATGTAGTTGGACTTGGCATTATCAATTTTACATCAGCAAATTCATCGACAATATCATTGTTTGCTACGTGGAATGGCAAATTATTGGGTAAAATAAATCAAAAATAGGCATTTAAATTCAAATTTAGGGAAGATCGAATTGCCTCCAAAATTTGCTTCACTGCAACTTTTTCCTGTTGTAAATATGTGGGATATTGGCTATGTAATTCGTGCGAATTTTGGGAAAGAAGAATGGCGCTTTAGGCAATTCAAACATGTCCTCCAATAATGACAGAAAAATGATGAGGAAAAAATGAAGCATATCTTTAAAGACATTATTATCAATTTATCATCATTATATAATAAGCTTTAAGTTTTTTAATAGAAAATTTTGTATTTCTTAATTATTTATATGAAGATTTCCCCCAAAATTACTTAAAGTTATCCCCAAATTTGATCAACCCTAAAATCACCTAAATTCATATTTTTTCATAATTTTACAATCAAATAAGTAATAGAATAAGAATCTGAAACAATTTTTTTCAAAATCTGCACATAGATAATTAAGAAGTACCGAATATTTTCTGCATCCGCTAAAATTTGTACAATTTTCTGTGTTTCAAATTAATCAATTTTGTCGAAGTTTTCACAATCTCTGCTTCTTTTCTCATAAATTCTATAATAAAGTTCACTTAAAATTATAATTATTTATTAAAAAATGAATTTTCAAATTATAATGCCGAAAAAGTTGCATTTTGGAATTCGTTAAGCGATAAAAATCCATCCCTGTCCAAATCGCTTCTTTCCATCAATTGTTCCGTTGCGACCATCATCAATTCTACATAATTTATTAATCCATCATCATTTCCTCCAATATCTGCCATGTCCAACAAGGCCAGAATTTTTTCATCAAAGATTTTTGAAAGTGCCAAATCCGGTGTTGCTTTGAACAATTGCACAAATATATTTGGTGGAAGGCCAATTTTACTCATAAATTCCGTTTGGAAATTTAATTGACCATCCTTGTTTAAATCGGCCGCTTCTATCTTTTCTGGGGATACACCAATTTGATTTGCAAATGAGTTTTTTCCAATAGCCAATGGAAGAGGTGTTTGAGCCAATCGGGGGTACATTCCGCCCACCATCGCTTTGAATGGTTCGAGCATTTTTGCTGAGAATGAGACCAATTCGGGACCATCCAATTTTCCATCCATGTTCACATCAAATTCCTTAATTATAAATTTATTTTATTTTTTTTAGTTTTCCAATTGGGCATATTTTATTTCATAGTAATATCAAAAATAATGTCTTCATTTTTTACGAAAATTTCTAAATTTTTAATTAATTTGCAGAAAAAATTCTAGTGACAAAAATAATCCCTTCTCTAGGCCATATAACTTATTAGCCAAATCAGGCTTCTTTAAAAATCTCAGCCCTAACCCTAGCCTAAATTCATCCTAAGTCCTGACACTTAATTATAATCAAGTTATATAAATGGGCTTAAAAATTATTTTTCTTTTTTAAATTCCAATACTTTCTTTGGCAATTCCTTTTTTAATTAGTATTTTTGCCTTTGACTAAAATGAATTTAAATTCCACCTTAAATTGTACAGTCTTCAATTCCTTATCATATGCCACCGATTCACTTTCATTCACATTTCCATCCAAATTTGTGTCCAAAATTTTGTTTGCATATTCTTTATGTAATTTTTCCTCCTCTTTCATATTGAATACTCCATTATGATCAGCATCATTGGCTTTCACCAAATTTTCAATTTTTGGATCAATTTTGACAATTTTTGTTAGCATCAAATAATCATCCTTTTTTCCAATCCCAGCATTTTCGACTTTTTCCATTACATTCATCAATCCGGCAGCAGATAATTTTTGCTTCACATTTGAGTAATGTTGGCCAATTTCTGTGCTATTCACTTTTTTATCATGATTATAGTCGAAAACCTATTTTAAGAACTTTATTTGGTTTTAAATGCTAATTTTACCTCCAAAAATATGGCCGGTTTTTGTTGAGTTTGTTCAATGAAAATGAAAAAGGTAAAAACAATTATTGTGAGAATTGAGAAAAACATTTTTTGAACAAAATTTTTTATTTCAATAAGAAAATGAAAGGACGAAGGAAATATATTTTTATATTACCCAATCTTTTTATATTGTATATAATTTTACTTCCTCATTTCTCAATGAGCGAAATGAATTTGATTCAGTGTTGTAATTTTCATTTACGCAATGCGCGAATTTCCCCCTTTCTTATTTAATTTTAATACATTACAACAAAAACTAAATAAAAAACTTTAATTTTAGGTTGATAAATTTGAAGGAAAATAGCCAAAATTTTCTTTGATTTTTTAAAAATAACATTATTGTCCTATGTTAAATTCATTTAATTTGAATTATATCATTCAAAAATTTATAAAATTTAATAAAAATAAAATAAAAAATCATTTTAAAAAATAAATAAGGTACACAAGGTGCACCCATAAATAATGCGCAAATTCTCCTATTTGTATCTAATATTAATTTAATATTAATACATTGGTAGATAAGAATGAAAATAAAAGTAAAAAATATTTAACAAAAATCAAATTATTCTCCATATTAAATTCGTTCATATTATTAATATTATTCAAAAATTTATAAAATTTAATAAATAAATAATCATTTTTAAATTAAATTAAGCACAGGGTGCACCATAAATGGTGTATGGCAAATAAATGGTTAAAATGAGTGAAATGAACATTGTGCCGGCAACAAAAGTGAACATCAAATGAAAACCAATTAAATTCAACAAAAATTGGGAGCAAAGTGCAGTGATGATGCCAGAAATAAACTTAAAAATAAATAAATAATTTTATTTTATTTTGGCATTAACCAATGAAAGTTGAATGCATCCATAGGCAATGCCAAAATTTTCACTGCCAAAACATTTATGCGTTGCATAGGGAATCAGGGAATAGGTGGCCCCAACACAGCAAAACATTGCACAAATCTGACAAAAAAATATTAATTAATTTTAAAATCGAATGATTGACCCAAATAAAATAAAGAATTGGTGAATTAATTTGTTCAACAATGGCCAATGTCCACATTAAAACGGCACCAAATGCGCATGCAATGGACATTGTTATTGGATAGGAGAACTATAATATAAATTGTGAATAAAATATTAATTTTTTGGATGAACTTTATCGGCAAAATGGCCCCAAAATATTCGACTAATGCAATTCATGGCGGCGGCAAATGAATTCACCGTGGCCAGAAAGAAATCATCGTGAATGAATGTTTGGCCATAAGCCTTAAATATTATTATATTAAAATAAAGATGAATATAAATAATGTCTAATCTTAAGGATGGGATTTTTATTGATATCAATATTATATTTGTGAACTTGAAATAACTTAAAAACAACGTAAAATATGTTTTTTTATCAAAGTTTTTGTTGCTTTGAATTATATTCATTCTTTGTCAATATTATCAAAATATATTGATATTTTTGGCCGTAAATATTGATATCTATCAATATTATAATTTGAAGACTTTACTAAAATTTTATAGTTTTTTGAAAAAATTGAAATTTTTGATAAAATTTTGGAAATTTTCTGAAAAATTTGCTACTTTTTTTGAAAAAAAAAATTAAAAATTTATTAGCATTTTTGAAAAATTAATCAAAAAATTGATTTTGGGGATTTTTAAAAATTTATCTTTTTGGAAATAAATTTAAAAATTTTTGAATAAAAAAAACATCAAAATTTTAATAATTTTGATTGAGAATAATTAAAAACATTTTTTTTCAAATTTTTATTAAAACTATCGGTTTTTAAAATATTCATCAATATTTCAATAATATTTTGTATTTTGCCATTTTCTTCAATATTTCAATTTTTCATCAATATAAATCCATCCCAATAATTTGTAATTAATAAATGCCAAAATTTAATTACTTTAAAAAGTCCACTGATTGTTTGGCACCAAATTCCATTTAATAAAAGTGTAAAGAAGAGACAAGCAAAAGTACTCGAACATAAAACTTTTTTGGCCGACAAAGTTGGGGCCTCATAATGATGGACAGAAGAATAGGAAGTGAATGAGGCAACGGAATTTCGAGGCAAAAGTCGACGACTTGAATATTGGATGGAGGGATCATCATCGTCATCTTCGCCTTCATCTTGATTGGATTTATTAATATTCCTTTGAATATTCTAAAAAAATATAAAAATAGGATAAAAAATGCAAAACGAACAGGATTGGCAATGAAGAAAAGTGCCAAAAATTGGAGAGTGCCAAAAATTGCCGCCAAAAGGAGGAATAATTTTGGGACTCTTTCCAACAATTCATCTTGATCAAAAAATCTACAATAAATTAATTATTTAATTATGGCATAAAGTATGTTAATGTTAATTGTTAACCCATTTTGGTCAACATTCAAATTTTCGGGATTGATGAATTTTGTTTGAATTGGCGAAATGATGAATGCACCACTTCCAAATCCGGCGGTGATTAATCCGCCAACCAATCCAACTCGATGAGGAAGCCACTAAAAATAATAAAATAAATTATTATATTTTTAAATAATTCACCTTTTGACTTTGAATGAGTACACAATTGTAGGCAACACCAATGCCAAAACTGCCAATCAATCCCAGGGTAATGATTAAAAGAAAATAGGATTCTTTGATACTCCAATAGGAAAGCAAAATTCCCCCAGTGTACAAAATGGAACCAAAAATTGCCCCCAAACGGGCACCGACCCTCCGTTCCATATAGCCACCGGTGAGCATTGAAAATGGGAAACCGGCTGAAAAAATTAATTTATAATATTATAATTTTATTTAATTTGAATTTAATAATTTTAATTTAATTATTTATGAGAAATATTACACATTAGACTTTGCAACCAAATAAGTGATCCCTGTGTTTGGTATGGATCAACTTTCCATCGAAGATATGAAGCCAAATATGGCAGCAAATTGCCTAAAATATGATATGAAAAATGTTCTAATTCATTATTTTTTACCGAAAGTATAGACAAGTCCATAGGTGAATTGAAGAACAATTCCAGCGGAAATAACAATAATTGGACGCCATTTTGCCGAAATTAATTTCAGCACTGGATCGGAGGTCTCCATAATATTCTGCTAAATTATTTAAAAAAGAATATGTGATGGTGGCTTCCAGTTATTCTTTCGAAAAAAAAATAATTCGAATATGGAATGAATATTTATTTAAGGAGAGTATTGGAAAAAATTATAATTGAAAAAGCCTATAAAGGCAATTAATTCTTTTACAATGTTGTGCTTTTTACAACTGCTAATTTTACGATAATTTATTTTAAATTTTTTCTTTGAATTTTATAAATTCTATTAAAAAATTTTTATTATTAGAGATAAAAAATATTCGGTTCTTTAAAATGTATGGGTAAATTGATGATGAAAATGGAAACGAAATTGCATAAATATTTATAATCAATTAAAAGAAATGAAAGCAATTCTTTTGGATGCGTTTATTATTTGTTCCATTCTCAATCATTTTTGGCCATAGAACAGCATTGTTGAGTTGGACTCTTTTCCTTTCTCCCTTATCAGTAATGAAATAATTAGTCGAAAGAATTATCCACCATTACGAATAATTTTTGGCCAATAAAAAGAGACGATTTTAAAATAAATGCTTCGAATTTTTTTAAATTGTGATAAGTCAAAAATTTTTGATCAAAATGATGAATGGATTAAAAATTTTATTGGAATGAAAAAGAAAGTATTAAAATATCATCCAATCATACACAATTTATCATATTAATTTCATATGTCTAAAAATACCGTATTTGGAAATTTTCCAGTTGGGCATAGAGAGAAATACGATTTAAAAATTATAATAAAAATCCCTTTATTTTTTTCTGCCCACTCAAGATGAAAATTATTTTTAATGAAAGTTTATCAAAAAATTAAAAATTATTATTTAATCATAACAAATTTAAAATTTATTGAATTGTTTTAATTTAATTCCAATACATTTTAGTTTCATCAGTAGGTTCCATCTCCATTTTCAGCATCCACCATTCGATTTGTTTGTGGCTAGGACTAAATAAATAAATATGAGAATTATTAATATTTTTTATATACAGGCTTGATATGCTTCAATGTTAAAATTGGCATTTTGATTGCCAAAAAAGAATGAATTGCCTTCTGCCACCATTTTGAGTTCCTTCAAATTTTTATTTCCATTTGCATTGACCGCATGATTCAAAGTGATGTTCGATGCTTGCGAGATTGAATCTATAAAAAGAAAAAATGAATAATTGGAATTTTCATTATCTAACAAATTTTTTTGTCTTTTGAAAATATCCAAAAATTACTCTAAAAACTCTCAAATTTACCCATTCCATTATTGCCATTTGGGATGAGAATGTTCATACCGGGGCCAAATGAAACGAAGCTGCTATTGAATTCCATGGTTGCCTTTTCGGTGACTTCGCATTCCAATTTATTTACGGTAATATTTGAGGATTGTTGTTGCTGATTGGTGTCATCCACCACATTCAATGTTGGAATTGGAGGATGGATACTCATTTTATAATAAAATATTTTTGATGGTTAAATTAAATACTGTCTGAAATATTCATTATTTAAATTAAAAATTATCTGATTTTAAGTAAAATCCTTTTGTTTTGTATTTCTTTTCTGCCTAATAATAAAAAAATATGATTCCTCAAATTCTCAGATTAGTCATCAAAAAAAACTCAAAATGATGAATGAATAAAAGAATGGGAACAAGAAGACAATGCGGAATAAATTAATTTGTTATTCAATCTACAGTGGGAAAATGATTGGTAGAATTGGAATGGAAAAATAATGGGAAAAACTGAAAAACTGACAACAAAGGACAATGAATTTCGCTCCAAGGAAAGCTGAATAATTTTTGTTCTTTCCAATTTCGTTTTTGCCATTTTATTCACATTTTATAGATGTAATTGGATCAACATATTTTTAAATATTTTATTAAAGATTTTGCTTAAACAATTATAAATAAAATGAGTTCAAAATTATTGCCCGGATTATTGTTCATTTTATTTTTATTTATTGCCAATGTCAACCCGATGATGAATGCCATTTCCAATTTTGTTCGTTTTATATTCTATTAAGTTTAAAATAAATAAATGTAAAGTTTACGAATATTATGGAGCAAGCGCCGGCCACATGTCTATTACCAAATGGAGCAGAAATTTGCAATAATAAATGCCGAAAATCAATGGCAAGTGCCAATGGAATTTGTTATTGCTCTGGAAAATGTGAACCAAGTGAACTAATCTTCACATGTAGATGCCATAATCCACATTGTCCTTGCGAAAAATGGTCTTTTTTAAATTTTATTTAATAAAATCAATTTCAAATTTTGAGATTGAAAATGGTTCAAAAGTCAATTTCTGGATTATTTTTTTAATTACAGGAAATTCCAAGTAAATCCTCAAGGCGAAGATGATAATGCCTTGGTCAATGTTTTGGTCACTCATGGAGAAAATGCAATAATTCATGATGGCAGTGAAAATTCGGATGGTATTTTTTTTAATTTCTATTAAAAAATATTTTTTAGTGCTCCAAAATGGACATTGGGAAATTCAAAAATTGCCACCAAGTGCAGGACAATGCCAACTCGAAAATTCATTAATTTGTATGCGAAAATTTGGTGGAAGTAATTGCATCAAAGAATGCCAAAAATTTATTGGTGCTGAGGCAATTTTCATTAGAAATGATGGCCAAGATGGAATATTCACTGGAAATGAATTGCCAAATCGGCATCGTTGTTTTTGTAGTGGGGCATGTGTGCCAAACTTATTTGGTTGGCCATCAATTAAATGCGAATGCAAAAATCCAACATGCAATTGCAATCATTGATAAGTTTAATAATATTTAATTCAGAAATTATTAATGGAAACTGGAAAGCAGTTTTTTACCCGACTTTCCATTTTTTAAATCAAAAAGTAATTTTTGATTTCTACCGGTTTTAGACTCTACAAATTTAATCAATTATCTCATCGTATTATCTCTTTTGATATAAACATTTCTTTGTTTAAATTCGAAGCTGACTGAATTAAACCGTTTAAATCATATTTCGAGTTTTTTGTTTACACATTTAAATTTTGGGCCAAAACCTGATATTTTATATACCATTCAATGCGTCTTGATGAGTTCTACGCATTAGTAAAAGGTTTGTATAAGGTCTAAAACCATTTTCAGATTAATTTGAAGTCAAAAACGATTTTCAGGGTAAAAATATAAAATAGGGTTCTTTAAATATTTAATCGTAACATTAATTATAATTAATATTTGCTAATTTAGGCCCCGAAGTATTGCTTTTTCCGGTCAAGCAAATGTATTTTTGCATGCAACAGAACAAATTGGAACAAATGATTTCCCATCGACATCGGAAAATGCCCAACAACAACCAGAAAATGAAAGGACAAGTCAAATGAATTCCATTGAAAATGAAATCCGAATTAGCATTGTTCCGGCAGTAAGAATTGAGTTTTTCAATAAGAATTTCATTGGTTAATTTTTACAATTTTAGTTGGTGACATAAATGTTCCAGCGCCGAATGGAATTAATGCGACAAATCCTCGATTTGTTCAGAATTGGCAATGGCAACCAATATTCGGCCAAAATCAACAATTGAATGCGGCCAGAATTGGGCTGAATGGAGGGAATGAAGATGGAGAAGAGGAAATCAATGTTGGGGTCGAAGTTCGCAATTCAATATTTGTTTTTTCACCAACCGATGTTCAACAAAATGGCGGAAATAATCATTGCGGCTGAATATGAATTCCGAACCAAAAATGATCATGAATGGGCAAAAATTTACATATTTTTTTAAAACTATTCACTATGAATATAATAGAATATTTTCCCTTTCATAATTGCAATTTTCATTTTATGAATTCATTTTAATTAATCAAAATTGAAACAATTGCTTAATATTTTTATTTTGCGGATTATTCATTATTTTCCTTTAAAATTGTTCATATAAATGAAGGAATTAAATATGATGTTTTTTATCTTGAAAACAATTCATATATTTTTCCATTTTTTCTACATAAATAAATTACGGATCTATCATAAATTGGACAATTTAGGTGTGCAAATAATTGGGTAAAAATTTGACTGAAATCTGAAATAACTCCAATTGGTTCATTAAAATAAAATAACTTCCTACTGCCCAAAATATTTCTGCGATAAATTTAAAATCATTTTTTCAATTTTTTACAATAATAAAAATGAAGAATTTAATAATTTTTATTTTTATTACATCAATTTTATTCAATTATTACATTTATGGAATTGATTATAATCAGAGCAAACCATTATACGGTAAGATTTGGACTTGATGCTCAAGAAAATAATATATTAAAAAATTCATTATTATTTTGAATAAATTTTTGTTGCTTAGAAAGAATTTTTGATTTTTTGCAGTTTTTTTTCTATTTCTTCATAATTTTGATATTGATATGAAAAATTTTTGATCATTGTTCATTTCATTTCATCGATTTATTATAATTTTCATTAAAAACAGATATATTATTTTCAATTTAAATCAAACCTTAATTAATATATTCCCTTTTAAATGCACTTCACTCCAATAAATAATTCATACCCTCTCATTTTTTTGTGCAAATATTTGAATATGAAATTTGAAATTTGAGGGAAAGATGGGCACCAGAGAGAACAAAATTTTGTCCCAAAAATCCACCTTTTTATTAAAATTGGATAAATAAAATGAAGAGAGGAATGGACGGTTTATATTTATGGTGAAACGGCCTTCCATAAAAAATTGGCCTAGAATAAATTAAAATCGAATTTATTCGGGAATTATTGGCCGTCTGAGGATGAAGAAATAATCGACCCCAATATACCCATCAATACCGAGGACCGAGATTCCACTATCAAAAAAATAAAAAAAATCCAAAAAATAAAATTAAATGATAAATATTTCAGCTATCATAAAAGCATATTTTTCCAAATTTTTCAGACGTTTTTATTTTTCAATTTTCACTCTTTTGAATTTCCAAAAAAATTCTTAAAATTAATTTTTCAGGAAATTTTTTTCTCTCATTTAAAATTTATTTATTTTCGGGGGGAACAATTCTTCATTTTTTTTTCCATTTTTGGCCTCTCCAATTTTTAGCCAATTTTCCTTGCCAATATTCGGCCGAAAAATGTAATTTATTATATTTTATTTTCCCACTCATTCACAATGAATGAATGAATGTGCATGCACAAAAAAACATATTCTTTCGGGAAGTTCTTTTTACAAAAAATTGATAAATTTTAATTTTAACAAATATTTTATTTATATTTTACTAAAATTATCGATTTTATTTTTTTGAAAAAAATTAACAATATATATTATTAAACAATGCAGCGAAAAATTGAAAATTACTATTTTTTATGGGCCAATTTATTTTTATTTGTTTTCTCTTTCGAACAAAAAATTTCGCGCATAATAAAAAAATTCAATAATTTTTTATTATCCTTTTTTTGAAAATTTCAAAATATAATTATCCCCCCTTTTACAGAAAATTATTATTTTTCCTAGAAAAATAATTTCAATAAAATAATAATTTAATTTAACTCCCAAAAATTTCCACAAAATTGATTAAATTAGTAATAAAAATGAATTTTTTCTCGCCGCCACCTTCGCCCATGCCCAATGGGCTTCCATCGATGTCCTCCTCATCCACATCGTCGCCATTTACGTTTTCCCAGCTGCCACCACAAAAACCGCCCCAATCACCAATTCGGGTTCAATCGCCGCCAATGGGCGTTTTGATGGAAGAAGATGAAGAAGAGAATGAGGAAGAAAAAAAGGAAGAGGAAGAAGAAATTGGAATAAAGGAGGAGAAGAAAATGAATGAAGAAAATGTTGCAGAAAAAAGGGCAAAATTTCGGATATTTTCCATTGAGAATGATATGGCCAAGGAGAAAGAGGAAATCGAAGAGGCAGCCGACAAAATGGCATTCATTGAGGAACAGGTGATTGGATGGAAATTTGAATAAATGAGAGGGAAAGGGGGAATAAGTATTTTCCCTATCTATGGTCAAAACCTAGGTAAATAAGCATAAATTATTTATTTACATTTTATTCATTTGAATGTTCTATTTATGGCCAAAATTGACCTTTAATTTTGGAATTCTTTGCCCGTAAATAATTACTAAAAAATTAAATAATTTTGCATTTTTCAAGGACAGCCAAGTCAATTTTATTCAAAAATGTCATATTTTATTCTTTAGGGCTTAATCATTCTAATAATAAGGCAAATATTAGTCTCCATACCATTTGACGGATTGAACCACATTCTCTTGGCCAATAATAATATTAAATCGATTTTATTTTGGCCCTTTTTACAGCGTGCGGTCTTTTTGGGCCTGTGGATTTTTGGGAGAGGCGAGCGATTATTTTTCCCCTCAGAAATCCTTTCTATAAGGGTTTTTTGTTTTTATTTCCGCAATATTTGCATTTCAATATAACAAAAAATAATTATTTTTGTGCACATTATTCTTTTTAGGCACTTCGTCTGTTCACTTTGTGCGATAAAGACTCAAAAGGATTTATTGTTCGATCGGATTTGGAACATCTTCAATTGTTGATTTCGACGGAACAATTTTTGCAAGTGGAAAGGGCATTCGATTTGGCCGATCGTTATCGAGTCAATTTGGTCTATGAGAAGGATTTCCTCACAGTGATAAGCAAGTTTCCAATTAAAATTAAATTAATTAATTTAATATAGAACCATTTTTGCTGGGAAAGGGCACAAAAAATACGCAGAGGATGGAAAAAGGTGGAATAAGCGAATTCCGGAATATTTCCTTGGATACGGACAGTGAAAGGGTGTGGATCCATTTTTTGGGTATTTAATAAAATTTTATTAATAGAAATGTTCATCCGGTGAAGAATGGTCCCCAACTCGAAAATTGACCATCGCAATTGACAGTGGCCCATGTGAGGGCGGAGGAGGCGGATTGGCCGCCGCCAATTTGGGCCGAGATGAATATTCAACGACGACCACAATCAGTCCAATGGGCTATTTGGGTGGCATTTCGCCCTCTTCCCAATTGAGTGAATATTGGCATGGCACAAATTCAACAAATGGAGAGAGACGAACCACCGGCGGAAGTATTCAAATTTTAAAATAAAATAATAAATGGGAAAGTTTTTGCCGATAGATATAAATTCTTTTGCAGAAAGCTAATAAGTTTTTTGATGTTTGAACCGAAACCCTAATCATTATATACCATTCGATAGAGTTCATCGAGACCTATCGATTAGCCTATATATTTTCATGGCTTATTAGATCAAAATTAAAATATTTATAAACCAAAAATAAAAATATGTTTAAACGGTTTAACCCCTTGAATTTTGTAGAAACCATGACAATCAATTCATTATTGATCAGTTCAATATATCAGTATAAGATTGATCAAGCATTAGGAAGTTATCTTATTAAAACCGATCTACTGAAAAAAGGATCATAAAGAATTTAATTGGAATAATTATAAATAGAATTCAATTTAATGAAAATGATTTAATCAAATTGTTTTTGCAGGCTATTCCCCAGGCAGTCAAAGTGGCATTTCACTTCACGATGAATTACTGTTGACCAATCCAAATTTGGGGCATCGATATCAAAGTCAACATTCGGCACCAAACAATTTTGAGCGTTCAAATGGGGTAAATAGTAATAAGGCAATTTAATTAAAATATTGTTTCCTCTTATAAATCCAGGTATCGGCACATGTTTTGCTGCATGAAATGAAATCACCCGGGTCGACTTGTTCCGAGCCGATTCCATTCAAGGAGGCCGAATTTATGCAACATTTATTCACCCGAAGGACCACTTGCGGAAATCCGGCTGTCAGTTTATTTCAAATTATTTTTGGGAAAACTATTTATAATTAATTCGATTTCTTCAGAGTATTTGCCCGGAACGAATTTTTAAAGTGGTTTTTGTTGGTGATTCTGCCGTCGGGAAAACTTGCTTTTTGCACAGGTTTTCCTTATTCACAAAAAATCATTTTAAAATTATTTTTACAGATTCTGTCATAATCGTTTTAAACCATTGTTCAGTGCCACAATTGGTAAATTGATTAATGAATTATTTCACTAAATCTAATCAAAATTAGGAGTGGATTTCACAGTGAAAACATTGTCCGTTCGTGATCGACTCGTTGCCTTACAATTGTGGGACACTGCCGGACAAGAACGGTAAATTGGAATGAATTTTTAATTTATTATTTTTCAAATTAGTTTCCGTTCCATCACGAAACAATATTTTCGGAAAGCTGATGGCGTTGTCCTCATGTACGATGTTACATCGGTATAATAATATTTATTTAATATATATTATTTTTATTTGAAGGAAACATCATTCGTAAATGTACGAAATTGGATTGAGTCCGTTCGGATTGGCGTCGATGATGGATGCGTTTTATGTTTGGTTGGAAATAAAGTTGATTTATATCCAAATGAACATTGCCGGACGATCACATATCAACATGGGAAGGATTTGGCAAATGTATAAATTCATTAATTCATTAATAAACAACTATTATTTATTATATTACCTACGGTATTCCTTCTATTGTTCTGAATAGCAATTTGTAATTCAAAAATGTAGACCGAATACCGTACCTTTAATAAGGAAAAGATTTGATTATTTAGAATATGTTTATATATTTTTTAAATACTTATTTATTTTGATAATAATTTTAATATCATTAAGGAATTTGACATGCTCTTCTTCGAGACCAGCGCATTCACCGGCCAAGGCATTGATGAATGCATGCAGGCATTAGCATTGTAAATTTTGATATTTTTATCAAGCCCCAATATTCATAGATTAATTTTAATTTTTAAATCATTTATAAAAAATGTTAAATAGCAAAGAGAGAATTATTTTCTAGTTAAAATAGCTGAAAATTTTATAGCTAACTAAGAGACCAAAAATTAGCCTGCATTTTTTAATTCGAAAATAAATTTTATAATAGGAATAAATTAATTTGGTAGAGAATAATCACTTAAATAGGAAATTACAAATAAAAAAATAAAATTTTACACATTTATTAATTTCTTTTTTAGACGCCTCCAAATCCGGGAAGATGAGCACATGGATGAATTGATCAAATTGGAATCAATGATGGGTGGAGGGAAAAGAAGTTGGTGCTGCATTTAAAGAGGGCAAAAAAACAATCTGGGCAATATTTTTATTCCGTTTTATAAATTTGATAAATATTATTTTATTCACCAATATTTTCCTTTCTTTCAAAATTAATTAACTCGAATTAGGCTGATCACAGCCGAAAAAATATAATCGTATGGCTTCAAATGGTTTTGATTGGACTCAAGATGAAGAAGATGAGGGGTTTAAGTAGGAATAAAAGTGTTATCAAATTTATATTAAATAAATTAACCTATATCAAATTACATAATGTTCTTCCAATTATTTGCGTAATCTTATTGACTATGGTTGAGGTTGATGAAATCTTTGTCCACTTTATTCTAAATATTAATATTTTAATTTATTCATCGAGCGAATATGAAATTTTAGAGACCGTCAGATTACATAATAATACATTTTACATTTCCTTTTTTTAAGAATATCTTTACTTTTAATAATTCCGACATATCTATTACTTTGAAATTTGAATCAAGATTATATTGAAGGAGAAAAAATTTAAAAAAATTTATTTAAAATAATATAAAAAAGACTAAAAGTTTTTAGAAATTTTAATTTATAATATTTTTCTTGTTAATTTCTCTTGTTTTCCCGAAAGATAAAATTCGTTTGGTGAATCGAAGTCGAAATCGAATTATTACTATATTTTTTGTAATCTTTTATGCCTGAAATCCAATGTCTTATAATTTTTTTTGGCCGTCCACTTGTTAATATCCTGCCAATCCTTCAATTGAAGCCATTTCATTGCCTTTTTAATTTATTAAATATTATTTTTATTCACCAATATTTTTTCCTCTTTTCTTCAAAATTTACTGACTGAGCACGAATTAGTCCGATCACCGCCGAAAAAATATAATCGTATGGCTTCAAGTGGTTTTGGTAAAACTTGAGCTCAAGGTGAAGATGGGAAAGGGTTTAAGTATGATGAGACGGAAGGAAGGATGGCTACGCGCATACTTTGATGATGAACAAGGGCATTGAATGAGGGGGACAACCCTCAAGCACGACCCGCAAATTGATTGGGAATTGCGCATAAACTTGGTTGCGCAACCATCTTAAGGAGAGACCAAAAGGTTGACTTATAGATAAAAAAAATCATTAAGTCCAAAATGTACCCAGCCAATCCACCACTATTTCTATTTAATTATTTATCAATTTTTCTGCTAATTTTGGTATATAATAAGTATATTTAATTATAAATAATTATCAATTTAGGTTCAAATAAAATGCAATGAAATGCTCGAAGGTTTTTGATTAAAAATTCCTTAAAATTTAATTAAATTTTTCAGATCGAGAAGTTGTTTGTTCCTCGGATAGAATGGTTGTAAATTTGAGCTTTCGGAATCCATTCAATGGGATTGTTTTTGTGCAAGGCCAATTCAACAATGAAAAGTGTAAATGGCGAGGAAATGGTGGGCATTATTTATTGGTACATAAATATTTTTTTAATTAAATTATTTTCACAAATTTAGATTATTTTGCCTTTAGGCCGGCCATCATTTTGTGGAATTCGATGGGATCCAGTCAATTAATATTTAATTTAATATTTTATTTTAATATTTTTTTGTAGAATATAGGAGAACATTCCGTAATGTTGATTGTGTCCGGCGATGCACAAATATTGACGCAACAATCCTTGTCACTGTCCGTCAGTTGTGTGCATGCTCGAAAAGAACAATCATTGACATTGACAATTGGGTCACCTTCAATTGATTCTGGCTTCAGGACAATGTCAAAATTAATAATTTCATTTTATTAAAAATTCAATTATTCAATTTAATATATTTAGTGACCGTGAATCGATTGCATCTTTGCTTGGAAGGGCGCCAGCAATTCCGTTATTTTCCTTGCAAATTCGGGATGCCCATGGATTGGCTGGACAAATATTAAATGAGGCCGCAATTGGGCAAAGGTGAATAAAAAATATTATAAATATAATATCAATAATTCACCCTAGATTAACATTGGATGCTTCACTCAGCGACAACAGTAATATAATTTGATATATTTAAAAAATACATATCAATGTTTAAATTATATAAAATAAATATATATTCGTTAATTAATTAATTAATTAATTAATAATTATCCTCTCCTCTTTATTTAGCATTTTATGATATTTTTGTTCATGGATGCATTGCTCATGATGGGTCAAGAAATTCGGAAGCATCAATTCAAATAATTGATGATAATGGGTACAAAAGATACAAATTTAATAATTTAATTTATTCTTTATATTAACAAGTTGTGCAATTTCCCTGCCTCGTGCCGTCGATGGGCCAACAATGATTTCGTCTCAAAATGAAAATGGAGGAAATGGCCATCCAAAACATGTTTTTGTCTATTTTTATGGATTCCAATTCACCACCGGTCCAATTGTTTATTTTGAATGCCAAATCACTCTTTGTATGGCACCGTGTGCTCTGAAGGTGAATATTAAAAGCACAAAATTGCAAATTTGATTGCAATTAATTTGCAGCAATGCAATGAAAATTCGGCAATTCATGGCAGTACTTCGGCAACAATTTCGACGAGAATTGTCAAAACTCAACTGAATATGAGGCCACAAATACTTCAACCAATTTCAATAGGTAAAATATAGTAAATTCTTTATTAGAAGCCCCTCTGTCCTCTTTAAAAAGAGCACCCTTTAGAGGTCTTTGAAAGTCTTGGGGCTATTAATAGAGAATTTACAGCAATTCATTAATAAACTGTTGATTTTTCCTATTAGCTCCTCATGCTGAAAAATTAATCGGCGAAATTCAACCTACAAAACAACCAATTTATGCCAATTTAATAAATTGCACCAATTTGGCATGGCTTCTGATTCTTTCAACATTTAGCGTCCTTCTTTGCATTTCAATTTGGACAATTTTCATAAAATTGCACAAAATTATCAACGGAATTTATAAGGCGATAAAGGCGTAAAAATGAATTCAACAAATTCAAATTATATTTATTAAAAATATTTATTCTCTAAAATTATGATATTTTTATTTTCTATCTATTTTTGTAAATAAAAAAATAAATTTTATTCCCATGAAATGTCATGGTTTGATTGATAAATAAGGTTATTAAACGTTAGAACCATTTTTCTGTTTTTGGTTCAAAACTTTTAAAATTTGTTAAATCTGTGCCGAATTATTAACCAAACAATTCAATTCGAAGAGATCTACCAATTGGTTGTATGTTTTGGCCGACTGGGTCAAACAATTGGACTGTTATAAATAATCTTTTCGCCATTTTATATTTCTCATTAATTAATTATATCAACAAATTCGAATAGTTTTAATAAATTGCCCAATTTTATGTTCATTATTTATAATAAAAAAATTTTAAAAATATTTGAATAATAAAAAGGCTGAAATATATTTTTAAAAAAATTAATAAATTTACTTTGAATTTAACATTTTTATTAATAAAATTCCATAAATAAATTATCTAATCCACTAATTTTACTTCATTGGTAAATAAAAAGTTCCTCAAGCCAGGGATAATCAACTTGGGTATCTTCAATTTGTCGGGCCTTATTAATTGCTTGTCGAATATTTCGAGCCATATCGGACTCCATTTCCTCTGCAAAAATGAGAATGGCGAAAAATTTTATAGAAACTGTCGACATTAATTATTTGCCTAAACAGAAATGGAGCCGAAATATTTTTGGGTATCTCAAAAAAATTTTTTAATTGATCAAAAAATTAATTTATACCAAAAATAGAGAACACTTTTAGAATATAATATAAGTTCTAAAAGGGTACATATATACTGAAAATAAAACGAATTAATTCCTCCAATTTCATTGTTAATTTTTTTCTTTAATATTTTCCATTTTTTCTTCCGATGTAGTCAGCTGACATTTCTCCACATGAACTGACCCTTTTTTTATTTTATTCGGCCAAAAATTTGGCCAAATAGAATAAATTCGATATGCCTTTGAAAGTGATCATGAATGTACCACAAATTTTTGACACCTGTTGTTTTATTTCTATCTGTCATCAATTTTTGCAGCATTTTTAATGATCAACAACACCGCAAATTTATTTAATTGATCTTTTATATTTATATTTATTGTTTAAATATTTAGCTGATATTTTAGCCATTTTATAAAAAAAAATTCTGAAAATGGTCCATAATTTTGTTATATATTTGACCTTCCTATTTTGTGTAAGATCATCTCAAGGTTTACATTCTTTCCATTAATTAAAATAATATGAATATTTTATAGCATTACGTTGCTATTTCAAAATAGCCGCCAGCCCCAAATTTGATATGGGCGAATGTCCATCAAATACAAATGAATGCTTCACGGCACGATGCCGTTCCCAAGTGGATGGAAACCGTGTTGGTGGTTGGTTGAAATTAGATAAATTAAAATAAGAATTTTTTTCTATTAGATATTTTAATTTTTTTCACAAAATTCCAATAATAAATTAATAATTTAAGTATTGGCTGGATGTTTCACACGAAATTTTGCCACAATATTCCAACCAATGTTCCAACGGCATCATGCCTGCGATCCGCCACATTTTTGTTCCTATGATGGCTGCAATTCATCGGGAAAACAAAAACATCGAGCAGAAAACAATGCCGTGGGTGCTAAAAATGGTGGAAAATTCCAAATCATTGGTCTGCTGATATTTTCATTGGCAACAACAATGATTTTCTTTGTATAATGCTCAAAAGAATGAAGAAAATTATAAATGAAATGAATCAACATTTGTTGCAGCCGATCTCGTTTTTCAGTTTCCACTGACCAGAAATAGTGTGGTGGCAGACATTGTAGTTTGTGACTAATGGCCATATCTCGGCTCCTAGGCCACCTAGAGCAATATTTTTTTTATTCTTAGCCCTTAATATTTTTAAAATATATACAATCCGTTACAGAAATTTGTCCTCTGTTTTTAGTATAAAAATTTTTTGGTCGATTAAAATTTTGAAAATACCCAAAAATTCTACTTCTGTTAAAGCCGATGTGTCTGTCGGCTCCATTAATGTGAATCTAGCTTAATTCCCGACAAATTCATTTTAATTAAAAAACTAACTCAAATTTTCTTTGCTGTGGGCCCTCATCATTGGCCATAGCCGCGCATTCATTTTGCCCCTTTCTCGATCAAAAATTCTACTTTTTTGATCTATAATATTTATAAATTGTTAGCATATTGAAATCCTTAATAATTCTAAGATGATCTCTTTCAAAATATTTTGAAAAATTTGGTAAATTCCCCATCACTGGTGGATCTTCAAAAATGAAAAACAGGAGGCCAAGCAAATAGGCTTCAGTCTTAAAAAATAAATTAAACATATTAAATGTGTGCCAATTTTTTTTGTCCACAAACTTTAATTTTTTTTTGCCGACAAACTTATAATGTTTTAGGAATCAATTTTCATCTAGCATTTGACAAATTATTTCGCATTTTTATGAGCTCAATGAAACGCTTCGATTCACATATATATAGTTTGTCTGATTTGGTTTAAAACTGATGAGAAACCACTAAAACCATTTAAAGTTTTTGGTTTCTCG
Source organism: Pratylenchus scribneri (assembly GCA_030063045.1). NCBI lineage: Eukaryota > Metazoa > Nematoda > Chromadorea > Rhabditida > Pratylenchidae > Pratylenchus > Pratylenchus scribneri. The sequence goes on along the minus strand of JAQSEB010000111.1, from coordinate 829,538 downwards.
GTTATTGTTAATGTCAAACTAAATCAGATAAAATATATATGAATCGACTCGTTTCAATAAACTTTACAAAAAGGTAAATTATTTGCCTTGTGAAAATCGCTTCTTAAACTTTTATATAAAATTTATCTAAAAAATGTTTTCCCTAAATTGGCTCAAATTCATTAGGCATTTGAACAACCTTTCCTGGCACTTTTCTGTTGAATAAATGGGTGTTAGTAAATGTATGCCTTTCACATTCATCCATGATTGTTTTGAATAAAATTTGCAAATTGCTCGCCAAATCGTCGTCAGTGCATTCCACCAATTTTTTTGTGATTATTTTAACTTTTTTAATTGGCAATTTTAAAATTCGGCTATTATTTTTTAACAACACTTTTATTGACAAATTTGACAAATTTTCCCTCAACTTTTTGGGAAATATAATAAAATTTTATGTGGAATTTTGAGTGATTTTAGGGCCAATTAATTTATAGTTTTATAGGAAACAAAATCTTCTCAATCGACTTTTGCTGATTTGGTTAAATTCAAAAGATTTTTGGATTGATGGGAAATTACAAAAATTTTTGACCTAAAAAGCGAAAAAATAGGCCAAAATTCGATCGATAATTCGGTTTGAACTTTCTGGCCAATTATGATTGATAAGTTAATTTTTGAAAGATTTAATACAATGACTAAAGAGAGCTAAGAATTTAGTCATGTGCAAAATTCGGCAGGTAATATAAATTCATATTTATTCCCTCACCTTTTGTTGCTCTTTTTCAATTGTTTTGAGTTCATTCTCCACCATTTTTTTAATATCATTAACATTTATCAATAATTTCATTTGAATATCAAAATTGTTCCAAATGTTTTTCTCAAAATCGCCAAATTGAAAATTCTTCAATTCATTGGCTTTGTTAGAGGTTTTCACTTCCAGTTCTTCTACAATTTCATCCTTATTTTCTTGTTTGTCATTTTCAATCAAAATTTCATATTTTATCATGAATTTCAATTTATTTTCATCATTTTCATCTATTATTATATTGTAATATTCCCTAAGAATATTTTCATCAATTTTCAATTCCTTTTTATATTCATATTCCTGTTTTTGCATTTGCCCAATAATCCCTTGAGTGTATTTGATCATTTTTGATTTTCTATTGGCATTGTCCACAATTTGTAACAAATGAATCAGCCCTATTCGTTCCTTGATGCTTTGATCGTTGACCATATGTTCAAAACGGTTCCTACCCTCTATTCCGTTCTTCTCATCCAACCAATATTTGAACAAAATTCTTGAAAAAAAAAATTAAATTTACGAAATTTTATCGAAAAAATGAATGATCTGCCGCCATTAAAGGCATGATTTGTCACATGTTTTATTGCTTTATTCCCTAATTAGTACTATTTTTGAATCTCTGTGCGATTCTCCAATAATAAAATCCCTCAAAAAGCCATCACAAGGTTTCTAATTGAATAAATTAGCAATCAATCTTCGAGCAATATCCTATCCCTGAGACCCCTGGTTGAGATCAAATTCCCACCCCACCAGCAGCAATCAGCACACCCACTTATGAAGATCTTTGAGGGCCGCAACAAAATTTTGCTCTCTTTTATTTTGCTTCTTTTCCTTTTTATTACTCAATTTTAATTTTGCCAATTTCCATTTCTCCATTTTCTCAATAATTTGATCGACCCCTTCAAGATATTCCCCATTGAATTGAGCGAATATTGGCTTTCCCCGAGGAGATGCTAATAAAAATTGATTGCTGAAAATCTGTTTACAAAAAAATGAGAAAAATTAAGGAACGAATAATAATCACACATAATGTGGAATGCAGAGATTGGTAGACCTAGGATTTTCCCAACTTGACTTGACCTTGACTTGACCTGGCCTACGATTTTCTAACTTGACTTGACTTGACCTTGACATCAATTTAGGTCAAGTCAAGTCAAGGTCAAAGTCAAGTCAAGCACTTTTGCTTGACCTTTTCCTTGACGTCAAGTTCCAGCCAAATTCAGCTTGACCTCAAAAATTTTTTTATTTTCAAGATGTAAAAGAATTTTTATTTAAGTGAAATATGCATTAAAATAATATAATTTGTTCATAAAATGAAAAAATTATTCTGAAAAGAAATATTTCTTCTTCAAAAGAATTAACAATTTTTATTTCTGGTACAATAATTCCAGGACGGTTTGGTTATAATAAAAGGCATATGTGAGGGGGATGGAAGTGGGGAGGGGTGAATTCTTAAAAAATAAAAAATAATCTAAATATTTATTGATATATTTTGACTTTTTACAAAATTTTTGTGGTCCTTTTCGGTTTTTCGGGAAAAATTTTTAATACCTTCAAGGAATGGTCCTATAATATTAATCATAAGGTGGTTCCAATCTAATCTACTCTCAGTGGTGATTCCATGATTTTTCATAGGGGGATGGGCGCGATGGCGAAAAAAATTTCAGCTTCTATGGATCAATTTTACAAATTTTTAGGCTTTAAAACAAAAATTTTGAGAAATTACAAGGTTTTCTGGAAAGAAATCATCAAAAAAGTTAATGTGATCGGCGATAGGCGCGAGCGTCAAATTTTTTGGTTTATATGTTTTTTACAAAGGAAAAATTCTCGGGCATACCGGGGTGTCATTTCCCCAAGAGGGTGGTTTGGGTTTCGCCAGCCTCCCTCTCTCGCACCCTCTGCCATTGCCTACTCCAAAAGAAAAGAAATGCCCTGATTGAGAGAAAAATTAGATCAAAAATGGCCCCGCAGGGAAAAATTTAGCCAAAATTGGTTACTGAAAGAAAAATTTTAATCAAATTTAATTTTCATTAACTCCAAAAATGCTTCAAATATGGTAAATTTGTCCAAAAATTAGGTCAAGTTAGGGCCTTGACGTCAAGCAAAATGTCAAGGAAAAGTGCTTGACTTTGACCTAGGATTTCCCAACTTGACTTGACCTTGACCTGAGACCTTGATTTTCTAGCTTGACTTGACTTGACCTTGACGTCAAGGTCAAAGTCAACCTTGACTGTCAAGCTCAACTTGACGTCTACCAATCTCTGGTGGAATGTGAGCCAAGTCTAGCCAAGCTACCAGCATTGCGCCTTCCACCGATTGGAAGGGGAATCCCAAACTTGGTGGCTCCATGAAAACATAAAGGAATTCATCCACAACTCCACTTTTTTGAATCATCAAATCCGACATTAGCTGTTGATTTCCTTGGAGTTTGTAGAGGCGAGCTAATTTCAAAAGGGAGAAATATTAAAAAGTCGAATAATTCATTTTCATTTACCATTAATTAAGCCAATGGAAAGAGTGGAAATGAGGGAGTATAATAATTGGAGGAAAGGACAGTTCACCATTTGGGTCAACTGCGGGAAATGAGTGAGGTCGGGATAACTTTGGCAGAATTTATCTGAGTGAGCATTTTTGACTTCATAAACTCTAAATATGTAATAAAAAACAAAATGAGGTGAAGATCGAATGGTCGGATTGGGTCAAGAATTTGTCGATCAAACAAATACAAGGAGGGGGGAATGAACCAACAACAGCAGCTGAGGACTTTTAGAGGAGAGAAGCACAGAGAAAAGCTGCTGACATTGCGCAATGCTTAAGATGATGTGGATTGGCCAAAATGGTTATAAAAAATATGATCCAATTTATATAAACAAAATTAAAACATAAAAATCAATTAATTCAAACAATTCAAACAATACTCTCCCAAATATTTGTGTAATCCAATCGACTATTTTTATCCAAAAATACTTTGCTCAGCGAAACCATTTCCGTGAAATCTTTGTCCACTTTATTCTGAATATAATTTATTATTTATTCATCAATTAAATCATTAATCTAACCGTCAAATCCCATATTAATAACATTAATTTGCCAAAACGAATTGGGACTGAATCGAAGTTTGGGCCAGAATTATTTTGGCACTGATGGCTAACAAGGGAATGAAGTTCCTCGAATAGGGCATTCAATTTTGACTCAAATTGATTTTCGGATGCTCTATTCACTTAAAAATTATTAATTAATTAATTTTTGTGTGAATTAAAATTGACCACAATTCCAGAGGATTATTCCAACCATTGCGAAAAATTCCATTTGGGAAACCATCATTGGTTTATACCGATTCACGGTCATATTCAAAATAAAATTGGATAAATTCTTGGCCATTCTTAAATTAATAAAATTATTTTTAACTCCTTTTATTCTAACTTTTTCTGTTCGTCGGCACCAATTCCGACGGCATCGTATAATTCATCATTGGACAAATCAAAAACAAGGCCTGGGTAAAAAATCAATTCAGTTAAATTTTCGCGGTCCGGAAATTTGTTTATCTTCAACAAAAAAAATTGGGTAAAATACTAAACTGGTAACCGTCATTTCCAAAATGTGAAAGAAACCAAAATGGCAAATGAAATCATGCATAATTCGAGTCTAAATAATAATTTTATTTATTTCTGCTTTTTTTTTTTAAATTTACCTTGCAATGTCAATAAGCAATAACAATAACTAAGGGCTTTTCCTATTTGTCCTACTGTACCCCCACTTTTTGCCTAATCACCTGGGTCACCATCCTATCAATCAAATATTGCCTCAATCTCCATTTTTAAATTTAAATTTAAACCCATCCCTTTTCTTCTCTATTTGCTTTTTTACCCTATACATTTTTATCACATTTTTCCAAAGAATAAGTCGAGTGTTCCTTTATCCCTATCCCGTTCATTGGGACACTGGGGACTTAGCCCATCGGCGAATACCCGAGACGAGATATCGCCCAGCTCTTTTCACACCAAACAACTTTCGCCCTATAAAATAGATTAGGATTAATATACCTTTTGTTCTTTTGTAAAAATTTGACCAAATTCAGGTAGTTCACTTTTGACAAATTCCAAATAAATTGGTGCACTAATTCGATCCAACATTGCCGTTTCATTGTGCGTCACACGCCTCAATGTATCACCCAAAAAAACATCCAATCCCAAATGCTGCACGCAAATTGCCCTAATGCTCCCTTTGAATATCGAAATTTCATTGGAAATTTTTTGTGACATTGGAAAAGGTGAATTGCCAAAATGCTATAAATAATATTTTAGTTTTTTTTAAATTTAAAAAAAACATTTATAATAATTGAAGAATTTTGCTGATTTTGTTGTAATATTTCAAATTGATGAGGTATGATGGGTGAAGCTGCCGATAAAGAGGACGAAGTGGAGGAATTAATTTCAACATGCCTCTTCCTTTTTTGCCCAATTCTGGTGCGACCTTCTGCTGCTTTGTAAATTAATAATTTATAAAGGTTACTTATTTTTGAATCGAAATAGATCAGAACCAATTTTATACTCTACAAAGCTTATACCAATTTCTAGTTCTCATCGAGACGCGTCTTTGCCATAGATACATTTCTTAGTTTAAATCGAAACTGAACAAGTTAAACCATTTAAACCATTTTTAAACTCTTTAATTTTGGACAAAAATATGACATTTTGCGTCTCGGTGAGATCTACAAATTATTATAAGATTTGTAAGTTATAAAACTGGTTTCTTAGTTTACTAGAAGTCAAAAACTACTTTGATGCAAAAATATTTTTTTTTACTTTTTGTGGTCATTCCCATTTGAATGCATCGTTTAAATCGACAAGCTCGACATGAATTCCTCATTCCATCTTTGGGGAATAATTTTTGTAAATTGCTTTGATATTTGCCCAAAAACCTTCATTAATCGGACAAACATTTTGGGCACGGCAAATATATTCTTTGCCTTCCTTAATTGATCTCCGGAAAAAGGCGGCACAACAACGGCACGAAAACACATCGAAGAAATAGCCTTCCCCCGGGGCATGGCAAATCATACAGGAATGGACTTGAGGCATTTTTTGATTGAAATTTTAATTTTTGATGGAATAAAATTCGAACTATTTTAGGAAAAATAAAATATTTCCAACTATTTTGGGGTAAATTTGAAGGGACCAAAATGAAAATGCTCTGCGCTGGGAATGGGAATATGGCCAAACCCACCCTCGCCCTCTCTTAATCTTATGATGGGCAAATATTCGTATAAATCAATAAATGCAATCGAGCGTTCTTCTATAAGAATAAAGGGAAAAGAAAGAATGAAAAGAAAATTTGTGTGTCTTCTTTATTACAAAATTGTTATCACTTTTATTATGGCCAAAAATAAAACAAAAGTTTAATCGAAAATTTCGAGTCAAATTGGCCAAACCCGAAATAGACAAATGACATCGCAGAAGACACTTTATATTTAAAATGATATCATATAAAATATTATGGAAAATAAAATATAAATAATAATTTAAATTGCATTAAAAATTAAGTTTTAATTTCCGAAATTTTCTTTTCCTTTTCTTCTTTATAAATTATTTGCCCTGCTAAATTTCAGTATATTTGCGACGTGGATGACGATTTTTGTTGAAATGTGTCTGGATCTGGAAGGGTTTTTGTGAATTTTTAAAATGCATTTTTAGAAAAAGGAACAAAAATGTGAACGAAATCATTTTTTTTCTCGCCGATTTTCTTGATATTCGGCCATTGGAAATTGTGTTAATTTATTCCTTCAATTCATTGAATAATGCATATAAAAAAGGGCAAAATTTTGTTGAAATTCACATTTTAACTATTCCTAAAATTGTTGAATTTATACATCTTCCACATTTCTTTCAATTTTGGTACCCCTAAATGTATTCCTTTTCCTTTCTTCTTGCCCTTTTCGCTATCAATTTTGGTGATGTCGGCGGCAATCTTTTCTTTGATGCCCCCGTTGATCCATCGGCCGAATTGGAGGCGGATTTGGCATTGGCCGGCTTAACACCTGCTGATTTTGCCTATCCCCCAAATTTGACTCCTGATGAGCATTTCAAAGCTTGTTGCGATTCCATCAATTTGGGGGTTGCACCCGGTTAGATTGGATTAAAATTAAATTATAATCCATTATTTTTTAAAAAGCTTGCCAATATCCACCCGGCCAATTGTCTCCAATGCAGCAGGTCAAAGTTGCGTTGAAATTCCGACAATATATTTCCTGCTACGCCGGCCATAAAAACAATCGCCGTAAGTGAAATTGATGTATATGTTGTGGTTAATTCTGGGAATTGGTGTGTTTCCGGGAATACACCAGGCGCTGGACTGCTGGTAAATTTCGGGTATCACGACTTCTAGAAATCATATCGACTCGAGAGTAAGCTCATCGACAAGGCATGATAGATTTATTTCAATTCCTGACGAATTTATGGATTACGGTTAGGCCTAAGAATAGGGCGACGGATGTGGGATAGAAATCTAAATGAAAATGTTATTAAAAAACCTCAGAACAGTCTGAAATTGAAATTTCTTTTAGTAAAAAATTGACCAGGCCAAGTCGATTGAGTCTATCTAGAAATTGAGATTCCCGAAATTAACCAATTCAGCCCAGGTGTGTTCCCAGGAATACTCCAATCCAGAATTCACTGTAACATATATAAAGAAGTAAATTTTTGAAAAATAATTCACAGAATGTTGCAACAATGCTGGAGTCCAACCGGATTATTGCGCGGACATTTGTGATGGGGCCAATCCACCGGCTCCTGCCGTCAAATATCGCAATTGTGAATCGCAAAAGGGCAAAATTGCGGAATGCAACAAATTGGCATGGGGACCGAATATTTTGCCACTGCTGAAGGGAGGAGCCGTGGATGAAGGAGTGAACAATTTGAACCTTTACCAATTGTTGACCCTGGACATCCTTCTGAAGAACCATCACAGTTTGGAGGAGTTGAAGAAGATGATGGTGGCGGCCCAACAGCAGCAGCAGAAGCAGCAACAAGCTTTGTTGACGGTGCCGATGCCGAATTTTAATTGAGCGAAAGAAAGAGGAGAAGAAAGAAGAAACGGGGAAATTATGATGAACATAAATTTATCATCAAAATTGTGAAAAATCTTTCCTTTATTTTCTAATTATTTTCGGGAATAAATTGATTTCAAAATTTTTTCCAATTCTGATTTTTTTAAAATATATAAAAATTAATTTTATGACTGGTTCAATTGCATTCTCAAAATGGTAATTTTCCGTTTTTCGACACCCTCAACAAAAATTACGTCTTATTAACTCTTTAATTAGGACTAGGAGTACTTTTGGATGTTTATCATGAATCAGAGCTTCGTTTTTGCCTATAATATCATTGATGTAAGTATGGAATTGAAATTTAAAAATGAAAAAGTAAAGGATTGACTTGGTACATGAAATTTAAAATTTAAAAAGTTAAGGTCCTTGGGTCGGAACTCGAAAAAGTTCAAACATTTTTTCGGTCAAATTATAGTTCATTTAATGTTTCTCAATGAGATGCTTACAATTTTCAATTGGTTTCTTATAAAACTCAATTTTTTGCTCTATTCAATGATAAAAAAAATATTCTAAACCATTCATTAGGCGCCGAGCTATTTTACTTGGCCAATAAACGGCCACCTCACTAAACGTCCCGCTCCGTTGAGAAATGCCCTTAGGCATCATTTCCCTCATCAATGCACTCTTGTGATTTTCCCTTCCTCCCTTTAAAAATAAAATTGAAATGAGCTCGTTCGGTAGTCGGCTTGGTCTAGTGGTATTGCTCCCCGTCTTTGGGAGCATTACAGATCCACACTGGGCTGGGTTCGATCCCGTTGCGACCAATCATTATTGGATCTAATGGTTGGGTGGCTATCTTTGTGCAACGTGGCTATTGGAACGGTCAGAGCGAAACTGTGGTGGAGTGTCCTTGCGCCGTCTTTGCGAGGCCTCTGCTTCTGGTCATAGTGAAGCCCTCCAATAGGACCACAGGTCAGGTGGAGCATCAGTTTTGGGTTCCCTGCCGGGTTCTTCGACTCTGACTAAATGTATCCATTCTGGCTTGTACACGGGCAAGTGTGTGCTCGGTCGCGGCCCAAGTGCGAGAGGATCAGCCTCGTACGTAAGCTGGCGGGTGTAGAACTTAAGTGCTAGTCTCTCTGACTCGGGGATTAGCCGGGTGATAGGTTTCGGCCTATCCCCACTACATTAATGCACTTTTTTGGTTTGACTTTCTTTTAAAGTTTTTTTGTAATTAAGCGGCTCATAATGATGTTGAATTTTTAATTTAAAAGAATTTTTCAATTTAAGAATTGTTGTATGATGAACATATCTCATATCTTATGTTGTTATAATTTTACAATTAAAAAATATCGAAAAAAAATATAAATTCTCCTTTCATTATTAATTGATTCATTTCCTGTAAAATTCCATGTAAACATTCATTCACGTATCTCACGTCAATGACGTACGTATACACAAAATAAGCTCAATTTTGTGCTCAGCACCTTAATTATCCATATGAGGCAATTTTAATAATTTTTGGTTGGAATATTGCAAAACGGTACCATTTATTTATCAGGGGTCACTTCCATAAATTTTGAATTCCGTAAATAAGAACTCAAATTATTATAATTAATTTTAAATATTCTTATTCCCACCCAAATTGTCCTTTTCCGCCTGATGTGAGCGAATTGGCCAATCAAAAAATAATAATATTGAATTAAATTTTAATTCAAATCTATTAATTAAATTTTCTTTAGTAAAACAAAGAAGAAGGAAATGGCGGAACAAATACCTATTAATTAAATTTATTAAAATACGTAATAAATTGGATGATTTTAATTTTAACAACACTAAAAGTTCAGTGCCAATTTCATTATTTTCATTTTTGAGATTGTCGAATGCGTCGAAAATAATTAATTGCTCATTGTTTTAATTTTAGTAATTAAATAATAAATAAAATAAGTTCTGAGAAGATTAATCAAATTTTTAACATAAATGGCCAAATTCGTGACCGGAAATATAATTATTTTTTTCTATTTATAAGGAACTATTTTCCTACATATTAACCCATTTCCAATAATAGTGAATAATTTTACAAAATTTGTAGCTTTTTTTTTTATTTATAATTAAATATTTTTTTGCCACTTTTCTTTCATTAGCCATTTACAAAAATTGCAATTTAGCAAATTATGTCTGCTGAAGAAAATGATGAAATAAATGAAAATAATACGGTAAAATTAATATTTTTAATTATTAATTTTAAATTTAATTCGAATACAGTTGTATTTATTGTTCAAAGATGACCGACCATGTCCACTTTTCATCCAACATGCCATCGTCAAATTAATTTATGTGCCAATTGGAATGCTCTTCAATTTGGCTCTTCTCTATGTTACATTCCGTTCAAAGTACCAAATAATAAATAAATTCATTTTGTTTAAATTTTTTAAATTAATTTTTAGAACATTGCGGGGAACTGCCAATTTCTTATTGGCACTCAATTCTCTCATTGAAATTGTTCATCAGTATGGACATTTTTTGCCAATTTATATGGCATTTAGTGGACTCAATTTCCTCAAATACCCTTTGGCTATTCAAATAAATACAATGGCCATTTTTGGCCTTTTTGCTGCTGGACCCTCGCTCCTTTGCACCGGAATTGACCGACTTTTTGCCGTCACATTTGTTAAATTGTGATATTTTTTTTGAATATTATTATTTTTGTTTAATTTTAAAGATATCAAAATATAATAAAGTCCATTTATTTGACGGCAATGACCATTTTTTGTTTCATCTATGCATCATATGTCACATTTTTGGCATATAAAGGCTTTGATAAATTTGAGGACTATCAAATCACCGGAAATATGGCCGATTTATTGCAGGTAAAATATAATTAATTAAATATTTAAATTTAATGAATATTTTTAGGGTGAAGCCAGCAGTTTCCATTATCAATATTCATTCATTATGAATATTTCAACTGTGGTCATTTATTTGCTGGTGGGAATCATAATTCGCATAAAATCCTCTGGTTGGATCAACAATTCTATTTCTGCTAATATTTCCCATTAAATTTTTAGATCAAAGCAGTTTGCGCATTTATCGTTCACTTTTTTGCATAATTTTCATCAGTGTTGGCGGTTATTTAACAATGCGAATTTATACCACTTTTGTGATACCAAATGTGAATAAATATTGGTCCCAAGTGACAATTTGGTCCGTTCGACAATATTTGACCATTCCAATGAACACGAGTGCCGGCTCAAATGCCCCAATTCTTTATTTGACTAGGTAAAACATTTTACTCAAATTAATTGCATTTTTTTCAGTATGGAATACAGAAAAGCATTTAAAAAAGAATTTAGACGAATAGTTGCTTTCCTTCGTGCACATAAATTGTTAAAAGCTGATCAAAATGCGGCAAAGAATAATGTTCAACAAACAATCGGACGAAATGATCCACTTTTTTTTCGCAAATCCACTTCAACTTTGAACCAAAGATTATGCTAATTTAAATAATTAATAATAAAATAATAAATGTTACAAATTGGGCATATCTACTAGCAAAGGATGAATTATGGAAGTGGAAATAGTGAATGATGCAAAAAAATATATAATAATTTATTTAATGGAAAATAATCAAATATTATAATTGTTGCATTTTTAAATAATGAATCAATTAGTTATTTATAATTTATTGAAATTAGATTGCATTTTTCAATAACTATCTCATAATCTTTTTTTCATTCCTATTAAAATTTTTAATTGTAATTCTAACTAATATTTGATATAATTTATTTATTTATTGTTATAAAAAATAAAATATTGAATATACCAATAGCATTAAATGACGTTTTCTATTTTTGGTGAATCGATTAATTGCTGGTCGCCGGCCTCCCTCACTGGCTTTTGCTTTTTGGATAACTGGGATTTGGAGAAGCCACATTTTTGTTCATCCAAACAAATAATATTATATTTCCTCTTTTTATTATTGCCGAAAATTGGCCAAATTGGGCTTGGCCAAAATGAGCGGCCTATAATGAGGGAAACATCGACTCCCTTTCTAATATTGGCCTTGGCCCCAAAGGCACATTTAATAATGTTTTTTTTTTGAAATTCCAAAAAATATTCATATATTTTTATTTCAAATTAACAGATTTATTTCCATTTTATGCAATATTCACTGACAAATATACAAAATTTCTGTACATTTTTTGCCTCCATAATTTATTATTTTCTATGCACTTTCTCCACCATTTCCGGCCAATTGATTCAAAGGCAACAAATTTGCGCAAATTCGGGACGATTTATGCAGGCATATTGTTTGGCCGATTTTAATTGCAATTTTGGGAGGCAATTCGATCGAATGGATCCAAGTGAAATTTAAATTATTTTTACTGTAAAATCTCTTTAATTCCCACCCCCGATTTTGAGAACCCATAGCCCTTGTTGGGTGAACTTTAAAAAAATTTTAATTTCATTTTCTTAGCTCCTTAAAGCTCTACAAAATCCGCTATAATTTGTTCAAAAATATCTACAAATTGAAGGACTAGACGAGACCCCAATTTTTAAGAAAGTTGAAAAATAATTCTCTAAGGGGAGTTTAAAGAGCAGATACGATATTTAAATTAAAATTTAATTAAATAATATTATTATTTTATCTGTTCCACTTTATTTTAAGCCCAAAGGCAAATTTGCATCCGAGGATGGTGTTGTTCCCAAACAACCACTCCCAAAGAACAAGTCAATGTTTTTTTGCAACAAGACCAATTTTGCCCCAGCGGAACATTCAATGTTGAATTGCAATGCCAAACAAATGAAGATTGCATTCGTTCGGTATAAAAAATAATTATTTATTCAATAAATTAAATTTAAATTAATTTATTTAATCAGAGTGGAATTTCGCGAACTCCATTTCCAATACTCGAATGCAGTGGGCAGGTTTTAATAATTAAATTAATTATTTATTTTAATTTATTATTTAAAAGGGTTATTGTTGTACATCAAGGCGATATCAAAAACCATTACGGAATGGCGATTATTGCCTAAATGGTGGAATTGCCAATGGCATCCAATGCCAACGCACCGAACAATGCCAACAAATGGGAGGAGGAATTAATGGTCAATTTCCGAATAATAAATTAAGTAAAATAATGTTTTTAAGACGCAGTTTGTATTGACAATCAATGTTGCAGTCGAAGGGATGGTGCCGGACAATTCGATGATCCAAATCCGAATATAAATCCGAATCCGAATTGGAATAATCAACAAAATGGAATTTTTCCTAGCAATATTCTCTGCTCAAATGGAGGACATTTTACGGTATTCTGACGAGGAAAACATTTTTTGTTGATGATTTTAAATTCTTTTTATCGACAAACCCTTAATGGTTTAAGAAGCGATTTTTGCCAATCAAATTATTTAGCATATTTATAAGCTCATTGAGGAGTGTTGATTCATTTCTATAATTTGGTCTTTTAGACAAAATAAGTTTAAACCAAAATTTAATTATGGTTTAAATGGTTTAACTCATTCAGTTTTGTACCAAATCAGACGAATCATATATGGATCAACGCATCTGAATTAGCTTTACAAAAATGCTAAATTGCTTTATATGTTAAAAATCGCATACTAAACTGCTATTGGCTTGTCGAAAAAAAAATGTGATTTATCAATAAAAAAATTTAAAATTGTCAAAAAGAAAATTGTCACTCATTCATAATAATATATTTAAATATTCCAAATTAATCTATACTTATTTAGAATCAATATTGTACTGGCCTATTAGCAAATGAATGTGGGAATTTGTATCAAATGGCGTGGACAGCAATTTGCATTGATGGTCGATGCTGCACAACTCCATTGAATGCAAATAATCCGGGTAATAAATTAATGAAATACATTTAAATTATTCAATATTATAAGGTTTGAATGATTTTGACCGTGGAATGGCCATTTGTTCGGCTTATCGCCAACAATATATTCGTCGACATTGCCAAAGCCCATCAAATTGTGGCTATCCTTCCACTGATTTCACATGCATTTCCGGCTATTGCTGTGCCCAATATGGTGTTGGGGGCAATTGGAATAATTGGAATGGTAACAATTAAATAATAAATACGATATTTTATAAAATCCCTTGGGCTTATAACAGAGAGTGGGCTTCTAATAGAAAAAATACTGTATTAATTATTATTATTTCCCCCAAAAGCACCTTCTCCTGGCATTCGACCAAATGGGCCAAATGGATTTTGCCCTGCAAATGGGCAATTCCCTCGTTTTATGGGCCAATCATGCACTTTGGACTCGGATTGTCCTCCAAATTTTGATTCCCGAACTCAGGCACAATTAATGGTCAAATGCATTCAAAATTGGTGTTGTGGGGCAAATTCACAATTTGGAACTGGGGCGGGGGCATGGGACCAAGGAGGAAATTGGATTGGCACAAATCAAAACCCGCAAAATGGCCTAATTCCAATTAGAAATGTTCAAGGTTTTGGAATAAATTGTCAAATTTTTTGAATTAATTTTAATTTCAGGTTTTTGCTATGATGGCTCACAAAGTGATCGGCAATGTTTTAATGGCAAAGATTGTAGGGCGCAAGAGAGTTGTACAAACAATGTTTGCTGCCAGAATAGAGGAGATCAAGATCAATGTAATAATAATAATAATTAATTATTTAATTTTATTACTATAAATACGGTATTACATCTTTTAGTGACCCAGAGGCTATAATTTTTCAAAACCCTCCAGATTGTGCTTTTATTAGAAGAGGGGGGCTTCTATTAGAAAGGGGATGTTATTTTTCCGAGACTCTCAAAAGGGACAAAAATTTATATTTTTTACTTTTTCATCTTAAAAATCCCAAAATTAGACTATTATTAGAGGGAGAATGCTCTTATATTTTTCAAATCGGAAGGCAATAATAGAGGAATTACGGTACGTTAATCTCCCTTTTTGAAGATGCTTGCGGTGGACTTCAGTCAATTGGGCAATGCACATCAAATGGATATTGCACGAGGGGGGAATGTGTTTCGGCAAATGTTTGTTGCGAATGCAAATATGGGCAACCCCAATTGGACATTGCCAATTGCAGAAGCGGGGTATTTGAAATGAATTCATAAATATTTAATTTAATTAATTTGTATAATGGAAAAATATTTAATTTAGCGAAAAAAAAACTATTTAATTTGCAGAAACTCCATAACTAGAATTAGGTTTAGGATTAAGTTTAGGATCCGGAATAAGTTTAATATTAGGTCTAATTAGGGTAGCAATTTTAAAGAAGTCTAATTTATCCATATTATATAAAAATATTATTTTTCGACTTAAAAATATTTTCTGCAAATTACAATTTTTATTCCATCAGGGTTGCCACCAAGGCTATGTTTGTAATCGAAATGGATTCTGTTGCCCTCAATGTCCGGGTGGTACCCTTCCCTATGGCAGTTGCTATTTGGGACGATGTGCGCCTGGCTTTTCATGGTAAATTGAAATCTTTTCAAAAAATTTTAATGAATTATTTGGCAGTCGTCCGGGGAATATTTGTTGCGAAGGTGGCCCAAATGAATTGCCAATTGGGATTGGAGGGAATGGAAATGGACTATTTTAAAAATTTATTTTTTTGGTTGGATAATCCCGGTGCATTCATTTTACATTATTTATTTATTTTTTATTATATTATTTTTATTACAATTATATATAATTTTATTAAATTTCTCCTGAAAAAATTAAATAGCAAAAATTACAGAGTAATTAATTAAAATTCAATTTAAAAGAAAATTTAAAAAATTTGTTTTGTTGATTGAATATTGATTGAGAATAATTATTGTAAAAATTAATTTCATCAATTCATTTTTAATGTCAAATTTGGCCCCGATTGAATTTGAACATGCACAACATTTGAATTCGATTTGTCGAAAATTTTCTCAATCAACAATTTTACCATTGGAAAATCTTTGTTGATTGCCTTTCTATATTCCGTACTTAAATTAAAAAAATTACAATATTATTTTAAATTTAATTGATTTAATTTTACCTGCAAAAATACAATACCACCGGATTTATTCCGGTAATAATGGAAATAATTGGGGTATACATGTTTCCAATAGAAATGCCTAATGTTGGTTCCAAAAATGGTCTCAATATCATGGCTATGCCGAAGAAAAGCCAGCCAAATAGCAAAATGGCCATAATCACAATTAATGACTTGAATATTTGACGAGTCGATTCATTTTCATTCAATTGAAAATTATTCGAATTTAATTGGTTTTTGACTTTGCCATTTGTATTGGTGCGCATTGAAAAATGCGAAATTATAAATTAAATTAAAAAACAGACATTTAATTAGAATCCATAAAATAATATAAGCGAAAATGGAAAGGCCAACCACAGCGATTAAAAAGAACATATTCTCTTTTATTGCTACCGCATCAAATCCATAGGATTCGCCGGTGTGGCAATAGACCATTCTTAAATAAAAATTATATATAAATTTAAAAATAATTAATAAAAAAATACATATTTTGATTTTGTAATGTTCCCAGTAAAAAGCGATCGGCAAAATAAAAAGAAATTGGAATGGGAATGGCCACAATCAAGCAAAAAGTCCATTTTATTGGATTTGGACGCAACCAATTAAAATAGCTGAAATAATTAATTAAATTAATAAAATAAATAAAAATTACAAAATTGGGACAAGAACAGCCAACAATCGGTCAGTGCTGATGAAAAGCATACAAATATAGGAAATAATATTGCCAATTACTCCGTGAATTTGAAGCCAAAAACAATTTAGGACAAAAATTTTCTGTCCAATTGTGAAAAGAATGACTGGCAGAATTGTACAAGATTGGGTCATGATATCGCCGAAACAACAAATTGCCAACAAATAATTATGGCATTTTCGTAATGTTCTGATTATGAAAATTTATTGTTTGATAATTAAAAAAATATTTTTAAGAACGCTGATCATTTAAAATAATTTTTCCAAAATATGACTTATAATCTCTATTAAAAACCCCCTCCCTCTATTAATTCTCCAATCTCGACTTTGAGAACCCAACCCATAATATTCTTGGTAGAGTGAACTTTAAAAATTTTTATTGCATTTTCTTAGTTCCCTAAAAAAACCCTACAAAATCCGCTATAATTTGTTCAAAAATATCTACAAATTAAGAAATAAGACACAAAATTTTCCTAATTTTAAGGGTTGAAAAATAATTCCCCAAGTGGTTTTAAAAGAAGTTATATGGTACTAGTAAATACTTTATAAAGCCCATATTTAATTCAAATATAAATTAAATGAACTATTTTTTGTGAATAATATGGTTTTAAGAAGATTTTCCGATGAATTTACTTTAATTAATGGAAATATTTTTCCTTTAATAATTTTTACCTATTTTGAATTGTCAAAAGGATGATTGCGCCATTCATGGCCATACCAATGATGCAAATTACCAATGAAATTGATGTTATAGTATTCTTACACTTGCAAATTTTCATCATCCATTGAAAATTTCGAATAATTTTTCTAGAAATTTATAGAATTTATAAAAAAATTATTTACATTTTTTCATCTAATATGTAACTTGTTTTTTTATGTTAAAAATTTGTTAGAAATGTAGTGCGAATGAAACTTTTAGTAAATTTTCAAAATGTATTAATATATGTTAAAACATCGTTGGACTGTGAACTAATTAAATTTATTTAATAATTTGTTTTCCCGCAAAATCGCACAAAATATTATGGCAATTGCTTAATAGGAAGTTTCGCCCATTTTATTAAATTTAAATTTATACAAGTACAAAACGAATTTGATGTTAGGATTTAAAATTTAATTATGATGGCAAATTTAAAGTTTACATTCATTCATAAAATGAATTTAATAATATATATTAGCTCACAAATTCTTCGAAATTCCAAGTTTCTTCCGTGAATGGTTAACTTGACGTAAATAATAATAAATAAATAATTATGAAATGCCACAGGATTCATTCAAATTATTTATATGTGACCATTAATTTAGAAAATTTTTGGAAAATTCATTTCAATTTTTGAAATGAGGACAATTATTATAGTAAAAATGAATTTTGAGTAAATTAATATCAAATGAAGGCCATTATTATAGAAAAATGAATGGAATGAATGGATGATGCCATTAAAAAAAATCAAAAAATTAGCAGTTTGCAATGAAATTCAAAAGGAAGTTTAATTTGCCAAAATGTACAAATTCCACAATCCTTGGCTGCTTTTGTTCTATTTCGTCCATCCATGTCAAATAAATTGGAATGCATTCAAAATGGCTGATTACGAATTATGAATTATAAATATGTATTTATATTACAAAAATATGCGAAATAAACAAAAGTTTCAAAGGTTTATATGTTTTAATTAATGTTTCAATTTCAATTATCAGATCATCTCTTTCTTTTCTTCTCTTCTCTTATCCAATTTTTCGAGACCATTAACATCTCTTTTGACTCTCGATGAGAATTAGTTAGAATGGGTGATAGGACACCATTTTTAGGGTCGAGAGTCTATGATTGCGCCATTCCGATTTCATCGATTTCTTTGCTGGATTTATTTGAAAAGGGTAAATTGGCCAATGCGCTGCAAATTGAATGCTTGGAAAATTGGCCATTGGGCAAATATTTGATGGGCACCTGAGTGGGAGGAGGGAGAGAGGGGTGCGGCGAAGGGTCCAATCAAAACGACAAAATAAAAAGGTAAAAATGGCCGATCACATGAAATAAAATGTGGTGCCAATTCGCGCAGTCAGTCAGGTAGGGAATAAAATGGCCGCCCTTTTAGAATTGGCTCAATTTTCATTCCATTTTCCATTTATTTTTAAATATATTCATTTTATTAGTTAATTTCTGGTGAAATTATGCTAAAATTAATTTTATTTGTTGTTTTGTTCGTTCAACAATACACAATTTGCAATGCCATGTTTGAAAGTGGCATAATCAGCGGGCCTAAGAACTTGAACGGCTTTGGTAGAAATTTTATATTAAATAAAAAATTTCGATTTATTAAATCTTAAGCTAATATTTAATTAATTTAAAGAGGAAAAAATATTTTAATCTTATTCATCCAAATTACATTAATCCTTTCACTCATTTTATTATTGGATTCTTCTTCTCAAATCATGTATTTTTGGCTTCATTTTATCTCTGAAATATATCTCTAGGCATGTCCTCAAAATTCTATCCTTGTTTTTAGCTTAAAGGCAATCCAGTGATATAAATGCACATTAAATAATTTATATAAAAAATAATTCTCGCTTTGCAAATGTATACATTCTTATTTTAATTAACTTTAGCTGCCAGCAGCAGTCGGAGTGGTATTGCACCGTTGGGAAGCCATCAAAATCCAACTTTTAATGGTCGACAAAAATTGTCATCTTCGGTGGGATTTGGCCGCCAACATTCCTTTGGCTCAATTCAAGTGAGCGCTCAACATAATGATCATCATCAACCACTAGTGAAAAATTCAAAGCCATTTCATCGTAAAAATAGTTTTTTTTTCTTTATTAAAAATGACAATTTTATAGGAAAAACATCGAAGTCGGAATCGGAGATAATTAAAGAAGCGGATGAAAAATTGGCAACATTCAAAGATGGATTGATTGATGGAACTTTGGACGTTGGGGACAATGTGAAAAATTATTAATTTTACTCAATTCTGATTTTTATAGGTGGAATTACATTATGTTTATGGTGGCAATAAAAAATCGAACGATGTGCTTCTTTTTGTGCACGGATTCCCACAAAATTGCTATGCTTGGCGACATCAACTCCAGGAATTGAAAGAGGACTATTTGTGATTAAAAAAATGTTTAATTCATTTATTAATAAAAATTCAGGGTTAATGCAGTCGATTTGCGAGGTTTTGGTAAATCATCAAAACCGAAAGATGCCACCAAATATAGTGTAGATGTGCAAGTTGAGGATATTCACAAAATGGTCGAAAAATTGAGAAAAGGTCAGTTTAGGAATAAAAAATGTTAATTTGAAGCAAATTTAAGATCATCCGGATAAAAATATAAATTTGATCACGCATGACATTGGGGCGGTCATTGGCAGTGTTTTCAATTATAAATACGGCGATTTAATTCACCGATTTGTGATGATCAATGCCCCAAATCCAAAATCAATTCCATACATGTTAAAAACGGACCCAAAGCATTTTGGCAAATTTCTAGTCTCTACACCGTTAGTACTAAATATTTTAGATAATGGAAGGGTAATAATAAATATTTATTACAGATATCTTAAAACAATGACATCACTTTTGATGCATTCTGAGAAAATGGCCGAAAACAATTTTGCATTTTTGGATGATTTATTTTTTAATGATGCAACAACAAAATTGTTTAATAATCAAGCAGAAAATACATTTGATGAAGCTGATTTGGAAATTTACAAAAGAGCATTCCGGAATAATGGTAAAATAAAAATCACATTTATTATTTTTATTGCCTTTTTAAATAAGGAAAAAAAATGAATGTGCAAATTGCAAAATTTTGTAGATTTTGGACATAATTATCAGATTTTCTAGTAGAAAGAAAAGAAATAAGAATTAGATATTTAATCTTTGCGATTAGACTAAGAATTAATTTATTTGAATTATTTGATCTAATAATAAATGTTTTAAATTTTATATAATTTTAAAGGAATTAAAATAAAAAAATTACAATATTTATTCGAATTTTATAAAATATTTACAGAAAATGAATCAATAAAAGGAGCTTTAAATTTTTTCCATGCACCAGGCGCTACAGCTGCAGAAAAAATCAAACAAACATTTTACAATTTTTTCAGCATCGGAAAATGGCTTCATAAATCCGAAAATGGAAAAACAATCAAAGAAGAACCAAAATTCAAACAAATTACGGTGAATTAATATTAAAAAGATAGAAAAATAAATTATATTCATTATTTATTAAGGCAAAAACAATGATCCTTTGGGGCAAATATGATGAGGTATTTGATTTAAAATTTGCCGAAGCAGCTGCAACAGAATGCGCCAAACATATTTTATTTGAAATGCAAAGTTCACATTGGGTGCAAGAGGATGTGCCGGAGGAGACGAATGAACATTTGAAAAACTTCATTAACGGAATATATGATAATGATTTGATAAAGAATTAAAGTGACTTGATTTCAAAGATCCTTTTTTAAATTTTTGTTTTTTTTTTATTTTCGGTTCAAATTAAATTTTTCATTATTTATTCAAATTTGTTAAATGGATAAAATTCAAAATGAGAGAGCATATTTTTATTTTTAAATTTTAAAATCATCGTCAATTTAAAAAAATTTCTATCAATAAAATTTCATAAAAAATGGGAATAAAATTCATAAAATATTAATATTATTTTAAGATTAGACACATTTAAAAATGGATTTAAAAATGCGTATTTAAATTATTCCATTTTATTTATAAATATCTTTATTTTAATAGTCAATAATTCCAACAAAAATTGAAATATATTTTAAAAATTTTTATCAGGTTATTAAATGATTGTTTCTCAATTTATCTTCTCTATTTTTTTTATTTATCCATTATTAATTTTTTTGTGTGAAAATGGATGCACAAATTCATTTGGAAGGTCTGAAATTAATTTTCAAAATTCAATAATAATCAAATAATTATTTAAAAAAACGCAATATATTTCTTTTCCATTTATTTATAATTTTTCCGCCTATCAAAAAACGAAATTATTTAATTTTGTCCTTTAATATTCTTTTATGAATTCCTCTTTTCAGTGAAAGTCTGCCAATTATGCATTATTTTGGCTGCAATTTGACCCAAGATGGTGCCGGCGATGTTCTTGATTGCAATGCTGGAGGCGACATTCAAGTCACTGATATGTCCTTAAAATATATTTAATTAAAACATTTATATAAAATAATTTAGACCAGATTTCAGTGTCAGACTTGAAGGTAATCTATAATTATTTTATACTCAAAAATACGAATAATAGAATTAATAGTACTTAAATTTTAATTACTTTTCATTAATAATTTTCATAATTATTTCAGCAAATATAAATGTCCAAATTTTCACACCTATTGAGACCGAAATATATATTAGACTTGAAGGATTAAATCTTTTTGAAGAGAAGACCAAAGTTGTCTTTTTGAAATGTTTGTTTTTATTTAACTAATTTAATATTGAATTAAATATTAATTTCAGTATACAATGGAACGCATATTTCTCCGCCTCAACAAACTTGTCTGAATGTAACGACACAATTAAAAGTAATTTATTTGGGCTTTGTTTGCCTCAATTTCTATAATGTTAGTCAATTACAATGAAAAATTTCAAAAATATTTATACCAATTTTAGAACATTTGGATGCCGGGAGTTGGATTTTGGTCGAGTTTGAATATTACAATGGCATTGATCAAAAATAAAGAGCAATATTTTTCGGTTCTGAAGGATCATTATTTGGATGATATTTTCTGGTCCAATTATTCAACAAATACTATTCCATTAAAATAGTGCATTTATTTTCATTTTTTATGAATAAATAAATAAAATCAGATAATATTATTATATTATAGTGGGTTTCCTAAAATCAAAAATTGTGGAAAGTTACATCTATCCAGCAGCAAATTCTTTCTTATATTCATTTGAGGGCGCATTTGTATAGAAAACATTCCGAAATATAAAAAGATCAGAACATTTGTGGCCAAATTGGCTTTATTTGAAGACGACGATAAAATAAAATTTGAGAGAAACTATATATTTTTTGAGAGCCATTTTTAGGTCTAGAAATTGAGCTAATCAAGAATGACATTGATGGATTTCTCAATTCCACCAAATATTCAATTTTTCTTTATCCCATTTTTGCTAAAAATGATTGCGTTGCCTTTTGCCTATCCACCGAATTTATGCAAAAAATTGCTTCCCTCCAAGGCAGGCCAATATTATTTTTCCATTCATTTTCATTTATTTTTACCATTCACCAATAATCCCATCCCATCGTCTCCATAAAACCATTTTTGGTCCATTTCTTCGCCAAGGTCTGCCTCCCCCCCCCCCCCTTTCGTCTTCATTTCCGCGCGGCCTTCGCATTCACCCAACCCAAAACTTCTTTTTTGCTATTTTTCTCCCTCCAATCAATCATTTGACCTACTATTCGCCTTTTTCTTCACCAAAGTCTATTGGGTTTGCCCAAAGCTATTATTCACACCAGAATCCGTTTTTGGGCGATTCAAACGGGTTTTTGGTTGAGCAATTTCTGCTCTGAACCCAACACCAAACATCATGCGACATAATTAAGCTCCTCCAAATTAATTACCAAAAATAATGGCTGCGCGTAAATGTATTTTGTTCATTGTTTTATTTTACGGTTTTTTACTTTTTAATTAATCCAAAAAAAATGTACAAAAATATTCGCGATGAGTCAATATTTTGATGGCCTAAATGAAAATTGGGAAGAAGCCAGATGGCCAAAGGTCAACCAACAATTGGCCTCCTCCGTGATTCCTTTGAATTCGAATCGATAAATGAAAAGCCAACTCCGTTGGTGGTTGTCCGTCCCTTAAAATAAAGAATGAATTGTTTGCTTGGATTTTGTCGGTGCACAAATAGATTATAAAATATTTTTTCACAGTTCCTTTAAAATTATATTTATTTTTTATCTCTTTTAATTAGTGTAAAGTTTAATTTTTACTCTTTCCCATAAATTTTATTTATTTTTGTCTCATTATTGTAAAATTTTTTATGTTTATTTTAAACCGAATTTTATCAACTATTTCTCTCCACTTACCAATTAGTCATTAAATAAGTCGCGTTCGTCAAATTTAATTTATTATTTTAGCCCATGATGGATTGCCCTTTTTTCCATTTTATAGACAAAAATAATTTTATTATTGTTGATTTTCCATTCATTTTGACCAATTTTAGAATAATTATCAAAAAATGCAACGGCATAGTCACAAAAATGGATTTATCAAGACAAATGGGACAACGCAAGGAGCACCACTTTTGGTCGAAGAAGCATATAGCGGTGAATTGGTGAATGAATACACTTACAATGGGAAAAAGGCAAAATATTTTTTATTAAAATTAATATTTGTTTATATTCCCCAGGAAAAGCCAAAGAAACGTTCGGTTCGCCATCAAATTCACAATGCCCGCGCACTCTTTTCGGAATTATTTATGCCGCAAGGCTATCCGGGCACAGTTAGCCCCGACTATTTGGAATATCAAAAATGGGATACCCTCCAGGCATTTTAAAATTAATATAATTTCAAATAATGAATTATTATTTTAGGCATTTGCCAGTTCCCAAAATGGGGCATTGGCCACAATGGCCGTCCTAAAGGGTGTTGGAGTGGGAAATGAAAATGCAATTGTGTTAGCAGCTGCATTGACTTGGTTGCTGAAGGATGGAGCTGGAATGATTGCGCGCATTTTATTTTCCTGGTCCCGGGGATCTCGGCTTGATTCAGGTACACTAAAACATTTATTTTGGCTAATTTCCCTCCGCATTTTGTAGACAATAAAAGATGGCGTCTTGTTGCCGATTTATTGGTTAATTTTTATATATTTTAAAGAAAATATTTAGAAATTAACAAATCAAGGAATTTATAATATATTGACATAATAAATTTTGGATATCTATGCTTCTAAACTTCATAAAAGACACAAAATAGGTTCAATTGATTCGGCCTGATCGATTTAGTATAAAAAATCGGAGCGGTTAAGCTTGTTTTGAAAAACTGAACCGTTTTTAAACTCAAACTGGTTTCGGTTTAGTAACTATTGTCTAATAAGTCTTTATATCAGTCTGAAATTAAAATAATAGACTGACCATGTCAAATTGAATGAGCTAATTCTCCAGTCTCTGAAATCTGAATTGCCTGGAAGTCGAGATTTACAAAATTTATTAGTACAGTATCAATAAATTCCAGAATTTATTTCAATATTTACTGCAACCTAAGCATTATATTTCATTCTAATATTTTGTCAGAGTGATGCCTCATTTTCGCTGGAATTGCTTTCCTCCTATTTGCCCCAACTTTTCTTTGCCCCAATTTGTTGCTTTGTCGCCTTCCTCCGTGCCATTGTCGACGTTTCTGGACGCACAACCAGAATGGCCGTAATGAGGCATCAAGTAAATAAAAGCAATTTGAATTTATTTTTTAAATAATTTTTAGGCTCGACGCGACAATTTGGCGGATGTTGCGGCCAAAGATAATAGCCAAGAAACGCTGGTCCATGTTTTCTCGCTGCTCACATCTTTGATACTTTTGCCGGCTGTCGATGGAAATGTTTTGTTGATTTGGCTATGTTCATTCCTGTTCACCTATGTTCACCTATATTCCAATTATCGGGCAGTAAAATCGCTGGAATTTGACATTCTCAATCAGGCACGATTCCAAATTGCCGTTCGGTAATTATAAAAATAAATTAATTTTAAAATAATTTTTTATTAGACATTTCCTTGATTTTGGCTCGGCTCCTTCCGTTCAATGGTGCAATGCGCAGGAACCAATTTTGGTCAAAATGTCCCATGGCATACGGCATTTGAACCTGGGCTGTCCAATGGGATCACTTCCTACGGGATTGGATGTGCCGAAAATATTATCGGCAAAATTTGATGAATCCGGTCAATTTGATGGGTTCATTTGGAAATGGACGGGAAAGGCAATTTGCGTAATCGATGGACGCGATGAGGATGGTAATGGCACTGCTTGGATGGCCCTTGGTGAAGATGCCACTAATGAGGACATATTCGACTCACTTTTTGCCATTTCACATTTTGGAGAAGGAAAAGGGTATAAATAAAATTACAATTTGATTTTTTATTTTATTTATTAATTTAAGTTGGCCGTCCACCGCTAGGATTGAGGCTTTCCGCAAGGAAATGGCTGATCAAGGCTGGTCCCTTCAAACAAATCAATTGAACATTGACGATTGGCGATTTAGCCATAAAAAAGACAGAAAAACGGGATAAAAATTGAGAACAAAAATTAAATCTCAGATTTTATTCTATTCCATTTTTACTGTTTTTTTTCAAACTTTAATTCAGACAATCACTCAATTTTGTGAAAATATTTTCATATTTCTATATTATCTATTGGCAGACACGTTCATTTCTTTCTGAATATTTGTCCTTTTTTACTCCTTAATTGCTCATATTCGTAATAAAAATTTTTATAAAATTATGAATAAATAAATTAACAAAATGAATTAAATAAGAAGTCATATTTTGGTCTTTTTTTTTTTTAAACTATAAACATCAACATCAATTTACATATATTTGGCACAATTTGCCGAAATAATTTTATTTACTGTTCAATACCAATTATGAACATTATTTATGAGAAAAGAATGGAGTTAATTGAAATTTAAAATTTTGATATAAAATGATGTCCAAAAATGGTTTGTTCAATTTATTCCACAAATTCAATTAGTTTCTTTGAACTTAGCCAAAGTTCAGGCGTTAACTTTTTTTTCTTTCTAATCATTTAAAAATTAAAGAGAGGACAGCCAGCAGGTGTTTCGAAATGCAAACGATAATTCGAAACAATCATTCCATTTATTTAAATTAGTCTTAAAATTGAATACTTTTTGAACGAATTAATCTGCCATTCATTTAGTGCCAAATTATTCCTTTTTTTAGGTAAATTGCTTCTATAAACAAAATTTATTATCTTCAATTAATTTTTCTATAAAAAGGATTTGTGTTAATCCAAGGTGCATCATCGGTACCAATCAGCAAGGTTGGGTTCGATGGCTCAAAATAAAAAATCGAAATCGAAAATCGAAATTTCGGAGAGTCAAAAAATTTTACGAAACCGAAAAACGAAATTTCGGAGGGTCAAAAAATTTTTCGAAACCGAAAAACGAAATTTCGGAGGGTCAAAAAATTTTTCGAAAGCGAAAAACGAAATTTCGATGCCAAAAATGACCGAAAATCGACATCGAAACGAAAAAATCGAAACATCGAACCCATCCCTGGTACCAAAATCACTTTTTCTATTTTGAGATCGAAATAATATATGATGTATCATTTTAATTCCATTTATTAATTTTTGTTGCCTTGTTGATAAAAAAATAGAGTAGAAATTTCATGCAATTAAAAACCACAAAAGTATGCATTTTCTTTTCAAAACAAATATGTGGGGTTAATAAGTGATTCGTTTTTAATTGATTTGAAAAGATATGATTTTTAATTGGCTTGTTTCTAAAATAGTGAAAAATAATCGCCCATTTGAATATTTAATTCCAACAGATTTCTCTCTAAATTTTTAATTTGATCAATTAAAATCAAATTTATTCATCATTCTCGAACATATATGAATTCTATCAACAGCACAACTCCAATGAATCCAGTAAGATTTAATTTTATTTTAAAATAATACCATACAATCCATTTAGCTTTATTTGGAATACAAGCGAAATGGCACTTTCCAAATTCTACTTTTTGTAAATTCCTTGATGTTTGCGATAATTGGCGCAATTGGAATAATTTTGAATGCAACTCTCTGCTATATTTCCGCAAAATACAGGTGCCTTAATTTTTAATTAATTTAAAAGAAAATCCATTTGAAACCAAGGCAAGGACATTGTAAGAAAATAGAAAATACAAAAAGGATACATATATAATTCAAAGAAATCTGAATAAATCAAAAATTTTGGTTACTAAGAAGAATTAATTAATAATTTGGTGCTGTCTTATTTACTAAAAAGTGCAGAAAGGATAAGAATAGAGGGAATTTGAGTTTATGAGAGAAAGAAAAATTATTCAGTAATTTTTTTTATTTTTATATAGTTTTTCGTTTCCTGTTTTTACTATAATTTTCCGGAAAGAATTAATTAAAAGTTTTTTCCGGAAAGAATTAATTAAAAGTTTTCCGGAAAGATTTAATTAAATGTTTTCCGAAAAGAATTAATTAAAAGTTTTCCGGAAAGATTTAATTAAAAGTTTTCCGGAAAGAATTGATTAAAAGTTTTTCCGGAAAGATTTAATTAAATGTTTTCCGAAAAGAATTAATTAAAAGTTTTCCGGAAAGAATTGATTAAAAGTTTTTCCGGAAAGAATTAATTAAAAGTTTTCCGGAAAAATTTAATTAAATGTTTTCCGAAAAGAATTAATTAAAAGTTTTCCGGAAAGATTTAATTAAAAGTTTTCCGGAAAGAATTGATTAAAAGTTTTTCCGGAAAGATTTAATTAAATGTTTTCCGAAAAGAATTAATTAAAAAGTTTTTCCGGAAAGAATTAATTAGGAAGTTTTCAGGAAAGAATTAATTAAAAAGTTTTTCCGGAAAGAATTAATTAAAAAGTTTTTCCGGAAAGAATTAATTAGGAAGTTTTCAGGAAAGAATTAATTAAATGTTTTCCGGAAAGAATTAATTAGAAAGTTTTCCGGAAAGAATTAATTAAATGTTTTCCGGAAAGAATTGATTAAAAGTTTTTCCGGAAAGAATGAATTAAAAGTTTTCCGGAAAGAATTGATTAAAAGTTTTTCCGGAAAGAATTAATTAAATGTTTTCTGGAAAGAATTAATTAAATGTTTTCCGGAAAGAATTAATTAAATGTTTTCTGCGAAAGAATTAATTAAAAGTTTTCCGGAAAAAATTAATTAAAAAGTTTTTCCGGAAAGAATTAATTAAAAGTTTTCCGGAAAGAATTAATTAAAAAGTTTTTCCGGAAAGAATTAATTAGGAAGTTTTCAGGAAAGAATTAATTAAATGTTTTCCGGAAAGAATTAATTAGAAAGTTTTCCGGAAAAATTTATTCCATAGATTATACAGTATTTAATTTAATCTAATTTAATTATTGATGAGGAGTGTTTTCATAATTTCTTAATATTATCAATCAGACATCATCATCCTGTGTTGCGCTCCAAGACAGGAATTTTAATTGTTTTGAATTGTTTCTTCGAAATACTCCATCAATCAAGCCATATAATTTATTTGGGAAGGATATTTGTAAATGGCACTGATTTCATCCCTTTCCAATCTGCATTGTTCATCCAAGCCCTTACTTTAATTGGCATTACTGGAGTGATTTCCATGTTATTATGTTTGAGTGCCGATCGCCTTCTGGCCATCCTTGCCCCAATATTGTAAGTATATCATGTTTATATTTATTGAATTATTCAATTTGTAAGTTACTTAAATGTCAAAACTCGAACCTATATAATTGGCCACTTGTTCTTCATTTGCATCTTTCCTTTGTATTATTTTTACGTGATGATCAATGTCGCAATCCAATATCCGGATTGGATGGTCACTGGGGCATTGGGTGATTTTTTCAGTGCTCCCGACATTGGGATAATGTTAATTTATTTTTTGAATGTTGCAATTATGTGCATTGCAATTTGTTTATATATTTTCGTTGGCATTGCCGCAAAATACAAAATTGGTATATGCCAGAAATTAATTTTATATTGAATTAAAACATTTTAAAATGATTAGAATTAATAGCCCCAGAAATACAAAAAATTAAAGAAAGTTATTCCTAGTATTTACACTTTAATTATACGGTATATAGGAGGCTATAACAAAGTCTCCCATGTCCCATCTCCACTCTAGTCTTATGATCTAAAATATTGGATTGAACTCTCTGATTAAATATAAATACGGAGTTAATCAATTTAAGATGTGAACGATGCGCATTTACGTAAATTATTCCGTTCAATTTTTCTTATTGTCTTCGTCAACATTGGTGGCTATTTTTTCTACAATTTGGTCGTTGCTTTGGTCCTCCTTTCCATATTCACTACTTCATCCTTCCAATTTTGGTTTTTGAATAATTTAACCGCAATTGTATTGAACATGGCTGCAGCTTCCAATGCCCCAATTCTCTATTTTAATAAGTTTTTAAAAATTGAATTAATCGAATTTTTATTGTTTATTAGTTCTGAATACCATGAAGCATATTCAAAGGAATTCAAGAGAATCAAATTTGCATTTTATAAATTGTTTAGCAAAAATCAAATTAATCCACAAAATTCCACAATGATTGAAGTGTCAACAAAAATAAAGCTACAATCACGAAATAACGTTCAATTGTCCAGCAGAATATCATTTTGAAAATTATGAATTTTGTATAAATATTATTAATTATTATTTATTTAATTAATTATGTCATTTTTAGTAGCAATTGATTAATTTTCTACAATTTTAAATATAAAAAATATAAAATATTTATAAACTCAAAATTTTTATCAATGGAAAAACTATTCGTTTATCTACATAAAATGTTGATTGATTTTATTTATTCTTTATTTTATTTTTCTTCATTCTTTTGAGCATTATACAAAGAAAATCATTGTTGTTGCCAAAGAAAATATTAGCCCAACAAGTTGAAAATTTCCACTGTTTTTAGTCCCTACGGCATTATTTTCCACTCGATGTTTTTGTTTTCCCGATGAATTGCAACCATCATAGGAACAAAAATGTGGCGGATCGCAGGCATGATGCCGCTGGAACATTGTGGCAAAATTTCGGGTGAAACAGCCAGCCAATACTTAAATTATAAATTAATTAAATTTTGTGAATTTTATGAATATTTTATTTTAGTTGATGACTACATAAATTAAAGAATTAATATTTTATTTTTTTAATTCCAACCGACCATCTACACGGTTTCCATCCACTTGGGAACGGCATCGTGCCGTGAAGCATTCATTTGCATTTGATGGACATTCGCCCATCTCAAATTTGGGACTGGCTGCTGTTTTGAAGTAGCAACGTAATGCTATGAAAATATTCATATAATTTTAATTAATTGAAGCATTTTAAACCTTGAGATGTTCCTACACAAAATAGGAAAGTCAAAAATATAACACCATTATGGTTCAGCAGCATTTTTTATAAAATGGCAAAAAATATCAGTTAAAAATTTATAGCAATAAATATTTTTTAAAAGATCAAATAAATAAATGTGCGGTGTTGTTGATCATCAAAAATGCTGCAAAAATTCATGCCCTGGGGGAAATAAACAACAGGTGTCAAAAATATGTGTACATTCATGATCACTTTCAGAGGCATATCGAATGCCATATTTTTGGCCAAATAAAATAAAAAGGGTCAAATCAATGTGGGGATATGTCAGCTGACTATGTTAGAAAGAATAAATTTTAAGGAAAAAAAAGAAAGAAAGGTTTAAAGGAAAAAAAAGAGATAATATTATTTTGCCGAAAGAATTACATGGTTTTGCCGAAAAAATGCATTATTTTGCCGAAAGATCAGTTTTTTGATTAGAACTCTTTTGTGCTTGATCCTAGACCCCCAAACCATTTAGTATATTTGTAGAGCTCATCGAGACGCGCCGATTGATGTATAGTTTGTCTGGGTTTAAACCCAAACCAAAAAGTTATAAACCAAAAACCAAAATATGGTTTAGACGGTTTAATACCTTTAATTTTGGCCAAACCCCGACAATATATAGGTCAATCGACGCGTCTCGATGAGCTCTACAAATATGCTAAATGGTTTGGTGGTCTAGGATCAAGCACAAAAGAGTTATAATCAAAAAACTGATCTTTCGGCAAAATAATGCATTTTTTCGGCAAAACCATTTAAATCTTTCGGCAAAATAATGCACACCCAAAAAAAATGAAATTGGAGGGATTTTGTTTTATTTTTAGCAGAATCATCAATTTATATTATTAATTTAATATTATCCAGATTAAATCGTCGATGTATTCCTCATTATTATATCCTTGGATATTTTCATTCAATTCATTTATGCCATTTATTTGTATTTGCCACCATTGCCGCAGCATTAGCAACAGACATTTTTCGGACTGGGGGAGTAGCCAATGCGAATTTGTTTTTGTTTTTCTTCAAAATTATTTAATTATTCGCCATAAAATGCAGTATTACCGGTTTTTGAACGAAATGGGCAAAATAATCATAACCAGGACGAATTTTGGCCCTTCTAGCTGGGCGGGCATAGCAATAGGCAATGGCCATGACCAATAAAATTAAAACCTAATTATAGGGAATTTTATTGCAAATAATAAATTGATGTTACTTCAAGGGCAGAAATGGCACTCATTCCCAGCCAGAGACCTAAAATAATTAATATATTTATAATTTTAACTAATTTTTTGATGGACCCAATGCTCCGCCGGCATCGGCAATGAAATCGATCACCTTAAAATGAGTAATATTTGAACTTTTTTTTAAAAAATTACTTGATAAGCTTGTGATTCGACTACAGTAATTGTGGTCAATCTTTGATGGAATATCTCAACTAAAGCTGTATTTTGACCAATCCATGAATGGCAAGCCGATTGTGAGCCACTCCAATGGCGACGCAATTCTTTGGAATTCGCACAAATTGATGGCTTAATTAACAATTGTATTAACAAATTGAAGAATTAAATTATTAAATTCATGACAAAATTACATTATTTTATACAAAACACAATTTTGAAAGTTATTTTCTCAGATGCGCACCGATAAAATATATTATTTTGACTTGTTGAAATTAAAAGAGTTCTAAACCGAGAATTAGGTCAAATTTAAGAGGTTTAGCTCATTCGGTTGCAGACCAAAAAAAGTCAAATAAATAATATATATGATTATATGCATGTCAATGAGCTAAATATATTGAATAAAATAGCTTTCTAATAAGCCTTTTTAAACTTGTCGAAAAAGGAATTTGAATTGGAAATTTTCAATAAAAAATTGGCATACAATATAATTTTTTGCAGGCCATTTTGCCTGGGACATGCTGATTCGATAATATGATTGACTTGATGTGGAAAAGTTAAAATTTAGATTAATTAATAAAAAATTACTCGCAACTATATGGACAATCACAATCCTCGGGCGGATTCCATTGTGATCCCTTTTGATAATTCAAAATTCCATTAACGCAATCCACTGCCAAATATTTAGGAATTAATCCAATTTCAATTAAAAATGACTGACAAGCCCATGTTGGATTTGGTGCATCCAAACAGGAAAGAAGGGCGGCCGGATGGGTGGTATTAGTTGGCCGATTGAACAATGGACTGTAGCAACCGCACAAAAAGCTATACATAAGGGAAAATAGTCCAATAAATTTGTGATAAATTTACACAATTCTGTCTTGAATGCATGATCGAGTGCAAGCATCCACCTAAAAATTAATTTAAATTCTTTATTAATGGTCTCAGAGGGCTACTAATTTTCAGAGATTCTTCACAATCAGAGAGGAGGCTAGTATTATAGAGGGGTTCAGGGTTTCAACTAGAAAAGTGGCCTTTATTTCATATATACTCTCAAAGGAAGACTTCTCTATTGTTTTTTAGGCATAATTTCACTCAAAATTAGGTCAATTTTAATAAAAAAAAATTTTTTTAAAAGTTGATGAAGATGGCAGAAATAAGAAAAAAAAAAAATTAAACATATGTAAGATATTAAATGTTAAAATTTTAAAAAAAAAATTGAAAAGAGGAGCTTTTATTATAAATTGGGTTCTATTAGAAAGAGGGTCATAATACTAGAGAAAATACGGTAATATGGATGGATTACTTCATAATCGCCGCCATAATAAATTTTTTGGTTGCTCACATCCTGGCTTAAATCGGTGCAATTACTGAAGGGCGCCGGCAATTTTTGGCGATTATAAAATTGGACACCAATTCTGGTGGCAAAGCCTGGGCGAGCAAAATAGCCATATGAATCCACATAGGAAGTGGAATTCTTTCAAAAATATTTATTAACATTGGTAAAATTATAAATTACAGCCAAATCAATGGAAATGACCGCTGCCTGGGCCTCAACCCAAGGCAAATATTCGGTGGCATTCAGACGCAATAAAACTCGAAGACCATTTTTTGGGCCGGCAATTGAGCTGTTCAATTGGCCTTGTTGATTGAATGTAAAACAATGACCATAATAGGGATCATAAAAGTCAATGAAATCACTGAAATTTGCAACCGAATTAAATAATTATAATTTGAAATTAAATTTAATAATTAAAATTTTTATTTAAGTATTTATTTTATTTCATAATTTTACCCCTCATTAATTTATATTTTTTACCTTCGATTGCATGGTTGTTTGTTGAATGTGCAACTCATAATAAATTCATCGAAGGAATATCCAATTTGATTTCCCTTCAATTAATAAAAAAAATACTAATAAAATTTTAATTTATTTGTCCACATTTTGTGCTAATTGTGCCAATTTTTCGCCCATTTGCCACATCCATTGTCTGGCCCTCAATGCCCTTTCCTCACTTTGGGGCCATCCCAGCCCAAATTGGGCATTTGGACCGGGGAAATTGTAGGCGGCAATCTACTAGTTGAAAAAGAAAATATACAATTCTTTTATTAAAAGCACCGTCTCTATTAGAAACCCAGCCTCAAAAATTTTTTCCATTTTTGATTTTTAATTCTATAAAGATTTTTTGAATAATAAAAGGCATATTCGCATTTATAAAAACTTGTTGTGAATTGTAAAAACATAATAAATAAATATGCTAAAAACAAATTTTGGATCTTAAAAAACATATTTTGATTTATAAAATTGTATAAACATTTTCAAAAATGTTTTGAATTAAAAATATGTAACGATTTGTTGGAAATTTTATCAAATAAATTTTATTTGCACTAATTTTCTCTCTTTAGAATTTATAAGCCTATATTCTATTTGAAGCCCAACCTATTGAGCCTCTGATGAAAATTATTAGCATATGGTCTTATGGTAATAGAAGAAATACGGTATTCACAAACACATGGGCATCTCCCTTACCAATTGACGGAGTGGAGTGCCTGTGGCTTGACTCACTTTCCAGGCATTTGCATTGCATAAACTCACGGAAGGGAATGCCAAAGTACCATAACTGGTCTAAAAATTGGTTAATAAATTAAATAAATAAATATTTATAATTCACATTTGTCTTCAAATTGACCGGATAACTGTAATAATCATTTATAAGGGAGCCAGTTTGATAAAGGCCAGCAAAAAATGCAAAAAATGTGATTGAAGTCCAAATGAGGCGAAGACATGCACTGTTGGTCAAAATGATGTGTGGGAGGCCATTTACGGATGACCAGGCGGAAAAATGGCGATATAAATCCCAATGGGATATTTCGGTTTGAAGTTGGTTAGTGGACATTTTTTTGTACAATAAATTTAGAGAAATATTTAAATTGCATAAAAAAATTATTGAATTTGCATAAAAGAGTATTGAAAATGCATAAAAGTTTATACCGGTTTAGCAGTTTGTCCAAAATTCACAAACCATATATCATTGGATAGAGCTCGTCAAGACGCTTCGAATGGTATATAATTTGTCATGGTTTAATTGGTTTTGAACCAAATCCCTCTAGATGGTTTAAGTGGTTTAAAACCCTTAATTTTTGATCAAACCATGGCAAAATATATAACAATCGACGCGTCTCGACGAGATCTATCCAATGGTATATGGTTTGTGAATTTTGGACAAACTGCTAAACCGGTATAAACTTTTATGCATTTTCAATACTCTTTTATGCAAATTCAATAATTTTTTATGCAAATTAAATACCATCCATAAATTTATATTAATTTTGAAAAAAATGAAAATATAAATATGTCCATTTTAAAAAGAAAGTCAACAAAGGGGATCATATATAATAAACCTACAGTTTAAAATACTTAATGTTGCCAGGGGGATGGGGAAATGAGACTGACTTTTGGCCAGAAAATTGACTTTTGGTCAGTAGGAAGGAAAACAATGGTTGTTTTTAGTTTTAACAAAGCAAATTTGGATAGTAGTGAATTTTAAAGAATAGGAATGAAAAATATGGGTAAAACTCAAAAGGGAATAAAATCGTTGAAATGAAGGGAATAAAATTTGCCATTGTTTTCTTTGTTCATTCCTTCAATCATTTTGATTATTCCCTTTGCCGCATCATTGCTTTTAGTCGGTGAAGGGCCTCCTTTTACAACCACTTGATTGCCAATATCCGTATCCACCCAACCTTTAATAAATATTTAATAATTAATTAATTAAAATTAATTAATTTTACCAGGACAAATGGAAATGGCCAGCCATTTTTGTTGATGAGCAATTGAAAGCATATATAAATTCATTGCCGCCTAATCAAAAATAATTTGAAAATTTATTTCAACAATATTTGCAAAAAACTTTGCTCATTCCATAGGCGGTATTTCTGTGTGATCGAATTCCTTGGAATTTATTTATTGAGCCAACGGTTGAACTAATAAAAACCATTCTGGCCGACATATCCGCGGGCATTATTTTGCGGAATGCCTATAATTTGGCAGAAAAATAATATAATTTAATGATAATAATAATTTACCCCAATGATTAGTGCGGGACCGACTGCGTTAATTTCCAAATGTTTCATATAAACATCCTTTTTCGGAGTGAGTGCATCAACGCCTGGTTCATTTTGGGCAGTTTGCATAATTCCTGCATTATTGATTAATGTACTCAATTTTAAATCTGCAATAAATAATAAATTATCCTTTATAAATATTAGTTAATAAGATAACCATTCATTTCCAATTCTTTGACATATTCTTGAAGTTTTTCTTTCACCAAATTGAATCCATTTTGAATACTTTTTTCGTTGGCCACATCCAACGATAAATACATTACAATTTTTCGCCCTTTTTCAGCTTTAGCCTTATCTATGGAATAATTTTCTACCATTTCTTTAATCAACTGAAAAAAAATAAAAATTTAATTACCCATTCAACAATAGAGAGTTAGGAAAGTTCTTTTAAAAATTTGTTAAAATTTACAGGAGTCTCATTTATGTCAGCTGCAATGATGACCAAAACGGATGGATCATTGATGAGTTCTTTGACCAAATTATAGCCAATTCCAGCTGCACCGCCTGTCACCAAAACGACTGGACCAATCGGTAAATGACCATCACTCCCATTTATGCTTTTTCCATCAGCAGAATTCCCATCTGTTTTTATGTTTCCCCATTGCTCAACATTAATTGCAGCTGCCATTAAAATATTGATGATTTGGAAAAGTTGATGGCGAATTTGGAAAATATTATTCATATAAAATCTTTAAAAAAAATTTGTGCATTCATTGGGTAATAGAGCCGTGTCAAGAACTTTGGACACCATTGATTTTTGTGCTATTTATTTATTTGCTTGGAAAATGCGCCCATCAATCTTGAATTGGCCAAGCGATGGTTTTTTGTCTTTTTATGTTTATTGATAAATTAAAATTGCTTCATTTTATTTTAATGTTTAAGGCATAAAAGAGATGGGGGAAATTTATCAATAATTTAAAAATGTTAATCAATATGATTCTTATGTAGGAAAAGCAATATAAACTCTCTGTGGACTAAAATTTAGAAATTTGGAATTGCCAATGAGTAAAGTCAGTCAAGCAAATTAGATAAACATTCATTGTTGATAAATTAAAGAAGAATGATATTGAATGGTTATGGAGTTTGCAAAAAAGTAAAAAATTATCACTCTTGGGAAGGAGGAAAATTTTACATTTATTTTGCATATATCTCGGGGTATAGTTTTTGATTTATTTAAATTTTAAAATTTACCCTCTTAATCCTCCTCAATCCCCCTATATCCGGATATATCCCACCCATTCTCCGGGCTTCCGTTACACTTCCCGACCTTCCAGTGACATTGCGGGCCATTTCCATTCCATTTCGGGGCTTACTTAATCACCCCTGAAATAGGCGGAATTAATTTAGTGCATAACAGGCGGAAATAATTTAGTACAAAACAGACGGAATAGCCATCATGTAACGAAGTGCCCAGAAATTGCTTCTCTTAAGTGTATGTCTGCTGATGGCTTTCCTTACTATTTTCACCAACTCCCCAATTCCGTGGCCAATTTCATCTATTGATAATATCTATTTAAGGAATAAAATTAAAATACCTAATTTCGGATTATTTGGGATATCTAAAAAGAAAAATCCGCAAAAAAATGTATATAAAATACTAGTTTTTTTAGGCTTTATCGGTTATAAAAGTTCAAATGACCAAAGCACATTTTTGAATTTTCACACATCTGCTAAGTAGAAAATTCCAATTAAATCTATATATAATGATAGAATGAATATACAAAATGGCATCCAATTTGATAATTAATAAGAATGGGAAAAGGCATACTACTATGTGCGCACATCTTCGAATTATTTTCAATAGATAACAGCCGATTTTTGGTTTCCATTTGATCAAATTTCACCAAACATCATTCAAATGCATAAAAGAAAATTTGGAGGACATATATTGTATATAGGAAATGATCAAATTGGAATTAATTTTTGTTGTATGAATGATGAACATTTCAACGAATTAATGTAAAAGAATAAATGCAACAAATTCCCTATTATAATACCCAGAGATTCCATTCAATGAAATTAGCCTCAAATGCACGATTTACTAATAATTTCCAAATTGTCCTTTTTGCCAAAACAGACATTATCGTCATATTTCCGCTTTTTCCCCATTATTATTCTTTACCCAAATTTTCTTTATTCATTTTCGTCCTCTCACTTTTTGGCTCGTCCCATTTCCAACGCCACTTTTTGGTTGCCATTGCCACCAGCCGACAATTTTTAATTGCAATGTGAATGAATGAATGGCCAGGAAAATTGGCGGTCTCCTCTTCATTTTTTGGGTTGGGTAGTCAATGAGGGATGTTCGATACTGCCAGCCGCCCAACGATGGGCCCCTTGGGACGTGTGAATATAAAGGATAAAGAAGATTACCTTCCCCTCCGCTCATTGGGCACAAATCCATTTTGGCGGAATAATATTGTGAGGTGCCAATACTCAATGAGCACAGAAATGCCAATATAGAGAATAGCCAAGAATTCATTATAATTTGTTCCAATTATTAAATTTTTGTAAAGAAATCGCCCATAAATCAATGCTCAATTTTGACTTTCATATTTAAATTTCCATGTTTGCCAATTTAAATTTTTATTCTTCGTCAAAATAAATAATCAAATGAATATTTTTTAAACTAGAAAACTGGAAAAGGAGTGTTTTAATTCTCGAAAAGATTGACTCTCAAAAAAGAAATAAAAACGAGGAAAATTGTCAAAAAACCTAAATACTCATTCCGTTGCCATAATGCCTTCGGAAATAAAAGGTAAAAACAACATATAATAATAATATATGAATTATTTCTAAATAATTTTTAGTGCCTTTTTTGCCCTGACTCCACCTTCAATATTATTTGCCAATTTCTATTTTCTTCAATTTATCCTCACCATTTTCCTTCAATTCCAATTTATTTACGCCCAAATGGATTCCGATTCACCGACTGTTTTGGTTACTGTTGGTCTAGTTGGGCCAGATTCACTGCCCAGTGAACAATTGGCCACAATGGCCAATCAACAATTGCATGCACTCAATTTAACACAACGCGATGTTTTCCATATTAGGTGAGTCCATGCACGAATTTAGTTCCATTCTTTTCGATGTTAAATTCAAATTTGGAATTTACTAGACAAAATAAAATTAATTAATTTGAATAGCCTGGGTGAAATTGAAGTATTATAATTTTAAATTAACAAATTGAAATTTAATTATTTTCTAAATTAAAATAGAATAGAGGGAAAATTTAATCTTTTTTTACAATTTAATTTATTAATAACTAAAATTCCTTGAAAGTGTCAAATCCTACGACACAAATGGAATTTGTCCATCCGGTGTGGAAAATGAAGATGGTTCTGCGCACACTTTGGAGCTGATCTACAACACAAATATTAGTTCACTTTTTGGGCCAATTTGTCCGGATGGTTTGTTCCCTTGTATACAAAATTAACATCCAAAATAGATCTTTCCCTGGTTGGCCGTGTTTCCTCAGGCCTTGACATTCTCCAATTCAATTTTTGGCGAGATTATCAGCTCAATTCAACGCTCATTTCCGAATGGAATACTATTGTTCAGGTTGGTTAATATTATTTGAAGTTTATGCCATAATTTATAACAATAAAAGATGTCCACAACATCGGCCAAGAATTTGGCAACGAACATTGCTGCTACATTGGGCCTATTCAATTGGCGAAAAATAGCCTTGGTCACCTGCTCACAATGTTTTAGTCAAATTGACAGATACCTTGGAGTTGGAATGACCGTACGGCAAACATTAGAGGAACAGAAAGTTAACAAAAAATATTTGAAATTAATAAATAGTAAAAATATTCCCAGGTTGAAATATTATCCCATATTCGGGTTTCACCGGATAACCAAAATGGAGTGGTTTCCGTCGATTCATTGGCCCATTTGTTGAGTCCATTGAAGAAGAATGTCCGAGGTCAATAATTAAATAAAATATTTTAATTCAATTTTTAATTTATTTTAGTGATTTTGGCCATAATGGGCAATTCCCTCTCTGACTATATTCCATTTTTGAAAGCTCTTGCTCAACTTGGCATGGATACGGTAAATTTGACAATATTTTGGGAATTCACAATTTGCCCATAGGATGAATATGCCTCCATTTTGTGCCTCATTCGTTATCGCCCAAAACCAATTGAATTGCCCTGGGTCATCATTCAATCAGATGGAAAGAGCCAACTTGATTCGAAAATGCTTGCCCTTTTTGATCGTTCACTTGTGGTCAAAATTAAATGTTTAAATTAAATTTTATAATTTATTTATTAGATTGCCAATGATTATTATCAGGCGGATCAAGTTTTGTCATTTGCCGATCAAATTGGCCTAAAAATTTCGGTGGAAACAATGACCGAACAGGATGATATAAATTTGCTTCAAACAATTCAGGTATTGTTAATTTTAATTGTATTTTTAATTTATATAAATTGGATATAGCTCTATGAATGTTTTTGGACATATGCCCTAACACTTTGGCGAGCTTATCAAAAAACAATGGATTTGAATATTCACAGGAATGCGACAATGTTGCGCCAAATGATGGCCGGCACAACGATTAAAGGTATATAGTATATTGATATTGTATCAAATGAAAAAGATATACGCTATTCCACATAAGAGCATTTTAAGATTAATAAGCAGATTTATTGACTTGTTAACAAATAATTCAAGACCATAAGAATAAAATTAATTAACAATATGGACTTATTTATAATATTTATTTTAGATATGAAAAGTCTTTAAATATTTTGGATTGTAAAATCCCCAACTAATTTAAGAACATTATTTAATATGCAGAAAAAATAATAAATTTTCAAAAAACTTTTCTTGTGGAAAATATGCCAAAACTAGACTACTTTAAGATTTTTTACATATTCAGCCCAAAAACTCTAATAAGCTTATTTTTGGCACCAAACATAATCCTAGCCCAAAGACGGAGTTGCCGCAAAATTAAATAAAAGATTATTTTTAACACAAAAAATTTTTCTGCAAATTAAAGATTTCTCATAATTAAATGGCAATTATTTAAAATGTACAGGTCCATTCGGCACAATTACATTGAATGCCCAATATAAACGATTAGCACCCTATCGAATTTACATTGTGCGCACATTCAATTCAAGCGATCATATCGTGAATATGGTAAAAATCTGATCAAATTATTATTTAAAAAATGATTAAAAATAGCAACAAACTTTGCATGAAATGGCCAATATTTCTTTGGTCAAGGATTGTACGGTTGCAAATTCCGTTTTTGTGACTGCCCAAAGGGGGACTGATGGAAGTTGTATTGGATTGGTAAATGCTAAAAATTAATTGAATTATTTTGGAATTATTTAGTTGGCTGATATTTTGCCTGGCAACACTCAATTGCTGGAATTGTTTCCTTTGGATGTGCCTTCCTGTGGATTCAATGGTGAACTCTGCGATCAAAGAGGGTTCGAGTAGGAAATTGTTAAATTATAATTTATTAAAAATTCAAAAGGACAATAATTGTGGTGATCAGTGTGATGGTAGTAATCAGCCTTGGATTCACCGCATTTTTATGCTTTCGAAGAGTGTAAGTTTATAAATCAATTAATAGTATATAAATCAAATTATTAAACCAAAATACTTAATAAAAAATAAAGATAGAGCTAATTTATTGTACAATCATAATTTTAAAAAATAGTCCGACGCAAATAAATGGGAATTGAATTGGCAATTGAGAAAACAAAAAAGATAAAATTGAACA
Source organism: Pratylenchus scribneri (assembly GCA_030063045.1). NCBI lineage: Eukaryota > Metazoa > Nematoda > Chromadorea > Rhabditida > Pratylenchidae > Pratylenchus > Pratylenchus scribneri. Next base: position 787,667 of record JAQSEB010000111.1, on the reverse strand, counting down.
AAATATAAAAAAATCAGAAAAAAAAAATAAAATGAAAAATCAGAATCAGAATAAGTTAAATACAAATACAAATAAATCAGAATTTACAAATCGTAATAAAATTACAAATTAGAATTAAATTTGTAAATCTGAATTAATGAAAGATAAAACAATGAAAATCAGAATTAAAAGAACACAATAATCAATAATTCATATCAAAATGAGTGCCTAAAAAATTGTTTTTTAAGGAAAAGGGGTGAAACAACGCAAATGCCCTATTATATTCCGGAACAAATGATTTCCTTCGTTGATGCAGATGGATATGGTGGATCATCGGTAACAAAAAAATTTATTATTAAATAAATTTCGCAATAAATTAATTATTGCAGAGCATGTCAATTCATAGTCTTCAACAAGCTGAATTCCAAAAAGACACTGAAATTGGCGGTGCAATCATTGGCCAAAATGATCCGTCTAAATTTGTGCAATTGGGCGGTTTCAATGGAACTGGGGCCATTCAAAATCGCCATATTGGCACTGTGGAGCAGGGATTCGTAATCATTGAATGCTATCGTCTCAAGGAGAAATTGTCTTTTGACAAACGCGACATGCAACTTCTTTTCCAGGTCATCGAGAGTGGGAAATTCCCAATTATCTAATCATCACTATAATCATCGAATAGAATGAATTTATTTCGAATATAAAAGTAAAAATCCATTGTCCTAAGATGAAACAAATTGTGCACGATAATATCAACCCATTCATTGGTGTTTGCGTGGAAAGACCCACTGAATTGATGGTCATTTGGAGGCATTGTTTCCGTGGAAATCTCGAAGATTTACTTTTTCTCAACAATGTGACAAATTAATTTCTATAATTATTTATAATAAATATTTAGGATCATAAGAAAATTGGGGCCAGTGTAGCATCGTTGACAAGCGAAGATGGGGCCGCCAACGCCAATCGACATCAACGCGACATTTTGGACATAAATTTCAAAAGTGCATTCGTTAGGGACATTATTAAGGTGAAATATTAATTTTTTGAAAATAAATTCATTAAAAATACATTGTAGGGTCTTGATTTTATCCACTCCTCCGGAATTGGTTACCATGGATCGCTGACTTCTTCCAGATGCCTAATTGACAGCCATTGGATTTTGAAACTTTCGGGTATGGAGAAAAATTTATTTAAATAATTTAATTAATTTTAACAAAATTAATTAGGCTTTGGTACTTCCCGTCTTCTCTATAAATGGCGCCACAATGGAACACTAAGCAATGGGGATGGAACACATATTCAACCATTGATACCAAATTCTGGTTAAAATTATCTATGTTTCATTTTAAAATATTCATCAATAGAATTGCATTATTATTCGCCTGAAGTTAGATCGGCAATTCGTTCAGCGGTTCAAAGGAATAAAACGGAAGAATTAGTAAATATTTTTAAATAATTTAATTTGAAATTTTTCCATCAATTTTAGGAATTTTCAAATGAAGATGGTCAAGCACAGGATATGTTAGATAATAAAATAATAATTTAAAATGAATTAATAATGATTGAAGGTACGCTTTTGGAGCAATTCTCTATGAAATTTTATATCGACGAAGGTAAATAATTGCAAAATTTATTTTAAAAATTGAATTCAAATGGAATTTCCCCTTTCCGCTCCAGAATAATGGACATTGAGGAGAGGGGCACAAGTGCCGGGCTTTTTATTGAGGGTACATAAAAGAAGTAAATTTGTATATTTTTTTTATATATTTTCAGATCCCACTGGCGCCACTGAACATTTTGAGGCGATGGAAGATGATGTTGGCATTTTTAGTGCAGCTGCGGAGGAAAAATTGCCGATATTTCCAGAATTTCCTGTAGAATAATTAAATTAATAAAAATTACATATCATTTTGTATTAGGGAGAAGATGGAACAGAATCTAGGACTGAGGGGGCCACCGAAAGGGTCCATCCAGATTTGGTGGCATTGATGCGAAAATGTTTTGGACGAGTTGATCAAAGGCATTTTTGGAATGAAAATTATTAATAAAATTAAATAACCAAAATAGACCCGATGCAAATATGGCCAGAAAAATTACGGATGCGACGCTGAAAATGTCCAAAAATAATGAATACAATTTATAAAATAATATTTTAAGGCCTGGCAGTTTAGTGGACAATTTCCTAAAGAATATGGAACAATATACAAACAATTTGGAAAATTTGGTCCGAGAACAAACGGGCAGATTGGAAGAGGAACAACAAAAAGCAGAACAAATCCTATTGGAATTGTTACCAAAGTGAAGAATATTTTAAATATTTCTTAAATATTTAAATAAATTTTTAAAGGTCAGTTGTCGATGAACTTCGAATGGGTCGCAGGGTTGAGCCACAGTTCTACGGTTCTGTCACAATAATGTACAGTGACATTGTCGGCTTCACATCTTTGTGCAGTGAAAGTGCCCCAATGGAAGTGGTCAATTTGGTGAGGCCAAATTAAAAATAAAAATAATAAAATAAATTTTCAAAATTTTAAATTGCTTAAAAATTTTTAGAAAAATTAATAATAAAATAAATTATATTTTTCAGTTGAATGGAATGTTTCGAGCCTTTGACGAGGCCATTGATCGGCATCAGGCATATAAAGTCGAAACAATTGGTACAAAATACATTAATATGTGCGATTTCCACAAATAATTTTAGGCGATGCCTATATGGTCGCCTCCGGCGTTCCTGAACGAATGGAAACTCATGTGCGCGAAATTGCATCGGTTGCCTTGATGCAAAGAGAGGTATAAATTTGGCTTAAATAATTCCGCCTGTTTTGCACAAAATTAATCCATTCCGCCTTTAACATAAAATTATTAAATAAATGAAATTAAATAATTCATATTAATTAAGTTTCTTTGCCATTATGAAATTCCGCATCGACCCGGACAATTTTTGCATTGTCGATGGGGATTCAATTCTGGCAGTGTATTCACTGGTAAAAAATAAATAACAATATATAATTTTAATTTTATTTAGGTGTTGTTGGAATAACAGCGCCCAGATATTGTGTTTTTGGGATAGCAGGCAATGGAATAAAATATAAAAATATTTTATTAAATTTATTTATTTCAGTCACAATCGCAGCCAAAATGGAGAATTCCGGGCAGCCGGATCGAATTCAAATGACCCTGAAAAGTTATCAATTATTGAGTGAACAATTTACGGAATTCAAATGTGTGCCCAGAGGGGGAGTCCGAATTGAGGTGAATTTTTTAATACAAATTGAGACAATTTTAAAATAAATTATTTTAGGGCGTTGGCACTTTGTTGACATATTGGCTTGATGGAATGGAAAGTGGGCCAAGTACCGAGAGAACGGATGGGAGTGAAGAGGCCATTCAACGAGTCAAATTGCCAGAACCAATTCCATTACAAATTTAATTAAATTCTTCGGAATTAGATATAATTATTTGTTTTTTTTAATTATCGATTATTCTATATATTTTATTTTTAATTGAAATAAATTTAAAAATTTTCTTAAAATATTTTTTTCAAAAATAAAAATTTTTATTCAAATTAAAATCAATAAAAGCCGCTTAATTTTGCTCTAATAATGTGCAAATTTTTGAATGAATTTTTGTGCAATCATTTTGTTTATTTTATTTCAAATCCATCCATAATTCCCCATTCCATTTTGTCTCCTCATTTTCGAATCCATTTTGTCTATACTTCTATAAAATAATCTGATTTGTTTATTGGCCACTTTTGGGCCAATTCCTTCGATCAATTCCGAATATTTCCTTTTCCCCAATTGATGACAGCCGCCCCAATGAATTTATCGGCCTTTCCTGGTCTCCCAATTGTCTTTCCAATTCTTGCACTTTTGACAAATTTGCATGAAAAGTTGCCAAAAGAAAATGAAAACACATTTAAATTGGATAATTCTTCAATTGAATCAAATTTAATGGAAAATAATGGCTGGAATGTGAAAGAGGATGAGGACATTTTTAGCATTTTATTGGGTCATTTTAAAGCGAAAAAATTAATAAAAAAAAAATATGAATTTTTAGAATTGGATTCAACAGCCGAGGATGACTTTATGAATATAACAATGATGGGAAGTGAATATTATTCCGATCAAAATGAAATGAATATTTCTTCGCAAAATGCCTTAAATGTAACATTTTCCACGATTGAATCCAATTTATCACCATTACCTACAATTGAGCCACCCGAAGATGTATTCCGGTTGCCATCAAATATTCAACCAATCAAATATGAACTTCGGCTAACATTAGATTCGGAGACGGATATCATCCAAGGACAAGTAAATATTAATTAAAAGGGATCATAATATTTAAAATATAAATGGGTTATTTCTCTTGCGATCATTTTTTTTGATATAAAAGGCAAAATAGTTACAAATAAATTAATATCTCAAAATTCTATAAAGTTCTCTCTATTCGGCATTACTTATGATTATGAATTGTGGTCCCGAAAATTATTTTTTAAAATTTCAAAAATTGTTTGAGGGTTTTTGAGTGTGTAGAACATGAACTAATTTTTTATATTTTACCATCTTGGTAAGATATTGCCATTTTAACCATGAAAAAGCCAAAACAAACCTACTAATAAGATCGATTTTCTAAAATAATTTTTATTGGCTTATTTATTCCTCTCGCTATTTTTATGGTAAAATTCGGCAATATCTTACTAAAATAATGGCATGATATAACAAAAAAAATTTCATGTCTGTATTCTACACTATCGAAAACCCCCAAAAAACATTTTTTTAGAGCTTTAAAATATTTTTTCGTGACCACAATTCATAAGGATTTTCCTCTATTCTCCATATCAACTATCAAGATCAATAAAATAAATTCACATTAAATTAATTTAATTATCCGAAAGGTCAAAATTGAAATTCAATGCCTTGAATCCACCAATTCCATTCGCCTGAATGTGGCATCTGATTTTATTCAACTAAATCACATTACGCTGGAATCGCGTCTTCAAAATCGTTCCATTCCCCTTCGATCCATCAATTTGGATTGGCGTCGTCAACAATTATCACTTTTTATTGACGATGATTCCCCAATCAACGCTGGCGATGTTCAATATTTGACCATTTGGTATAGGTAATAAATTTATGGCCATAAAATGATTTTCAATTTTTGCCCAGTGCCCATTATTCCAACGATGGCCATGGATTGACCAAATGGAAGGACAAAGTCCCAATTCATTTAAAATCATTTAAAATATATTTTTTTAAGAAACGAGGAATTTGGTTGAATTCCCTTTTCGAACCTTCATTTGCTCGCACTCTTTTTCCTTGTTGGGATGAGCCAATGTTAAATTAAATTCAAAATCCATTTTAATTATTTTTAATTAGGTTTCGTTCATCATTTCGCCTCGAACTTTGGCTTTTGAATGGATTGGCGGCAGAAGAGTTTAGAAAGGGCAAATTAAAGATTAATTGCTTTATTTTTTGCCAGTTATATGGCCCTTTCAAATACGGATGGACAATGTCGTCGATGGAATGCAAATTTGTCCATTTGCCAATTTGAGCCGACTCCACCAATTCCAACGTAAAATTTGTTGAAAATATTTTGAACATATTCCATAAATGACTAATTATAATTACGATTTAAATTCAATTAATCTACTATTTCTATTATTCGCCCATGGGATCCAAAGCCTCCAAAATGAGATTTTATTTGTGAGTCGTTACTCATTATTAGTCCTAATCTTGACTAGAATTTAAGGCTTAAGTTGTTTGTGGAGAGAGCTGGGCTTATAGGCTCTCTCCCCGGGCCTTCGCCGAGGGACTAAGTCCCCATTGGCCCAAAGGACTGGATAGGGGTAAAGGGAATTTGAGTTAAAATCATTATTTATCTGTTTGTGTGGAAAAATGGTGATAACATTTAACATCGCAAATTGATAGAAAAGTGAACCTTTTGAAGGGAAAAGAGTGGTTTTAAAAAAGGCAGATTGGGGCAATATTTGATTGATAGGGTGACGGGGTGATTATGAAAAAGTGGGGGTACAGTAGGATGAATAGGAAACTCCTTATTAGGTATTATTGGCAATAACAGTGGGCTTCTAATGAATGAAATATGGTAGGCAATTTTGATTTTATTAAAGTATTATAAAATCAATATTAATTAATTAACATTTTAAGTTATTTATTTACATTGGGAATTGGTCGATTCAAATCTGTTTGCAATACTGAATTAGAAATTTGCATATGGAAATTGGCAGAAATGAAGGAAGAAGAAGAAAATGATCAAAATATATGGAAAGATCGTGCCCAATTGATTATCGAAAAAATGGTCAACTTTCAAGCTGGCATGATGGATTATTTGTTAGCCGATCCGGGTGCCAGACTTCATCTCCTCATTGTGCCAATGTTGAAAGTTTGAAAGGAAATATTGGTTAATTAATTTCAAATTACAATTAAAGATTAATGGAATGGAAAATTGGGGCCTATTGAATGTACGAGAATCGGTAGGTAAAACTTTATTTTATGGTTTGTATCCGCTTTTTGTACTAAACTGGGAAAAAGTGAAAGGTTGCCCCTTTGGTTCATCTAATGTTAGGGTTATATAGAAGGATCAATCAAGGATTAGGCATCACCCGAGGTAACCCTTAATGACCCTAACCCTAATCCTGTTGACCAAAATGGAGACCCTTCACTTGTCCATCTCCAACAAAAAAGCGGATACAAACCATAAAAGTACCGGTAAAACTAACAATAAATTAATTAATTTGGCCATATTAAAAGTTATGGCCAATGTCAAATGAAAGTCAACATCGATTCGAAAAAACACTATTCCATGAAATGGCACATCAATGGTCTTAAATGGCAATAAAATAGAATAAAATAAATATTTTTAGGTTTGGCAATTTGGTTACGATTCAATGGTGGGATTCAATTTGGCTGTAAATTTTCAATAAAATTTTATAATAAATTATTTTATTTTTGCCTATTTTTGTGCCGAATCATTGACAAATTTCGTGTCAACGCCTCGACCGATTGTGTGAGCTTTTTATCGATTTTTCTTTAAAAAAATTTAATTTTTTAGTTTTGATGCTTCTACGGATTTGAGCGAAACTGCTTTGGTGGATGCAAAATGGGCCATGGAAAGTGCGGAAGGAGGATTCAGTGCAATTCCTGGTAAAATATAACCTCTTTTAATTCCCCACGGTGAATTATTTTACAACTCTTAAAAATAATTTGGAAATTTGGGGTCTAAAACTCTTTAATTTGTGGACATTTTTGAATAAATTATGGTGGATTTTTTAGAGCTTTAGAGAACTAAGAAATGGGGAAAAGAGCATTTACGGTATTTAAAAATCGACAAATTACGATGGCATAATTTTAATTAAATATTTAATAATTAATTTTTAAGTTTATTATTTGTATTTGTTTTTTCCCCACAAATTTCATCAAAAATTTGTCAATTTACTTTTCAGGCATTGTCTATACAAAAGGCGCAGCATTGATGGAAATGTTGGACGCATTGATTGGCGCTGAAAAAATGCAAAAATTATTAAGAAAATTCGTCCGGACTTATCAATTTAAGTAAAATAAATCCATTTAAATAATTACTAAAAAATAATCTAATTTCTCCAGATCAGCAAATACCCAAGATTTTCTAGAAATGCTCGAAAACATAATGGAAGAAGACGAAAATGAAGTAAATTTACATTTAAATTTTAATTTGTGTAATTTAATTAATATTTTAAATAGTCGTCCACTAATTCTAATCGTTCAATTATTGTCCATTTCCTCGATCGTTGGCTCCATTTGCCTTCTCATCCAATTGTTTTCGTTGATTTTGACCCAAAATTGGGCCAACTTTGTTTCTCCCAAATGCCAAAAATGTTGGTGACAGGCAAAATGGAACAACGGTGGCCAATTCCAGTTTGGGTTGAATGCTTGGAGGGCACCATTGGAGAACAGCTTCTTTGGATTCCGGCGGATGGTTGTTTAGTTATTAATTTTATTAATTTTCCCTAATTTCAGATCCTTCCCAACTTGTTGTTCCATTGCACAATTTGACCCGAACAAATTCCACCAATTCATTGGCCTTTAATCTTCATCGTTCCGTTTATTATCAATTCACTTTTCGGAATCGGCCAAAACATTAATGTCCAAAAATTGTTACAAATTTTCACTTTTTTTGGCCACCCGCATCTTTCCCACATTAAAGTGTGCGCGCGCATTCTTTTATTCCCCATTTTTTTCATTCACATTTAATTCATTCCAAATTCCGTTTCCATCATTTTCATCGCCACTTCCCCCCTCATTTCGCATCATTTCCCTTGGATTCGACATCATCCCTCCCCCTTCCCTCCCCCCTCCCCCCTCCCTCCTCATCCATTTTGCGCGCCCATAAAAAAAAGACAGCCGGCAACCGGGGGCAAAACGACCAATGGGATGATGAGCAGCACAGGGGCACCCGTAAATTCTTCCATTGCGCCGAAGGGGAACAAATGTTAATTTGGGCACAAAATGAAGCATCCCAGGAAGGGAGGAGGGGAGAATAAGGCGGCGAAGATGAATGGCTTAAGGGGGAAATTGTGGCACAAATAAATGGACCGAAAATAGAGGGGATGATGGGTGGAAGACGGTAATGTGTGCCAATGCCAAAGAAGGATGTGGGCGGAAATGGGAATGAATTGAGGACAATTCAAATTGGGGGAATTAATGATCGGCGGTTGGACAAAAAAAGGAAGATTCCAACAATTAAGAAGGGAATTAATTCCATTGGAAACATTGGCTGAATATTCGGAAGGAATTAATGGCATTATGAAATGGCAATGAATGAATGGAAGAATTGTTCTTTTGGTAGGCAAATGTTGAAAATATTGTGTCGCGCAATTCCGCATTCCCCTCCAACCATTATTTACGACCGAAAATGTAAATTTGTCCTGAGAATTTCCACCAGAGCCTGCCAAAAAAACCAGAAGAAGCATAGAATTTATTCAATCACCCTTCCGTTTCCTCGATTCACTCACCAAATTCTCCGCTTCCATTTCCACCCATAAATCTTTCAGTTCGTTGAATCAAAATGTCCAATCGGTCTAATTTATGTTTTTGCCCACTTTTCACTGGCACACACATTTCAAATGGGAATAAAAATAAATATTTTGTGCGCGAAATTTAGAAATCTAAAATTGAATTTTCCTGTGGAAATTCTTCTTATTTCCATCAGCAACAAATAAAAAAAATATGCAAAATTTGCTGATTAGTCATCATTTGCCATTTCCCATTCTTTCTTTAATTTAATTTTAATGCCATCAAATTGATCTTTTCCCCTTTTGTTTATTTGCCACTACTTTCCACTTCATTCACGCCCCAATCTTTCTTTTTTGTTTTGCGACTGAACATCTGGGCAAAATAAAAACAATATTCACCAAAAAAGAAAGGGAAATGTTGCCATCATTCAATTCTGATTCACCTTTTAATTTGACACTTTTTAAAATGTTTTTTTCCCCACAATCTTTTGTGACATAAAAGAATGTTTTGAATATTTACAATTACAACTAAATTTATCTCAATAAATATAAATAATAGTTTGCCATTTTAATATCCACTTATCTTCATAAAATATAAGAATTTCCTACTTTTCCCCCCATTCATTCCTTTTTTTCCAGCAAATTTTTCAAGCATTTTAAATTTGATTAAAATGCCATGGCCATGAAAGTGCGGTAATCGCACATTAAATTCACTTTCCTTTTTTTGGAGGATTTTTGGACAAAGGGGTGATGTGACCATCTGAAAATCCAATTTGGCTCAAAAATTTTGAGGCGTCCTCACTTTCATTTTTATTGAATTAATAAAAATGGCCTAATCTTATTTTTCTCAATTTTTATTTCCTTTCTAATTAAATATAAAATTTTTTATACAATTTTGCACTGAATTGAGAATAATCTAATTATTTTGATTTTCAAAGAGTAATAACTTTTTATATTAATTTTTTAATTTTTTAAAAATTCTAATTTCTAAATTGCCATCATCCATCAACAATTTCTGTTGAAGTTAAAATAAGTTTAACTGAAAATGGATTACTGTATTCGTTGGAGAAAAGATTGGAAAGGAAATAAAATTGAAAATGATTCTCCCAATATAATTTAGACTTATTTATAAAAATAATAATAAATTTGCACGGAATTAAAATGGGAGGGGGAATGCTGTTCCTTTGAATGGATTCCATTATGTCGCCGCCTCCCATTAATTCAATGTCATTTTTGAATTGGCGGAAAGGATGGGATGGGAAATTTTTTGGGAATTTTGAATTGGTTGGACTTCCGTCCGTTTTTCGTCGACGCTCATAAAAATTCAAAACCGCAAAAAACGATGATGGCAAATTTGAAATGCGCAAAAATGTGGCGGCCGAATATGAGAATTTGAAGGATTTTCACAGGACAGTAGGAAATTTATGTGTGGTTTTTTGGCCAGTAAAAATTTTTGAATAGAAATTTTGAATTAAATTTTTTATTTATTTTCTATTAAAATTTAAACATTACCAAAATAAATCCATTAAAAAGCGTAAATTCTTTCCCCATTATCCGATTGCATTGCGCAACCAATTCTCCCCTTTTCCCTTCATTCATTCCCTTTTCAACAATTCTTTTGGCCCAATACTCGGCCATTTTTCTCGACCCATCCCCAAAAGAATTCTCCTCCCATTTGGTCATTTTCTTCTCCTTCATTTTTTTGTTTGTTTATTAATAAATATTCCAAATATGGCCAAGTGAATGGCTAAAAATAGCCAAAAGTGCTCCTCTCCTGCCCAAAAGATGCGCAAAAAACTCGGCGGGAGTCCAAGGGAGAAAAAATATTCAACATTTGGAAAGAATCCATCCAAAAATTCATTTCTTCATTTTTGAATTGACTTTTTCCCCGTGCAAAATTTTTCAAAAAATGGGTTTGGCCAAACAAATAAATAAACCCTAAATGCGCCAAATCAACTGAATTTTTCCCTTTCCTTCCTTTTCCAATCCTTCTTATCAATATTTTCCCTTATCGAACTTTGGCCTTCTTTGATCATCCATTTCCTATTTTTAATTTAGAAAATCAAAAATAAAAGCCAAAATTATTCTTTTGCACAAATTAAAGAGGATATTTCCTGTTAATATAATTTTCGGTTACTTGTTAATTTGCATCCCTTTTTATTGAGAAAGGGAAAGCCCCCTCCCTTTGGGTCATCAGGATTAGGTGATTAGGTACCTGCTGATGAGATGATATCCTATCCTTGAATGACCTTAACGCTTAACCGTTAACCCTAATCTTGATGACCCAAAGGAGGATTCTTCACTTTTTCCTAGTTGACCAAAAAGGAGGACTGAAAATTTAACAAGTACAAGTACCATTTTCTTTAATATTCCACAAATTATAATTTAAATTCAACTAATTTTATTTCAATTTCCTCCAAATGTTTTTTTCTTCAACATTTCTCGCCATCATTCTCGATGCTTGATGGAATAGAATGGACCATCATCTTCTCTTTTCTGTTTGAAGCAAATAATTAACGAAAAGGGAAAAGCAACCACCAAAAAGTGTTTGCCCATCCTGACTTTTGTGAGGGAGTCAATTTTTGTGTTGGCCAAGAAAACGACGGGGAGGAGGAAAATGAGAGGAGGAGGACTCGCCGATCAGCCAATGTGCGGGCCGGGGAACTGCTTCTCCACTGCTGGCTATTTTGGTCCCGAAAGAAGCTCAAAAATCCCAGTAGGAGGCCAAGGAGATGGGATGGACCACCGTCGAGATCCTCTCCTCTCCCATTCTCCTCTCCTCCCTGTTGGCCATTTCCCCCAAAGCGATGGCCGCGCGTCCGTCGAAGAACACGAAAAATACAAAATGGCCACCCTCTTCCCTCCACCCGATCTAAGCAGCTGGACTAATTTAATATTTTTTATTTCATTCTCACTGCACTTCAAATTTATAATTATTGTTTTTTACAAACAAAATAATAATTAATTAATTCTTCAATTTTATTTATTCAAAATTTATTCATCAATTTTCAATTATTTATTAATTTCCATTTCCATCTCTATTCCTTTTTTCCTATCAATTAGCATTTATTCGCTAAAATTTCGTTGAAATTGGCCAACAGAACATTATATTATTTTCTACTGCTTCCGCTGGTTTCTCCAAAAATTATCTCTCAAATACAGAAATCATCTAAAATAGATTAAAATGATTAGCAGAAGCTGATAGTTTTTATGGAAAAAAATCATTGAGCTAATTTTTTTGGGAATAGCAAAAATGCGCGAATTTCTGCCTCCTTTATTTTTATGTTTGAACAAATATAAAATATAAAATGGAAAGAATGTTTTCATTCCTAAATTATATTTATTATTTACCTACTATTATATGCGCATGCCAATGCCCCCACCATCCCATCCTATTCAGCAGAGGTCAATCCAAAGGATTATCCCTTTCCACAATAAATTGTGAATAAATTGCAAGGCAAAATGAATGAGTGGATTTTATGGACGACTTTTTCCCTTTTCCAAACCAATTTTAATAAATATAAATTAATCTTAAAACCATTTTATTCGAACATTTAAATTTAAAAAATTAGCGTGTTCATTATTTGGATGCTATTTTTCTTTCCATTTTTCCGTCCAATTCCAACAAAAAAATGCACGCAAATTCGCCGCCTTTCCCTTATTCTGTAATTTTTCTTTTGACCAAAAATGCTACTATATAAAAAGGGAGGAGAATGGTTGGCCAAGAATATTGTGGCGGTGATGACAAAACATTTGAGGAGCTGCCGGACAGACGCAAAAAAAGGGAGAAGAAAAGAATGGCCAAGCTCCAGCCCTGGAGGCGAGGCGATAATCGAGAGTGAGGGTGGAACAGAAAAGTAAATAAACCCATCTCAATGGGATCAGCACCAATTAGGCTGGATGCATTTTCCACCGATCACACATTTTCTCTCATTTCATTGTTCCTTTTTCCATATTTCCGTCCAACCGCCGACGGAAAACAAAAACAAAATTATTTATTTTTTATTATTATTATTATTTCCACTCATTACCAGATTTTTCATTGTACGATAATTTCCCCCGCCTTCCTTTTTTGGACACTTTTGAATGAGCTACCGCCGCCTCTTTTCACCAATTTTGGCTCATTCCAAATTAATTTTCATTGTTTCATTTTTCCAATTCAATTTTCATCTCCATTTCCAAAAATATACCGTTTTTCCATATATTTGCATTGTGTCCATCATCGTATTTTTGTGGACTCTTTATCACTCATTCATTTGTCAGCCAAACATTCAAAAATATTTCTCTTCCTTCCCTCCAACCCTTTCTTCGCTGCGGGGGATGAAATGTTCATTTTCATTCAAATGATGATGAACAATTCGTCCCTTTCCCCTACCAAAGTGGTAGTTTTCATCCCAAAATATTTTGACCAAAATTGCCTCAGGCTTTTCCCCTCACCCATTCCCCTTCTCCTCGACAACAATTCCACATTGGTGGCATTTTGGTCTCAAGGATTTGATAAAGTGGCATGAGGGAAATCCACACAGGTGCGCGAAAAATGCGAACAAAATATTTTTTGGGATAATGGAAAAATATTTGTGAAAATTGGAAAATATTTAAATATTTTTGTAACTGATTTATAAATGAAGATAACAAAAAAGTACATTACGGGGGCAGATGGCATAATTTGTCCCCTTCATTTTCATTTATAATTAGGTGGGTACAACGGAGAAGGGTAGGTGAATTAGCTTATTATTACTAATTAATAATTGACTTATTTGGCAACAAATTCCCCCGGTTTATTTTCCATTTAATTTAACATTTTCATTCATTAGACTGCCAATTTATTTGCATAAAAATTTAACTTCATTTAATATTTCAATCTTTTGTGCCACTTCCAAAAGAACATTTTCTGTATAATTTGCGCCAAAAAGGGCGGAGTTTATTCCTCCTTCAAAAAGCACATTTCCCCTTCCTATCCCATTTTTCATTGGCTTCTCCAACAGCGCCAAATCCCCCAAATATCCCCATTTCCTTATACCATATTTTCCTCCTTAAAATTTGTCCCCCCTTTTATGCCATGTTCCCCTTCCGCATGGCTTAATCACAATGAATGGCATTTCCGCCCAGACCAACAATCATCAGATTGACCCCTTCTAATGCCATTCATCCCCCTTCCTATTATTTCCTATTATATTCCAGTGCCCTTCCCCCCTAATAATAATTGGCGCTTTCATTCCAACAGTGAGACCACTCATCCATCCAAACTATATTTTAATCCAATTTTGTGCCAACATTTGTTCCATATAGGTAATCTAATAATAATACTAATTCATATTAATTAAAAGATCAATTGAACATATTATTTTTTTGACATTTTCAACAATATTCCATTTTTAAAAATATTTTTTAATTTTTATATCCATTTTATTATTCATTTCCCCGCAATGCTTTTCCACTTTCCTCTGACTGATTGCATTCAACAATTTTAATTCTTTTTGGTTGATTTTCACATGCGCAATAATCGGCTTTTCCTCCAATCTCCTCCCCTCTTTTCGATGCGGATCCAATTTCAATGCCAAAATTCGCATAAACCGGCTCATCAATTGAATACATTTTGTCCCCAAAATTCCTACAATTCCCACTATTTTGCCAATTTTGGCCACCCTCATCAACAAATTCCTCGACCACTTTTCTGCTTTTCATTTTTACCCATCATTTTGGCCTGTCGGTCACACCTATTTTCCCTCGATCCCCTCCAGCCTCCACCAATCTTCATTTTCACTCCCGTCGGTCGCGCCTTCTCCCCCCTTTCTCAAAAGCAGTCAATTACTCCTCTCCAATCCTCCCTCCTTCCCTCCTTCTTGACCGGCTGCCAAAAAAGGCAATCAGTCAGAAATGCGTTCCTTTTACTTGACGAGAACCTCACCGAAAAATGATGAAGACCAAGAGGAAAAAAGCATGGCCAAATGTGAAATATTATTGATAAAATCAACGAAAATTGGGCCAAATATTTTTCGGTGCAGAAAAAAGATGCGCGAAAAAATGGGAATGAGAAATATTTATAAAAAATTAATTTCCTCTGATTTTAGTTTAAATATTAACCCAATAATTGACCTCACAATCCAATAATCAAGTTCCATTGTTTTCCTCTTTAAACAATCATTTTTTGAATTTGTCTGGAAAAAGGTCATCATCCCCTCCCCAACCCATGCAATATTTCCCTTCCCATTCCAATCATTTTTACCCATTTCCCCCCTTTTTAATCCATTTAAAATGATGATTTGAGGGAAAAAGATTGAGGGGATCGGATTATTGTTGAGGGAATGGACACTTTGGAATATTTGGAATGGCATGGAAGACCGGAAATATTCAAGAAAGGCATTTGGGAAATAGAGGGGTGATGATTGGTGGGAGAAAATATGATTGGAAACTAAATTTGCCTTTGGAAAGATCACCAATAAAAAAGTGGAAATTTAAATCCTTGACACTCTAAACAACTTTTAGAATTATACGTTGGTTTTTCTATATTTTTTGGCTTATAGTTATAGTTCATAATTAATTTTTGGCCAATTTGGTTGAATTCCCAGTTCCCATTATTTTCCCCTTCTCCATCTTCATTTTTAGAAACATCATTTTATTTTTGTTCCAGTCAAAGTCTGGAGAGGACGCCCACCTCGAAAACACTTTTGGCTCCCCAAATTGGCCTCTTGCAACTAATTTATATGTTTGGGATTGGGAGTAACACTTTGCTTTTCACTTTTCATCATTTTCCCTCAATAGTAACAAAAATTCTCTCATCAAAAAATTAATATTAAAATTGAAATAAATTCCACATTTCACCGTTGTTTAGGTTTTGCTTACCTTTCATTTTTAGTTCCTATTTGTTGGGTCGATCAATTTGGATTTGGCCCTTTTCTCCCTTTGATTTGGCCAATCCTTTGGATGTGGCTCCAATCTTATGCCCCCCTCCCATAATGCCTCCAAATAGTCTGTTGGCCCAAAACCACTACATTCTGGCCATCATCCCTTTTTGATGCCCGCGCATTTTTCCCCTTTGAAGAATTGCCTTCACTCCTCTTTTGCCAATATTTTCCCTTTTAGACAATTTGTTCCTTAATTTCATTCTACTTTCACTATTTTTCATAATTTTTAATAGAGTAGGCCAAAGTCGGTTTTATAAAAGGGTCGGCTTTAAACCCAGTTATGGTTAAAAAAATGTCGGTTTTCGGTTTTAGTTTCTCCTATTTTCAGGCTTAAAGGGCAAAAATATCTAATTTCGGTTTTAAATTTCATCAAGTTTCTGAAACCGAAACCGACTTTTTAGCCTACAATAAATTTTAACTCAAATTAATTTATTTGTTAAATTTCAACCCCTAAATCTTCACAATCAAATATGATGTTGATGTCTCATCTCCTCTTCTTTTAACCCAATTAAAAGAAGCCAAAAAAGATGAAGCGCAACTGGAACAGAATTGATGACTGGGGGAAATCAAAGCAAAGGAACAAGTGGTGCGTTGCGCGGCGCGCTCCCATCCCCTTTTGATTTTCCCTTTTCCCTGCCCACCCAAAAAAGGTTAATTACCCTTTTGATGCTTTCCCCCCGTCCGCAACTCAACTCAACAACTTTCCTAGCCCCCTTTTAGGGCCGACAGTCAAAAAAACATCATTAAAGTGGGGGCCGAAATTTCTCGGAAAGGGCAAAAGCGCTGCAAACAATGAAAAAGGGGGAATGGGGGATGGGCGAGACTGGGCCATCATCCATGAATGTTAGGGGTCACCCAAATTCCTTCTTCTTCCTCCTCTTCTGATGCAATCATTATGCCCTGCTACTGAATATTTTCTTATTCCACGTTCAACTTTTTCTTCCTTTGAACAAGTTTTTCCATAGGGA
Organism: Pratylenchus scribneri; assembly: GCA_030063045.1. Lineage (NCBI taxonomy): Eukaryota > Metazoa > Nematoda > Chromadorea > Rhabditida > Pratylenchidae > Pratylenchus > Pratylenchus scribneri. Next base: position 770,802 of record JAQSEB010000111.1, on the reverse strand, counting down.
ATATTCTCTTCATTCAAAAATAGCCTATTTTTTTGCTAATTTCAAATAATTTTCATCCGCCGTCTTTGATTCAAAACATAATCCCATCATCTTCCCTCTTTATAATGACTCTCTCTTCTGATTGTAAAATTGAATATTGAGCCCCGGCGGCATTATTTATATTCCTCCTAGTTTTTGGGCCAATGCCCCCATCCAACCTTTCCATCGAATGATGAATGGAATAAGTTTTGACCATTTACGACCTATTCCTGATGAACCGAATAATCCTTTTGCCCCTTATCCTTCGATTTTCATACCAATGAGCAAAATTTCCTCTCATTTCAATCCGCCATTTTCGTCCCCATTTTCAACAAAATTAATTGTCTTTTTTCCTTCTTTTGCCATTGAACCTAAAATTCGCCTTTTTTGGCGACATCAAAATGTATTCTCCTTTTGGAGGGTTGATATATTCGAAGGAATCCGCCATTGGCGCGAGTCCCAGCGGGAAAGTTTTTTTGGAACAAAGAAAAGAGAATGGATTAACCACTTAGAAAAGAAGAATATTCCAAATTGACTATAATTTCGAATAAAATTAAAATTAAAACAATTTCCCTTGGCGATTATTGTGATTTGTGAATTGATGATTGGGTCGCTATTTTCGAAGAATCTCCCCACTAACGATTTAACCCAAAATTTTGGATGAAATTGGAAAGGGGGAACTGATTGCGCAGATAACCCAGAAAATGAAGGGGAGAGGGTGTGCTCATCCTCAAACTCGCCCGTCGGTTTGTTGATTGCGCGAGAATCTCGAGGATTGGAATTGAAATGATGGAATTGGGATAAATCCCTGGCGGCGACATTCACAAATTTAAATTCATCCATTTTGGCATTCAAAATTTGCAACCCGATTTTGGAAATTGCCAGGACCTAATTTGCACTTTCATTCCCCCTTAATTTGTACGTCAATAATTGTGTCCAATTTTAATTAATTATTTCATTAATTTAATTATATTCTCTGATTAAAAAAGACAATTTTTCCAATTTCCTATTCATCTGAAAAATTATTCATTTTTTGGACCATTTTCGTGTTCAAAATGAAAAAAAAAATGTTGAATTCTTCGCGCACATGAGAATACAAAATTGCACATGAAATAATAAAGAGGCAAAATTGCAGAAAGTTGCCTTTATCCAATTTAACCCCCTTTTTTGATTTCTTAACAAAATTTGCGTGTCAGGGTTCGAATCGGTGGTTCCGAATCTGGGGTTTATAATTAAATTTTCAAATATACCATATTCTATGGATATTTCCAAGAATTAATCTCATTTTCTATTTACATTTATTAATTAATCTCCATTTTTAATTTAGATAAACAATTTTTAATTAAATTAAACGAATAATTCACCGGTCATATATTTATTCATTGAAAAGGTGATTTTGGAATAAATTCGGTGAATATTCATTTTTTTTCAATTTTTAGGCCACGAGCAAATTTTAACCAAAATATTGTCCAAATTTTGAACATCGCCTTAGAAAGCGTTGGGCGGCGCTCCGTCATCTTTCATCTTTAAAAAATAAATGGATCCACTGGGAGGCCAGGAATTGGAAGAACAATTGGCCTTCCTTCAACAAAATCCAATTGATGTACAAAATGCAAATGGTTTCATCTTTGATGAAAATGCAACCACAAATTTGGCAATGATGGCCCAAAATGGATGCCCAATTGACCAAAATGGAGAGAATAAAAATAATTTTGTTGAAAGGTAAAAAATTGGTTTATTCAGGGCATTTATTAAAAGGAAAAATACATATCTAATTCATAAGAAAGAAATGGGGAATTTTGCTATACTTCTTTTCTGCTGGAAGGAATTTACGATGGGCCTTTACGGTAAAGAAGAAGGGATAGTTATTGGTCCTCAAGGGACTTCATTTTCATTGCCCCCAATGAAAGATTTTATCCAATTGAGAGATTTTGCCATTTACCTAATGGAGAATAAATTTAAATTTATATTAGAAATATTTATTTAAATTAATAATCAATGTAATTTTAGTTTCAACAATTTTTCCGCCAATCATCATGTTGATCATCAACAAAATCAACAAATTGTTTTTCCTCAATGGAACAATGCCGAAATTCTGAAAGAACCAGTTAATGGTGAATTATTGGAACATCCTCAACAAAATGCCAACAACAACATTGTTGACCAAGCATCAACTCCAACAACAATTTTTGCTGGATATGATCCGCAACAATTACAGCAACAAGCAAATTGGCTTTGCCATCAATTCCAACAACAAATTAATGATCCGAATAAGGTGAAATGAATACATTTTAATTGACAAAATGTGAATTCATTTATGTATTTCCAGCCTTACCAACCGTACACAAATGCAACAAAATGCAAAAAATCTGGCAATCATATAAAAAGGCCAATGAATGGTGGATGATTAATTTTATTGCTAAATATTTTTATTTACTCTTTTTAGCCTTTATGGTTTGGTCAAGGGAGGAAAGGCAGAAAATTTGCAATGTTCAACCGGACAAACATAATGCCGAAATTAGCAAAGAATTGGGCCAACGTTGGAGGCGAATGTCCAAGGAAGAACGTCGCGAATATGAGGACAAGGCTGAAGAATTGCGGCAATTGCATGTTTTGGAATATCCCGAGTGAATTTACCCACAAAAATTAAACTTGAAATGTCATTGTTTTATTTTCAGCTATAAATATAGGCCTCGAAAAAAGATTAAAAAACCGCAGCCGTCGTCGACTGCTGAAGGAAAATTGAATGGAGTGAATGGAAATGGACAATCATCGCAGGCCAATAATAATAAAGGGACGGTTGGACAAAATAAAAGGTGTAAATAAATTGGGCAAAATTAATTAAAAATTCAATTTTATTTAAAGCAATCGATCCTCATCCAATGGTTCTTCATCTTCAAAAAATGTAACCCAATCGAAACAACAATCCCAGCAACTTTCATTTGGCCAATCTTCTTTGGTTGTTCAAACAAATTCCCAGCAAAATGATGGTCCAAAATATATCCATTTAAAATTTTACTTTAATTTTATTTAGTTTCATTTCCTTCTTCAAATTTGATGGCTCATCATCAACATTCAATAAAAGTTGATCATCAAGGAGTGCATTTGAAGAAAATTGAACCAACAAAAACATTTGAAGGGGAATGGAAAATGGGCGGAAAACAAACGGCGGCAAATCAAAGAAAGAGCAAAGAAAAGGAATGGAATCCGCAGGTGGGAAAAATTAAATCAAAAATCAAAATTTATTATTTTATAAAGGAAATAAAAGTGGAAGATCAGACGACAGAAATAAGTAATAAATGCACGGAAATGACTGGAACATTTGTTGGACAAAATAATAATAATAACTTATTGACCAAAAATGCGGGAATTCATTTTGCGGAACAACAATATTTGACACCAGAAATGCATCATTCTGTCGAATCCAATGCAAACAATCAACAACAAGAATTTCTGAAGCAATCGTAAACATTGCCTTTCATCATTAATTTATAATTTTAATGTCCAAATATTCCAGAATTGATGTTGCAAATTTGTATAATGCATCCTCACATTTGTTGGGCAATGTTGCCGCCATTCCAATTGATGCAATTCCGGCTGACGCTGCTTATTATGATCCACAACAACATGGTTCAAACCATCATCAATATCAATATGCTGCATTTCAAGTCATAAACCATAATTGCCATTTTGAAAAAAACTCCCCATATTTTAGCCTTTCCTAAATTGCTTTGCCTCTGCCGATGCATTCACTCCATTTATGGTTGACGGATTATTCAATTCAGTGTCAATGCCACATCATCAAATGGCGGCAATTGGAATGGATGGCAACGGCGATTATTCAACAATTGAATATCCAATTATGGTGAGTAAATTATTGAGAAAGATGAATTAATTAAATGCACAAGCGGAATTAATTTAATGCAAAACAGGCGGAATTAATTTGAGGCAAATAGGCGGAATTATTTGTATTTGAGGCAAAGAGGCCGAATTAAATTGGGGCAAATAGGCCGAATTAAATTGGGGCAAATAGGCCGAATTAAATCGGGGCAAATAGGCGGAATTATTTGGGGCAAAATAGGCAGAATTGGGGCAAATAGGCGGAATTATTTGGGGCAAAATAGGCTGAATTATTTGGGACAAACAGGCGGAATTATTTTGGGGCAAAACAGGCGGAATTATTTGGGGCAAATAGGCTGAATTATTTGGGGCAAACAGGCGGAATTATTTAGGGGCAAAACAGGCGGAATTATTTTGGAGCAAAACAGGCGGAATTATTTAGGGCAAATAGGCTGAATTATTTGGGGCAAATAGGCGGAATTATTTGGGGCAAAATAGGCTGAATTATTTGGAGCAAAATAGGCAGAATTATTTGGGGCAATAGCCATCCAATTATATAAATATTTAAATTTGTTTTTATATAGAACCCAGTGAATATGAATCCATTTTTTCCCATTGCTGCCGTTCATCATCCCAACAATGATGAACAACCACACCCAGCACAATCACAACCCTCCAACGTCAATTCCACCCAACAACATCAACAACAAATGCCCAGCAACTTTCATCCATACAATAATAATAATAATTTAAATCCATCCGATTGCCTTCCTGTCCAATCTTCTATCCCAAACGTCACCCCAAAAACAACTTCCCATCATCACCATCATCAATATTCCCGACATGCCAGTACATCTCAACAACATTCTTTGACTGATCAACTCGATGAAATTCGTTCAATATCAAGTGGATCAAATTTGTCCTCGTCCGGTTATAATTAGGGTTGCGCCCCCGTCCCCGCGGGGGTCACTCCCGACGGGGGCCCCCGCGGGGGTTTGAGTCTCACCCCCGTCCCACTCCCGAAGGTCCACCCCCGATCACTCCCGCCCCCCGAACCTCCACCCCCGCGGGGGTACGGGGGTGAACATACACCCCATATTATTGGATTTTTCAAGGAAAATGCAATATGAAAGGAAATTTTTAGCAGATTTTTGTAGGATTTTTAAATTTTCATTAAGAATTTTTCGCTGCGCGGCCATTTTTGGTTAATTTTTTCGCTGCGCGGCTCTTGATAATCTTCTGTTATGGATAATAGACCCCACAAAATCACTTTCTATGGTTAATTTAGGGTGCTAATCAAGAATCTGACATCCTTATAATCATATCATGCCATATTGAAGATTTATATAAGACTTTCCGGCAAAAAATGTCCGTCAAATTTTATTTGTTAAAGCAAATTTGGATGATGTGTAAGGTGAAAAAACAAAAACCAGCGAGGGACATTAGCATCTCGCCACCAATCTCATCGATTTTGACGAGCCTTATTAGCTCATCAGCCATTTAACCAATTTAAATGACCTAAAGTATATTTAATAGTCCCAAATCTTGGCTATCCAATGGTATAATGATCATCCAAAACTTCAAAACTTTGGCCAAGATGAGGCCAAAAATTTAGAAAAATTGTTTGTGTATCTAGGCATCTAGGGCCATTTTGGCAAAATCATTACAGTTTGTAAGTTCAATATATCATTGGATAGCCGATACTTAGGGCTATTAAATGCACTATATCATTTAATTTAAATTAGTAAATTGGCTGATGACTCATGAGCTAAGGCTCTTCAAATTCAAAATCACTGAGACGCTTGTGATCGAGACGCTAATGATAATGATCCCAACCGTGTGTAACTGGCACCAACAAATTCAAATGATCCAGAACAGGAAGAAATCGAAGAGGAGATTGAATGAATTATGAATTAAAATTTATTTGCGCTTATAATTTATTAAAATTTTAATAAATTTTTCTTCAGAAATTTTTTTTTTTTGAAAAATAAGACTTTTTAAAAAATTTTGGTCAACCCCGTACCCCCGCGGGGATCCCCGCGGGGGTCCCCGTCAAGGTCACCCCCGTCCCCGCCCCCGAAGGTGCCACCCCCGATCACCCCCGCCCCCGTCCAACTCGCCCCCGACCCTCGGGAGCGCAACCCTAGTTATAATTCATCCTCTGCCCATTCCCATACGGATTCACATGGCAATGAGCCACTGATCAATTCAACATGCACCACAACAAATTATTTTAAAGGGAATTTCAGGTGATTTATTAAGGGGGATTTTATATATATATTTTTTTTTATTTTAAGTCGAGATCATCCGCAGCAAATGCCACCAATTTCATTTGTTGGAGGCAACAATCAATCAAATAATCTCCAATTTGTTAGGCAGCAGATTCATCAACCAGAATTTGATCAAGCAGCCTTGGTCATGGGGTGGAATTCAAAAATTTCGTTTTCTTTTTAAAGAAAATGTTCCCCATTTATTCCACAGGAATTTCTATTCAACCATTTCCACCGGCACATTGAATGAGAATGAGCTTTGCGCGACTAACAATAATAATCATCATAATCATTTGGTGGATTGGGGCATGAACGAATGAATTTTCCATTGCATTCCAAATTTGATTATTTCCCCTATAATTTTCGATGATTTTTATTCATAATTCACAATTATATTTCTTTCAATCCATTGTTTGTTTTTTAATATAAATTCAGAATATTTCATATTGTAATTATTATACTTATTAGAGCGATGTTCATTTCGGCTATGGCCAGAATTGTAGAAATATTTTGAAGAGTAATTGATTATACCAAAACCCGTAATATCGGCCAAAACCCAAAATGTATTTGGTACTTCAACCAAAACTCTAATCTTTATTGGGTAAAACCGAAATCAACACAAACAAAAAGGCAGGGCATTTTTAAATTTATAATTCGGGGCTAAAATTGTAAAAATTCCGGTTTTTATTTATTGAATCAAAAAAAATTAAATCATAGTATAAATAAATAAAAGAATGAAATGTAGGTATATTAAAATATGCCAAAAGGAAAATGGAAGTTAACAACAAATATTGTTTGGTCAAAGATCATCAAAATGAGATTTGGATGGTTGGTTATGATTGGTTGATCAAAAAATTGAGTGATTATTGGACCCTGATTTTCAAAAGTGATTATGTGAAATGTATAACAGTGTTGCCGCGAGTCGCCAAAAAGTTCGAGTCGAGTTTCGAGTTCGAGTCGGCCAAAATTTTTCGAGTCGAGTTTCGAGTTTCGAGTCGCCAAAAACCTCGAGTTTCGGGTTTCGAGTTTCGAGTCTCGAGTCAAATAAAAAAAAAATTAATTTCACATAGAAAAATTTTTTTATCCAAATTTAAAGAAGAAAATGGAATTAAAATTTGCTTTCATATTCATAAATCAAAAATAAATAATAGCAGAAAAATATTGAGATTAAATAAATAGTTAATATTCGAAATTTGTTAATGGAAGATTTTCATGGATGAAAAGTAACTTCTCCAAATTTTCTGCACTTAAACGATTTCGCAAATCAGTCATAATTGCACCGGCCGTCGAAAAAAGCCGTTCTGATTCCTGCGAACCAACAGGCGCACAATTAAATTGTCTTAATTAATGTTAAAAAATATTTCATTTTATAAGGAGTGGTCCATATGTCCGTTGTAAAAGAAAGATGATTTTGCATGTTTAATTCATTTTAGACATATTCATACAATTTATTGTAAACATTTGGCAATTGTTTTTGAGTAAAATAAGTCCGCCCTCTTGAAATTTTATTTTATTTTAAATATTAAATAAAAAAAATACTTGAGCTTGTATTGTGGTGGTGCCAAAAAATTGATCAATCGTTTAAAACCTGTTTTTTCCGGAGTTCTTAATGGCATCAAATCAAGCGCTATCATTTCCATGATTAATTCATCCGTTCTTTGCGCTTTTGAACCACCCTCCCTCCATTGTGCTTCAATAATTATAAGATTGAAAGAAAATTTTTACTAAATAACAAACTAAATGTTTCAATAATTGTGGGCTGGCTGCCCGAATCAACACGACTTCGTTTTATTCCGAGATCAACTAAACCTGAAAAATGATACCAAAATTACAAATTTAATTATTTGAACCGGTTGAAGTTGATTCTGAGTTGGTCGGACAATTTGAAGTAGTGAAATTTGTTATTTTTGGCATTGTTGAGAGTGCTTTTTCTGCCAATTGCCTCTTTTTTTCCTTAGCTTTTACATATTGAGCATAAAGTTCTTTATGATGATTTTTTAAATGTCGATTCATATTTGTTGTTGATTTAGTTTTTTCTCGTTTTTGATTCCATTCGCAATTTTTACATTTGACAAAATCGTTGGTCAATTCAATAAAATAATGCCAAATCGAATCTTCTTCCGCCATTTTTACTATTCTGATAAAAAATTCATAATAATTCAGTATTAAAGTATAAATTTAATATGATTTATGACAAATAAAATGATAAATAAATAAAAATAAAAAAAATTGACGATTTTATTTAAAATAAATAATAAAATAAGGAAAATCCGTTCGATAAAAATTTAAAATTTTTAAATAAAAAGTGCCAAAAATTTCGAGTTTCGAATCGAGTCGATCGAAAATTCTTCGAGTCGAGTTTCGAGTTTCGAGTCGCCAAAAACCCCGAGTTTCGGGTTTCGAGTTTCGAGTAACTCGAGGCAACCCTGATGTATAATATGGTGAGAAAAAGTCATGCGAGAATTTGTTTGAAATTAAGTTGAGAAAAAGCAAAAAATATTGTTGATTAATAGATAAATAGTGAAATGTCATGTGTTTTTGTTCATTTTTCTGCATTTTGTTTTAGTATCCTCCGGCAAAATCGATCAAATCGCGCTCCAAAAAAAACATCAAAGCATCAACATAGGTTTATCTGAAAAATAAAATAATTTAAAATTTTACAATTTTTTATGCTGATTGATTAATTCAATTTCTATTCATCCCCTTAAAGATACTTTTTAGGTTATAGTTTCTAAGATTCAGGATCAGGAAGAAGTTTTTTGAATGATTAAAAATGGTAAAGGCTTTCTTTATTTTAGAATATCTAAAGGTCAAAAATTTTGGTACAAAAATTCGTAAAATGTCAATTTTGATCACTCTTAAACCAAAAAATTGTTGGCACTATATGGATTTATGGACTTTTCGAAAACCAAATTGTTTATAAAAATGGCAAAAATTTAAAAAATTTTCTTAACCGACCTTTCCCTTCGCCGCCCATTTCCTCCTCTTCCATAATCTCGCTCTTCACATTCACAAGTGGAATTCGCTGTCCCTTTCGGCCAATTCCAATAGGGCCAAATCCTCCTTTTCCTCCAGCCGTTTCATTTTCTTTGTCGATGGAAATGCGTCGAACCTGAAGCACCAAAATGTCTTCATCCTCGTCAATTCGTGACTGAAAATTTAAAAGTAAATTATTTCGTGATTTTATTTATCAATAAAAATTTAAGAAATGTAAAACTATCAAAAACACGATTTGAATTGCCTGATCGAATTTTGCACATTAATAATTAGATTAACCGAATTTTCAAGTGAATAATTAATATCTTTTATAGCTTTTTGACCGAGATAAATAAACTAAAGAAAAATTTAGAGGAATTTGCAAAAAGGTAAAAATATCCAAAACAAATAATTCATTTAGAGATGCCTGAGAGGAGGGGAGGAGGTAATCCAAAAATATCGAATAACCCAAATGAATATAATGACAAATAAAACGACTTACATTTTGTGGGTTCTCTTCCATAAAGGAGGATGATTTTGCCGACTTCTGATGATCCTCTTCTCCCTCTTTTTGTTGCTGCTCATCACCACTTTCATCCAACAATGCGTCTTGGTCTATTCCGTTCAAATTTACCGGTGGACCGCTCAAAAGTTCATCAATGTTTTGGCCATTATCAATGTTGTTGGCTTCTGGTGAATCTGTTAAAAATAAATGATTTAATAAGGGGAAAAATTTATGGGAATATTTAATTTGTCAAAAAAAGTATGAAAATATCGGAGATTTTAAAGGTTCAAAATTTAATTTCGATCCTAAACCTTATATCCAATCGAAAAATCGATAGATCTCTTTTCCATGGGCTTAATTTTGATAAGTTAAATCAATACTATAATTTTGCTTCGAAAAAGGAACGGTTCATCAGTTTAATAATCAATAACTTTCTTGACAAATATATATCATTTAATATGTTTTGATCAATTCTAATGGTTGGGGTTTAAAATAAAAATCACTGTAAATGTTTGACATTTTAGTGTTTTTTTTTGCCTAAATTAAATATTTTATTAAAACCAACCAATTTGTTCATCGCCGGTGGTGGCCTCTCCTTCTTGTTTATTGCTTTCCACTTCCGGCTGTTGTTGTTTAGGGACCAATTCACCACTATCCAAAAATTCATATGGCCAATCATATTCATCAATATCAATTTCATAGTCCTCTTCTTCCTCTTCCTTCTTTGATTTTTCTTCATCTTCGCCTGCTGCCTCAATTTCCATTGGCTCTTCCCCTCTTCCTCCTCCTCCTTCGATGCCATCCTCATCCGTGTATTCGCTCAATTCCCCTTCCTCCAATTCATCCGACGATTTTCGTGCCACTTTTCGGGCAGTGGACAAATGTTTTTTGTATGCATTTTTGTTGGATTTGGCCGATGGAGTTGAGAAGAATGAACTGCTGTGCCCTCCATTCCCATTGCTGCCCCCATCTGAGGAATCGTCGATGAGAATGATCTACAAAAATGATAATTAATTGGTGTAAATTTGTAATATTCAAAATTCGAAATAAATCCATTTTTGGATTATTTTTAAATATTGTGAAAAAAGAATTTGGGAATATTTTGGTAAACATTTACAAATGTGACCTAATCTATGGTAAATTTAGGCCATTTGTTTTACAAAAATTGGCGTAATTTGTTGGGCTAAATTGAGGCCAAATTTGTGATTATGGAATTCCCAAATGCTTTTCTATAGTTTATAAATTATTTTTTATGTTTATCTTCGGGACTTATTGACAGCTGGTCTCTTTTCCCTAGTTCCCTTTTCTCTATGGATTTTCAGTAAAGAAAATACCTAATTAAGGGAAAATTATTTGTTTTTAAATTTTTGGCATATATTTAATTTTTTTCATAATTAATTTGTTGCTAAACTCACATCCGGTTCCAGTCCTTTTGTCGCCATTTGCCTCTTTTTGTTTCCTCCTCTCTTTGCATTGTTCAACAAATTAGGAAACATGAAACTGCATAAATTGGCAGGAGGGGCAAAAGAAGCAGAAGAATGGCCAGAAGAGAAGGAAGTATCCGAAGAAAATGCCATTGAGAATGGTTGCAAAGGATTAATTTGATTGAGTGGTTGGGGACGAGTTCGGCGGGATGATTGATTCTCAAGCCATTGCGGTGCCGGTGAAGGAGTGCGCAAATAACGGTGATGTTGACGACGATCTTGGCGCATTCGTTCCTGAATAGCGATAAAATTAGTTAAAAATTTCTTATTTTTTATAAATTTTAGGGAATATTTTAATTTGATTTTGTTGTAAAATTTTGGTCAATAGATGATTTTTTTTTGCCATAAAATAGTTCCCTAATTCCAATAAAATTGTCGCAAATAAATTTATCATTAAATCCAAAATCAAGGAATTTAAAATATTACTTTAAATTGTCTCACCTTTGTCAAACCCAATCCAATGACCATTGGGGCTCGCTCAATTCTCGATTTGATGTCGCTATGATTGGCACGACGGTTATCATCATAATCAATGTAATGGCCATTTTTGTTGGAAATCTTAAAAAATTTTTTTTATTAAGTTTTAAAATTTATTTATTTTTTTTTTTAAATTTTAGGTGGAATTAATTTAATGCACATTTTTGTAAAAATTTACGATTCAAAAGTTGAATTTAATTCGAAAATTAAAATTTATTCGGTCAGAGGTAAATTAAATAAAATTAAATATCCAAAAATAAATTGAATGATCGTTTGGGGGATATATGTGTCCACGGGGATATTCCATAATTATTCATCCAAATTCAAAAATAAATTCCATATTGAATGTCCCAAATTGTTTCAATTTCTTCTTTTTTGTTCCAATTTCAACCAGAATTTGTTTGCTTTCGGCCCGGGCCCTAGAGGGGAGAAAGGGAGTTTTTTTAATCATTTAAAACCATTTTATTTGACATTTTTGTACCATAAAAATAGGAGAATATGGGAATTTGTACTATCAAAATGTTTTTTCCAATGGTAATTTTAAATTATAGAGTAGTTAAAAAAAGACAAATTTGGAAAATTTTAAAACCTAGCAGCAGAAAATAGCTAAGAAAATTGTGATTTTTGCTTAAAAAATTTATCATATAATTTTTGATTAATAAAAATAACCCACTCGGCGATGTGAAGAAGAGCTGCTCATCGGGAATGGACCATACATTTCATCGTCCTCATCGCTTGAAGAATGTCGATCGCGTTGACGGCCACGGCCACTATCGTTGGAATTTGAGGAACTGCCACTGCTACGGCCACTGTTGTTCCGAACTGCGCTTGGTGAAGTCTCATTGCGTGGAGAGTGGTGGCGGCGATGATGGTGGTCACGGCTACGGCTGCGGATCAAATTTGAACGGGAGCGGTGCGAAGGACGATCGTAGGGTTTGCCAATGGATGAACGGCGATTACGGATCCAATCGGTGTCCGGCTTCCCATCACAATCCAGCAAGTCAACGTCGGTGTTGCGATGGATGCGTTCGAAGAAACGACGAGAGCCGATCTGTGAAGATTGATGGGAATAAATTTGGAATTTTTATTTGGATATTTAATTTTCGGGAAAATCTTACTAGAATTCACTTAGGCATAGGCCCTCTCCAAAACCATAATACATAATGTAGATCGAAAAGCATATAATTTTGTACGTTCTTGGTTCAAATTTCAAAATTTATATTTTTCTGTCGGGACCAACTATAAATGGAAACCTTGAAAGCTCACCTCATCAATGTGTTCAATTCCTGCGCGGTCCAGAAAACCGATTCGCCCTTTTTTGACTGCGTCCTTTAAAAAATGAATTAAATAGATCTTGTGGTTCAATAAATTTACCACGAAGGCTTGGGAGTCGCGGAATGTTGAAAAATCGATAATGATGTCGCCGGTCAAGTGGCCAGCACCACGCCATGCTTCCAGAGTCTCAATGAATTTGATCTGGAGATTGAATTATAGGTTTATATTTTGTTTTTAATTCCAACTAACCCATCCAAATTGGTTGCCCAGACGATTTTTCAGTTCTTTGCCCCCAATCAATGGCATATCCCAAATATAGACCTTAAAATATTGAATGTTTTGGCATTTTTAATTTAAGAATCTTTTACCAAATGTCGGCTGCGCACATCCAAATGTGGCGGTGATCCACGATGATTGTATCGACTCATTTTCGTGTTGTTGTTGTTATTCAGAGTTATATTGTTTTAGTTTTTATCTGGTTTTACTAAAAAAAATGTTATTTCAATTAAATGAATAAACATGAAAATGGGGGAGTGTCCTATTACTATTAGCATTGAATCATATCAATCAATAAGTTTAGAGTAAGTTTAGCTAGATGTTAGCTCGGCGCGTTTTTTGTTTCAATTTTTCAAAATTTTTACGCGGGTTAAACTAAAAAAGCAATGATGATTTCAGCAGAGTTAGCATTTTGGAAAATATTTAACAAAAACTATCCTCCTACCCGAGTAATTTTAATTTTTCATTTAAAGTGTGGATGTGGATAGAAGTGTGTATTTATTTTTATTATTAGCTAGATGCAATTGCAATGGAGAAAATATTATTTTGCCGAAAGATTTAAATGGTTTTGCCGAAAGAATGCATTATTTTGCCGAAACTAAATAATAACATTATTTTGCCGAAAGATTTAAATGATTTTGCCGAAAAAATGCATTATTTTGCCGAAACTAAATAAAAATATTATTTTGCCGAAAAAGTGCATTATTTTGCCGAAACTAAATAAAAACTGATTTAAATTTACACAAATTCAGATATTACCAATTAATTTACATTATTTAAATTTTAGAGGGCTGGATTTGCTGATTGTAATGGGCGCTTCCACTCCACCTTCATTGCCATTAGCAAGAATGAAAATGCAAGGGCCTACGAGGATTTTTTCAATTCATTGCTGCAAATGAAGATGGACCAATTTACCAACCGGAAGTGATTATGGCCGACGCGGATCGAAGCATCACAGCAGGTAAATTTTACCATAAAAATATTTTTTAAAATTTTTTTAAGCGTCGAAAAATGTCTGGCCACAGAGTCTGAGGGCCAGTTGCTTTTTCCATATGATGAAAAACCAAAAGAACAAAATGAAAAAGGGCCGTCTCGAACAATTTTGGCCGATGATTCAATCAGAATTGCACATTCTGGCACAGGTTTTTTTAAATGTCTAATTAAATGTAATTAATTTTTTAAGGCCACAACATATCGCGAATTCATCAAGGCCGCCCAACAAGTCGAAAGGGAATGGTTGGCCAGATTCAGAAACGATGTGGAAATGCAGCAAATCCTTGGAACCTTTGTGCAGGAATACATCAATGAAGAGGCAAATGCGGGTTGGTGGGCTGGATTTTGTGCGGAAGGGCCAAGGACGAACAATGCACTTGAATCATCAAATAAGCAGCTGAAGGCAAGATGGACTGAATGGAAAAGGCAGCCATTGCGAAAGTTTTTGGCAACGGCGGCAGATCATGTGAACCTTTCCAGCATGGCACGAGAATTACAGGTTAATAAATTAAAAGAAAAATAAATTTAAAAAAATTTATGAAGAACCCAGCACAGCGACCATCAATTGGGAATGATCTGTATAAGGCCGCTTGGGAATTGAAAAAGGAAGGACGATTGACCATCGTTCAGCAGAATGAGCAAAATTTCGTCCACACAGTGATCATACCATCTGCAGCTGGGAAAGAAGAATTTGCAGGGCCTGAAGCTGTGCAAAAATTGATCGATTCATTCACCCTCTTCGGATCGGATGCAGAATTTGAAAATTGGGATCAGTACAAGCGGCTTCGTTCACAATTCCACATCATCAGACGTTGTCCAAATTGGCAAGGTTAGAAACAATTTTTTACAAAATATATTAAATTTTAAAGACTTCTTCATGTGCAATTGTTATACGGCTGCCAACGGGAGGCCTTGCAAGCACAGCGTATTTGCGATGTGTATGCCCCAAGTGCATTTGAAGGAATATCCACCGGAAGTGACTTCCCAACAACTTACTCCAAACCGAAAAAGAGGCCGCCCAAAGAAAGTGGGAACAGCATTGAATTTAAATTAAATTGATATTTTATTTCACTCTATATTTCGTGCTCCAATAACATTTTATTTCCAGTCATTTTATTATTTATTATTTTGCTCAAAAACACAATTGAATCTTGATTTTATTGTTGCCAAATATTTTAAATGGATAAAGATTTTCTGATTATATGCAAATCGGCCGAGTAAATTCATGTACAACCACATCCCTCTTCAATTTGAAACATTAAATAGCAAAAATTAATAATTTTTCATTTTAAATCAATTTAAACCATTCTATTCTAGAAATTTTCATTGAATTTAATTGACTTTATCAGCTTTTATTTAGTTTCGGCAAAATAATGCACTTTTTCGGCAAAATAATATTTTTATTTAGTTTCGGCAAAATAATGCATTTTTTCGGCAAAATCATTTAAATCTTTCGGCAAAATAATGTTATTATTTAGTTTCGGCAAAATAATGCATTCTTTCGGCAAAACCATTTAAATCTTTCGGCAAAATAATTGGCTCCCAATTGCAATGACATAACCCAAATTGTTAAGTAGAATTATTTATGAATGATGAATGGAAATGGAAATGAAATGATTTATGATTATGAATGATGATTGAGATTTGAGAGTGAGGGTGACATATAAATATGAAATGAATGTGGTGGAGTATGGTGTTGATGAAATGTGACGTTTTTAATCTCTTCGCATTGCAATCAAACTTATTAAAAGAATTAATTTGACTTTTTTTTTGACGTGAAATGGAATGATGGGTGAAGTAAAAATACTAAATTGAGATGAGACATGAACATGAGACTTGAATTGAATGCGAAGAGAAGTTCTATCTTCTATATGCGCTTGAAAATGAAAGTGCACAGCAAATGTGCTTGCTTTGCTACCAACGTGTTGAAAAATGAATATTGATGATTTGCTAGTTTTACCCTTTTACGTTAATAAATTTATGTTTTAAACTTAATTTAAGTCAAATGAACTGATTCCGAAAACATCACGGTCTTTTGTTTTAATCCCTGTAATAAATAAGCCGAAAACTGGTTTGGATTTCAACGATCATTTTGGTGATTCGACATTTGCGACGGGAACATTTGCGCCGCCGACATTTGCGCCGGAACTTTTGCGACGCCGACTTTTGCGCCGTCGACTTTTGCGCCGGAGCATTTGCGCCGCCGACATTTGCGACGCAGACTTTTGCGACGCCTACTTTTGCGCCGCCCACAGAAATACGAATTATTGTTTATTAAAAAAATTATCGGACCGAATTATTACTCATATCATTAACTAATAAAAGGGTGAATAATTTTCTATTTCCAAGAGATGGACATCATACAAATTAAGCAATACTTAACTAACGAAAAAGGAATCAATAGAATTCATCAACAGAATCCTAATGCGCGCAATGGTTCAATATGGCTGGCTCATCCTCAGGCATTACGATATCGTTTAACAACAATGGGATTGGATTATTGAGTTTATTGATGCTGGGATTTTTATATAACATTTATTTAACAATTTTATTTATTCATTTGGTTAATATTTTAATTTTGATAGTTAATAATCTTAACTTGGATTTATTTTACATCGTTTTGCAAAATCTAATCGTATTTCTAGAGGCGGCGCAAAAGTAGGCGTCGCAAAAGTCTGCGTCGCAAATGTCGTCGGCGCAAATGCTCCGGCGCAAAAGTCGACGGCGTAAAAGTCGGAGTCGCAAATGTCGGCGGCGCAAGTGTCGGCGGCGCAAATGCTCCGGCGCAAATGTCGGCTAACCATCATTTTCGGCGAAGCCTGCTGAAAATGAAAAAATAAAAACTCGCAGCACCGTACTTGCATTTTTTTTTTGATGACATTAGATCCTAAAGTAGTCTGAAAAAATACGCAGTGTTATCACTTATAAAGAAAAAGAGTGTTTTTTTATTGATCGAGCGACGAGCGATTGATCGCAATTTATTGGTTCTTCGGTAAAATGTTTCTTAATTGGAAGCGGATTTGTTTAATTACTTATTGATTGATATGATTAGATAGGATAGAATGTAGGAACACAAACGCATGCCTAATATTACCTATACGCTATACCTACCCACCTATTAGTATGGTGTTTTTTCTGGAAAGATGGGTCTTTATGAGCAAAATTTACATAATGGGGAATAAATTAATGTGAAAGCTACATATTAATAAAAAAAAATGTAAATGGAATGGGGGAAAATTTACTCGCATCCTGCAACTGCAACAGAAAAGTAATTCAGCGGGAAGTCGCTTGGCCTAGGCCTACCTATACTCCATTGACGGATAGCACACAAATGGCAAAGATCAATTTGAAGATAATAAAAAAAATGGAAAATCGGGGTCTTTGGTTGTTTCGCATCCAAAAAATGGGTAAAAAGTGGAGTGGACATTGGAAATTGGAATGGAGTATTCTCCTATTCACCACTTAGTAAGTTCGCATTTGCTTAAGGCAAAATTGGGGAACTTTGGGTTTAGATGATTTAAATATTTTCTTCTCTGCCTAAAATACATTGTTTTTCATGTGGGAATCCAATCCAAGTCCAAGTAAAATAGAGTTTAAAGCAAAACTATTTTATTGGAAAAAAAAAGAAATTTTTAATAAATTATTCTAGATTAAAGTAAAAAAATAAAAATGCAACAGAGCGCCTCAATCAAAGAGCTCCTACCAGTTCTCAAAAAATCGCTTCGCAAAGGGGATTGTGGCAAAATTGGTGTCATTGGAGGTTCAGCAGAATATACAGGTTGTTGCCGAATTAAAAGCATTCAAATAATCAGAATTTTAGGTGCACCATATTTTTCGGCGATCACTCCAATGAAGATTGGCGCTGATCTCACATTTGTCTATACACATCCGGCCGCAGCCCCCGTCATCAAAGGCTACAGTCCCGAACTCATTGTGAGAGGCATTTTATTTAGTTAATTTAAAACCAATAAAATTTAGGTCTATCCGAATCAAGATTTCGAGGCGAATCGGCAAAGCATTGAAAAATTGGATGCGCTGGTTTTCGGTCCTGGACTGGGTCGTGAAGAACATACAGTGGAATTACTGCATAAAGTCATTGAATTTGCCAAAAAGACTCCAACGGTTTTAATTCGGAATTTGATGAATAATTTAGAGTGAATTTTTGAAGATTTGTGTGGTCATTGATGCCGATGGACTTTTCTACATCAAAGATTCTTTCAAACAATTGGCTGAATGCACCAATAATTTGGTGATCACTCCAAATCATAGAGGTTTCCATTTTCCAAATTCCATTTAATCCTTTATAATTTTCAATTTAAATTCAATAGAATTCGCCCGTCTTTTTGAGCATGTTTTTCCCGGGAAGAAAGTTGAAGAGAAACATTTGGGTGATCAAACAAAGCAATTGGCCGCAAAATTGGGCGTTGTGGTTGTGCGAAAAGGGGAGACGGATATGATCAGTGATGGCCATAATTTGGAGATTTGCGGCAGTGAAACATCGCTGAGACGGTGCGGTGGACAAGGTTATTTACTTACTAAGTTGATTTATTAGAAAAATATTTAAGGCGACATTCTCAGTGGTGCCATCGCACTTTTTGCCTATTGGGCCAAGCGGAAGGGAAGTATTGGCGAAGAGAAAATTGGCAAAAAACCGCAACAAAATGAAGGAGAACAACAACCGCCGGCCAGTTCACAGCCATATTCCGCAAAACATTTAATGGATGGAGCATTGGCCGCATCCCAATTGATTCGACGCACTTCACTTGAGACATATCGAGTATTAATTAAATATTTAAATAATTAAAATAAAATTGATTTGCAGCGAATTGGCCGTTCAATGACTGCAGCGGATATTGTGGCCAGCATTCCGGCGGTCATTCAGGAAATTGATTGGACTCAACCCGGCACATCAATGTTCATTGTTTGAATAAATGAAGAAGAAATTTGACCATATTTTAATGGCCTTATCAAATGTCCCAAAAATTATATTAATTTAGATAAATTATTTGAATAAATTTTATTTATTGATTGATTTTATTTCATTCTCAATTAATTCAATTGTTTGGAATATTTTCCACTAATTTAATTCACATTAAATTTAAATTAAAAATAATAAGTAATAAAGTATAAAATGGAAAAGCAAGAAATAAGTCGAAAACGAAAAAGGCAACAAATTAATGAGGAAAAAGGAAGGAATGAAATTCCGGCTGAAGAGAAAATGGTCAAAACCAGGAATGGTAAAGCGATGGATTATTTCAAGTTTATTTAATTTATTCTCCAAATAATTGATATTAATTTATTTTGAAGTGTGCATTTTTGTGAGGAAAAATTGGAGGATGAATTGCTGGTGAAATTGCTCCAAAATGGGCCAAAATATGCACAAAGAGAATCAATGGAATTGCCAAATGGGCTGAAGCAATATTATGGAGAGGAGGGAATATTCACAAAATGGGGTCATCCAAATTCGACGGTTTTAATACCAAATTTAATTTTACCTTTTATCTTGTCCAAAAAGTTTGACCCAACCAATTCGGAATTTGGCCTCGATGATGGAATCATTTTCAAACGTCTTCTTCGCCTTTATCGTCAACTTTTACCGACAAATGAAATTGAAGAAAATGAAGGCCTTTACCAATTTATGGGACGCTATATGGATATTTGTTGTGCGACTCGAAGAAATTACACAGTAAATCGGGAAATATTTATAATGGTGAAAAAATCTATTGAAAATGACGAAAAGACTATAGCGGTTTCGGTTCAATACATACATGGGCAAGGGGGGGGGGGGGATCACTTGGACCATTGCGAAGTGCGAAGTGGGGGGAGGGTCCAAAAAAATTTTTTTGCGAAGTCCCTTTTTTTGTATTTTGCGCCGCAGGCGAAAATTTTGGTCAAAAATTGCCGCGCAATGGCTAAAAATTGACTTCGCAAGGGAAAATTTGGCCAAAAATAGCCGTGCAGCGAAAAATTTTGGTCGAAATTGCCTCTGCGACTTCGCACCCCCTACCCCTAACACCCACTTCGCACCTTCATCACCCCCCACCTGCGAAGTCCCCCCCCCCCCCCCCCCCCCCGGTACCCGCCCCCGATTGCGGCGTGGTGGGGGGGGGGGGGGATGACCCCCCCCCCTTGCCCATCTGTGGTTCAATAGTTTATTATAGGCCACCAAAACCACTACCCAATCAATTCTTCTCTTTGAGATACATCATTTGATAATGATTCGGTATGGATTTAACCAATTTTAACTTAGTTTTGAACCAAAAACTTAGATGATTTAAACGGTTTTTAATACTTTGAAAAAACCATGGCAAATTATGTTACAAACAAGTCTTGATGAGCTCTTTCGGTGGGTATAGGTTTAGGACTCTATGGCAAACCACTGAAGACTGAACCGTTATAATCTTTTCACGATCTTTATATTTTTTTTTATCAAATTAATAACATCCAAAATTAATTAAATTAATTTTGCCATATTTCAGCCTCTAATTTGTTTGCATTCCCTCAATCACATAATGCGAACCCGAAATTTGATCATTTCCAACAAGCAAAAATTACAAAAAGCAAAAGAAGAGGTTTTCCCTATAATTTAATTAAAATTTTAATTTTCGTAAAGAATAAAATCATCGGGGATGATTTAATTGAGCAATGCCGTGATCAGGGATTGGCCAGACCAAAAGTGCTTTTCCTTTGCCCATTCCGAAAGAATTGCCACAAATTGGTGGAAACAATGCTCAAATTGATGTTCGGCAAAGGGGAGGATGGTGGGAAAAAGCCATTTGTGCAAAATTGGCAAAAATTTGAAGCGGAATTTGGCGATGAGGATGGAAATTTTGTGAATGAGAAGAGAGAAGTGGCCAAAGAATATAAAGTTGGAATATTTAAATTATTTATTTATAACGTTTATTGAAGGAATTGATGAATGGAAATGTGGACGATTGTTTTCGGCTGGGCATTGGATTGGCCAAAAAATGCTTAAAATTGTTCACACCTTTGGATGAGGTTTCAAATCATCAAAATTAATTTAAAAATTCACCAAAAAATCGTTTAAAAATGTCAAAGAATATTGAAAAGATTTTAACAGTTCAAAAATTTATTCTAGACCGTAGACCGATAAATCAATCGGAAGATGGTAGATCATGTGAAAAAGACGCATCATTTGAATATATTTTGATTTGGTATTAATCAATTTTAACATAGTTTTGAATCTAAAACCATAAAAAATGGTTAAAACCGTTTAAAAATCAATTAATTTTGTTTTTGCTATTATACGGTTTGGATGTCTAAGATAAGCTTCTGAACCGTAAACCGTTCAAACTTTTAGGCATTTTCTATTCTTTCGACAATTTTTCAATGTTTTTTTTCGAAAAATTAAATAATCTAAATTAAAAAATAATTTTAAACATTTTTCAGTCGGATATTTTGATTTGTTCTCCTCTTGGCCTAAAAATGTTGATTGACGAGAATGAAGAGGAAAGCGAGAAAAGTGGAAGGAAAAAGCGGGAAATGGAAGAAAGTGGTGGGCCAAATGACTTTTTGGCCTCCATTGAAATTCTCATCATCGAAAGGGTTTAATTAAATTAAATTAAATTTATTCATTTAATTAAATTTATTTTAGGCTGATGTTCTTTTAATGCAAAATTGGGAACATTTGATGACAATTTTGGGCATAACAAATTCACAAATCCCCGCCAAAATTCGAACGGACATAACCCGAGTCCGGCATTGGTCTCTACGGCCGGGATTGGCCAAACATTTTCGGCAAACCATTCTTCTCTCGCCAATCAATTTTGTTGAAATGCATTCAATGTAAATTCATTTTAATTATTATCAATTTAATTTATTTTCATTGCAGTTTTGCCCAATATTGTGCCAATTTTGCTGGTCTTCTCAATTTACAACAAAATTTGGAGCAGCCATTTCCAATCAAAAAAGTAAAATCAAAAAAAATTTTTCAAAAACTTGAAAACGGCAAAAAGGTTTTAACGGTTCAATGGTTTGTCTTCTAAGACTATCCAAACCATATAATCAATCGATTGAACTAGTCGAAACGCTTCGTTTGATAATGTTTTGGCTTATGAGTTTAATCAATTTTAAATTAGTTTTGAACCAAAAACCTGAAGATGGTTTTTAAACCTTTAATTTTTGATCAAAGCATGCCATATTTATATTTACCATTTCGTGCGCTTTGATGAGATCTATTAATTGGGTAGGGGGGTAGGTTTGGATAGACAAGGATAAACCATTGAACCGGTTTAATCTTTTCGCCATTTTCAATGTTTTTTTCGATAAATTAAATTCCATAATACATATTTTTCTTCAATTTAAGATTTGCTGTCCTTCCCATCAAGAATTTCATCGATTTGAGGCTCAATCTCCCGTGGAACAGGCCCAAAATCGATTCAAATATTTTGTTGAAAAACTTCTCCCAAAATGTTTGTGAATTTTAAAATTTTTGTGGAAATTTAATATTTTAAAATTTTTGTGTAAATTTATATTTTTTTTAAATTTTATATTTTTAAAGTTTTTATTTTTAGGCCCCCAAGGGACGATGATTTTCATTTCCTCCTATTTTGATTTTATTCGAATTCGAAATTATTTAAAACGACAAAATGAAGGATTTTTGCAATTGGATGAATATTCGGAGGCGGGGAGGGTGGCCAAAGCCAGGCAAATGTTCGTCCAAGGCCAAAGGCGAATAATGTTAATCACTGAAAGGTACAAAAATCAATTAAAATTATTTAAAATTTTAATTTTTAAGATTTCATTTTTTCTTTCGCTACCGCATCAAAGGCGTTCATTCTTTGCTTTTCTATCAGCCACCAGTCAACCCTGAATTTTATCCGGAATTGGTGGACATGGCCGCCACCTTAGGCCAATCGGAAGAGGCAAAATTAAATCCAAAAATTTTATTTAATTTTGATTTTTTTTCCAGAGATTTCCCAGCCAAATGCTTTTTTGCCGTTTTGACATTCTCCGATTGGAAAATATTTTTGGCAAGACGGCGACAACGGCACTTTTGGAGGGAAATGTCGAACAAACATTGATGGCAAATTAAAAAATTAATCATTTTATTGTTATTTTTTTAAATAAATCAAAGAACAAAGATTACTTGTTTAATTATGAAATTTAGTTTTTATGGATAAATTCACATTTCCCATTCTCTTAAGGGCGTATTGTTTATATTTGATAAAATATATTACAATAGCAAAACAGGCGGAATTATTTAGCGGCAAAACAGGCGGAATTATATTGGGGCAAAACAGGCGGAATTATTTAGTGCAAAACAGGCGGAATTATTTAGTGCAAATAGGCGAAATTATTTAGTGCAAATATGCGGAATTATTTAGTGCAAATAGGCGGAATTATTTAGTGCAAATAGGCGGAATTATTTAGTGCAAAACAGGCGGAATTATTTAGTGCAAATAGGCGGAATTATTTAGTGCAAATAGGCGGAATTATTTAGTGCAAATAGGCGGAATTATTTAGTGCAAAACAGGCGGAATTATTTAGTGCAAATAGGCGGGAATTATTTAGTGCAAATAGGCGGAATTATTTAGTGCAAAACAGGCGGAATTATTTAGTGCAAATAGGCGGAATTATTTAGTGCAAATAGGCGGAATTATTTAGTGCAAAACAGGCGGAATTATTTAGTGCAAATAGGCGGAATTATTTAGTGCAAAACAGGCGGAATTATTTAGTGCAAATAGGCGGAATTATTTAGTGCAAAATAGGCGGAATTATTTAGTGCAAAATAGGCGGAATTATTTTGTGCAAATAGGCGGAATTATTTAGTGCAAAATAGGCGGAATTATTTTGTGCAAAACAGGCGGAATTATTTAGTGCAAAACAGGCGGAATTATTTACTGCAAAACAGGCGGAATTATTTACTGCAAAACAGGCGGAATTATTTAGTGCAAAACAGGCGGAATTATTTAGTGCAAAACAGGCGGAATTATTTACTGCAAAACAGGCGGAATTATTTTAGTGCTAATATGTTTACTTTATACTAGAAATATAGAATAAATTACTTTTTGAATGTAATCCAACAATCAAATTAAAGGAAAATTATAAATAGCATTGAACATAATTATTTTCGCATCTCTTTCTTTAAAAAATGAAAAAAGCGGTTTACTATTTTATTCATTAACAATGATTTATTGCTGGGAAAATATTTAAAAATGAATTTCGCCGATTTGATCAACTAATTTTCCAATGCGGATTAATTAACCCAACTGCCCATCTTTTTTTTTTGATAAAAAATTATCGTCACCAAAAGAAGGAAGGGAGAAAAAAGGAAATGAAAAATCGTGGGAAAATATTTGGCTGACTTTTTGGCAGGAAATTGGGCAACTCAACTCATCAGTCATCAGACAATAGAAGGTCAATTACCGGATGGACAATTTGGAATTAAAAAATATAAATTTTAATACAATTTCAAAATTAATAAATTCTTAATCAAAATACAGAATAAAAAAATCCAATGTAATATTTTACAGTAATCCAGCAGCAAAATGCTGGTTTTTTACTTGATAATTAATTTTTTATTCGGCCCGCTAATTCCACAGCAAATAAGGCAGCCGCCACCACCAAAAGTTGTACTTTTTCCCATCGGCAAATAATATTCAAACCGCAATTAGCAATAATTGTTTGGTTTAGGGTAGCAAAGGGAATGGCAGGGGAAAAATGGGTTGGAAATAAGGTGGGGGTGGGGCACGCCAAATTGGGGAGGACGATCGGCGAAGGAAGCAAAAAATAAATAAATAAATTCGGGGTAAGCGGCAACCGACCAAACAAAATGAAAGGACAAGGAAATTGAGGAGAACAAATTGAGAATTATGGCAGCTGCGCATTTTTGTAGACCGCGCATTCCTATTCATCTCATTGGCTGCTGGCTGATTGAAAGAGAAGCCAGTTATTAGTTACTAGATTTATTTCTAAATTTTATTATTGTTTGAAAAGTTTAAGTTAATACGAAAACGATTTTAACAAAGATTCCAAATTCCAATCCAACAAATAAGAATATTCAATTTTTCCCGTGGGAATTACAATATTTTTTTTTTAAATTACCCATACAGTAGCCTTAAAAATTCTGATTTTTCCCTAAGGCAATTTTAAAATGACAATGTCTCCGGCAGAGGAATTGCCAACTTTAAATTCATCATCATCGCCAATATTGCCACATTTTCTCCAACAAAATTTGATGCCATTCTATTGCCAATTTACTCATCTAATGGGACAGGTAGACATGAAATAAATTTCTATTCAATTTTAATTTCAATTCAATTCAATGAAAAAATCTAATTTCAAAATTAATTAATTTCCTGCAAATGTTTTTTAATTGCCAATTTTGCGCGTGCCAATTTGTAAACATTTTTTCCTCCTCCTGCTGCGATTCCTATCCGTTTTTCCTTCATCACAAATATTTGCCAACCGACAATTTAGGCAAAATTAATACCAAATTTGCAACCAAAAAAGGATGTGAATAACAAATGGGCATTAATTAAATTAATATAATTTTCTGAATTTAATTTTGGATAAATTCATCTAATTAATTTTGAAAATATATTTATTGACAAATCCAATATACTTTAAATATTTAATAATAAAATTCACAGGGTCGCATCAACCAATTGGGCGGCATTTTCATAAATGGACGTCCACTTCCCCATCAAACTCGTCTTCGAATTATCGAATTGGCCAAAAGAGGAGTCAAGTGAATAATTCAAAATTAATTTAATTTAAAATTACCTCCTTTCCAAGGCCATGCCAAATAAGCCGTCTTCTTCGAGTATTTTCAATTATTTTTTCCTTATAATTATTCTTCATAGGTCTCACATGGCTGTGTCTCAAAAATTTTGTATAAATTTGCGGAGACGGGTTCAATTGCCCCGGGCGGCTCATCCCCAAGCCAAATTGAACAACGCCAATCATCATCTTTTCATTCATCAAATGAAGGAGCCCATCGGGAGAATAAGCCATCGCCGCATTGCAAAAAAGGGCGTCACCCATTGAAACACAGTATCCAACAAATTTTGGGCGACAATGAAAAAGAGCAAAGTAATCGTCCAGAAAATGGCAATTTAGAATTTTTATTAAAATAGATATTTCTGTTGGTAAATTGACTGGTATCAAATCTACTCGGCGAATTCGGACTTGGTTTGGGCCGGAACAATTAAATTTGCTTGAGGGTAGTTTCCAGCGAAATTTACGATTTAATGGGTAAATTTAAATTCATTCTGTTGGATATTTTCTTTAAATAAATAATAATGTACATTTTTAGTGGATATCCAAGTGCCGAGGAACGCTTTGAATTGGCTCGGCAAACTGAATTGCCAGAGATCAAAATTCAAGTTGGAAAAATATTAAAAATTAAAAATTAATAATATTTTTATTTATTTTTTAAAGGTTTGGTTTTCAAATAGACGTGCTCGATTTCGGAAATCTTTGGCATTTGCTGACGATTTTGGTGGATTTATTAGTGATTTTATGAAGAATAATAATGAAGATAGGACGAAAATTGAGATGAAGCCATCAATTTGAAATGATTAATTAATTACAACAATTATATTATAACTTTTTATGTTGCTTATCTTGCTTATCTTATGACATTTTTTATTTAAAAGTCTATATACTAATTTTCTATATTCTAAAATTTTTCTGACAAATATTCAAATATTTAACATTTTTTAAAATTTTTACATTTGAAATTTTATTTTTTATTAAAATAAAAATTGCATCTTTATATCTATTTCTAGAAATACTAAAAAAACATAAAGATCATTCCGTACGGAATGCGTGGGGTTTGTCTGGCCAATTCTTTCTTATTCGCCTTTAAGCGCGTGTTTCGTTTATCGACGAGTCGAGAATATATACACTCTTTTCTCGTTTTTTCTTCTCTTCTTCCTCACTCAACCACTTCCATTCCCGAAAAATGACGAGCGTAGGTCCTCATTATTTTTTCCAAAAAAATCAATTAAATATTATATACCTATATAAAGATATATAATTTTTCATAATTCCATATTATCAAATAAAAAAATAAAAATTTAATTTATTTTTCTATCATTATTCATCAATATATACATACGACTAAATCATGGTGGAATTCAACGATTTGTGGCCGGTAAATTTTTTTTTTATTTATTTAATAAAAAATTTTTAAAATGATTATTACATGTTTTAATTTTAATTCCGATTAAAACATTAGGAATATCCAAAAAAATATTCTGATTTTTTAATTAGTGATTTTTATTCGTCAAAGAAATAGAAATAAAATAAACTAAAAGTAAAAAAATTGTAATATTTTTTAATGTGAGTAAAAAGTTATTAAATAATTTAATAAAATAATTATTTATTTTTAATTTAATTTTAAGATTTTTCTTTGGATTTTTCTTGGACTCATCATTTTCTACATTTTTCCAATAATTTTGATGATTTCCGTTTTATCAATTTGCGCCATTGTTATTTTCATTTATGGACTTTTGAAGGGAATTCATCGAGAACCGGTAGCTAAAAATATATCTAATTATTTAAATTCTTATTTTTTGCCAGTATTCTTCCCCCAAGTGGGATAGGGCACGCAGAATAATTTGCCGAATTTTGTAAAATATTTAAATTATTTATTAATATTTTTCAATTTATTCAGTGAAATTTATGGCAAAATTTGGTATGGTAAGTTAAAATTAAAATTAGTCCATTTTAAAATTAATTTGAAGGTTATGAAATTGATGAAATGAATTTTGATCAAATCCCCTCTTCTGCTGAGGGTCCAGCATTGTTCATTGCCTATCATGGAAGGCCCTCTTTTGATATTCCATTTTTTATTGCACAAGTTTTCCTTCGTAAAAAGCGACTCATCCATTGTGTTGCACTTCGAGACAATTTCAAATTCCCAGGTCCAAAAATATATTTATTTTTAATAGATAATTTAATAGTAGATTAATAAGACTAAAGTGTTTTGGGCGAGAGCTGGGCAAAAAGCTCTACCCCGGGTCTTTGTCGGTAGCCTAAGCCTCTAGTGGCCCAAAAACAAAAAAGGTAATTATGGATTAGTTGGACTGCTGGACTTTAAAAATATTTTTCTGTTATGCGCGAAAATGGAAAAAAAAACATCGGTGAAAAGTGAAAATTTTTGGAGAAATGAGTGGGTTTAAAAAGTGGCTTGCGGCAAAATATGATTGATAGGGAGATCGTGATGATATTTGGGTAAGGAATGGGAAAGGAATATGGTAGAAAAATAGTTGGCATTGACAATAAAAAGGATAATTAAAACAATTTCATGAAATTATGCCATTTTTCAGGCCTTTCGCATGTTGTTTGGGCAATGGGCGCATTTCCGGGAACAACACGTGAAGAATGCATTTCCAAATTGAAAGAGGGCAAATTGGTTTTGATTGCCCCTGGCGGAATGCCCGAATGTTTAAAATCCAGCCCAAAAACATACAATTTTGTTTGGGGTATCAAATTGGATAATAATTTTAGGGGAATTAATTTTTTTGTATTAAAGGCAATCGACTTGGATTCGCAAAAGTTGCATTGGAATCGAAAGCAGTAAGTCCTTCCATTTTTAAATTAATTACCTTCCAATAAATTAGCCGGTCATTACAATGTTCACCGAAAATTGTCGGCCTCCTGGATTTTTTGCCGGTTTTCCTGTTAAAGTTTGTCAATGCAAATCCAACTGCAATTCAACATTTTTATCTTTTCAGTTAATCACCCATCTTGGCAGCCCTATGAAATTTAATGAAGATGAAACACCGGAAAATGTCAAAGAATTGTGCATGGTTTCAGTGAGTGGTCTAATTTTTTCAATTAAATTGAATTAATTTTTAGTTGTCCAATTTAATTCAAAAACATCAACAATTACCTTGCACAATTTTCAAAGCAATGCGGCAAAGAATTTTGACGAAAAAAGAATATGAAGAAATTCGAGACCATTGACAATAAATATATAAATAAAGTATTATTTTGAAAATTTTTGTAAAATATTTGCCAAAAATTTATATATTAATTTCACCATTTTCTTCCTTTATTCTTCTTTTCAATGCGTGGCTGAATTCAACCGTTCCTTCTTCATCCACTCCATCCTCCGCTGTACCCAAATTCTTTCGCTCATTTTCGCTGCTTTTAAGTCGAGGGACTCCGGCTTGATCGGAAATTTGATTAAGCATTTGGCGGCCTAGAAATTGGCGAATGTCGATTCGGGGACGGGAACGTTGTTCGCAATGCTCAACCAATTGCCAGGCCTAATAAATTATAGAAATTATTTCAAAAAAATGGAAAATTGGTTAGCTTAGTTCAAATGGAATTAATTTAGTGGAAAACAGGCGGAATTAATTTTGGGCAAATAGGCGGAATTAAATTGGGGCAAATAGGCGGAATTAATTTTGGGCAAATAGGCGGAATTATTTGGGGCAAATAGGCGGAATTAAATTGGGGCAAATAGGCGGAATTATTTGGGGCAAATAGGCGGAATTAAATTGGGGCAAATAGGCTGAATTAAATTGGGGCAAATAGGCGGAATTAAATTGGGGCAAATAGGCTGAATTAAATTGGGGCAAATAGGCGGAATTATTTGGGGCAAATAGGCGGAATTAAATTGGGGCAAATAGGCTGAATTAAATTGGGGCAAATAGGCGGAATTAAATTGGGGCAAATAGGCTGAATTAAATTGGGGCAAATAGGCGGAATTAAATTGGGGCAAATAGGCTGAATTAAATTGGGGCAAATAGGCGGAATTAAATTGGGGCAAATAGGCTGAATTAAATTGGGGCAAATAGGCGGAATTAAATTGGGGCAAATAGGCGGAATTAAATTGGGGCAAATAGGCGGAATTATTTTGGGGCAAATAGGCGGAATTATTTTGGGGCAAATAGGCGGAATTAAATTGGGGCAAATAGGCGGAATTAAATTGGGGCAAATAGGCGGAATTATTTGGGGCAAATAGGCGGAATTAAATTGGGGCAAATAGGCGGAATTAAATTGGGGCAAATAGGCGGAATTAAATTGGGGCAAATAGGCGGAATTATTTTGGGGCAAATAGGCGGAATTATTTTGGGGCAAATAGGCGGAATAAATTTAGTGCAAAAAATGCAATTTTTTAAAAAAATTTCCCACCTTTCTAAAATTATCTCTTTTCACATTATGCGCAATCAAAATGGCATAAATATCGCCTAGCCTAACAAAATCGTTGATACCGGGCCTCTCAGAAAATTCTCCCAATTGTCTCATTGATTCGCCAGGATCAGTTTCATAAAGACTTAAAATATTTTTAATAATATTATTTTAATTTTATATTATTACATTTTAATGTCCAAAAATTGTCGAATAATTTCCAGTGTTTCCCTCAATTGTTCCTGTCTTTCAATTAAATATTTTTGTTGTTGTTGTTCTTTTCCGGCATCCAATTTTTTCAATTTTTTATTTAAACATCCAAGTGCTTCTGAATAGGCGGCAGCTGCCTTTTCATAATCATGAAATTCATCAATTTCCACCTATTTGAAATATTTATTTAAACAAAATGAATTCCTTTACTTGTGCGCATGCTTCATAAAAATTTGAGAGCAAATCCATGGCACCGGCCTTCACATAAAATGCCTCAATTTGGCGCATTAATTGGGCATCATCCTTCCAATTCAATGTTTGCAAATGATTTCCCGCCATCCGGTAAATGTTTTTATCCCTCGCCGTATTGGCAAATAAAATTACCCGTTTTGTGTCTCCAGATTTGAGTAAAGCGCGCATTGCCTTAAATTCAAACGAATTATTTTGATGATGGGTTGCCCCTTTTGACTTCAATTTTGTTGCCAGCTTGTGTGAATTTTTTGGCAGCAAAATGGTAATTTCCTTGATGAAGGCAAAAACGGGCAATTTGGTCCAAAAGACGCGATCTTTCGATGGCTGATAAATTTTCTGCCAAATTAAACAATTAAGTTTTAACTCTTTTAAGCTAACCTAATTTGTTTGGAGTCAGCAAATTATCCAAATCATCCGTCATTATCACATTTTTATTCATGCATAAATTGACAGCTTCAGAATACTTAAAAAATTATTATAAAATATTAATTTGAATTTAATTTCTACCTTTTTTGCATAAACCAACAATTGGACAGCTCTTCGATCCTGTTGATTTGCGGAGAAAAATTCGGCAGCCCTCAACAAAACAGATGGATCGGATTTTTCATTTAATTCTTGGGCAATCAAATCGAGCGCCCCAAATTGTTCAGTTTTAAAGGCAAAATCCAATGCACGGCCAATCATACCGGCCTAAAATGGGAATAAATGAATTTGGAATATTTTCATAAATAATTTTCGACCACTCAACTTATGATAAAGCATTACTGCTTTGTCCGCATGCCCAGCCAAATCCTTATAATAATCTGCCGCCTCAACCAATTCTGCACCACCGGCCATCAAAGCCAAATTGGCCAAGCGATCGACCATATTATTTTCCTTGGCCAGCCGTATTGCGCTGGAATATGCGCCAGCCTGACTAAAATAATGAACGGCTTGTTGGAAATCGCCATGCATTTCGAATTGAAGGGCCAAATGGAAGGAGGCTGCCCGATTGGCAGTTTGATCCACAATTTTAGCAGCCTTAAACCATTAATTCTCCTTCAAAATAATAATAAATATATTTATTTACTTCTTGTAATTGGCCATTATAGCAAAGAATGCGAACAACTGAGAGGAAATCC
The DNA here is from genome assembly GCA_030063045.1 of Pratylenchus scribneri. Lineage (NCBI taxonomy): Eukaryota > Metazoa > Nematoda > Chromadorea > Rhabditida > Pratylenchidae > Pratylenchus > Pratylenchus scribneri. Next base: position 738,992 of record JAQSEB010000111.1, on the reverse strand, counting down.
TGTGCACTTTGGTAATAATTCTTTGCGGTTTCCACATCGCCGGTACTCTCCAAAAATTGGGCCCACCATTTGAAAAGTCCCCTTTAAAAATATATAAATTCAATTTTTGTTTTTTTTTCTCACTTTTCTGCTTTCTTTTTCACATAAAATTCCAAAACTTTTGGTTCATCAAAAAGCATTCTGGGCACTTCAATATGATGCACATTTGCTTTTTCATAGCTTTGATAAATTCAAATTATTTTATTCATTTTCTATTCTCACTGTTCAATGGCTTTTTCGATGGCCCCAATACTCTCCAAATGTTTTGCGTAATTATAATGGGTTTGCCTCAAATGAATTCGATCATTTTTCTCTGCCACCCCAAATGCTTCTGTCCATTTGCCCTGGGCTTGATATATTTTATTCACTTCATTCCAATTTTCGGCCTTTTCAAAGAGACGGATGGCTTCTTCCTTTGAATTGTTTATTTTATTTTTCAATTTCCCTTTTTTCCACTTCAACCAACCATCATTCCCAATTCAATTGCCAATCGTGCAATTTGCATATTTTCTTCCTCTTTTGCCTCCAATGCACGTCGAATTGCGCGCGCTGCCCGCGAATTGCCCATATGGCCGAGGCAGACACGGGCCACGTCTATTCGGCGAGTTTTGACGCACATTCGAGCCTATTTAAACAAAGGAAAGATAATTAAAAAATAATAAATATTTCCAAACCATATGCTCCCAAACACTTTCACTGAAATTAAAATTATTTGTTAGAATTATTAATTTTAAATGACCTTTTGATGAATTTGATTGCTTTGAATGCATTGTCCATTTGACCAATACAAAGGAAGAAGCTGAAATCCAGCATAGCTTGAACTGCTTTCAAATCCATTGGATCAATGCCAACAAATTCACGCAATGTTCGACGAAAAATAAGCCGAGAAATGCTCCTCTCAATGGTCAAATCATCCTCATCGTCAACTTCAATCTATTTAGGCAGGGAATAAAATTAAAATAAATTTTATAATTTTTTGATACATTTCTTAAGAAATAAATGAAAGGGACAGATACGAACACAAGGGAATCAGCTTTTGCCGTTTTTTGTTGCAAATCATGCATTTGAATGCCATATTCCGCCGTCACAAACATAATCAATAAATGGGAGGGAATTGGCTTAAATTTAAAATAATTCCATTTTTAAATTCATTTTCATCATTTATACCCCATCATTTGATCCACCGGCACTGATTGCCTCACAAACCAACAACCTTGGATCATTTTGATCCCAAAAATGATTTCCCGGAAGGTGGGAAGGCAATCGATACCTGGATTGTTCCGTATCAATTTTTCTATAAAAAAATTTAAATTAAATTTTATTCATAAATGTTTACCGAATTGCCGCAGTTTTTGGCCTTCTTTCGGCACTTTCACTTCGGTCAATCGAATCTTGTTCATATTGTTGTTGGTCAGTTATGCCGGAATGAAAGGAGAAATAACTGACTGAATCATTCTCCGCCTCCCAAACATAAAGTCGTTCATTTGGACGTTCCTCATCAACCTTTTGAAAATATTTATCGTAAATACTCTTTTTCCCATTAATAATTCCCCAAGGTTAAAAATTAATTCCCAATGGGATATTAAAAGAGAATTTGAATCACCTTTTGTAAAGTGAAGCTGACTCGATTGCCGGCAGAATTCACCCGAATGGAAAGCCATCGGCCAAATTGTGGAATTGAATTGCACAAATTGGATGAACGAAATGTCAATTTCATTGCACTGTAAAATCACAAATTAGAGAAATTAAAAATATTATTATTTTTGCCTTTCACTCAAATCATAAATTCGCAAATATCCAAGGGAACTGGCCACACAAAGCCATTTGCCTTTGACACTAATTTGGTCTGGTCGACCTTCAATTTCACGAAAAGTGATTGCCCTCTTCACTGTGCCCTATATCAATAATTGGGAATTATTTTGTTGATTTCCGAATGAATACCTGCAATGTATGCACCAAAAGTTGTTCATTTGCCAATGTGTAAACGTGTTGATTAAAATAAGCTGCCTGCGCCACATTTTGGACATCAAAGGCGGCAACATGACTAATTTGAATGGGCGCATCCTTTGAGCAATGAATTTGGTCCAATTGAATTTTTGCATCGTCCCAAAGCAGTAAATGATTGCCAATAACATAGAATCCACGAATATTTGAATGCAATTGTAATTCTTGCGTTTCAACGGGATCCGTTATTTTGACAAGTGTCAATAATTGGGCGCTCACTTGGATTACGGCGAACTACAAATATTTTAATATTTTTAATTGAAAAATTTTATGTAAAATTATCTTTGAGAAAATCATTCGAAATAAATTATTTTTAAAAGGAAATTATGGCACAAAATGTTTATATAATCCATATATTAAGCATTAATTTTCCACTCGAATTATGTATTTTATTTTTATTAGAGCTTACATCACTATCTACAAAAAATTCGACACATTGAGAGAGGAAAATTTGCACAGAATCTCCCGAATTCAAGGCAAATGCTGTCGATGTATTCGACCATGCCATTCCAATGACCTGAAAAAATAATTTAATGAAAATGTGGAAAACGGGAGTTGGGATTAAAAAGGAAGCAAGAGATGAGGGAAAATGGACGGAATTTTAATCCATTAATGGAAAATATTAAAAATGAAAAATAACGAAAAACACAGAATTGACCTTTGGAATGTTGAGGGAAATTGCGCCAGCCAATTTCCATTGTTGATCAATTGGAATTGGGGCTGAACCCCCATCCGCCGATGAATCATCACGAATTCGGCGCCAAGTGGCCAATCGCCATTTGCTGGTCACCCCACAAATACTATCTAAATATGCCATAAACAAAAGCGAATTTAATCATTGTTTGCCTTTTTTGGAGGAATAATTCAGCATTAAAACTTGTTCGTCACTTCCCTCATATCCCCTCTCGGTGCTCAATCTCAGTATGGCACTGTCCTCTGCTTCCAAATCCCAAATTCGAATTTCCCTTTCGCCATAGCCAAATGCCACGGTTTTGGTGTCAATTCGAAGCATTTGAAAATGTTTGGACTGGGCACCCAATTTCACCTAAAAATTAATTAAAATTTATTTTTTTATCCCCTTTATTTGGAAAGTTGTTTTTTTTTTTGCAATCCCCTAAATTTGGTTCATCTCATCAGTCAATAAATAATTCCCATTTTAATTACCTCACTTCACATTTTCAACAACCCTTTAAAATTACTACTGTTTTCCTTTCCACCACTTAAGCCTTTTCCAAATGAGATTGTTTCGTGTTTGTGTGCGAAAGTTAATGTTATTGTTGTGATTCAAATTCAATACCCTCAAAAAGTGCTGTCCGTGAACAAAAATTTGAGCCATTGACTCGAGTGAGAGTCCATGCGAAATAACTTAACTATTATTCTCTTTTCTATCCAGTACTTATTTAGTTAACAAAAGGCAATTTTTTAATTCAATATATATTTTTTAAAATATTCTTCCCAATAATTTGCTCACTTTTATTTTATCATTTGCCAATCTGCCTTCAATTGCCAATTGATAAAACATCATTCCCTCGGTGATGGCCAAAATATTCATTCTATTTGGCATATCCACCAATTGGAGAATGCTACTATCTGCCTAAAATATTTTATTTTTAATATCTTTTCATTTAATTTGCCTGAAAAATTCGATTCAATTGATTGCCTTTTGGCTCATACAAATAAATGCCACCCTGTTCAGTGCCCAAAATGAATGCACAAACTGTGTCCACCCCAATCAATCCTTTTCCCTTTTCCGCCTCCAAATCTTCTTCAAAACTTTGCCAATTTTTGCCTTTATGTTGGCTCAATAATTCCGCCAATGTTCCCTTCTTTTGTAATTGTGGCTTTTCTTTCCCCGCACTTCCAAATTTGGTACCACCTCCGGCACTCGTTGGATGCAATAAATGCCTTTATTTTTGAATTAATTTGAAATTTGTTTTAAAATTTTGTACTTTGCAATTTGTTTACAGCAAACATCTTTTGGCTTTTCTTCATTCATTTTTGCACTGTTCAAATGGTCCAATCGGCTTTTTATTCCATCGAATTGGAAAGTGCGAATATCGCCATTCTATTTTGGAAATATTATAAAAATACATTAAATTTATATTATACAATATCGGCCGCAATAAGCAATGAACCATTTTGGTTCCAAAGAAGACAACAAATATCGGAAAGGCCAACATTTAAATCATCGCTTTCTTTTTTTATTAAAATATATTTATTTTAATTTATTTTTAATACCTGTCCTTTTGATTGGGTCCACCAAACTCAAATGTCCATTTTGCCATCCAACAACCAAAAATGATTCTTCCGGATGCCAACAAAAACAATTCGGTGAAACTTGGGGACGAATTTTTGAGGTGAAAAATGGCTTTCCTCCCTAAAATATTTGAATTTTGAGGAAAAATATTATTTTTGACCTTTTTGGTGAAAAAACTGATGAATCCGCCGCTCTCGGGATTATGGGAGGAAACGCCCAATAAATCCCTGGATTGGTGCCAATCCAAGCGAAGATGTTTTGTGCTGCCCACAGGCAAAGTCATTTTTTGAAATTATCTGAATAAATATTAAAATAAATGCAAAAAATGTCAATAAAATAAACAAAATATCGAAATGGAGAAAATATTCTTGGATATTACCATGGCAACCAATTTTCTTCCTTTTCTCTTTAAATTAATGTTCGATTTTTTCCTTCCTATAAGCATAAACAGTGCTTTATAAAAATAGCACCGTATCGACTCTTTCTGTGTTGCAGTAAATATTATCGACGAAATTTTTGTGAATTAGCAGCCGAAATATATGAAAAATAATTTTAAAAATTCCAAATAAATTTCAATTAATCTTCTTTTATTAAATAAAAGATGAAGGCATGATTATTTTTGCATAATATTTTTCATCGCCAAATTAAGTTTTCATAAATTATTTAATTGATTTTTTTTAGATTAAACCACATCCATCGGGTACCTTATACATTAAGTATTTCATTTAACAAATTATATAGAAATTTAAAAAAAAAGTCATAAGCTCATTTAGATTAAAGAATTGTGAAATAAAATAGAATATAAATTAATTAGATAATTAGCTCAAATAGCTGGGGGATAGAATGACGGAAAATGCAATCAGTGGACTTTGAATGACCGGCGAGAGAGCATACGGAGAGAGGACAAGTGCCGAAAGGAATTGAGGCGAAAAAATGATGGGCGAAAGGACATAAGGGGACAAAACAAAGGGACTGGCGGCAGCCGGATTCAAAATGAACGGGGATAAGGCCAACGGGGACAAAATGAGTGGTGTGAACACTTGGGGGGAAAGAATGAATGGGGAAAGGACCAAAGGGGAGAGCACAAAGGGCACAAAAGCACCGGGGGTGAGGATGGCTGGATGGATGGCCAAAGGTGTCTGAAAATTGCGGGGAAGGAGAAAATTAATTTGAATAAAAATTACCAAAATAATTGGCGCAAAAACGACGGGCGAAAGGACCAAAGGTGACATAAGACGAGGCGAAAGGACAAAAGGCACAAAAGCCCAAGGGGAAAGAATGACCTGTTGTGGAATGGGAATTAATATTAGGAGAATTTGTGGGACAATTTACTGGTCCAAAAATGGAGGGTGACAAAATGACAGGTGTAAAAATGATTGGTGACAAAATGATTGGATTGAATTGTAAAAATTGCTAAAATTTAAATTAAATAATTAAATATTAAAAATTAAATTTACCCCAATGAATGAAGTGAAAACAATGGGCGACAGGATGACCTGCCGTTTTGTTCGATTGCCCGGAAGGGCAATGGCATTTGTTGGCTCTTTCCGCGTAATTTTGAAAGATTTAATTTCAGCCAATTTGTGAATGTCTTTTTCGATGTATTCCAACATTTTTGTTTTATCCAAAGTGATAAATCGATTCAAAGCCTTCAAAAATATATTTTATAATGTTAATTATTTATTTTTTAATACTTCAGCATCGGCAAAGGGAGATTCTTTGCCATAAAGCAATTCCAATTGGTCCTTGGAAAGAAGTGCAAAACCCGTTTTGTTCATGTCACGAATCTATATTTTTTGGAATAATTTTTGGCTAATAATTTTACCTGGTTTTTATCAATTTTTTTGTGAATTGTTTCGAATAAATCAATTTTTTCCGTTTCTGATTCCGCAAATGCATCACTTAAATAAATCATTAAAGATGCAAGGTTTTTAGAGAGTTTTCAGTTATTGAGTACAAATTTTTATTCCCTCTCCGGAAAAATTGGTTCTGAGCTCCCAGACTCAAAATCAATCAAATGATATAGCATTCGATAGAGCTCGTCGAGCTGAGTCTGAAAATACCAAAAATTCCGGCGCGCTTGCACTTTTGGCCAAGTTATGGCCATTAAAAAATCGTAAAGGTGAAGGGACCCCCCTTTGGGTCGAAAACGTTAAAAATTTTTTCTATCGACATATTTAGCTCAATCGACGTTTCTCGATGAGCAAAGTACGAATCTGATATAGGTTTTGCATAAAATACAAAAATAAAAAAGTTACAGTTGCGCAAAGGAAATACGGATTGGAACTGCTCCGGTGGGCATTTCAGAGTGGACTCCTCCGTGTGCTCCGCCTCTGCGCGACCAGACGAGCTTGTGGCTCGCTGCGCTCGCCACAAGCCCGTCCAGTTCCCGCGCTTCGGCTACGCACACTCCGGAGTCCACTCTTACATTCCTCCGCAGTTCCAACACATTCCAGCGAGTCAAAAATGGCCATAACTTTTTTCTCTTTGATTTTTACGCGAAACCAATCACAGATTCGGAATCTGCTCTCCGAGCCGCGTCGAATGAGCTATAATATGGCCATGAAAAAAAATAAAAAATTTTCGACCCATAGGGGGACCAAGCACTTTTATGGAAAAATAGTTTTAATGGCCATAACTTGGCCAAAAGTGCAAGCGCGCTAAAATTTCTTGTATTTTCTGTAACAGCTCGCCAAGACGCGTTGATTGGTATATCATTTGATTGATTTTGAATCTGGGAGCTCAGAACCAATTTTACCCCCTCTCCCATCCAAATTACCCAAAATTGGTCAACCCTAAAATCACCTAAATTATGTTTTTTTTTATCATTTATAATCAAAAATCATAATAGAATAAAAATCTCAAAAAAATTCAAATTTGCACCCAGATAATCGAGAAGTATCTTTTTTATTGCTAAAATTAATTATAATATATTTAAAATTAATGTATGTATTTTAAATGCATTAAAAGTACAATTAATTTAATCGTAGTTTTAAAGTGAATTAAAATATATTTTTTGGATAATATTTTTTTTATTCTTTCCGTTTATTTACTAGAAAGATCTGCTGCTGAATTTGCCTAGAAAATTCGACTATAAATGACAAGAAAGACGAAAATAATCCTCGACTTATTTTTAGTTGAAATTATTAAATTAGTAAGTTTTTTATTTACTCAAAATTAATTAACATTCAAATTTGTGCCTTATTTAAATTAAAATATTTTAAATTCTTAGAAAATACAATTAATCTAACCGTAAATTTATTAGTCTTTTAAAGAGCGCGAACATAATTGTCTTTTTGGATAATATTTTACACTCTTTCTGTACTAGAAAGATCTGAATTTGCCTAGAAAGTTCGTCTTAAATGACTAGAAAGATGAAAATAATCCTCGAGATTCGGTTGACTAGAAAGATTATTTCTATTTCGTCAAAAATTGTAGTCAATGACGATGATGACACTTGCCTGATATTTTGTTTTGTAAAATAAAGTGGTGTGCCATCTTTGGTGCGAGTTTCGCGTTCATATTTTTCCTTGTCAAAATGTTTTGACCAAATTGTTTTCAGTGGTTCATCACCGGCTGCTGAACTGGTTGTGCTGTTCAATTCCTTTAAATTATATTCTCATTTATTTTGGAAATAATTTTGCCAACTTTTTCAATCAATTCAGCATCCTCAATTACGCCGGATGCTTCCATAATCTTAAAAATGCCAATTCATTTTTATTAATTAAAATATATTTTACGCACAAAATCGAGCCACATTTGTTGGTCTTGGGCACTGAAACCCATTGGTCCACCAATATTTTTTAGCATATTTGGAAGGCTCGTCAAATTCTTAAATTAAATTAAAATAAAAAATTATTTTCATTTTATTTTACCTCAACACCTTTGCCCTCATCATGAATTGAAAATAATGAAGGTGACAAAAAATCAACCTAAAATCATTATTATTTATTTTTTCTCTTTTTAAATAAAATATTTTTACTGCAATTTATTTGCAATTGAATTCAATTATAAAATTCGAAAAAATTCCCTCATATTCCCACCGTTTCATTCCTTTCTGGATCATCCTCCGGTGTAATGCTCAAAAATCTGGGCGAAACCATTCGCATTGTTTTATTGTCCATTTCACTGGCATTTTTGCCAGCAAATGCATAACCCAATTTTATTCCATCCCTCAATAAATTCACAAATTTTTGAATTGGTTCCTTTGCCTTTTCATTTCTCTTTTTGGTCAAAAATTTATTCAATTTCTCAGGATTTTCCATCAATTCATGCAACTAAAATATATTTAATTAATTTAATATTATTTTTTAATTTAAACGCACATCTTCCCCAATTAATCCCTGCCTTTTCATTCCTCTATATGTCAATTGGTCCATACTGTTCACTTCCCCTTCCTCCAATTCCTTTTTTATTGCTTTTCTCTTTTTTTCACTTTGCTGAATTCGTTCCACCGTTTTTTGCCATCTTCATTCAACAATTCAATCATTTTCTCATTAAATCGCTTTTACTTACGGAATGATTTCCTTCTCGCCTTTTCCCTTTATTTTTAATACTTTTTTCATCAAATCTTTCGCCAATTTGCCCAAAGGACTCAATTTCCCCAGGGACGGTGTCAACAATTCATAATAATTTTTCTTTACAATTCCGGTGTGCCTTCTTTCTCGTCGATGTTCATTGTATAATTTTCGGATTTTCACATTTGGTTTTATTGGATCTTTTTCGGATTTGGGCAATGGCGAATCCCTCATCATTCGAAAACTTCCAACCTTTAATATTTAGGAATAAATTAAATTCATTATACTGTATATTTAATTAAATTAAAATTAAATTTACCCAATTATCTTCCTCCATTTTCTGGCCAATTTTTTCAATTTTTCTTCGATGCTCTTTTCTTTTATTCATTCGATATTTGTCAAATCTTGTGGATTTCTCATTTGCCTTTAATAATAGAAAATAAATATTAAATTAATTAAATTTTTACTTTTTCGTAAAATTTTCTTCCATCAAATTTGCCATTCAGCAAATCCGAAACACATTTTGCATGCATTGGCACTGTTTTGGCCTTTTTTGAGCATTCCCCAAATTCATCGTGAATTGGCTTTTCAAATTGTTTTAGCCTAAAAAAATATATAAAAATAATTCATTAAAAATACTTTTCATTGGCAATTAGGGCAAAAATATTTGAGAATGCTTGGTCTGCCCCTGAAAATATAATTAATTATTATTATTATTTTTGTCATTCTTTTACAATGCTGATATAATCCAATTGCATGTTCATCCTGAATTTGGACATTTTGAACTTTGCTGTAGAAATTTTGCCTTCGTTTTTCTTTATCTGTTTCCTAAATTTATTCGATTATTTATTTATTTTTTAATTTTCAATTATTTTTACATTTAATTTTTCCATTTTTGGGGGAATTGTTGTTGTCGTCATTTTTGTGGTTATTTTTATTTTTGATGATTTTATAGAAATTTTCATTCTTCCGTCCACTTTTGTTGCAGTTTCATTCATTTTAATTGAATTAATTTGTTTATTCGTCGTCAAGGCCAATTTTTGGATTTCATTATAATTTGTTGAGAAAATTCCATTTTCATCGGCATAATTGCCTCCGGCAACAATTAACATTCGGCCAAATGTTGAAGGGATAAATAATACATTCAATAAAATTAAAATTAACATTTCTGAAAATTAGAAGTTGGTTAATTTTTCTTTAATTAATTTTTGGCGTAATTTGGAAAAATGTTTAAGCCATTAATTTTTTTTCTTAAAATTACATAATTTCCTCTTTTTCCAAAAAAAGACCTTTCAATATTTTATATTTTTTATTATTAAATTTATGCTGGGCTAATTAAAATGACTATTTGCGAGGAAATAGAAGGAGAAAGGAATTTTCACCTTAAAATAAATTGTTCAACAGGAAATATGCAAAAAATTGCTGACTTGTAGAGATGATTTACTCGTCAATTATTTTTCCAGAAGGATCACGTAAATCCATTAGAATAAAAATGAATTTCCTCCAAATTTGGGTAATCCCCTACTTTCGAAAATTTTCGCCCGCTTAGAATGAGGGAAATTGCTTTTCACTTCGATGTTTGTTTTTTATGTGCTTTGACCTTTTTCGCCAATTTTCTTCCCAACTTGGGTGGTCAATTAATTTGCTCAAAAACATGGGTAAATTAAAATTGGAAGAGGGATTAGTGCGCCGAATATGATGAATTGACGGAATAGAATTGCTTCAAAAATTTGAACGTTGAAAATTTTATGTTGATTATTAAAAAGCTTTCTTGAATAAAATAAAATATTACTAGGGAGAATTGAATTAAATAATTATTTTTAATTTAAATTTAATTGAAATTTAATCCTTCCTTATGCACTAACTATAATAAACATAATTAAATAATATTGAAATAAATTTTAATAAATTAATTAGACTAATTTCTCGCAATCAATATAGTCCCCTGCGCATTCGAAAAATAATAAATGTTTCGATTGGATTAAAAATTGCATTTTCTCCTTTTCCAGTTTCCTTGGAGTCATTAAATTTGATGGTCTTTTTTCCAATGTTTTGCGGCAGAAATTTTTTGCAACATCACAGCAGGGAACATTTTCGGAGATAGATTTTTGGTGGCTGGCAATTTGTAATAAATAATATTAAAAAAACGGTGATTTTTGATTTATTGTGGGAGAATGGAAAGACATTTTGGCGGCTTTTAATTAAAAAAGGAAACATTTTTTGGTTAATTCATAATTTTATGGAATTTAATCTGCTGACCAATTTTTATGTTTCATTAATATTTTTTACGTAAATTTAAAAAAAAAACAATCAATTTAATTGCACAAAAGATATTCATCAATTTCTTCTAATATAATATACCAATAAATTATATTATATAAATTGAATTCATTTTTGAATATAATTTACTAAAAATAGATAGAATAATAAAAATAAAATTTCGTTAGTAAAAAGATATAAATCATCACATCATCAATTTCCATTCCAATTTATATCATCAATGGACGCAATATTTTTGGCATCACGGCTGAAAAACTTCCCTGTTCACTTATGGTATCAATGTAAACAATTAATTCTTTATGCTTCTGAATCGTGTGAATTGTGTTCCAAAACAATTGAAGACATTCCGAATATCGAAGCAAGCCCTTTTGATCACCAAATTTCATTTGTTCGAATCGAAGCAATATTTTTGCACATTTTTCTGTCTCCTCATTCATTATTGCTTGGCCAAATTTAGAAAGGGATGAGATTGCTTAATAAAATTAATATTTATTTATTCAACATTTAATTATTTTTACTTGATTTTGTGAACAATAATGACAAAATGAATACAAATTCTTCTCGACTCGGAGCAATTTGCAAAAAATATTTCATTGACAAATCAAAAGTTTCTGAGAAACTTTTAATTCTGAAAATAATTTCAAATGATTTAATTAATTAAAAAGTCGAACAAAGATTCCTCGGGATTTTGCAGAGAAAAAAATTTCACAAAAGAATAACCGATAATTTCCATCAATTCCGTCCCGGAATTTAATTTCATTGAATTAAAGCGAAGAAATAAAAAGTATGCCGCCTGTGCAAAATTGTTTACAGCGATCATCTTAATTTAAAACATTTATACAATAATATATTTTTTTTACTAATTTTTATTCATTTAATTATAAAATTAATCTATTCTTGCCTGATCATTCAGATTTAGTCGAGAAAATGCCGGCAATGTTTTTGCAATATCAATTGCTATTAACAACGTTTTGGTTAGGCTGGTTGGTTCTGAATGAAAAACGCCATATTTTGCGACATTTTCCTCAAATTTTTCTTTTTCAAAAAATTCGATCGGCTGTATCTGAAAAAATAGTTATTAAAAAATCATTTGTTGATTAACCTTAAAGAATTCAACATGAGCCAATAAATTATCTTTGCATTGAATCAATTCTTCAAATGTTTCGAATTTGTCAATAAAACTGATTGGAAATCCAAAAACATTCAGAAAAACCAGAATGGCTTTCTCTTCAATTTCCAATAGCTTTTTTAAATAAATATGACCATCATCATCTTCTATTAATTTAATTTTAATAAATTAATTTAAAAAAATTAAATTAACCATTAATAATGCTGATTTTATTTTCCATTTTTAGTCGTCCTTTTTCATGATTTTTGACCACTTAAAATTAATATTTTTAAAATTTCAAATTTATTCAAACATTCTTCTTTCATCCCTGCCTCAAGGCATCCACGCATTCGACATCCACGGCATTTGGAAATTCGAAATTTTCTCTCAATTTCACTTTCCACCTTTTCTCTTAATCTCACTTCACAATCGCATTGGTATTTGCGATTACTGATGACAAGACGTCTATAAAATTTGGATAACAGAACATTTTTTGCCGGATGATTTAATTTCTTTTGCCGAAAAATCGCTTTTCTTGGATAACTAATTTTTTATTGATTCTAAACCCCTAAACCTTTAACCTTTAACCCAATTTATAGAGCTCATCTAGACGCGTCGATTGATATATAGTTTTTCAGGATTCGGCTAAAATTCAAAGAGTTATAAACCAAAAACCAAAATTGGGTTTAAAAGGTTTAATACTTTGAATTTTGGCCAAATCCCGACAAATTATATATCAATCGACGCGACTTGATAAGCTCTATAAAATTTGTATAAGGTTTAAGAGTCTAAGTTCAAATAAAAACTGGAAAAACCGATATTTCGGTAAAAGAATGTAAATCATCCAACAAAAAATGACACCCCTTAATTAATAGAGAATTAAATATACAAATAGTTTATTAAAGTGAACATTCATGCAAAAATAGTAAGATTTTTATTTTCCATCTAAACAAACCGAAAGAATGCCCCGCATGCCCGACAAGCCATTGCCCCATATTGGGAAATGGCTTTTGGTGATTCGCAAACAGTGCAAAATTTGTTGTTTCTTTTTCGCCCCATTTTTGTTTAATTTGCTTTTAAATTGGAATTGAGGAAACAAAAATATAATTTGGATAATATTGAAAGAAATTTATATAATTGCAGGAAGAAAATTCCCAGGAAAATTAATTTTGAATAAATCTAATTTTTAATAAAATTTTAAATTAAATAGAAAATAGCTCATCCTAAAATATTTTAATTGAAATTTTTATTGGAAATAAAGGAAAAATGAGAAAAATGGCTTTATTTGCCTAGAATTTATTCAATTTTCCACGCCATTTTTGCCCTTTGCTGTTTTTACCCTCTAAAATGAATAGCTGATCATTTTAAAATGAATGGATGATCTTGGATCAAGCGTAACCGTAACGCTTGAACATTAGCAGGAAGAGGGTCATCTGAAAGCTGATATGAAAAATAAATAAATGGAGCCAATATGCTTATACATAATATAAATTGTTTCGCATGAGTTTGTTGGAAATTTGATTAATATTGTCAAAAAAAAATAAATGAAAAAGTTGCAAATTAAATAAAACTCATTGAATAATTTATCAATCAAACTTTCTGTAACATTTTTCTTTTAATTCACTTAGTAAAAAGATTTTTCCGGAAAAATATTTTAAAGTTTTCCGGAAAGATTTTAATTAAGTTATCCGGAAAGATTGTAATTTATGTTTTCGGGAAAGACTTATCATCATAACTCAGGAGCGAAGAGAAATTAGCAATTGGCTTTTAATTTCATATTTTCAATCATTTAATCATAGAGAATATAAATTTTCGATTTGATGAATTATATTTAATATATTTTTTAAATATAAAATGTATGGATTAATATGCCAAAAATAAATAGACCAATAAGATTTGCTATATATAAATGCCCAACATTTTTATATGATATGAAAATAATTTGATGTTGATTTATTTGATAAATGGACATGATTGGGCTAATAAAAAATTCATTTTAAATACTGATGAGTAAAATTTTAAATTTTTATTCCTCCATTATGCATGACTGTAATAAAAATAAAATAATACAATTAATTAATTAAACTCTTTTTTCGCAATCAATATTTTCCTCTGCGCATCAAAAAATGATAAATATTTCGTTTTCTTTTTGTTTTAAATTTCCCCCGAGCCATTAAATTAAATTTGATGATCCTTTTTCCAATGTTTTGCGGCAGAAATTTTTTGCAACATCACAGCAAGGAATATTTTTATTTTCGGAGAAAGTGGCTGCTGGCAATGGGCATTGACGGAGCTTGGAGACACTAAAAATAAAATTGAAGTAAATGGCGGTATTAATGAAAAAGGAATTTTTTATTGTTAATTCGTGCAATTTTATGGAATTCAATCTGCTGACTAATTTTATGTCTCTATATATTTTTAAATTTATGTTTATAAAATTAATTGTTCTAAATATTCATTAATTTCTTTTTATCATCATTGAATATTCTTTCTTCCAAAAATAAATATTGGGAAAAAGAAAGCAAACAAACAAATTACCTCGATATGATCGTCCATTGTGTCGATGGACAATAGGCAGAAAAAGAAGTGAATAAATGACCAAAAATAATAATCGCATTCATTTCCTTCCAATAAAAAATTTAATCAAATTAAAATGAAAAATTCCCAATTTATTTTAATTATTTTTGGATTAATTAAATTAATTTTGTCTCAATTAAATCGATGGGGAAAAGGAATGTATTCATTTGGGGCCATCAATAATAGATGGACCATTCCTGGTAATATGGAGGAATTATTTAATAATAAATTCCTCATTATTTCGGACTCGATGAGGACGACGATTTTGGGGCCAATTATGGTTCAAACCAGCAAGGTGGCATATTGCCTCATCAACAAAGGCAACAATCCAATTCACATTTTTCAAATGTTGTGAGTCGGCCTCCAATAATTGTTCAACAAAATTCGATGCCAACGTCAGCGGCATGTGTCCAAAAATTAATTTTCATATAAAAATTCAATTTTTAGTTAATATTCTTTCATGGAATGGGCGATCAAGGGGATGGATGGGCACAAACATTTCAAAAGTTCAAATAAAATTAAATTGAAATAAATAATTTTTAAGTGATTTTCTGCCAAATTTGCGGCAAATGAAATTCATTTGTCCAAATGCAAAAAGCACCGATGATGGAATGACCCAATGGCAAATAATTCTTTTATTTATTTTTTAAATTTACTTTTTAGGTTTGAATATCAAGGATTAGATCCGGCAGCAGAGGAAGATTTGGAAGGATTAAATACAGTCAAAAATTATGCACATTGTATTGAAAACATAAATTAAGAAATATAAATTAATTTACTAATAAGACTTAATTGACGGGGAAATTGCCAAAGGAATTCCAGCGAATCGAATTTTCTTAGGTAAAATTCTATTTATTTTTTTTAGTAATTTTATTATTTTCAGGTGGATTTTCGCAAGGAGGCCCAGTCGCACTTTATGCCGGATTAAGCTATCCAGAACCACTTGGCGGAATAATATGCCTTGTATTATAATATTTTAAATAAATTAAATTTAAAATTAAATTATTTTAGAGTGGCTTTCTGCTCCCTAAAGATATTCTTCCTAATCCAATTCGTCAAATTCCCTGGGTTTTATTTATTCATTTATAATTTTTAGTTCTTTATAATTTAGCTAAACCAAATGAATGCGGGAATTCCAATTTTCATTGGCCATGGCCAACAGGACCCAAATGTGCCATTTTCAATTGCGTAATTTTATTTATTCCATTTTAGGAATTTTTATTATTTTTTTAGTATTTTGACGGCAAATGCCCTTCGCCGATTCAATTCGAATGTTCAATTTCGTTCCTATCAAATGGGTCATTCGACATGCCCTGCAGAAATACAGGACATTTTCCAATTTATTTTGGCCATTTCTCCACCGAATTTTTGAAAAATTTACAAATTATTATTGAAATCATATTTTAAAATTACACTAAATTCATTTTATTATTACTATTTGAAAATATTGATTGGATTGAATTATCAATTTAAGCCATAAATTCATTAACATATTAAATTGAAATTTAATAAAATATTCGAAGAAAAATATAAAAAAAATAATTATTATATTATCAATTCTTTTTATTTATATTTGTCTAATTAATTTTAAATATTTTGGAATGAAATTGACAAATAATATTTAATTTATGTTCATTTTATGTCAATTTCCCAACTCATGTTTGTTCAATTTTCATTCAACGGACATTCGGACGGAATCCAGCATTTTGATGGCCTCGCCCTCTGTACAGTAGGCAAATTGCGATGCAAAATGCAATGAACAAAATGGCTGAAACTGACATAAACACAATGGCCAACACCTAAAAAAAACAAATTTATTATTATTATTATTTATAAATAATTTAATTTTATACCATCCAAAATAGTCCGACTCCATTCAATTTTTGATCGATCATTTCAATTTGTTCATCAATGGGACAATCTTTTTTCATTTCTTGCTTGAATTTCTCAAGAAGTTGGGCTGAAACATCAAAATCGGGATTGGAACGAATGGTAACACAATTAGGGGAAATATCAAAAAGGCATCCCTATAAGTTTATTTATAGAATTATTTCCCAATTTTCAAAAAAATTTACCGAATTTTCAAAATATGTTGATCGAGGCTTGATTACTTTGTTGTTTAATGATATATTTCCAACATTTTTGCCATTTCCAATCTGCATTATGGTCCCATTTACTATATTGCTGTTGGTCATTCCGTCGGCACCAATTTTCCCATCTCCTCCCGTTCCCGAGCAAACAAAAATAAGCAAAAGAAATGAGGAAGGAAGTAAAATTGCCATGGCGAAAAAATGGTCTAAAAAAATAAAAAATTAATTATTAAGGAAAGGATTAAAGAAAAATGATTCAAAAAGATGAGAAATGCTTACATATAAGTAAAAATGACAATGGCATAAATGATTCAATCCATCCAAAAAGGAACATTTTCCATCGCCTGCTGCTGAGTGAGGAATGTATCATCACAATCACCTTTCATTTCTTAATGTTTTTTTTGGCCAAATCAATCTCATTTTTTCGTCATCTTCATATGGAAAAATTTGAAAATTCATTTTAAAAATTGCAACGAAATTTGGAAATTGACAATCAAAAAAAAATCAACATTTAAAATAAAAATTTGCCATTTTATCCGAAAAAAAATGGATAGATGTAAAAATAAAAAGAAATATGTTTAAAAAATTATGTTTTTAGAAAGAATAGAAAAGTTCCTCTTTTCATTATTAGAACAAGTCTCAAATTTCTCCTTCTCAGCCCTCATTTAATGCTCTCCTTTTCCTTTTTTTGGCCACTCCTTTTCATAATTTCAATTGTTTAAAATAAAAATCGGCCATTTATTGCAATTCTTCCGGTGTTTTCTCCATCTTATGCATAAAAATGGCTGCATTATCCATTTCATAACGGCGAACTTCGTTGAAAACTTTCCAACATTTTTCAAAGGTTGAATTTTGTGATGCCTTCTCCTTCATTTCATCTTCGAATTTATTCATGCTTTCTTTAAAAACCGAAAGAATCTTATTTCGCTCTTCCAATCCAGTGGCCACCCATTGATCTTCGCTAGCCGCTTGATCCCAAAGTTTCCAAAAAACTGAGGCAATTGCATAACGGCATACGTCTAAATCTGTGTGATTTTTTTGCATTGGTTTGTGCAATTCTTCGAAATGTTGTGTCGCCATTTCTGCCTTTTCTTTAAGTCCGGTGCTTGCAAACCATTTTTCGAATTCAGCATCAAAAGCATTGGTGAAAGAGAAAATCATTGTTAATGCAAAAATTATTTGGAAATACATTTTAAATGGAATTAAATTGAATTGAATTTGAGAGGAATTTAATAAATTATTTGGAATGAATAAATTCCAGGGATTTTGCCATTGCTTAAATATTCGCCATTTTTGCCTAAATAAACAATTGAATGTGGTAAATTTCAGTTTCAGTTAATTTTAATTGGATCAGACGAATCCTTTTCCAGCAAAAAATTAGTCAAAATCCCAAAATCCTACAGCATTCCGTCAAATTCCCTGAGTTTATTTATTCATCTTAATTTTTTAATTCATAATTTTTAATATATAAATTTAGTAAAAGCAAATAAATGCAAGAATTCCAATTTTCATTGGCCATGGCCATCCATTTTCAATTGCGTAAATTTTTTATTTCATTTTGTGAGTTTTATTTTAGTATTCGCTTCGTCGTTTTAATTCAAATATTCAATTTCGTGCCTATCAAATGGGCCTTCCACATGCCCTGTGGAAATTCAAAATATTTTCCAATTCATTCTGATTTCTGACCAATGCCCAAACCAATTTTTGAAAAATTTACAAATTATTATTGAAATCTTTTTAAAAATAAAATTCGCCGAAATGTTCATTTCATCAAATTTTTTGTGACCAAATCATTCTCATTTTTATTACTCATTTTTCATATTTGAAAATTCTTTTCTTTTTTGAAGATTCATTTTAAAATTGCAACGTAAAATGGAATTTTGACAAGTCAAAAAATGAATATTTAAAAAAAATAAGTTGCCATTTTATCCAAAAATATAAAAAAAATGTATAGATGTGAAAAATAAAAGAAATATCTTAAAAAATAATCATGTTTTCAGAATGAATAGAATAGAATAGAAGTCCTCTTAAAACAAGTCAAATTCTCTTAACAATAACTTTTTTTTTCCTTTTCTCATCAGTCCTCACTCCTCATCAATACTCATATAATATCTTTGTGGACAATTATTCCTTTTCCTTTTTTGGGAAAAAAATTTTTCCTTTTCTTTCTATTTGCTCATAATAAAAATCGGCCATTTTTTGCAATTCTTCCGGTGTTTTCTCCATCTTATGCATGTCGGGATCATCGAATCGGTTACGGCTGATCAGGTCGGGATCATCGAATCGGTTACGGCTGATCATGACAGGATCATCGAATCGGTTACGTGCTGATCATGGCGGGATCATCGTAACCTTTTCCAGAGCAAAAATTAGGGCAAAATCGTAAAATCGAATCCTTTCTATCACAGTTAGCCATAAAATTGAATGATGAGGATAAATTGAATTTCAGTTTCGTTTTCGGTTGATTTTGAATAAAATAAACAATATTTTATAGCAAAAATAGGACATGGGGCAAAATCTAACAGTTTCCAAAATGATAGCATAGCATTCATAAGTGCATTTATTCATTGCAATGAATTTGAATGGATTGCAATTTTTACCTCTGAAAATGTGATGCAAAAATCAATGTAAAATAGATGTCCTTTCCGAATTAATAAAAGCAAAATTTTTAATTAAAATTTTCGAATTATAAAGAGGCCTTTTGAATTAAATTAATGTATAAAAGAATGAGCAAAAATATAGAATATTTTAACATCTAAAAGTAAAATTTATTAGAAAATTTGTTGAAAACGTTTCCATTTAAAAAATGACAAATATTCCGAAATGTGTCCTCGTAAAGACTTTAATTTATTTAAATGGAATAAAAGTTTTTAATGAATGAGAAAGAATTAGAAAATATTTAGTAATAAATGGGATTATGATCAAAATATTATTTGTAATTTAATTTTGTCCATTATGATTAAATTATTGTCTTCGTCATTCCAGCCACACCGCCAGCCGCAATTGTGGCCAAAACCATTATTATGGAGGCGAGGACAGCAAACCAGAATGAATAGCCAAGATGGGAATGGCCAGCATGGCCAACTGGAAAATATCAATTTAATAAAGGGAAAATATTTGAATACAAAAAGACCAATTTGACGGCCATCTCCAGCAGCGAAAATGATGACGGAAATGATGAGGAGAAGGGAGGCCAATGCGCAAAGAAAAGCCAACGGAATATACATTCTTGGCAAACAAACGCCCAAAAATGCGAGACCAGTCCAAATTAGGACTATCTTTGAGAATAATTATATATTATTTAAATATTGTCCAATTTTCTCTAACAATTTCAATCAAGAATGCCAAAATCATCATGGCAATCACGGTTCGGAGCCAACCCGGTGAATTCTAAATTTTAATGGATATGCCACAGCTAATATTCGAAATTGGCTAATTCCGGAATTAACTAGTTGGTGTGTTTAGCTAATTTTAGGAATCTCGATTTAAGGATACCCAGAGACATGAAAATAGACTAATTCGATTCAGAATTGTTTAAAGCCTAGGAAAAAGTTAGTAAACCAAAATCGGTTTGGGTTTAAGCAACCAGCAGTTTAATTTAGCTTCTAATCAATGCAAGATTATACCATTTTGAATCTGAAATTTAATATACTAAACGAGTAGTATGCCAAATCAAATGAACCATTTCTGAAATCTGTACGAATTTTAGTAACCGAGATTACCCTATTAAACTATGCTGGCTTTTAGCAAAATCCGGAATTAGCCAATTTCCATATTAGCTGTAACTATTAATTTATGCCCCCCCCCCCCCAATTACATTCCACCAATCAACGCATCCTCTATTCCCTTTCCGATGCATTTCTTCGTGTTCTGTCCGTTCTCTAGTATGGCAATTTTTTTCCACCAATCCAATATTGCCACGCCATCCAGGCGTGAATAGGGAAATTGCTGTCAAAATAGTGGCCAATAAAACCAAAATAACCAATAATGGGCGAACAAAGACGATTGTCATCTTTGGCAGTGAATAATTTGAATAAGTTTTAAAAATTAAATTGAAAAATATGAATGACAAATTTAAATTTATTTGGACAATTTATTTGTTTATGTAAAAATTTTGGCAAAAATGTTTTCCTCAAAAAAATGAGAATGAGAAAAGAGGAAATAACAAATTCCAAGGAGACAAAAACCCTTTTAGGGACGATTATTTGGGCCATCGACCCCACAGGGAAAACATTTTTGGCCATATTTAGTCCACCTATTGTTATTATTTGTTATTTTTTTTTGACAATGAATGTGGGCTTTGATTCCTATAATGGTAAAAAAAACATTATTTGTTAATAATTATTTGGAAAAAAGTGGAAAAAATATTTATAAAAAATGAAAAAAATATAAAATGTATTATCAATCAGAGTAATAGCTAATTTTTAAAATTTGTTATATTATTAAATAATAAAATTTTTTAATCAATGACGATTTTACTTTAATTTGATTCAAATTATTGGTTGAAAAAAGTGTTGACGACTCATTTCATTATCTTTCCATTTTGCCGATGACCTTCTTTTTACCTAATAATTTTTCAGCATAATATTTATTTTATTCAAGCATTAAATTCATAGTTATTTATTTCGTACTTCCATTCAATTTATGTAATTATTGGGAACATTCAATGTATGAATATTTAATTGCCCATTAAATATTCAGACATGTTTCTTCTTTGTTTGTTTGTAAGGTGGCATTTCGGCCGGAGGCACAGCGATGCCCAAATATTGAGACGGTGATTCAGAATATGAAATTGATGGGGCAGCACCTCTTGGTGGGCAAGGACAACTTTTAATGGGGAAAAATACAAATTATAATTTAATTAATTAATTATTTGATAAATTTTCAGTTTTATTTAAAAATTCATTAGCTTAAATGAAAATGCTAAAATTTTGAAAATTAAATCTATGTATTGTCAAATTTAAATTATAAATGAAAATATTTTCCAAATAATAAATCAAAAATAAATGCTTAATCTAATTAAATTATATTTTAATTGACAATTTTAATATATTTAAATATTAATTTTTAAATAATTACTATCCAGCATCCTGTCCTGGTGCCCCCGGAATGCCTGGTGGTCCTTGATTTCCAGGTGTTCCTGTTTATTCCACAATTAGTTTTATGTCATTATTTTTTGTTTACCTGGTTTGCCGGTCAATCCTGGTGATCCAATTCTTCCGGGTGGACCAATTGGACCTGGACCAGCGGGTGGGCCTATAAATGGAGGCTACTATAAATATTTCATTCATTAAATTTACCAGGTTGGCCAGGAGGCCCCTGTTGGCCTGGTTGACCCGATGGGCCTTTAGGGCCAGGCAAACCTTTATTAAAAAGTAAATTTAAATATAATGGAAGGGAATTTGTGCCAAACCGTGTCCTCTTTGTCCAGATTGACCTGAAAATTACAGCATTTTATTTTTATTCAGAATTATTTTATTATTGCCGGCGAAAACAGACTTTGTAATAAATTATCTTGAATAGACTTACCGGGTGCCCCGGGTTGGCCA
Source organism: Pratylenchus scribneri (assembly GCA_030063045.1). Lineage (NCBI taxonomy): Eukaryota > Metazoa > Nematoda > Chromadorea > Rhabditida > Pratylenchidae > Pratylenchus > Pratylenchus scribneri. Next base: position 716,571 of record JAQSEB010000111.1, on the reverse strand, counting down.
TCATTGCCTGGAGGACCTTAAATTGTAAATTCTTTTGATATATTTTTTCGCAATTTCCATCATTTAACCTGGCATCCCAGGATCACCCGGCTCTGAAAAAGAATGATGGAATAAAATTAAGCAAGAATGAAATAACCTCCAGGGAATCCTGGCAATCCGCCCCCTCCATTCTGCCCTGGTGATCCCGGCTTAAAGAATTATTTTTCAAATATCTTTCCAAATTTTTATTACCTGTCCATTAGGTCCAGGCAGGCCATCTGGCCCTTTAATTCAAATTTAATATTAGAAATAAATATTTCGTAAAATTTTTACCGGGCGAACCAGGACGACCGGGAGGTCCTGCTGGGCATTGGATGCAACCCTAAAAATGGACAATTACTAAGTATGCCCGAAATAATGAACATCCATAAAGAAAAAATTCATCCAAATTTTTTTTTATTTTTGACCTGATAGCCATTATCGTCCGTTTGACTTCCGCCGGATTGACCCGGCCTTCCATCCATTCCTCTGGGGCCAGGCTCTGTCAATTTTCAAGAAAAAATTTATAAAGAATATTTTATTAAATTTAAATTACCTCCGGGTTGACCTGGTTGGCCAATTGGCCCAGGAGGGCCAGGCGGGCATCGATTCGATTGAGCACCGCAATCTGGGTAGCGTAATATTAATTGTTTTCTTTTTGTAAATGAGTAATGATTTTCTTTATATGAAATATGTTTAATATTTATAAAAATAGCCATTAAAAATCTTAATTCATTTTCGGCTTAAAAATTTCCCGATTTGAGGCCAAATTAAATTTTATTCCTAATTATTTCGTTAAAATTTTTTATCCCTTTATTTTAAGTATTGGAATTAATTTTACTGACTGCAAGTTGGTTGTTGTTTTGGCACACTATAGGATGATGATGGGCTGGCATATGAGGGCGATGCTGTCCCATATTGACGCTTAGGCCGATTATGGGAATAATGGACGGAGGAAAATGTCGAGAAATGTGGTGGTGAAGGATTTATGGGAGATGGCCGCTTCAAAGTGATCATTCGATCCCAAGCTTTATTGGCCAAATTCTGAAAATTAAAAATAATTTTAATGAAATAGAAATTAAATGGAAATGTCCAAAAAATTATTTATATATATGAATATGAGAATGGCAAAAAATTTACCCGGAAATCTTCAATCCCAGCCATAATTTCCTCCTGAAGTGAGTGAATATCGTTGAGAATGAGGGCAGCAGCAAAAAGACTGGCAGCCATAATGAAAGCGCTGGCACATGAAGCGGACAATGCGATCAGACGAGTGTGGCCCATTTCGCTCTGGGACAACATGTTTCATAAAGGAAGGATTGATGGACTTATGGAAATTTAAAATCTGAAATTAAAAGAAAAATTTCTAAATAAATGGAATATGATTAATGAAATCGTATGATTTAATTGATTGAGTTGACAATGAATTTTTTGGGATGATATTCTATTAAGCGGAAAAGCATGGAATTACAGTTCATTAATTTTAGCAAATTAAAAAAAAGGATATTTTCAATGTAATTCCATGACCCAATTCTAATTAGCAACTTATACTTAAGATTAGCATTGATGGGAATATCCCAGATAAACTTGAATCCGGAATAACTAGCCTATATTCATCAAGCTGGATTGCCGATCCAATTTGCTTCTAATTGTATGCAGTATGCACCATCAAGAGAATTTATTAGCCTATTCTCAAATTGTCCCTCACAGCAGTTGGAGACTTTTCTGTGCTGACTAATTTGAGAAGAACGCGCCCAAAATTCTTTTGAGTGCGCAGGTTTTGCTCCGACAAAAAGTGGAAATGAGGGAATAATTGGCCTCCGCTGCGATCACATTCAATAGATTGAGGGGAGGATTTTTATTTTGAGTCAAAAAAGATCATTCTCAATTCAAATAGTATATTAATAAAATAAAATAATGTAAAATAAAATAAAATTAAAAATGAATTAAAGAATTTTTAATTTAATTTTTGTTACAAAATGTTCTTATTTTAGTATTTATCAGACAATAAATAAATTGTAAATGCATTCTAATTAAGATTTTTATTTTAATAAAAATAATATTATATTTTTACACAGTTATTTTATTTTTTATCCATTAATTCATCAAATTGTTGGTCAATTTTGTCATTCTTTATTACAACAGAGACAGATTTTTATTGTAGTCTCAAATTACAAACCTCTCAATTATTACACAAAAAATGGACATTCTTTTAATTCCGTACGAAATCATTTGACAAATTGTTTAAAAAATGTTGGAATGAACAAAGAATAAAGACTCATTTTTTTGTTTTGTTTAATTTATCACGCGCCAATTGACTCAAATAATTATTTTTAATTTAATATTTATTTGATCGGTACAAACATCATCAGTTCAGAAAATTGCAATTTTACAACGGAAATAAAAAATTACATGAAAACTTGTTTTAGACACAAAATTTGGAACCAAAAAAAATACAAAGAATTCTTCAAATGGTTTAATGGCTGGCCATTGGCCAAATTTGGGTATAAAAATGGGCCAAAAAAGGTAAAATGATCAAAAAATATTTCCAAACCGTAAATCGACCTCATCAAAAAATTTTACAATGGCCTCCAAAACCATTTTCTTTTTCCTATTCCCCCTTTTTGTGTTGGCTATTTTCCATTTGGCCGAAGCGAGTGTTTTCCTTGACCAACAACCGAAGCCAGTGATCGTATCTTTTGGTGGGGAGGGAAATGTTGGCGAAGCAGCCGAACAACAATTCTTCAATGCAATTCCAAAGTAAGTAAAATGGAATTTGACATTATTTTTGATTAATTTTAGTGTGCGTGCCAAACGGACACTTTGCCTTATTTTTGGCACTTGCCATTTGGTCTACATTTGAAAGATGTAAAGAATAAAGAAATGACGATAATTCTCAAGTTAACATTCTGAATAAATATAATTAATGATTTGTCATTTTAGCTAATTTAATATTTGAATTTTAATAAATTTTGTAATAATTTCTTTTAAAATAAGTTTAAATGGATTCAAAAAGCAAGAAATTCAACTGAATACGGTGCTAAAAATATCGAATCAGCTTTTTAAGAGCGGATATAAAATAAAATTATTGCAAATTGTTACCATCATTTATACAGTATAATTTTGAATAAATAAAAAAAAATTTAAAGAATAATAATATTCGTCAAAATATGTTATGATAATTGATAATGAATAATGATAATGATGTGCCAAGTGATAATAAATAATATAAATATAAATAAAATATAAAAAATAAAACAAAATTATGTATAAAGATAATGATAATGGTGAGAGGTAAGGATATAATCAGCTTAAACAATAATATGCATAAATTGATATTTGTAAATAATTTTGATCGATAATTTTATGGTAAAAATAATAATCAAAAAGAATTTTTCAAATTATCTACAAAATTCCAGAAATCTTTTCTGCTTAAGGAATAAAATAGGGAATTATCAGGAATTAACCAGCAGGTAATTTCGTATAATAAAATGTTTTTTGCATTTTTTTTACTTATATTTCGAAAAAATTTAAACTCGTTTTATCTCCTTTCCCTCCTTTAAATTTGCGAATAAATTTCCAAAAGAGTTCTGAACAATTTGTCTGTCCCAATTGCGCTTACTTCGGTTCTCAATTCCTTCGATTGCTTCTTTAACTCCTCTTCTTCTGGCGTATTTTTTTCAGAATAAATGTCCTTGCTTAGCTCCTTTTTCTCAAATTTAAGCAGCTCATTCGACTCAATGTTTTGTAATTTGTTCAATTTCTCATAAAATGTCAAAACTTTCAACGAATCAATGGCTATTCGAATTTTTAGATATTCATGTGTGATGGAATCATATTTATCTTCAGTCAATAGTAATTTCTCCCCATTCAGCAATTCCATTTCGCCTTTTGCTAATTTTAGTGGATCGAATTTTAATGGATTAAATTTTTGTGGATTTTCATCGTCAATTGATTTTAATTTAAATTTTTCTTCTAAAGCCTTCACCATTGCTCTCCCTTTTACCGTTGAAAGTATTGCGAACGATGGATTTATATTTTCCTTAACAATCATATAAAGTTTGAACTTTATTTTCTCCAAGTCCCATTCAAAAAATTCCATCATTGTTTTCAATAATTCGGATGCCATTTGGTTCAGTAAAATATAATTCCATACTTCCTCATGATAGACCTTAATTTTAAAAATGGGCAATATTTTCATTGTATCACATTTTAGAATTTTTGATTATTTCAAACAATTTAGCTTGAGAAGGAACGATTGAGATAAACTTTGGATAGATTATGAATAAGGCTGGTTTGGAATTTAAAAACTGTTTAATTGGTAAAAAAAGGAGGATATTCTAATAAAATTAAAATTTTAACAAAATGAATTTCCTCAGTTCATTAATATTTTATGGTTAATATTTTAATTTGCCGGAAATAAATATTGAAATTGTTGAGAAAGAATAGATAATGTTAAATAATCATAATTACTTAGTTAAGGATTTTTCCAATATCAAACCATATACCGGTAGAGCTCAAAACGCATTGTGTGATAGTTTGATCAAAATTAAAGGGTATTATGCAGTTTAAAACAATTTTTTTTATTTTTTTTTTGGTTCACATTTAATAAGTAGAATTGGTTAAACTTAAGCCAAATGATTATTAAACGATGAGTCTCAATGAGATTGATCGATTTGATTTAACATTTAAGGTTTATGGGTCTATGATAAATTTACGAACTGTTTCAATCTTTTTGACATTTTCAATACTTTTTTTTCCGTAATTTCGTTTTTTTGTCAAAACTATAAATATTATTTCATATTTTTTTATTTTCTACAAAGTAATTCGGAAGAAATAGCGCTTAAGACTAAAAGAAATTTATTTGCCATCAAATACCTTGTTCATATCATTTGCCAGAATTGCTTTCATTTTTTCAATTTTTTTTTTCAACGACTCATTCCATTCTCCAATTACTTTTTTCAATTTATCGACAGCCTTCTGCTCATTTGTATCAAAAGAGGCTGCAGCTTTTAAATCCGCCCAATCAATTTGCATAAATTTAGAAGTGCCAATTTTGATTTTCCCCAACAATTCTTCATATAAGGGCCATTTATAAACTTTCGTTTCATGATTTCCTCTCATCGATTCCTTCGGTATTTCCCGAATTGCCTCTAATTTACGTTCTATTTTAGTAAATTTTGATTTGATATCCTCATTCCATGTTTTAATTTCTTTTGACAATTTTTTGTTAGCCAATACACTTCCTCCTTTAACCTTAAATTGCTCCTTAATGTATGTTTTCACTTCAGCTTGAATATTCTTTTCCCCTATTTCAAAACGTTTTTCTAAATCTTCAACATATTTTTTGGGCTTTTTCAGCCAAATCATCATATTCAGCCATTTGATTTCATTGTTCAAATTTAGCCGAAATTCATGCAATTCCGAGAGCAATTTCAGATGGTCATCCTCCTTTATATTAAGATTTTATTTATCATATATTTTCAAATCAAATTTAAATATTTGATTATTTAATATTGTAAATTTTGCTGTTATATAATAGTTTTTTAATGTTTTTTTAATCAATGTTTCCTTTTAACAATTCACTAGTATATTTAAATAATAAATAATGTTGAAATATTGGAAAAATAAATTTAAAAAATCAAAATATTATATTATATTTCTTGTCTAAATATTTTGTAATAAGTTGCCTAATATTTTGTTAAATAGTTAAATTTTCCCCCAAATAAATCGAAATTTCATCTAACTATAGAATATTAGCAACATTTTTTATCCAGAAAGATCACCCGTTTTTCCTCTTCTACATGGCCTGCTCCGGAACTTGAACCAGCTCCAGCAGCAGAACTTGAACCAATTTCATTCTTATCTATTACATTTTTACCTTTCTTCTCCTTTATCTCTTCCAATAATTTCAACAAATCCTTTTCCAAAACCAATTTTTTCATTTTCTCGCTAATTGCTTTCAATTGTTCCAAATTTTCATTGTCAGGAAAATGATTCTGAAAATAAGTATTTAATTTAGTAATAGGAATAAAATGTACAAAATATGATCATATTTATTAATAAAAATTTGAATTAATTATTTTTATTTCCCATTCCACTAATTTTTGCTTTTACAGTACTTCTTTATAATATAATTAGTATAAATAATGATATGGGAAATTCCCATAATATACTAAAATTCTTTCGAAAATAATTTTATAATGCCACACAAAACTGTTAGAATTAAAATGGATGGTATTTAATTTGGCAAATAAATTATTGAAAATGGCAAATAGAGTATTTAATTTGGCAAATAGGATTTTTTGTCTCAAAAGTATTGAAAATGGCAAATAAATTATGGAAAATGGCAAATAGAGTATTTAATTTGGCAAATAGCAATAAAATTATCATTGCATAGGAGATGCGCGGGATATAGCCGGATATAGGGGGATTAAGGTGGATATACTTGGATTAGGCCGGATTAAGCATAGAAATGGAATAGAAATGGCCCGGAAGGCCACTGGAAGGTCGGGGAAGTGCCTGAGAGTGCGGGGGATATAGGGGGATTAAGGTGGATATAAGGGGATTAAGGACCAAAATGATGGGATTAAGGCGAGAAATGGGTAGGAAGTGATGGGGAAGCCTGCCGAAAGCATGTGGGCTGTCCAGGGGTGCGCGGGATATACCCGGATAAAGGGGGATTAAGGTGGATTTAGGGGATTAAGGCCTGGAATCGATGGGAAATGGCCCGGACGGCCAGTGATAGGTCTGGGAAGGCCCTGAGAATGCGTGGATATATCCGGATAAAGGGGATTAAGGTGGATTTTTGGGGGGATTAAGCCGGTTTAAGGCCTGGAATCGATGGGAGCGAGCTCGGTTTGGGCTGTTTTGCTTCCGGCTTCGCGAGATTCCTATGCTCCGAACCCCTAACCCTAGCCCATAACAAAGCTTAATCCGGCTTAATCCTCATATATCCACATTAATCCCCCTATATCCCGCGTGCTCCGAAACCCTAAACCCCTAGCCCATAGATCCCATGCCGCCCATAACCATAACCCTAATCCCTAGCCCCTAACTAAGCTTAATCCGGATTAATCCCCCTTAATCCACGTATATCCTCCTATATCCGGGGCTTATCCCGCGCTGTCTCCGGGCCTCTCTTACACTTCCCCGACATTCCCGTGGCATTTCGCATCCATTTCGGAGTTTAATCCTCCTATATCCACCTTAATCCCACTATATACACCTTAATCCCCCTATATCCGGCTATATCCCGCGCATCTCCTACGCAATGATAATTTTATTGCTATTTGCCAAATTAAATACTCTATTTGCCATTTTCCATAATTTATTTGCCATTTTCAATACTTTTGAGACAAAAAATCCTATTTGCCAAATTAAATACTCTATTTGCCATTTTCAATAATTTATTTGCCAAATTAAATATTTCCCGAATTAAAATTGAAAATTTTTTCATCTTTTTTACAGATTTAAAAATTAATTTTTCTTTTCAAATTTTTTATTAATTAAAAAATAAAATTGACCTCCAATTCCTTTTTGATTTTAATCATTTCTGCGTTGATATCCGTTTTGAGCAAGCATTTTTCCAATTTCTCTCTGGGTAGAAATTGTTCCCATTCATCATGGTAGTCATGAATCTTCCTTGATAAATGTATACGTTTTTGTTCCAAATCTTCGAACTTTTTGATTTGATCAAAAATGAATTCAAATTCGCCGAAGCATTGGCCAATCAATTGGAAGCAAATGATAAGGCATAATAAATACGAATAAAATTTCAATGTGCTCATTTTTGTCTAAAATTTATTAATTTAAAAGATATTATTTTGGAAATATGTAAATTGGAGGCGTGTTCGGAAGATATGGTCAGTACGGTAAACCGGTCAGTGAAAAAGTGGTCAGTAGGGATTTGTTTTTTAACTAGACTATTTATGCTTAAATCGATGCAATTCGGTGAGCTAGGCATTAATCAAATATTGCTTTCCAATAATCGCTCGAAAATATATAACTTAGAGCATTTTTAGTCTCATTTTTTTACTGACCACTTTTCCACTGACCAGTTTTCCGTATTGACCAGTCTTCCACTAACCATTTTTCCTCACTGACCAGCTTTTCTCACTGACCAGTTTTCCGGGAACCAATGGGAGGTAGAAATTTTTTCCGGATTAAAAATTGATTTAGTATAGAGAAGGAAAGTCTGAATTTATGAATTTTAATTCAAAAACCGAAAAGGAAAAAAAAGATTTCCGAAAAATGTTTCTGTTATTTTGAAAAATTCCTTTCACAATATCCGGAATTATGACGGATGAAGAATTGTGTTAGCCTTGAAAAAAATGAAAAGAAAAATTGCGTTTGATATTAGTTATCTCTTTGGATGGATACAAAATTTCTATCCAAATGGGAAAAATTGGTATGTTCTATTCTTTGGTAGAATTCTGCCGTTTACATATAGACTTGGCTCGGAATATTTCTTTCACCAATAGAACCTCTGCTTACGGAATAAGGAAACGGAACAATTTTGATGAAATAGAACTGCCTACGGAAGGATTAAGGGATTCCGCAAAATTTTGACCATTTTGATGAAAATCGGATTTCATTTTAATAGAAAAGGGGTTTTGATAATGGGTAGGAAATTCTTTTTCTATTAAAGGGAATATTAATGTTTGCGGGAATATTCTTTTTTCTTTCTGAACAAAAGAAAATGACTTCATTGTATGGAGAATTTGTGCCAAAGCGGAATTCCTTTTATGTCAAGCCAATTCTCATCCATTAATTGATGGCTCAAATGTACTTCTTGCCTTCACAAACCACAAAAACAATTCTTTTTGCCAAAACAAATAAATAAATAATCAAAACAAACCCAAGTTCTCGTACTTCCCTCCCACACTCTCCTCCTCCTTTACATTTTATCTATCTGCCTATCATCATTTCTTATCGGTTCCCTTGCTTCCCTACCCAAAATCTATGGCCAATCTTCATTGTTATCCCTCATGCTTTACCTCTTCATCCAATCTTTTCGGCCTCATATCCCTCAATTCCTATTTCCATTTCTCGCTATATCTCAATTTCCTCCCGGGCATTAATTCCGGACCCTTTAATCTGCCCATCATCGGGGAGGCGTGGATGAACCCATGCTCCTGATGATCAATGTTGACTAGAGATGGGCACGGCGCTTCGGTAGGGACCACGGTTCGGGTTTCCCGAAAAAAACCCGAACCTGAAAAAACCCGAGTCAATAACCTCGGGTTTTTCGGGTTTTAGCTAATTTACAAAAAACAATGTAAAAATGGCAAAAATTTTTATTGAAAGTTGAAAAATGTCAAATAAATGATTTAAATCAAATAAATTTTATAATGATCAATATTTGTAATTGATTTTTGGAAGTGTGCGGTTAAGAAAAATCAACATCCCAGCTTTGGATGCAGTCTTGATCGTTGATAAGTATAAATATCCCTTGCAGTCGAAAAAAGGCCCTCACTTGCGACACTGGTCGCAGGCACTGCCAAATAAATTTTTGCTGCTTTGGCCAAATTTGGGAAATATTTGCCATTTTTCTTCCAAAAAATCCAGTTTATTTGACCTGGGAATGAGCCCCTACCATCTTTTTCGCACATTTTTGCGCCGCAGACAAATATTTTTCAAGAAAATTAATTCAAGAAGGAAAAATTTTGACCTAAAATGGCCTCGCCGAAAAAAATTTTAGCGAAAATGTTCAAAAAATTCCCAAAAATGACCTTTTTATCAATCGATATTATCTCGGTCGGGAACTCGGGTCTTCGATAATGCCTCGGTCCGGTTTCGGTTCGGGTTTTCCCGAAAAAACTCGAACCCGAGTTGGACCCGAAAATTCAAAAAATTCTTCGGTCGGGTTTCGGTTCGGGTTTCCCGAATCAAACCGGAGGCGGGTTCCCGAAAAAACCCGATCGGGAACCCGACCCGTCCGATCTCTAATGTTGACCCTTCCTTTTCCTTTCTCATCAGCTCCCCGAAAATATTCACGGTTTCTTTATTTGCTTACATTAAACCGTCAAGTTTTTAGTACTCCTTTTCCCGTTTATATTTAATTATACATAAATTACCAATTAAGAGGCATTGGTTTTAACTTTTATAAATAACCGCAAAATCGAAACAGAAATCCGCAAAACCGTTTAACCTAAATTAACGGCCTCATTTTAGATTTTAGAGTCTTGACTTTGAATAATTCTGATAAAAATCCTCAAAATAAAATAAAAATAGAAATAAGCAAGGAATAAGTAGTTCTTTCCATTATTGTGATTTTGGTTCCCAATGAAACCGGAACCAACCAGCAAAGCAAACTAATGAAAGTTAGGCAAGGTACCATAAAAGTTGATGAGTACCCAACTATGGGTAATAAAAACATTAACCCATCCCTTTTTGTCACCACTTTGATGGATCATCCCTTTTCCCTCATGAGCATAATCACGCATTTCCGATCATTTGATTATGCCCATCATGCCTTCAGCCCTATGGTCATCAGGGCCAATTCAATCCAAACAAAAACAACCTCATGATTGGCCCCATAATTTGCCTAGGGAAAATGCACTTTGAATTATTTAATAAATTAAATGGCTAATGAATTATTACTAAAACGATGTGTAAAGAAAAAATTGCCAGAAATGGAATATAAACTCGAAATCACAAATATTTTCAAATATGGTATTAGCCAAAATAAAATTTTGTATTAGTCAAAGTCAAGTAATGTTCATTTTAAAGTTTCTATTAGATCTAAATGGCAGGGTTGTATATAGACGGTTTCAAATTGAGAAATTCGATACGATTTAAAAACGATATTGGGAAATTTTACTCAAATTAACCGAAAATAGGAGAACTCGTAATCGAAACCGATATTTTTTTCAAAACCGAAAAACGGGGTTTCAAGCTGACATCTTCGAAAAAACGACTCTATCCAACCCTACTAAATGGGTGTCCAAAGTGATTTTTAATAAAATATAATAGCGGGTATTTTGCCCAAATTTTTCCTTCAAATGCCATTTTGTGATTGATATTTTACGAATTGTTGGGATTAAATGGAAAAAAGTTAAGTTTTTCAAAGATAAAATTTTAGAAATTTGATACTCTGATTTTAATTGACACTAATTTCTCCAAATTGAAGTTTAAAAAAACAAATTTATATAGCGATTAAAAGCAACAATAAATTTTGGGGAAAATTGGGGAAGGAACAGATTTAAACTCTACGGTAACAGGCCGAAGCCGTGGACTGTAGGAACAATAAAAAGCTGGAATAAAATAAAAAAATGTCATCCCAAGTCTGATGAGTGGCTGGGAATGTCCGTTTCCGAGTTGTGAGGAAAAATTGATTATAATGGAAATTTGAAGTGGGAATTCGGCCAAGGAAAATGGCCTAGAAAAATTCAAAAGAAAATGTGGAAAATCATCGAGAGGCTGATCCATAACAAAAATTGTAATCTTCTTTCATTTTAATTTGTTTTCTTCTCAATTTCCTTCAAACCTTTGGTTGCATTTCTCGTTTTTGCTTTTCAATTTCGGTGTATTTTTCCCAAATGCTTTCGGGCAATGTTTTCGGTGGGATATTTGTTTCAAATTCATTTTTGACTTCCTTTCTTAATTCAATTAATTTTTTTCCTTTAATCCATTCATTTTTTTGCTCTATTTCGTGCAATTTTTTCAATTTTTCATAAATTTCCAACATTTTCAATGCTTCATTTGTGATTTTTATTTGAATTCTTTTCTCATTTCCAATCACTTTTTCCTTTTTCAATTCCTCAACAATTGATTGATAATTGCCAGAAAGTGTTTTCAGAAATGGTTTCAAATATTCATTCACTAAAATCCACATTTTGGCCAATCTAATTTCAACTTCATCCCATACGAATATTTCCATTATTTGTTCAAAAATCAGAGAAGTTGCATGATTCACGGCAATATAATTCCACAATTTTATATATTCCTGTGATTACAATTTACAATATTTTTAGTTTTTTTTTTTGTGTTACAATTAAATTATTCAAAAGAACTATATGAGAATAATTAATATTACACATTTACATTCTTTCCAAAAAAGATTAGGTTCCGAAGATTTTTGTATTAACACTGAGTTTATTTATAAATATATATATATTTTTTTTTTATTAATTATTAGCTAATAATTCAGATGGTTTTGAAATGAATTGTCCCCCCTTATGGGTGATAAGGAAAGCTACGGATATGTGAGATAATAATTCCCTAAAGATCCCAATCCTATACCGGATGACCCATGAGAGTTACTGTTGCCTTTCCTCATAGTAGATTAAAAAAAAATTTTCTGCAGGCGGATAATAGAAATTAACATAATTGATCATCATTCATCTAAAAAATCAATGGTCTCCTCCCCACTCCCAATTGAACATGTAAATAAACCTCTTTGACTTTCGCATCATTAAAATGCATCTCGATCTGAGTTTTTGCACCGTCAATTGCTTTTTTCCAATTTTTAATAAATTCATCCAATATTTTGACCGCATCTCCTTCTTGTGGGTCAAATGATATGGACGATCTAAACAACCGCTCCAAATTCACCTCCACCAATGCTTCACTGTTCAATGCCATTTTAATTCTTCTCAATAATTCATCATATAATGGCCAAACAATTGATGGTGGTCTTTCCAATCCAGTGAATTCTCCTCTAATCTGTAAATCTTCTTGCCAACTTCTCAGCTTTTCTAAAGTCCTTTTTTCCCGAATTTTATTCCATTTTCCAGTTATTTTGACAAATTCAATGCTAAAATTTTTCTTCGTTTTTTCTTCTTTTTGCCTGATTTTTTCAAAAATATTTGTTCTCATTGTTTCTTTTATTATAATTGGCTCCAAAATCTTTTCAATTTCGATTTTTTGATTATTCAAATTGGCTATCTTATTTTCAATTTCCCTGTTTGATATTTTTAACCAAATCATCATATTCAACCATTTAATTTCATTATTTAAATCTTTCCGATAATCGTAAAGACTTTTCAATATTTTTTTATGATTTTCATTTTGTTCTGGCATCACTTCTTGATGTATTTTCTGAAATTTTGTTGAATTCTCAATGCCAAAATGGTCTCCTTCTTTTGAGGTAAATTCCATTTCGAATTCATGGTCAAATTTAATTCTTATTGGTTCACTTTGAGTACCCCTTTGACTTTTTCTGGAAATGAATTTATTTTTATGGCCATTTTGTGTCTTATCTTCATCCTTTTTTATAATTTTATATCCCAATTTCACCTCCAATAATTCCATCAAATTTTTCTCCAAATATAATTCTTTTAAATTATCACTCAATCCACTCAATATTTCGAATTCTTCAGCTTCTGGCATATTCGTTTTTCCATTTTCCAGTTTATCAATATATTTCTGAAAATGATAATATTTTTCGATGGGACTCATTATGTATCCTAACTAGATAGAATAAATTATTTACCTTTACTTTGACTTTTAGTTCATCCAAATATTCACTAATATCAAATTTAATTTTGCATTTTTCCAATTTTTCTTCTGGCTCAATTTTTTTCCAATCTTCTTTTTTGTATATCTTTTCCAAATATTTGACGTTTTCAATTTCATTAAAAATAAAGTCAAATTTTCCAGCAAAACAACCAAATCGTTGAATGATGAGAATAAATAAAATATTTAGTTGAAATAATATCATTCTAGCTGAAAATTTATAAAGCTTCATCTCAAGAGACAGCAATAGCCAAAAGAATGGAGAACGGTTTTATATTTTCGAGGAAAACATTTTTTGACGGGAATTTTATGATTTGTCAAATAAAACTTAAAATTTTTGCATATTAATAGTTCATTAGCCTTATGGATTAGATTATTGAAATAAAAGTTCTTCGATGCATTTTTTTTTATTATAATTGGCCTAATTAAAAAAATGAAAAATAAAATTGTTTTCAAATTTTTCTATCCACTAGAAAGAATATTTCATTTAATTGTAGGATTTTTCTAGCTTTCATTGAGTTTTTTGAATGAATTCTCTGATCGAAATTATTATTTTTTTCTCGCCTCCTATATGGATGAAGCCTCGAATCAAAGCTGCAATTTGATTTAATCCACGTCAGAAATCAATATATACAATTCACAATCCAATGAAATCCTCGTCATAATTTTGGCTAGAGACCGGCAAATTGAAAAAAAATCCGCACCGGATTCCGGATTGGAAAAATCTCTGGATTCGGTTTAAAGAGCTGTAGGAAAATCCAGTCCAGAATTCCGGGCAAATCAGAAAATATAGATTTATTACTCCGGATCCGTAGAATCCTTACGGATCTGGAATCTGTGCCCAGTCTTAATTTTTATAAATTAAAATGCCATAAAACTTTAATAAATTTATTCAAAAGGAATTATTTATAATTAACTTTTATCATTTGAATAGAATTAATAGAAGTAAAATTTTAATTTGTGTTTATTTATTTATTCAACTTTTTTAATTTTATATGCTCATCAAGAAGATGATCCGGAATGGAAAAGATGGCCACGCAAAGAATGGGTATTGTCCAAAAACATGAAGAAGAAACCAACAAGAATGGCCAATAAAATGATTACCACTAAAATAGGGGAATTAATTAATATTTTTTTTTTGTAATAAATAATTCATCTATTTAAAAATTCGGGAATTTTGATAAAATTTAAATTTTATAAATTTGAAAAATAATTAAAATTACATAAAACAATTCCGCCCATGTAAAGTGCCAATTTGCATTTTTCTGCACAATTTCTGCCTTTTCTCCTTTTGTTCCTGTTGGAATATTCATTTGCGTTGTAGACTTGGACAGGAATTGGGACATGATATGCGGCTGATTTATAATTGGAGTTGGAAGCCTTTTTGATGGGATATTGATAATTTCCATAATAATGATTGTCCATTTTTGATGAATTTTCTGCCGAATTTATTTATTCCAAATTAATATAGTAAAACTGAAAATGCTCTATTTTGTTTAATTTTAAAATATTATTAAATTGACATTAATATGGGAAAATATAGCATTATAATAAATATGGTAAATAATAGCATTTAAATTTATAAAAAACTATTTAATACTATAATATTAAATATAAATAATTAATTTAAGAAAATTAATCATTTCCGATTCTTAATAGATTAAAATTTTTCGTAGAGAAATGGATTTTATAAATGCCTAATTGAAATTTGAAACCACCATTTAATTTTGTCTATTTTATTTTTAGTGGAAGGCCAAACTATTTTTGAGGGCAATTAAAATGGAAGAAAAATCAAATGGGAAGAATATCCATTTTACGTAAATTTGGAAATTTAGCGAACTAAAAAGGGAATCCAGCTGAATTGAATTAATTCCGCCCATTTGACATGCGTATTTTGTTTTTTGGTTTAATTTGGAATTTTTTGGGGCTAAATCGAGTCAATTTGCCCTTAAGGGACAAATTTAGGGGAAATTGATTAATCAATTCAAAGAACCTAAATTGTAACAAAGTAAAAAAAAATTATGTCGTCTTTAACTGTCAACAATTTTATTGTCAAATAAAAAAAAATATAAAAAAAATATTAGATTAATTTATATAATAAATAAATAAAATTCAGTATTATTAAAATAACGGATGGAAGAAAGGATAAAAAAATGTAAAAAAAAATCAAAAAAGACCAAAGTTTGTAAAATATTTTATCCAGTTACTTCCAAAATATTCTTCATTTTCTTCTTCCAATTTCCTTCAAGGTTAAATCAAAATTCTAAATAATGTTCTTGACCTCGATATTACCTCTTCATTTTGAATATTGTTGTTGAATTTAAACTTTGATCTTCCCTTTTCTAAATTATTTTCAACATTGCAATTAATTCAAATAAAGAATGTTAAAAAAGTTGGATTTCAAGAATGGCAAATGCCAAGAAAATTATTCAGAAATTATATAAAAGACAATGTTATTGGGTTATAATTATAATTTTAAAACTAATAATTTCTTTTTTTCATAATAATATTCAATTTATTTCCATATATTCACTGTTATTTATTATTTGAAATGGTAAGTAAAGTTCAACTTTGTCAATGCCAATTTTGCTGAATGTGTCGACCCACTAATTAAATATTCTAATTTCCGTTGAAGAATTGAAAAAAAATATTTTGTTGAATGTCTGTTTCTCATCGAGGACATAAAATGGGCATAAAATTAAGTTATAAAAGTGCGAAAAAATCTGCTTAAATTTATTCTACTTTTTAGGCAAAACTCATTTAAATTCAATTTTTATTAATTTTCAATAAAATAATGTAAACAAATTCTTACTTTCCTAACTTTACTCATTCATTATTTGTCAAGATAAAATTTTAATTTTTTTGACAGTAATTTTCAAAATGATTTCGTATTTTCTCTTTTTCACAACAACCCTCTACGAAATTGTGACTTTACCACTGTATTGGCGAATTATTTATGTTTTGATCACCAATCCTGAATTTTCGTCTCCATTCTTCCAATTCCTTTGGATCATCGGAATATGCGTAATAAAATAAATTCTTTAATTAAAATATCCAATATTAGCATATTTCTTCTATTATTATAGAAGTCCACGGGGCTTATTTATAATTTTCTGAGGCTCTACATATAGAGTGGGCTACAGATAGAATGTGGGCTTATATATTGCAGAGAAAGAAAATTCGTTAAAAAATTTTATTTGATAAAATTTGCAACAAATTGTAACATGTTTTAATATTTAAACATATTTTAGAAAATTTTTTAATTAAAAACATATTTTTTACAAAATATTTTTGTAATCAGGTTTTTATAAATCCGAACATCTTTTTACCATTCAAAAACATCCTTATAAAATTAAAAATCAAAGTTGGAAAAAATTTACTGAGGATGGACTTCTAATAGAGACTGGGCTTCTTATATAAGAAATACGGTATTTTAAATAAATCCACAGGAGAATATCCATTATGTGACCGATGTGTATTATTATCGGATGCCAATGTTCGAATGGACCGCCGATTTATTCGACAAATCACCTTCCCGGATGCACAGTGTGGCCCCATTTCTCGTGTATTTCGTCAATTATCCCGTCTATTTTATGCAAGTTGCAATTTCAATGAATCGTTTCACTGGATTATGGCGTCCGGTTCAACATAAAATTGTAATATAATTTTTGAAAAATTAAATCTTTATTTTTTAATTTTATAGTTTTGGGAATATTGGTGGCGTAAATTGGTTTTATCGGCATTTGTAATTTCGGCCATTATGACATTTCATCGTTGCCCTTTGAATGCCACCACTCAATTGGTCCCATTTTTTCCGGAAAATCCCCAACTTGGCTATACACCTTCATTCTTCAAATATGAATTTTATAGTGTAATTTAATTTTAATTCTGATTAAATTCTGAAAGAAAAATATTTGACATTTTTAAATAAAAAATGAATGAAAAATTTTATTATTTGATTGAAAATTAAGTTGGACACAAATTTGTTGACCGGTGTTTTCAATTCAATTGTAATGATCCTTTCGGTGTTCATCAATGCCGGAACATTGTTTAAAATTATTAAAATGAGAAGATCCGGCAATTTGGCTAAAGTTTCCAAGGCAAAATTGGAAATGGGCCTATTTATCATTGTTTTTTGGATGATGTGCTCGCTGATGGTGGTTATCGGATATCAGGTAAAGAATAAATTAATTTAAGAATGAGCTTAAAATATAAAGATGCTAAATAAAAAAAAGACTTAATTAATTATTTAATAATTCAATTTATATCATTTTTTTGCTATATTTGATAAAAATTTAATTAATTTCGTATTTAAAATTCTATTTAGGCGGCAAATTTTATTATTCGCAATGGATTTTTCTCGCCGGTTGGAACAATGGAGACCAAATATGCCCTTTACATAACTTACCTCCAACAACCCTGGGTGGACGATGTTGGCTCGGTCAGCCATCCATGGGTGTTGATTTTGATGAGTGAATCCATCCGGAATGCGGCATTACCTTTTCTCAAGGATTTTTCCTTGTCAAAAAGCAACCAATCAGCTTCATCCGTCATTTCCGTAACAAATGTTCAACCAATTGACCCAACAATTGGAACCAATTTCAATCAAATTCAACGCCAAGTTCGATTTGGGCCAACAAAACAAAACGATCAAAAACCGACAATTTAGATGAAATTTAAAATTTATTTCCATAAAATCTTTAAAAACAAGGTCATTTGTCATTTTCTTCTCCTTCATAAAGCAAATTTGTATCCCAATTCTATGTTTGATTAACATTTAAAAGAAAGTATAAAATTGTACTTTGGCAAAATAATTGGCACATTAATTTATGTGGGCATTTATATTTGTAGGCATTAATATTAATTTATTATTATATTCCCACTCCCACGGCACGGTTGGCCCTTCAATTTGGATTTGGAGTATGTTGCTGACAATTCAGCAAAAACAATTTACTTAATTTATCACGGAAATATTACCGTTATACAGAAATACATTTATTCACATCATCAATAATATTTAATAAAACGGAAAACTATAAAAATAAAATGATTTTTTGTGGAGATATTAATAAGATTTATTTCCTTAAGAATCAAATATCTAAAATTATTTTTTTAAAGATTTTTGGAGGCCAGGAATATATTTAGAGAGAGATAGGGATTTAGATTTAGACTAGGAAAGCATCTATTTAAATTTGGAATAATATATTAATTAGATATCTCTAATAAGAATTAATTTTAATAACCTACCTTTTTGTGCAAAAATGGCTACTTTAATTTCATTAAGTTGAATTAAAGAATTCATTCCATTTATTCAATATTTATTGATATTAATTAATTATTAAAAACATGATCTTTATTCGATTATTATAAAAAATTATAAAAAATTTAATTGTATTTTATTAATATATTAAGTGAAAATTTTAGTGAGTCAACCTTTCCAGAAATCCATTAATTAATTTTCGCTAAATTATACATTGAGCTTGCTTGATCTTTGCCGAATACACTCTCAAACAGTGAATTAATTGAATAACTCTTGTATAAATCATTCGGCGATTATGTCCTCAAAAAATAATGCAATTTTAATTTTAAGTAAATTTGATGAACAAATTTATTGTCGCCTTTTGCCCCCAATATTCCAAATATTCAACAGAGAAGGGGGCATAATGAAACGTCAAGAATAGCCAGAAAATGCGTGTTGTGTGGGTTTTTCATGACGAAAGCGACAACAAAATGTGAAAATAAAAGACACTCATTTTGTTATTTGACCTCATTTCTTTCTTTTAATTTAATTTGTCCCCTTTTAAATGTTCACAATTTCATTCCTCCAAATTCTCATTTCCAAATAAATAAATTTGCATAAATTCGCGCCTACGCTTTCTTTCTAAAAATAATATTATAAGATTTGTGCCAATTTCTTCAAATTATTTATTTGATTTAATGAAATATTTTTTTCCATTTTAATTTTAATCTAATCATTTTTCCATTCTCTGCATAAAAATGTCATCAACATTTTTTGCAAAATAAATTTCATATATTTCCAATAAAATTGTATAACATTTTAAATATCAATACAATTTTATATTTAAATGACATTCTTATTTTAGCAAATTGCTGCATCCAAATATATTCTTTGACATTTAAGAAAATAAAATTTACAAAAAAACTGTATAAAACATCAAAAATGTACGAAATCTCTGTATTTAATAAATTAATATTCCGTTCACTAGAAGAAAAAAATTCATTTAATTTGCAATGCAAAAAGATTAAAAAATATTTTGTACATTTATTAAATAAATTTGAAAAAAATGTAAATAAAAAACTAACCAAATTACTGCCATTTAGAGATGTAGTTTTTTCAGACTTACAATATTAGGACTAGATATGATTGAGTTTTCAATTAGCGCAATGACAAAAATGCCTAAGTGCCTCTCCTATTTGTCCTACTGTACCCCCACTTTTTCCTAATCCTAATCCTCCTTCTTTCCTGTCACCCATCAATCAAATATTGCCTCAATCTGCCTTCTTTTTTTTAAACAAGCCTCTTTCCCTATTAAATGTCTTTTCATTTCACATTATTATCATATTTTTACACACAATTAATAAAAAATAATTTAAAGTCGAGTTGCGCCGTTCATTAAGCCATTGGGGGCTGGCTTAGGCCCAACTCTCACCAAAACAACTTTAACCTAAATTGTGACTAAATAGCAATATTTTAAAAATCATATTATTCCACTCAATTTCTTTTATCCCCTATTTTAATATGGAAATTTAAATTTATTAATTTTATAGATTTATAAATGCTTTTAACCAAAAAACTTCCCTCATTCCTGCCGTTTAACTTGATAATTATTAACTTTTTAATTTTGATGCTTTTTGCCCTGACCAATGCCACAATTTATCCGCACATTCCACCAAAACATGAATTGGCCAAACAAATGGGTAGACATGTAAATTTAATTTAATTATAATAATAAAAATTTATTAGTATATTTAATTTAAGATGATGCGCCATCATCGTCACACTTTATCCTCCTCTTCATCATTGGCTACTTCAACAACATTGAATCGGAATGAGGAAAATGAAAGGACAACAAGCAGAAAAAGATTGACAAAGACGGAATTGAGGCGAATTCGTTATGGCCGACTTTGTCATTTCACCGCATTCCCTGGCCCATATTGTTGAAATTATTTTTGATTTAACTTTTCTTTTTTTAAATTTGATTTAAATGCTCATTAATAGCCAAAAATTGTAAAAAATTTAAAAATGTAACAAAATTTAACTTTATCAAAATTGAAAATTTATGGATAATTTTATAAAAAACATATGTTTTGTTTCAATTCGTTCATTCCATCTGAAATTGCTTCAATGCACTCCTCCATTTCCATTTGGCATTCACCCACTTCCAGCCATTTTTCTCTTATTCTCGGGGAGACGATATGGTCTGACCAAAAATTCGGCATAGTCTATAAAAATATGATATTATCATTTTAAAAAATTTATTCTATTTAATTTTCAATTTTTTTTCACTTTTCGAGCAATTTTGAATTATCTAAAATAGCCGAGTAGCGAAAATGTTAGCCTTTTTAGCGAAAATTTATGAAATTCAAATGATTTTTAATAAAAATTGGCAAAATCTTAAAAACATGGTAAAATGTGGTGGAAATTAAAAAAAATATGGAAAAAAAGATGGCCAGTAGATATTTTAATTTTACCAAAAATATACCTTTATCAAATTTGCTTGTTTTAGCTAATTCCATGTCCGTTTGTTCCAAAACCTTTTTGACCACTTGATTCTTCAATGAACTCAATGCAATTTTCATTTCCGTAAACATTTCATTCCATTTATATTTTTTCCCCGTTTTGTGTATTTTCAATACTCTCTCAACAGCAATTCTTCCTTAAATTCAATATAGATTAAAGAATATAACGAATTGCATTTTTCCATTGTTTTTTACCTGTACTCAATCCGCTTGCCGTCATAAAATGTGGACTTGTGTTTGCATCGCCCACCGCCGCAATTATCATCGATTTCCCATGGTTTTCCATTTTCCTGGCCGCATTTGGCACTGATCGAATTGTCACCCAAAATATGGATGTATTTGCCGAATTTGGGTCAAAATAAAGCACATTTTCTTCAACAACATCCTGCTGCTTTTCTCCGGTCATTTTCAATTCAATTTTTCCAATTTTTTCTTTATGCACATGCGAAAGGCTAATTTTAAAAATCACCGCCGACCATTTTCGTTCCATTTCAATCCGAATTTTTTTATATTTATTTTCATTGTGGGCTTTATTCTTCTCTAAATCGGTCAATTCATCAAAAAATTCACGAATCGGTTGTATTGTGTTGATTGTGGCAATGTGAATTGTTGGCCGATTCTCAAAAAGTCGAACAATCAAATTTCGTTCATTTTTTATCATTTCACTTAAATGTTTGAATTTGTTCGTAAATGTTTCAGTAAAATATTCTCTATTTTGTTCAATAAATTCATTGAATTTTTGTTCATCAATAATTTGTTTAAATTCATCATTTTCCAAATTATCAAGTTTGAAGAAAACAGTTTGATCATCGAAAATTGGTTGAGCTTCTTTCCCTTTTACAAGCACAACAACTCCATAGCTTTTTGGATCTGTTTCCTCAATTGGATCGCCTATATATTAAATTATTAAAAAAGAAAATGTAAAAATTTTTCAATTAAATGATAGGAATTTAGATTATTTTTTGTAGAGAAAGATATTTAAAAAAATAAAAATCCTTTCGGAATTGAGATCCCAAAAACTGTTATTTTACAAAAAACTGCATTTCAGCAATTTTGTTAGAACTACTGCTGGCATCTATTTTATGAAAAAATTTTTTGAGAGCTCATTTCTTAGGGAATTTCAATTATAAAGAAATAATAGACAATAGAAAATGAATAATAATTAAAGGCGCTCAATCAAAAGCATAGAATAAATGATTAAAATTATTATTTAATTTAATATTTGTTGTCTATCAAATTTATCCCCAATCAATTTTTACCCAAATATTTATTCCGAATTTGGTCATTTGCTCCTCCGGCGCAAATCAACAAATCCACTGGGAATTCCTTCGCATTCTCTTTTCCTTTTTCTCCATTTCCCGCCTTCTTCTTCTCCACTATTATTCCCTGGAATTTATCAGCTTTCTTTTGCGGTTCCACAATTTTTTCAAATTCAAATCCATACATCAAAACCAAATCTTCTTTCAAATCTGTTTGGCTTTCTTTGAATTTTTTCAATTCCATTAATCTTTCTTTCATTATTTTTTCAATTTCCCTCACATTCACTTGTCCAACATCTCCGTAATCAATTCGTCCCAATGAAGTTTCTTGGCCTAATTTAGTTTTTTTATTGAAGAGGACACGAAATTTTGTGCCCAATAAAAAGCGCAATTGACTCATCCATTTCCGGTCCAAAAAGACCATTTGCCGTCGATTATATTCCTCTCGATTGTTTACAAGCCGAACATTCATTCCGGCAAGGAAAAATTGAAATGCCGCAAAAAGGCCGATTGGGCCTGCGCCTTCAATGATAACATTCTTGGGTGAGAATTTTTCTAAAAAAACAAAAAAAGGTATATTTTTCATTAATTTCAAAAAAATTATCATTTATTATAAGAAATTATTTTGATTATCATTTATAAATATCTTTGGTTAGAAATCTCCTAAAACTCCACGAAATCGAATCTTCTATATTTTTCTAATTTTTCTAAATATTTTAATTTGAATATTTTGTGGGTTTGTTGCAGGTATTCCAGACACTTGAATTTTCCCTTTAAGGGGCATTTCGTGAGAAAAAGGTGGCACATAAAGAGCATTTTCTTTCAGTAAAAAGGGCGACATATTTGTTGCATTTTAAAAAAGGTTACAATTTTCGAAAAACGCTAACTTATTAAGAGAAATATTTTAGCTAAAAATTACCTCCCAGGGAAAAATTACACAAATTCTCTGCAGCAGGCTAGAATTTTTAATCAAGCTGCCAAAAGGGACAATGGCAATTTGGGGTCATTCTGCTTGGGAGAATGGGGGGGGGGGGGGGGGTCAAAATCCTAGAAAGAGGTAAATTCTAACTCGGAAAGATATTTTAAGAACCCTGGTCTGTTTGCTATTGGACTACTAATTTATTTTTTGTTTCATTTTTACTATTTGATATTTTGTTCTTCAAACGTTCATGTTCATTCCAAATTGTTAGATTAATTAATTTATCCACATTTTCACTATGAATGTCCGCTGTTTCAAATATTTTCTTCAAATTTGAATATTTCTTCTCCTCCCAAAATGAGAATATGTCGAAGAATGAGCCTTCATTTCCCTCGGAATGTAATTCTCTCATAAATTGTTTGCATTTTAGTATAAATCCGTCAGATATTTTTTCCGGGTTTTTGATCATTTCCGAATTTTCTTTCTCAAACTTTTTCAACTTTTCAATCAAATTTTCTTTAGCTATCAAAAATATTTCCCTGATTTTAGCACCGTCAAGTTTTTTCCACTTTCTTTGATTAACATAAAAATCAAATATTTCGGATAATTCTTGGATTTTTAGGTATTCTGGAAGTTGGAGGGCATCATGGGATTGAACACTTCCTCCATTTTCGGCAATATAAATTATTAATTCAATTCGTTGTGGATGGAATTTGCCTGAATAAAATTTTAATCATCAATTTTTAATTTTTATTATTTAAATTATCCAAATGAAATGGGGCAAATAACCATTAAAATATTATTGACCACATTTCTCTTTTCTTTACTTTTTCGCTAGGCAAAATCAAAAACATCACAATGTTATTATCTGACTCCAAAATTTCCTCCACAGAGCAGTATTGTGCCCTTCGGATTTTATGGCTCCAGTTCCAGATCCAGACTCCGACTCCCTTCAGTAAAAACAATAAGTTTTCATCCGGAATTCGATCCAGAGTCCGATGAGTAAAATTTTTGAAATGTCTGAGTCCGGAGTCAGTGTTAAGAATTATGAAAAACAAAACACTGAAAATCATCCACAAATTATAGATAAAATTTTATTTATCTAATTAAAAATTGCCAAATTTAATTTAAAATTCTCATCCCTTTTATTTTATAATTTCATATTTTACCCGTAAATTTGTAAATGTATTCCTTTTGTTCTTCCGGGAATGCGGTGAATATCAAATTGTCAATGTCCGTTCGATGCATATTTGCCCCAGCTTCCGAAATTAATTCATTTATGTTATGCTCCTCCGTTTCATGATGAGGTTTTCCGTGTGTTTGATGATGATGAGTATCAGTATGGGTTTGATGTGATGGATGAGATGAACTCGAACCAATTGCGGATTCTTCCTTTCCGTCTTCTCCATTGCCCCGTTTTTGACGAATATTTCCGCATGCCGAATTTAGGAAGAGGCAAATTAATAAAATTGTGAATTTCATCTTCATTTTAATTTTGGGAATAAAAAATTGTGGATAATTTTGGTAGAAGGAGAATGGGTGTTTGCGAAAATGGAATAGAATGATTAAATGGACGGATTTTTGCTGATTATATTCCCGAAAACATGTTGTCAGCATCGGCGATTGCGATTGGCGAGGCCAGTGGCCAGCCAAAATTCCCTTTCTCTGTTTACCATTTGCGCAGAATATCCAACCAATTTTGCCCATCATAGACGTGCGTGCGTTCATTTATGAACTACTGAACATACTAGATCAATTGTTTTCAAATGAACGCGCGCGCTCTGGGGACCCATAAAATTGCCCAAAAGCCATTTTATGGACCAGAGCGGGCTAGTTTGAGGTCCATATTGAACAAAAAATCCTCCTCCTCTCACCTCTGCAATCTGCATTACCCCTTATTGAACGAACCAATCTTTCCCCCCCCCCCCCCCCCCCCCCACCTCTTCTCGTTCGTCCGTCTGCCATCAACAATTCCACGGATTTGGGTTTGGCTTCTCACCCGTGATGTTCCTCCCCAGAGTTGCGCACGGGCCTGGCCCAAAGCCCAATAGTTGGTGCCGGAAGGGCTGAAGTCAGGCCAGAGCTCCGTGGGTAGTGCGCATGCGCACCCCTGATGCCTACTCTCTTCCTGACACTACCTCCAACATCCACCAATATTCATCCAACCAATCCCATTTTAGATTTGGGAATTGGAAAAATATCGTTGGGGAAGCCCAAAACCGCGGAATCCATTTGTTGAAGTTTTATAAAAGTAAAAAATGATGAGGGACACTTATTTAAAAACAGCAAATTTAATTTAAAAAATTTATTAGTTTTTCAGATGGCTATATTTTTTACCAGAAATTTAATATTTTTTTTTCTGCAATACAAAAAAACTTTTCTGATTGATACAATTAAAATTTCAAGAAAATAATAAAATGAATTCGTGTCTATGGAAAAGGTGGCATTTAATTAATTGCGTGTGACCAAAATATTGGGGTGGTCTTCAGTCTGCACTCAATGCATTATATTTATTATTTTCACAGAAATTCAATCTTAAGTTTTTGGAGAAGTTCGGTCGATAAGAAAAATGGCGACGGATGTGAATATGAATAGAGTCAGTCTTATCAAAAGCCAAGCAAATTAAATTATTTATACCCCAAATTCTCAGTTTTGATATTTTTTGCAAATTAAAGAAGATAAAAATGTTAAAAAAAGGATTTGGGATCATAAAAACCGTTTATTTATTAAATACGGTTCGTTGCCCTTTTACCATGATATTGGCAGAATATATTATTTACGGTATCATCAATAATATATCCTACTCCATAACCTCACCTCAGTAAATTTTATCAAAGTCTTACAAATTAAACAAAACTTGGACTTGCCCAATATCTTAAAAGGAAACAAAAAAATTGCGAAAATTTTTGATAATTAATTAAATAATTTAATTATGCTCTAAATATATACATAAAATATTAATTTAATTCATAAAAAGTTTATTACAAACTACGACACAATGATCAAATGAAATAAAAAATAAAAATGCCAATTTTAATATTAATTTCCATTTTTAAATTTAATAATTATAATTAGATCTCAATGGAATTTATGTAATTTTTTTGGAACTTTAAAAATAGCTGAAAAAAGACAGTCCACAATTTTTGTAATTGCATTGCAACTACTAAATTGCCTTTTTTTGAATTCCGACTAAATAAAATTTGATTTTTTAATTGTCTAGACTATAATTAAATAAATTTAGTCTCACAGAAGCATTTTAAATACATTAAAAAAATTCCTACTACTTGATTTTATTAAATAAGAAATGAATTAGGGTTGCGCCCCCGCAGTGCGGGGGCGGGTTGTGCGGGGGTCGGGGTTTGCGGGGTTGGCACTTGCGGGGACGGGTTCGGGGGTGACCCCCTGCGGGGGACCCCGCGGGGATCCCCGCGGGGGCGGGGGTAGCGTAAATTTTTTAAAAAGCCACATTTTTCAAATAAAAAATTTTTTTGAAGAAAAATTCATCCAAAAATGGCCGCGCAGCGAAAAATTTTACCTAAAAATAGCCTCGCAGAGAAAAATTTTAATAAAAAATTTTAATATCCTACAAAAATTTGGTCAAAATTTCCCTAATCGAACCCCATTTTCCTTGAAAAATCCAATAATATGGGGTGCATGTTCACCCCCGCGGGGGTGCGGGGGCGCGGGGGTGGCATATGCGGGGGTAGGGTCGGGGGTGAAACCCAAAAAGTGCGGGGATCCCCGTCGGGGGTGGCCCCCGCGGGTGCGGGGGCGCAACCCTAAAATGAATGTCACAAAATTTTGTAATGGCTTTTGGCTTTAGCTTAATTTAATAATATTAAAAAATTTTTCTTAAATTCGTCAACTGTACCCACCGATCTATTTCTGTGAATAATTGAATTATAGTGAATCCGAAATTGAATTTTCTATTTTTTTTTATGATTGGCTTAATAAATATCATTATTCATTTTTGGTTCAATTTATTTCGGCAAACGAATATAAAAAGCATCCATCATTGCGTTCATTTTCAAAAGATCATTATACAAAAATGGGCAATATTTTGGATTCGATTCTGGTTGATGAACCATCCGTGTTGGCACTGAACAGTAGTGATATTTTCATTAGCAAAGTGAATAATATGACATTCGACACCTATGATGATCCGGTCAGTTCCTCCAAATTACCGTATATCCTCTTTTAATTCCCCATTCTCTTAATACCTCACCATAGATTTTGAGAACTTAAAGGTACTAGCAGAATGAATTTTTTGCAATTTCTTAGTTATCTAATGCTCTAAAAATCCGCTATAATTTATTCAAAAATATTCTAAAATTAAGGAGTTAGACCCCAAATTTTCTAAATTTTTGAGGGAGTTGAAAAATAATTTCAGTACTTCTTAATTATTTGTACTCAGATTAAATTTTTTTAAGATTCTTATTCATATTTGATTTTTAAATGTTGAAAAAATGATTTGAGGTGATTTTAAGGTTTAATAATTTTGGGGGTAACTTAAGCCAATTTTGGGGTGCAAAAAATCTGTGTAAAGATAATTAAGAAGTACCATAATTTCTCATGGGGAATTAAACGAGATTACAAGGTAAATTTATGAAATTTCGATTTAAAAAAATTAAAAAAATCTTAAATTAATTAAACTTTAATATTCCCGTTCAGGTTTATTTCACGATTTTACATGTGAACAGTTTTCTTTGTATGGTTTTCAGCGCTTTGGCCATTTATTTTATCCTCTTCAAAAGTCCAAAATCCATTGGAAAATACAAATGGTATTTGTTGAATATTACGGTTTGCCATCACATAATAATTCCAAAAATTATTATCTCCTCCATAGATTTGGTCATTTGTCTACGATTTTTACATGACCACCGTGGAAATGCCAATGACACTTTTGCCATCGCCGACAATGTGCTCACGGGGATTACTTCGAAATGGTGGATGGATTTATGGGGGATTAATTGGATATGTTTGTTACTTTAAAATCACCCTAAATTATTTACAAAATTTAAAGTTGTTTTTCCCAATTCTTTGTGGCACATGTGGAATGACCGTTGTTTGGGCATTCGCCTATCGATGGGCAGTCCTTTCAGGTAGAAAATTAAAGAAGGCAATTTTTTCCCCATTTTTATTTTTTACCCCAAAAATAAATTTTTGACTTCTAATAAATCAGAAACCAGTTTTAGACCTTACAAAGCTTATACCAATTTTGCAAATCTCATAGAGAAGCGTCTTTTGACATACATTTCTTAATTTAAATTTAAATAGTCCAGTTTTTGGTTTTAAACACTTTAATTTTGGACCGAAACCAGACATTTTTATATACCATTCCATGCCTCTCATTGAGATCTACAAAATTATATAGGGATTATAGGGTCTAAAACCGGCTTCTAATTTATTAGAAGTCAAAAACTATTTTTTTTGGTTAAAAAGGCGTAAAAGATATTTTTCCTATAAATAAATAAATAAATATATTTTTGACATATTAATTCTTTTTCAAATAGGTCGAGAACATAAAATGAATTCATGGAAGGGAATTTTAATAATGGGTTTGGCCCAAATATTCTACGAAACACCGACCACCATTTTCTATATTCTCGCCGCCCACAATCGACCCCGCGTCCTAGAGGCCATCATTCGGGTTCCATCAATCATTTTTTAAATAAATATTTTCCCATTTAAAGCATTATCCAAATTTGGCCCCATGGGTCCTGCACGATCAGCCGTGTGCCATTTTTGCATTCGAAGCCAGTCCTTGGTCCCTGATTTTCATTTGTTCGTCACCCTAAAACCATTTATAAGTTTATTTCCCTAAAATTTAAGCCAGTTTCACCATTCAATTCTTTGGCGGTGTCCCTTTGTGCTTTTTCTTTTTGTTCCTTTCATATCGTCAATTGGAGGCTCAAAAGAACATTATGTCCCCAAAAACCGCACAATTGCATCGACAAATGTTGAAAGCTTTGGTCATGCAAGTGAATTAATGCAAAACATTTTTGGATTAATTTATAATAATTATTTTAAAGATGATATTTCCATTCTGTACACTTTTCATTCCTTTCACTCTGCTTGGCATTTTTGTGGTCATCGAATTTGAGGGGCCAAGTTGGTTCATTTCATATTTCATTCATACAATTTACGGTACTTTTCGCTTAATCTGGGTCCTTATCCCACTAAAATTGATCAACCCTAAAATCATCTAAAATCATATTTTTTCATCGTTTTATAACCAAATATGAATAAAGAATAAAAACCTCAAAATAATTTCAAATCTGGACCCAGATAACCGAAAAGTATCCAATTTAATTATTTTAATTTAATAATTTAATTTTTAAGTGGTCCACAAATCATTGTTCATTATTGGCTCACTTCATTCAATGGCCAATACTTTGATGATGATCATTCACATTGCCCCATATCGTCATGCACTTTTATGGATTTTTCGTTGTTGCATTCCAAAAAAATTTGTGAACAAAATTTCGACAGGAGGAATTTGGAATTTAAAGCAAATTGCCAGTGGCACTATTGTGGGACAGACAAAGGGCAATCAAATAAAAATAAAGAATAGTAAATTTGCCGTTCCAATTGGCAACTGATTTGAAAAATTTATAATGTATTATCAATTTCAATTTTAATTATTCCAATTCGATGCACATTTTTTTTAATTCTTGCCATTTTATTAAAAGTTTTTAATATTATTTTCTAATTAATTTTATGTACTTATAATATTGCGTTAATAATTTTCCAAAAATATTAATTATTTATAATAATCCTTAAATACAAAGCAATAATTTAGACAAAAGATTAGAATTTGTACGAAAATTTATCTTTAAAATGTTAATTTCATTTTTCCAAATGAATTCTTTTCTTGAAATATCCTACTTATTATAACCAGACAATAATAGGAACATTTTTGTATTTCAAAAAAAAGGAAAACTAAATGAAACAAAAATTTCTGACATTTGGACTGTCTATTAAAGACGAAAATGTTCGATCACAAATGTCACTTCACGCAATAAATATTTATGTCACAGAAAAAATGGTTTTTCACATTTTTATATTCCTACGTTTGGTCTTTGCTGGCATTTTTGTCTGCATACATTTTTCCCATTCACTCAAATTTGTGAAGTTGCTAATTTAAGCTCATTCTCCAGATTTTAGAACATTTTGTTGGATCGCATGCCTTCAAAAAACCAACTATATAAATATATCGCTTAACGTAGAAAAAACCACAATTTTCATTTTTTAGTTGCCATTTAGTATAAATTTATATTCTTTTTTCCACCTATAAAAATTAGTTTTTTTTTCCAAAAAAGAGCGAACTTCGCATTATCTCGAGACGGATTTAAGCAGCATTTAATGAGATTGCAATAATACCGAGGAAAAAGTTTCGGAGATGGCACCACTGAACTATCCACTTATAAAAAGCCTAATTAGCCATTAGTGTCAATCAAAATTTAATCTTTGAAGGGCAATAAAATTTAAATATAGATATGGCATTTTGCAAAAATACACACATTTCATAAACAATTTCAAATTAATTTTTGAAAGATCAAAGAATTTTCTTGGCCATAATTTTGGCCATTTAATTATTCTTCTCCAATTAAAATCATACAAATTTTACCTATTTTTAAATAGCTTTGTATAATTTTTTCCCATTTGTATGTAATTCCATAATGAAGAATTCTGATCTATTTGAAATATTAAAATTAATTTATCAACTCAAAAATTTAATTTTCAAAATTTTTCTAAATAAAATAGCGAATTTATGATGACTCCAACAAAATTGAATACTGTCCATCGATGGAATGCCCTCCTCTGCCCTCCAATTGGATTTGCATTTAATTTTTTGCTAATTTGGCTCGTCCTCAAGAAGACACCCAAGGAAATGCAATTGCACAGTCGAATCCTCCTTCAAACTGGCATTTTGGACATTTTGGTGCTTTTGATGAACACAATTGGCCAACCAGTAAATTCAAATTAATTTAAAAATATATATATATTTTATTTTCCAGATATATGTCTACCAGCTAAATACACTCACAGTTTTATTTGAGGGTTATTTCATTGATTGGATAAAGGCGGATCAAGACATTCTACTCATTTTCTACTGTCTTTGGTTCATGTTATATTTCTCTGATATCTACGGACTGGTTGTCCAATTCTTCTATCGATATCTTATATTGAATCGGTAAATTATAAATTTTACAAATAAATTTATATTAAAAATTTAATTTTATTTTGAGAAGTGTCCATTAAATTTGGAAAAAAATATTTTCGTTCGAAAAAAAGTCAAAAAATTTATAAATATTTAAAAAAATTTTTATTCGCTTAAATTTCGTCAAAAATTATGATCGAAAAAAGGAATAAAAATTTAAATAAATGATAAATCTGCCAATATAATTTTCAAAAATTTAAATATTAAAAAATAAATATTATGCTCGAAAATGAATTTAAAAAATTAATTTTGCCACAGGGATACTTCATCAATTTTTGCCAAAAAATAAATAAAATAATTTTTAAAATTCCACAATAAAAATTTTCAGCAACATCAAAATTAATCTGTCCCAATACATACAAATGCTCTCTCTCGTCCTAATGTCTCCATTTATATTTTCTGTCCTCTTTTGTATTCGAATGATCACAGTGGCACCGTTGGATGTTGCCAACAAGAATGGGGAGGGCAAATTATCCAAAACATTAATGCAATCCGTAAATGGATCAACCCGTTATATGGTGCGAACATGGGAGACAATGTTCATCTTGGATTATATCTTTATGAGCTTCTCTTTGATTTGTTATGCAATAATTGCATGTTGTACTTGGAAAATATCAAAATATGTGAATGCCAATTTGACTGGTCCAAAAAAGGCGTTGAGCAAACAGCTGACCAGAAATTTGGTTATAATGGTGAGTTTTTCATTTATTGATATAAAAATATTTTTTTATGTTTTTTTAACTTTTTTATAGACTTCATTTGTATTTTTAAACTGACCAAATATAAATTATTATAAATTATATAATTGAATGGAATTAAAAATCTATATTTTTGAAAATATTCATATTAAATCTGCTGAGGGTTAAAAAAATGGTTACTATTTTTTGGAGACAAAAGTTCTTCATTTGCAGAAAAAATGCTTTTTTAACATACAAAACAATTTTTGAGTTCTAATAAATTAGAAGCCGGTTTTAGTTAAATCAAATTTAAAGTAATAAATTCATAATTAATATACCACTATTACAATTTATTTTACAGGCAATTTTGCCCTTTTTCAATCTGGCCATTTCCACTATATTCATCATTGTGAATATTTTTTCAATATCAAATGGAGAAGGAATTGGTGAAAATGATGACCAGCAGGTGTTCATTGAACATACAACGGTGGAATTATTGGTTAGCATGACTGTTCATTGGCTGCCTGTGCTGAATCCGCTGATCAGCATTTTGACAAATACACCGTATAGGAGGGCACTAGTATCAACAAAATCAAAAATTACAACAATCATTGTGAAGACGACAAATGTAGAAATCAGCAAAATAAATAATAATTTAGTAGTTCCTTAATTCACGAATTTTGCCCAAATCATTTTTCCCATTTTTTCATTACCATTTTATAATTATCATCTTTCTATTAATATATATTTTTATTATATTATTAGATATTTTTAGCACTCTGGACTCTGTATTCGGCGCCACCATCAGATGACAATTAAAAATTAATATTTTGGCATTAATGAATTTATTCACACCTTTCTGTCAAACTAGCTCGTAAATATAATCAAAAATAACAATTTTGCCATTCCAATTGGCAAAATAATTTGCAATTATTTTACAATAAATTTTTAACTATTTCGACCTTATGATTTCTTGCCATTTTCATTAATTAATAAAATTCAATTTAATTATAAAATAAATATTATTTTTAATTAAATAATTTTATGCTAATGAATTGTATTCAAAAATTAATTTTATTCAAAATTAGATTCTAAATATTTTTTTTTAATAAATTTTTAAGCATCTTTAAAATAAACTTTTTTAAAATCAATTTTAATAAATCATTGATGAAAGCAGTGAACATCATTTATTTGGATAATTTGCACTTTTAAGTAAAAAATCTAATTTTATGTAATGAATAAGTAGGCAAATATTATTATTAATAAAGAATATTTCATTTTCTAATTTATTCGAATCAAAATTTCGTTCATTTTGCTGGCCAATTTAAGCAATTTCGGCAGCAGCCGCCTTTTGAAGAATATCTTTGAAGAAGAATGGAGCGAATACATAGCCTTGGCCTAAATAGAATTTTGACTGGAATTCAACCCTGAAAATTATATAAAATTAAAATGAGTGGAAAGAAGTCAAAAACAAACCAATGAAGTCGAAGGGCATGAAGGAAGGCGGAAAGCCCTTCCATTAGCACCAAAATTGAGAAAGTGAGAACAGCAAAGGCAAAGAAAATCACATAAAGGGCAATATAGCCTGGGGGAATATTTTATAAATAGTTAGGTACTGTATTTATAAAATGCGATGGCTATTTTTATTAACCATTTTTTATATTTTTTTTTATTCCAAAAGTAGGTTTCGACTTTTGATTACTAATAAATTAGAAACCGGGTTTAGACCTTAAAAACACCTTATACCAATTTGTATGCCCCATCGAGACGCATCGGACGGCATATAAAATTTCAGGTTTTACCAAAAATTTATTGTTTAAAAGGAAAAATTGGAAATATAATTTAAACGGTTTAACTAGTTTAATTTTGATTTAAATTAAGAAATGTATCTATAATCAAAAGGCGCGTCTTGATGAGGCCTACAAATTGGCATAAATTATGTAGGGTATAAAACTGGTTTCTGATTTATCAGAATTCAAAAACTAATTTTCGGGGAAAGTAAAAAAAGAAATTTTATCATTTGCAATATTAATATACCTTTAATTCCATGCAATCCGAATGCATTTTCGAGCACCTGAAATTGGAGGTGGATTAACAAAAAATATTTTAAAATAATATTTTACCATTTCCCAAAGCACTTCCGAAAGTTGAGCATGGGCCAGGGAAAGGGCCCAAAGTCGAAGATATGAGGCCGTATGCGAAACGCAACCGAGCACATACTAAAATGGAAATAAATAAATAAATTATAAATAATTTATTACCTCAATTGTGTGAATGGATTGATGGACCATTATATCGCCAAATGCCTTCAAAATTAATTAAAATTAATGAAATTATTTAATATTTTGGCTCTCACCTCATCATGATGTCCGCCTCCATGTTCGCCATGCGATTTCTCGTCCAGATGGATTTCCTCTTGTTTTAGCCCATTTCGTCCATTCCTAACCACTTCTGTCTCCTCCTTTTGCATATTTATTCGAACACTCTAAAATTGAAATTTATAAATGTAAAATTAATAATTGGCCAACCATATTGTCCGAAACGGCACGTTTTGCCCTCCTTTGATGCATCAAAATGTGGAATGGTTTGCCAAAAAGCATCACTGGAATGCAAAGGACGGCCACAATGACCAAAATTGCTTCCACAAATGACTTAAATAATTAATATATTTTATTTAAAAATTATTTCAAAGATATTCTTGCCTGTCCCGGATACCATTGATTGAGGAAGCAGCCTTGCATTTGATGCCCATTTTCATGCACAAAACCGGCAGGACGTTCTTTGAACATAAACCTGTGGAATTTGGGAATGTAAAATAAAAAATTATTTGGAAGAAATGCAAACATATTTATCAGTCCAATCTGAAAATTAATAAATTAAATTAATTTAAAATTTATAAAATTGACCAAAAGTGAAGGAGCACAATGTGAACCGGGATAAGGACGACCTAAAATAAAAATTATTTTTTGTTTATAAAAATAAAATTGTACCAAAAATAATGTCAGCTTTGACCCAAAATGTCAGCCATTTAACAACAATTTGAATACAGAGATAAATGAAAATGGAGCCCATGAAAATCATTTGCGGAATGAAAACCGTATAAATTTCAATGGGCGAATTGAAAAATCTGTAAAATTTGGGTTTTGGTTTAATTAAAAATAAAATGCCCAAAAATGACTTGTAATTTTGATAGGAAAGGCAAACACCGAATGTCATTTGGGCAATTCCCATAATTACACTCAATTTCATTTTCATTGAATTCGCAAAATTCAGCTTATTTTCTGCCAAATTCCAAATTGGGTCCAATCCAAACTGCAAAATAGCATAAATAATATTTAATCCCGAATAAATTGTGCCAACCGCATATGGGCCTGATTCTT
The DNA here is from genome assembly GCA_030063045.1 of Pratylenchus scribneri. Classification (NCBI taxonomy): domain Eukaryota; kingdom Metazoa; phylum Nematoda; class Chromadorea; order Rhabditida; family Pratylenchidae; genus Pratylenchus; species Pratylenchus scribneri. The sequence goes on along the minus strand of JAQSEB010000111.1, from coordinate 680,872 downwards.
TCATATAGGCCTTTTCCGAGGGAATTTCTATCATAAATTCTTTGCCCCCCGACTCCGATTGATTCATCCATCCGCCCAATTCTTGCATTCTAAAAATTAAAAAATGCGAAAGAATTAATTTAAGTTACGAACGTATATGGATTCCTCCATGCACTGTTGAATAAGGCAAATGATTTGGCAAAGGCATCATTATAAATGAAACCGGCATGCATTGAGAAAAGACCCATCAGCAAGATTATATAGCGACCACCAAAGAACATGTTGAATATCTGAAATTTATTGAATATTCATAATACAAATTTATCATATCTTTCATCAAATCAATCAATAATAAGCTTAATATTAAATAATGAATTGAAGAGGGAATATTACCGAAATTTTTAATCGAAATTTTTCTCGAAACAAAAATTAATACTTTCCATGGAAAGAAATAAAGATGCATCTTAAAATCTAGGATTAGCCTAATTAATTCTCCAAAAAAGTTAAAATTTGTTAACTCTATTACCTAAAATTTGGCTAAATTTGGGGTCTAATTCTCTTATCTTTCGATATATTATAACAAAAAAAATAGATTATTTTATTTTATAGAACTTAAATAGAAAGAAAATAGAAAGAAAATAGAATTAAAATTTTTCAAAATTGATATTGCCATGGGGTAGAGTAATCTAAAGTCGAAGATGGGCCTCGATTAGAGATTGGTCTTCTAATATAGAAGACTGTATGTTTTTTTTTGAGTTTGAGTGTCAATTTAATTGACCAATGACCATCCATTTCCCCAATCATTAATTTACCTCATCCTTGATATTCCTTGCTTCCAAATTCTTTTCACGTAGCACCATATAGAGACCGGCCAAAAACATCAAAATGCCATGGCCAAGATCGCCGAACATGCAGGAGAAGAGGAAAGGAAAAGTGATGATTGTATATGGAGCTGATAAAGGGACAATAAATTAATTGAATTATCCAATAGAATTTACCTGGATTAATTTCCAAATATGAGGCGATCCCATAGGAGTCAACAATGCCCTGGAAGACGGCCGTGAATTTATTTGTGCGATTGTAGGTGGGCGGTGGTTCATTTGTGTGGACAATATTGAGCACCGGCTTCACACTGCCCCCATGCTTACTCTTTTAAATTTATAATTAATTAGTTAATAATTATTTAAATATTTAATACAAAATTAATTTAATTATTATTTAATTTAATTGATTAATTTATTATTTAAATTATTATTGATTAATTTAATTTGTAATTTATTTAATTTTTATTTCAAATAATTTTAATTTTTAATTCAAATAATTTTAATTTTTAATTCAAGTAATTTATTTAATTTAATTAATTTTCAATTCCGTAATTTATTTTAATTAATTTAATTTAATTAATATTTTTAATTAATTCACCACTCCAGTCTCGAGTGCCTCGCGCACACTTGGTACATCCTGAAGTGGCACCCAACATTCGGCAACAAAAAATTTGCCAATTCCATCGAAAGTGAAATTGTTCAGCGTCAAATAAATTGATTTGTGGATTCGAACCTAAACAATCAATAATAAAAATAAAATAAATTATTTTGCCGACTTGTTTGATCCAATTTTGATGATTTGCCGCCACCGCATTCAGCACTTTCATTCGATGTTCACGCGTTTGGGACATTACCTTTAATTCATTCCAATAAATATCATTTTGGGTGAATTCACCATTCTCATGTCAGTAATATTTTTTTGGACTTGTTGAAGGGCAGTATGCCTGTCTGGACCCGTTTTTGGGCATTGATTGTATTGACGAGCTTTGAAACCTTCGCAAACCTCAAATACAAATTAATTCTTATTTAAAAATATTATTTTCTACTTTATCAATGATGGTTCGAAGTCGTTCACCATTGTAGAAAACAATGAACACTGATTCCTTGATTTCCTCGCCCTTATTAATTTAAATTAAAATTTTAATAATTAAATTGCTGATGGAATTCACCGTCTCCGGCTGCTCCAATTGTTCCTCAATTTCAATATGGCGAACGAAAGCAGTTCTACGGCAAACACGCCAAAGAATTCGCTCAAAGGCATTCACTTTTTCAGTGTTGATTACACCAACGGTATAGCTGAAAATGAATGGAATAAATTTGGGTAATTGGAGCAAATGAATTGATGAATGAAAAGCACCACCACCAACAAATACTAATAAAATTTCAAATATTAAAAAAATATATTTTAAAATTAATTAAAAATTCGTATCTAAATAAATTGGGAATATTTTTGCAATTATATAAATTTGTGAAAGCAAGGACAATATTCAATACCCAAAGCCAATAATAATAATAAATTTGTGCAATGCCATTCACCATAATTATATTCTATTTCTAATCTAAATAGCCAAGCAAAACACACACAAAAAACACCAAAAAATTCACTCCAATTTATTCAATTTTTACCAGGAACGAAATTGATTTTGTTTGGTGGACTTCCTCCATTCTGCTCCATTTTTTCTAGATATTATTATTATTATTTATATAATTAATATTAATTAATTTAATAAAATAATGTAAAATTGCCAACCCCATTGGCTCCTTCTCCTTTTGCATCATTGCCATTCCGGCCTCCGTTTCGCTGGCCGTTTGTTGTTCAATTTCATAAACTGCTGCATCCCCAATTCCCTAAAATTATTTTTTTGGTTCCGATAATTATTTCATGGTTTTACTCCAGCAAAAAATTGGTCCGCCTTTTCCAGGACATGTTGCCATTCTTTTAGCTCCAAAAAATTCTTCTTCAATTGCTGGTCACTGTCATTCATATGGATCACATCCCGTTCCAAATCGCTTAACGTTTGCTGCAAAATTGGCCATAAAAATTATAATTTATTTGTTTTTTAAATTTTTTTGACTAACAAAAATATATTCATTAAAAAATAAATTTTTAAAATTTTTTAGAATACCAAAAATATATTTATCAAAAAAAATTTTTTTTCTCACTTCAAGTTGATTTATTTCGCTGTGGGGCATAGCTTCCATATCCGCCTTTATTCCACTGTCCACAATCATTTGATTATCTTTTCGAATTTGAGCCTCCAAAAATCCTCAAAATAATTAAAATAATAATTATTTTTAAAAATATATTCGACTGACTTAATTTTCTTTCCATTTCATCGAAACGTCGAATATCCTTGGCAAACATTCGTTGGAATGAATTTACGTCGGCATTCAGCTGAAAATTAATCAAAATAAAAATAATTTTAAACAATTTTTTACATCTTTAAATTGGACATATGGTTTTTTGCCAAGTTCAGCAACACAGGCAAATGCCGCATCCTTTTCCACAATTAACTGTAAAATTAAAAGGTAAAATATTATTAAAATATTTTTTTACTTGACAAAATCGCATTTCCTCACTTCGATATAATGAGCCCATTTTTATATTAATTTGAATTTATTAATGAAAGGCACAAATTTCTGTAATTTTATTTATTATTTAATTATAATTATTTCATTTTCAAATAGAAAAGGCAAAAAGGAAAATGTATTTTAAAAAATTTTAAATATAAATTAAAATTTGATTTGATGAAAAATGGAAATTATAAAATTTATGGAGGGAATAAAATTAATAAATGCGCATTTTTATACTTAAATTTGGAAAATTTGCCTCAACCCTCAATTAATAATATTTTTGGGCCAAACATTTTCCTAAATAGAAAATTCCCATCTTTTCGGGACGTTCATTAAAAAAAAACATTTTTGAATGGGCTGACAATGAGATTTTAGGGATTAGCTGGACGGATTACCTAACCAATATTCTCGCTAAATCTGCCCATCCGCCGGCATTGCGCGTTTCCTTTCCCCATTTTGAATGAATGAATGCACATTCGTCCCTATTGGGCCAAATTGTGCGCAAATGTGTTCAATTTCCTTTACCGATTTTCCCCTATGTCTATGTTGGTATGTCGGGAATATGTTTGTCCAGGGGGATTTATTATTAATACTTATATGTCCGAAATAAATAATTATCCATCATATTTTATATGTCATTGATATAAAAGTTGATCCCAATTTTCTATTTAATTTATAATGAGAACCAAAAAATAATAAATAAATATAAATTATAATATAATTACATTCTTATTTTTAGTTTACTTGGAATATTAGGAAAAAATTTTTGTGAAGCAAAAACAAATATTTAAGACAATTTTGGAAATGACTATCGGATTCGATTAATCATTATAGCGAGTATTTAATTGAGAAAGGTTTATAAATTTTGTTGGGACTTTGTTCCTATCAAAAATATTATTCCCTTCCGCCCGCACGCATTCATTCATTCATTAAAGGCAAAAATTTCACGCACTTGCGCATGCATTTGAAAAATATTATATGCCAATAAAATTTGTGGGAAAAAGAGGGAAGTATTTGGCAAAAGTGCAAAAAATGCAATGCAAAAAAAGGAGGGAATAATTGGGGAGGGAATAAAAATTACTTTTGTGGAATTGCCTCTGAGAAATTTGTTTACATAACGTGTGATGGATGAATGAATGACTCAAAAATAAAATATTTACAAAATATCATTTTTTGAATGTTTTGTTTGTTGAATCACACTTTTTTAGTGCCCACCCACAAACTTTGACTACAATGGAAATGAATTTTGATCAAAGAAAAGAAAACCAAAAATTTATGAAAAGAATACAATAAATGAAGGAAATTTAAGAAGGTAATTTTGGCCCAAAATAATTAGAGAAAAAAAGCGGGAACAAATTAATAGGAAATGGAACATGTCAGTAGAGAGGAAATTGATTAGTTTTGAGGTAAATATTGAGGGAGGGCACAAATTGTTGGAAATGGGAAATGAATAGAACGAAAAGGAACACGTTGAAGTGAGTTTTAGGGTGAAGCCACAGGCACATTCGACGGGTAAAAAGCAGCCCCCACGGGGCGACAGCGACGAAAGCCGCACTAATTAGCAAGCAATGGGGGTGCGCGAGGAAAAGCCATCGGAAAGTAAAGAAAAAATGATGGGGGGGGGGGGGGGGGTTGAGCTGAGTGAGACAAAAGTAGAGAAATTCTCAATTCACCTCACCCCCATTCCCCATACATCGACTCTAATTTCACATCTGCGCTTTCCACTCATAAAAAACTCAATTTTTTTATCATCAATTAGGGTTATTCGGATTCGATTTTACAAGTTACAAGTCGTCGGTTTTAAAATCCAGTTTTCGATTTTTGAAAAATGTTGATTTTTGGTTTCGCTTTCTCCTTTTTTCGGTATTTTTTGAGCAAAAAATCCCAATTTCGATATTTCATCTATTTTCTGAAAGCAAGAACAACCCTAATTATCGCCAACCCCATGAGCAATGAGAATTTTCTTTTTTTGGGCCAATATTTTGTAAAATTAATAGAATGATGATAAAATGATAAGAAGGAAAGTACACATAGGAGAGGATGGATTCCCTGTAAGAGAATGTTTGCTTAACACTCGAGTAATAATTTTTATATTCACTCAATTATGAGAATTCTTTCTTCCAATCCAATATTATTTGAATTATCTATGATGTTTTCCCGAGAAGAATTACAAAAGACACCTTTTTAATCATTTAATTAAAAATAATTACAAAATAAAAGCGAAAAATTATTTTTGAATTTCGATTTGAAAAATTGCAGAAATGGAGGGGGATTATACACAGGAAAAGAAGGGATTTTGGTCGCGCACAATTGGGGGAGCTTTTGATTGGGCGGAATGAAATGAAAGAGGATGTGGTCCGCTGATTTCGATTGAATTCGGGAAAATGAATTGAGGAGTTGAGATTGGCGGGACCAGAAGTGGGACTGGAGAGGAATTGAATGGGTAGAATCAGCAATAAAATGAATGATTGAGTGAATTATTTTGGTTTATTTAATTTAGTTTTAATTATTTTGCGTATTTTGGTGGAAATAAATTCAAGGCTAAAATGATAAGCAAAAAATTGATTAGTAATTAATTTACTAAATTGTCAATTTTAAATTTATTTAATTTATTTATATATTTAAGGATTCTACTTCCCAATGAGCTTATTAGAATTAATTTTGATAGTAAATTTACGTGGAAGAATGAAGAATCCACAAAATTTGTTCTCGGATTATTATCAGCAAAACACAACTAACTAAAATGAAACTGCCGTAAATTTGAGTGGGGTGAACGAGGAATGAGAATGAGCGCGGCTGACGACTGACAACCATTTTTTGATTTTCGGTTTTCGTCATTGGTCGCCCGCGCCAAACATTTACCAAACAAATATTTTGGGCGACATGGAGGGGGGGGGGGGGGCGTAAAATTGGTGGAGTATGAAAAAGATAGTGTCGTCGATAAAAATTGCACATCGCATTTTTCACAGCAATACACACAATTGCGCATCATTCATTCTACTATTGCTCTCATCATTTTCATTCCTACCAGCCACCTCGCACCACTTTTCCCAAATTCATCCCCGATAGGTCGATAGTATAATTCCCCTTTCCATTCAATGTTTTGTCCCAGAGTAATCAAAGTCACAGTACCTCATTAAATTAGCCATTTTTAATTTTTTAAACTTCCAAATCAATTTTGATACATTTCTGGATTTTTATAAGAATATTTTGCAATTTTTTATTTCAACTAATTAAATATATAAAAGAACTTTTATCATATATCAGCAGCAGATGAATATTTTGAGTAACTTCTGTCATCATAATCGATTAAAGGATTTGCTTTTTGTTAATAATAAAGGAAATGGAAAAAAGACTAATAATTGTTTGATTAAAAATATTAATTTGTGCTTCTTCCAATAAATTTCCTTTCCTTCCATTGTTTCATTTTTATTCTTTTTTCATTTTTGTTGAACAACCCCAACAGCAACATTTTCGACCCCATTGATTGTTGAAATTCCTCCTTTTCCTTGACTGCTTCGCTGATTTTGTGGATGAACTGTGGTGGATTGGCCATTCAAAATCTGGGGCCATTTTGTCATTTTAGTAATTTTAATCAAAAATTTTTGACAATCATTTCGAAGAGTTTTATTGAAGCAAATATAAATGACCGGTGGAATGCCATGAATATGGAACCTTATTGAAGAAAATTAATATTATTCTGCTGGATGAATGTTTTACCAAGCAAAATGTCCAATAATAATTGTTGTTGAAGTGACCAATGCAGGGAATTGGTTCATTAGGAAGAAAATTCCACCAGTGAGAATATTGAAAAGGGAAATGAGAAAAACTTGCAGAAAAATCTGAAAATTTAGTAAATTAATGAAAATTGAATTAGAATTTTTCTTACACTTTTCTGCATTTTTGAGAGTGAATCTCGATGCACTGTTCCATTGTTGAAGAGTAAATATTTGATGTAGAATGCGGCAAGGAAAAGGGCATAAATGGTGGAGGTGCCAAAAACGAGGACGAGACAAGCAAAAACACACAAATAGCTTTTGAACTTAATTAAAATAAATATTATTTAATTATTTAAATATTTAAAAAGATACAGTGTCTTGGGGTACACTGAAAAATCCTTCATATGGATTTGTGAACCATCCAAAGAAAAGGCCATTGTAAACCAATGGCATTTCATGCACAAAAGTGTAGAGGCCAAATGCAGTGCACGGGAATAGCCAAAGCCAAACTCGTTTGCCACGGAACCATTTGGTGGCTAATTCAGGGCAAAGAATGTCCAAACAACGATTCAGGGCAAGAACCTATATTGGGGTCAAAATGTGCCGAAAAATGATGAATCAAAACCAACCACATCGGCCATAATTTCAGCATGGGCAAAATCTAAATAATTTAATATAATTTATTTAAATTTTTAATTAATTATTTTTACTTGTCCCAACCAATCCCATCCAAAAACTCAATGCCGGATATGTACAATAGACGGCTCCCATCAAATACAATAATCCATGCATGAAACCGGCACTCCAAATGCACACCAAATCCACAACACTGATATAGACCAAAATAATGAAGCAAGGATTGCTTCGGCCACGTTCATCGCGCAAATGCCGTTTTAGGGAAAAAATGCAGGGAATGTAGAGGAACTGATAAAATAGTTATTTAAAATATTTTTATTTACCGAATAAAAAATGCAAAGCCCAATGATAATGCAGGAAAGGGTGGTATATCGGCGTTGTTCCCATGGAAGTGGTTCGGCATTGATTGTGGAGCAATTGTTGTAGAGACGATCCCATTTATCATGTTCAAAAAGGAATTTATTCATTTTATGAAATGCTATTCTATAATAAATTAGTAATTTTCTATATATTTTTAAAAGTTATGAAAGAAAGTAAATGGCCTTAAAGAAATTATGGTAGCCATAAAGGAAAAAGGGTTAATCAAATTGTCTATTTCCATATTTTTCCTATTAGAAGCCCAAGGAGCATAGACTTATAAATTTCATAGCATCTGTAGAGTGGCCTTCTAATTTAAAAAGTATGATATTTCAATTTTAAAGTAAATTTCAACAAAAATCATTAATCAGAATAAATATAATTCATTCAAACTCCTTAATAAATAATATTCTGACTGAGAAAAAAATGACAATTTTTTACTCAAATGAAAAATATTTAAAATTTTTTGACAAGAATCATCATAAAATTAGGGAGTGGATATTTAGCAAAAAATGTTCATTCATTGTTGAAAATAATGCTAATTATTATTCTCTTTTAGTTGAATTAAAATTATATATTCTTCTTATTCTTCTATTAAGTTAAATTATATGTTCATTTGGCAAAAATGCGGAGCGGATAATGGCATTTGCTTTTAATGTAAACAAGATGTCTGTGGGACAAAACTTCCGTAAATTTAATAATATGTTCTCTTTCACCTTTTGTGAATTAAAGTAAGAATATTTTACAAAATGAATTTAACAAAGTAAATTTACTAGAATGAATAAAGTTTAAAATTTCATTTTTAGGTATAATTTAGTACGAATTTTGTAAACTTTTATGCCACCAATTAACAATTGCCATCCTCCCCTTCACTCAATTTAATTATCCCATTGGGAATAAATTAATACTAAAACTTTGTTGGATTGATTCAACAATTTTATTTACCAACACAATTGAAAAGGGTATTGTCAAATGCGTCAGTAAATAAATTTCTTAGAATTAGAAAGAACGCCAAATTATTGCGAATATTATAGGTACGATTATAAATTTGAGCATTTTGTGTTTCACTGTAATGCCATCCTCATCATCACCCTTATTTAATTATTCCCCTGGGAATAAATAAAAAAAATAATTAATAAAGTTTAAGAATGATTCAGCAATTTTATTTACCAACACTGCAGGGAATTGTCAAATGCGTGGACTATAAAATTCTTCGAAAACCAAATTATATTTATATTTGCGGATACTTATATTTAAGATGTAAGAAAAGTATATATAAATATTCTTATTGCATATTTGCCAAATAACAAAATATATAAAAAAATTCCTAGAAAAAATAATTTTCTCGAAATAAATATTAATATGGGATTAAAATGGAAAATAGAATAAAGGAAATGGAAATCATAATCTAAATGGTCAGTCATCATCAAAAATCGAAAATTTCATTTATTATTTTGTCCGATGTATGATCTTGATGTTAAAAAATAACAAAGTACACGAGACCGCGATGGACGCAAATCCGTCCATTTTTTCCACATTTCATTTTCATTGCCATTTTTAATTCCGCAAAAAAGTGCAAAACAATTAAACAACATTTTTTACCGTAAAAATCAAACCAAAATGTCAAATTTTTCTAATACATCTAGGACTCGTAAATTATTTTTAAGAAGTAGACGATAAGAAAAAAATAATTAAAAAAGAACAAAATATGGATAAAAAACAGACAAAAAAATGGGTACGGAAATAATTAGAAGAATTTATCATATTGAATTAATTGGCAAAAAATGAATTATTTTTTATCCAATAAATATTTTTACCCAATAAAATAATTTTACCCAAAACTAATAAGAAATCATACACCGTACAGACCTTATACCAATTTGTAGATTTCAATTTCATCGAGATTCATCCGAATTGTATATAAAATGTCATGATTTGATCAAAACAACAAAGTATTTAAAGAAAAAACTGGAAATTATGGTTTAAACGGTTTAATGCCCTTAAACCATGACAAATTATATAACATGCAATGCATTTCGATGAGATCTACAAATTGGTAGACGTTTTGTAGGCGGTTTCTAATTTATTAGAAGTCAAAAACTACTTTTTGGATAAAAAGTAAAATATGGGGTAAAAAAATATTTTTAGATAAAAATTAGTATCCTTATTTTTTCAGATACTGTGAAAATATTATATAAATTTTTATGCAAATTTTTTATCAATGGAATGAATGGAAAATATTATACAATGCAAATTCACCCATTAATTCAATAATCGGTTTAATTTTAATGCAAATAAAGCTCATTGTTAAGAATGTATTTGAGCACTGTTTCACCAGTAAATTCTTTGATTTCTCCGACATCCTTTTCCCCTTTGCTAATGGCCTCCCGAATTTGAGTGCTGCTCATTTGGGGCAGTCCATCGTCCTCGAAAATGGCCAATCGATCCAAAAATGGAGAAACATCTTTCCAATGGCAATTTGCCAAAATGTCCATCACATTTGTTCCCCTTGTGCCCATAACAATTCCAAATTTGCCAAGAATTTGAGGAAGCTCGTTTTGATTCCATTCTTTATTGGTCAAAAATTGAATGAGTAAATCACCGCCGCAAAGGAAAAGCAATTTTGCATTGGAATGTCTTTAAATGGATATTTCAATAAATATTATTTCCCCCAAAATAATATTTACTCATTGTCCAACAATTGTTGATGATGTTTGAGAACATCAATGATTGGCACCCAATTTGATTGTTCCGACTCCCATTGGCTCACTCCAATCCATTCATTTTCGCCCATTTCCTTCAATAACAAATCCCACATTTGAATTCGATGCTCGGATGAGGCCAATGTACTTTTCTTTTTGCGATATTTGTCACTGACTGGACTCACAATTGTCCCAATAACATTTGCACCAAAATTCTGAAAAAATGAAATTATTTTTTAACATTAATTTTAAAATGATTATTATTTTAAATTAATTGTAAAATTTTAATTATTAAGGACCTTTTCAAGGAACTCTCGAGCCAATTTAATCATTCGAAGATGTCCAAAATGAGGTGGATTGAAGCAGCCACAAGTCAGCAGAATAATATCCTTCCCCTAAAAATATCCATTTTAGTATTAATGTTAAATTATACCTCAATAAAATTGTGCCCATTCTGCTGTTCTCTCCCATTAATTATGCCATTTTTGGAATATTCGAATTTATGGTTTTTAGGTAAGAAAATATTTTCGTTAATATTCAGCATTTCAGGGGAAATTTTGGACAAATAATATGGCCAATTCGACGTAAATTTATAAATATAAAAGAAATAAAGTGACTTTGGGTGGGTTGTTTATTATGTAGAAATGTGAATGAAAAATAAATAAGCAAGGAAATATTTTCGATCTTTGAAGTTTAAGGGAATATGGATGGAATGGGACAATACACAGCTAAAATAAGCAATGTTTGTTTGTTTGGCTTTAAATTGATGAAAAACATATACACCAAATTTAGAAATTTTTTTATAGTTATTGATTAGATTTGTTAATAAATTAATGGTAAATAATGCAAAAACACATAAAAATAACGAATTAATTCTTTTCCTGCTACATTGTTTACCCTCAATTCAAATTTAGATTTGTGCAAATAAAATAATTATTAAAAAATGGAATAAATTAAAAACAAAATCCTATCAAAAATATAATAATATTTAAAAAAAATAATTAAAGTGGTCGAACAATTGGCTTCACATCTTTGTCGTCTTCTTCCGCTGAAAGTGGGGGAATTGAAATTCTAGGCATTCCATCATCGGCATTTCGGCCTAAATTTAAATGAATTATTAAAAAATAACAAATTAATATGAATGACTTGGCGGTTTTCGTGGAGGCGATCGTGGCTTGAATCCTTCATTCGGGCCCATTTCCATTATATTCAATGGGGATTCTTGACGTCCAGCACCGCCGCTCACATCTTAAATATTAATTTAATTTTATCAAATTATCATGCTAATGCGATATTACTTGATCCGAATCCGCCCATCATTTCGCTCGTGTCCATCATTCCTCCTCCCATCATTCCACTGTTCATCATTGGCCCACCGCCGCCCATTCCGCCGCCTCCGTTCATTCCGCCTCCTCCCATTGCGCCACCCATTCCCATGCCTAACAATGGAATAATTTGTTTGATTAATTCCATATTTAGAAAAGTCACAATTTAAGAAATTGGCCAAAATAAAATTCTAGAAGCCTATGGCCATAAATTGAACATTTTCTAATTTTGGATATTTTTCCTAATTAATAAGAATATAATTTACCTCCGCCACCCATTCCCTGGTCCATGCCGCCTCCTCCTCCGCCCATTCCTCCATCCATTCCGCCTCCGCCCATTCCTGGGCCACCCATTCCCATGCCACCTCCTCCCATTCCTCCTCCTCCACCGCCCATCATTTGGCCATTGCCCATTCCACCGCCTCCTAAATTGTCAATATCAATTTTTATGGCCAATATTCCATTCCAAACCATAATATCCCCCTCCTCCGCCCATATTCCCGCCACCGCCACCTCCTCCCATATTTCCTCTTCCTCCCATGTTTCGGCCAGTCCCATCCGTTCCCCCATTCAAAATGTTGTCCAACGAAAAGCCGGGATACAATTCGCCGTCGTCATCATCGCCGGGAATGATTTTGCTTGGTCCTCCTGCTTTTGATGCGCCCATTCCTTCAATATTATTCATTTTTGAGTCAATGTTTATTGTTCAATTTACCTCCATTTGCCCCATTCATGCTGCTCATTCCCCCATTCATTCCCATTCCTTTAAATAATAAATTTTTTTTGAATAATCAAAAAAATTAATTCAATAAAGACCTTGACTTTTGACGAGATCAAATACAAAAAATCCAATCAGGGCAAACAATGATTGTTGAAGTGAATTGGAATACATTTTAGGAACAAAAAAAAATATTAAAAAATTTAATCAAAATTAAATTAATTATTTTTATTTTTTGCTTAAATATGAAAAAATGAAAGTGAAAATAAAATTGTTCTTTGGAGTGGAATTAATATTATTTTGAATTGTCCTTTATTTAGGCATCGCATTGTCGTTGAGAATGGCCAAGGAATGAAAATGAAGGGAAAGAGAAGGGAAACAATGCGCGAAGGAAATGGACAATCAAAGTGGACATAGGACAATGGAAAATGAATGGGGAATGAATTGGAGGAGGACCATTTAGTTGGGTGGACGCTGGACGAAAATCACTTTCCCTTACGGGAAATTTCTCGCCAAACAGACACGCCATTTTTGGCGTAGTAATTGAAAAGAGTGTAACAATGTACCAAACATCCAAACATTTGTTATTAATAAATTTTGTATTTTGATCATTGAGTAGTTTGTGAAAAAATAACAATTAATAAAAAAGGTAAAAATAAATAAAAAAAAATATTGTGATTTGTATTGGTAAAAATTTGAAATTATAATTGGAATTAACCAGTTACATGCATTTATTTTTTTATATTCTATTTTTAGTATTATGTGGACATTTTCAATAGAATAATCCAATGTCAATTTTACAAAGATGTCAGTTTAAAACCCGGTTTTCAGCTTTTGAAAAATGTCGGTTTTCGGTTTCTCTTATTTTCGGTTATTTTGAGATTTTCTGCAGGTACTATTAGAAAATAGATGCAACATGCAACATTTTCTTGCTTTTTTGCCCCTCTCAAAATTTGGGTCATGGGAAATGCTCCATTGCTTTTTTTGATGCGCATTTAAATTGCCTTCCCGGTTTTTCTTCACATTCCCAATAAATTGAAGCAAATTCTTTTTCTGTGAGGGTTCTTCTTTTTTATTGAACAATTTCAATTCAAAATCATTAAATGGAAATTCCATCACTTAATTTTGCTCCTTGCATTTTGGCATTGGAATTGATGGCAATTTTGGCCATTTGCTTTTTCCACATTTGGCCAAGTCAATTTGGCAATGGATTTTTGGGTGTTGATATGTTTGTCCAATTTTAAGTTGATTTTTAATTTCCCATTTAAAAAAGGCTTTTCGTAATTTGGGGCTTTTTTGCTGCTTCCAAATTGTATCAATTAGAGAAACAAAATTGTCTTGGAATTGTGGCCAAATTGCGAATATTTTATGGCCTTTATTTGAGGCAAATAATTTTGCCATCAATTTTAACAATTTGTTTGACATTAATTGGAGGCAATTAATTTTTATAATAATTAAATTATTCCAAATTTTGATTTTTCAGGATTTTCACTTTTTCTGGAAAAAGAATGGAATTTATTGATTACGGATGCCCAATGGGCAATGGGATTTGCCATTAATCATGAATTCACCGAATTGGATTGGTCCATCGAAATGTTGGGGGTAAATTCCGAAAATACGAATAAATAATTTCAATTAAATTTTCCAAGTTGCCACATTCTCGTCCTTTACTCTATTTTTGGGTTATTTCAATTTTCCTTCAATTCAATGCCTTTTTCCCTTTATTCTTCACAATTGCCCAATTCTTCATTTTCAACAGTAAATGTAAAATATTTTAATTAAATTTATTTATTATTTAAAAATATTTATTTCAGCATTTTTCTTCAATTTCTTCATTTTTCCATTTTTTCTAATTTTTTTCTTCATCCCCTCCTTCCTTCTATGGCTTTTATACCCTTCAAAGGCAATTAGCATGGGATGGATGTTTGCTCGAATTTGGCAATTCATTTTGGGTATAATTGCATTTTTGGCATATGCAAAATCTTTCAAAGAAGAAAATGTTTCGAGTAAATCCAAAAAAGGTAATTTTATATTTTTAATTTAAATTTATTTTTTAATTATAAATTAATTTAAATTTATATTTTTAATTAATTAAATTTTTTCCCTTCTTTTTAAAGTTGATTTCCTTGCAATTTTTCATTCTCGTCGTTCCATTTTGGAACATTTAATTTTCTATATTTTGGGTCTTTTCGTTGGCTTCATCCTCTTTTTGCCTTCAATTTTTTGGCCTCCAATTTTTCATTATAAAATTATTTTATCCATTTTTCTTGGCATTTTATCCGCCTTTTTGCTTTATTTTTATCCAACCAAACTTAAGGTAAAATAAATATTATTTTAATTATTTTTAATTTTAATATTTTTCAGAGGAATTTTGCCCCTCTTCCCTCAAGCAAATTTCTTGCTGAATATTTCTCTCATTTTCCATTTATTCTTTTCCTTTTCCATCAACCAATTTCCGAATTTTTGAAATATTATTTGTCCATTTCTCTGCTTTCAATTCAATGTAAATATATTTTAAATAAATTAAATTATTTATTTTTAGCTGGGTTTTTGGCCCTTGGATTAATCATTATCTGCGCATTTTTTGCCAATATTTTATTTATTTTTTGCTTCAAAAATGTCAAATTCCCAACAATTTTTATAATTCTCATTTTTGCTTATATTTTTGCATTTTTCTGCATAATTTCTCCAAAATTAATGCCAAGGCAAAATCGATTGGTTAGTCTCAACAACAATTATATTAATATTTTTATTAAAAATTAATAAAAAAAAATAAAATAGAATTTTTTATCTAATAAATTTTTTAATTGGATAAATTTTTTTAAAGAAATTAATTAAAAATTTACAAAAACTGTAAAATATTCTCCTTTTTTTACCAAAAAACATATATAAAAATTATTTAATTTTAATAATAATTTAAAAATTTTAAAAATTATTTAAATGTAGATAAATTATTTTTAAATAATTAAATTTTTATATTAATAGAAATCAGACCCCACTTTGCCGATTTTTAATGAATCAATTGGGCGAATTCAATTCAAAGAATTTAATGTGAATAATTCCCGAATATTATTGGAGCAACTTCAAATGGATGAATTTATTAGGCGGCAATTAATTCCGCATTTAAATGATGGACACAAAATTAAATTGAATGAAATGTTGAAGGCAAATATTTAAAAATTAAAATTGCAATTACAATAAATTTTTTAATATTTTTAAGAGTACATTCACTTTTGATCCACTCATTTTGATGCCGGGCAATGAAAGCAATGATTTTGTTGAGAAAAATCAGCTGAAAATTTACAGTCGACATGTGAACAGAATATTTGAATGGAAAATTAAGGTAATTTATTATTATTGAAAAATATTTATTAATTAATTTAAATTTAAAGGGAAAAGGCCATAAAAATATACTTTTATTCGGCAATTCCCATGGTCAAGTGATTTGGCGCGAATTGGAACAAATATTCCAATCAAATTATTCAAAATTACATGTTATCACCGTACCAGGTAAATTTTAATATAAATAATATTTATTCTTCTTTTAAATTGTAGCTTGTATGCCAATATTTGAGAGAGATTGGCGCACAATTTATGGAATTTCATGTGCACAAATTCATAAAGCTTTGATGAATTTATTACAAAAACAAAGACCGGATGTCCTTTTCCTCGTATTCAAGTGAAGAAAATTATTAAATTAATTTAAATTAATTTAAATTTCTTCTATCATAGATGGTACGAGGAATTGGCCCAAAAATATGTGGAAGGAAAAATGGAGAATGATGAAATATTCAAACAATTTAATTCATTCCTTTTGAATGCCCAAAAAATGGTCAAGGAAAAGATTTTCATTTCGGCTCCAAATTTACAATTTGAGAAAGAAATTTCCCAACAAATATCCAAAAGAATTTGGCAAAATAAAACATTGGCTGAATTGAATAAAAAATATAAAGTTCCAACTTAATTATATAATAATAATTAATTATTTTATCCATCAGATGCATTTAATGGAGAATAAATGGAATTATGCGAGAATGAATGCCATCAAATGCGGAAAATGCATTTTTTTTGATTTGGCCGATATTTTCTGTGACAAAAATGACCAAGAGGGAATTTGCAATGGATTTGACCCATTTTCACAATTGGCATATTTCTCCGATACAAATCATTTATCTTATTTTGGGCGGCTGAAAGCAAAGCCATTTTTGAGAAAAATGATCGAAAAAATCTTCCATTAAATATTAATATTAGACAAAATATTTATAATAAATATTTATAAAAAGAACAATCCAATATTCATGAAAATTCAATTATTTTTTTTTTCAAAATAATATAATTAAAATTAAAAATAAATTTTTCTCAAATCAAATTTATTTTTTTGGGTTTATTTCAATAAAAAGATCAAAACCGATTATCTAGAAACAAAATTTACTTAAAATTAAAAACACCAAAACCACTTGAAGGAGCAGAAAATAAAATATTTTTTGATAGAATTCAAAAAAGACCAAAGAATTATTTTTGAGTAGGTTTAAATTTAAAACCAAAAATTATTTGTATAATTGAAGAGATGAATAAGGCAGAATTGCATCAGAAAAGAATAAAATCTTTGAATGGGCACTCAAAAGGAAAGGGAGAATAATGGAAAATGGCAAAAATGACGAGAATTTGCGCAAATGAAAATGAATAGAAAATTGAAGTAGTCACAAAAGGAAGAGGGGGAATAATGGGTTTAGTGCAGAATGTTCAAATCCATACTTTGGAGTTTGGACCCTTTTATGAAGAATGGGGAATATAAGAACTATAAAATGAAGAATGAATTTGCAACAAATCACATAAAAATTTATTTACCTCAAAACATTTTTAAAAAATTTTCTAATTCCCAAAATGTCCGGAAAATTTATTTTGATTACTTTTGGCCTTATCGCAGTTTTGGCTATGTTGATTTTGGGTAGATTTATTTAAATTAATTAAATATTAAAATAAAATTTAGGTGAACAACAACAATCTGCGGGACAATCGGCACAACAAGGCGCAAAAGTAGCACCACCAAAAGGGCCTCCTCCATTCTGCCGCCAATACCCAAATGATCCGGCAGTGAAGAAATGCTGCGCAGCTTTGAAAGCTCCTGGCCCATCAAAACGAGCTCAAGCTGCTGCTGGCCCACCAAAAGTACCGGCTTGCCAACAATGTGGCACAAAATGTGCACCTCCACCTTTAAAGGGGGCAGCCGGCAATGCTTCACCTCCTCATCCAGCAGGGAAAGCTCCACCACCTCCATCCCCGCCAAAGAAGGCCTGAACAGAATTGGGCATTGTTTTTAAGTCCCGAAATATATAATCTTGCCCCCTTTTCTTTATTTTTATTTTTTCCCAAAAAGCAATTATCATTTTATTTTGTCCTCCTCCAAAATTCATTTTATTCTAATATTTTAATTCTTTTATTAGTACTTTGAATGCAATGCATTTTTTATTTGATAAAATTAAAAATTCAAATTTTACAAAATTTTAATATTATTAATGAAATATAACATAAATTTTAATTTGGAATTTTATTGTTCTCTCTAAAAATTATTAATAATTAAATTTCTACTTGATGGAACCAAAATTTGTTTACTTCATGACTTCCTACAGATTTTTAAAAGTTTCCTTCCTCAATTTTATATTTCAAATTTCATTCATACGAATTCAATATAATTTGCACTTTTTTAAAATTGCCTTCTTTCCGGAAAGAATAATTTGCACTTCTTCCGGTTGCACTTTTCCGGAAAGAATAATTTGCACTTTTTTACAATTGCCTTCTTTCCGGAAAGAATAATTTGCACTTTTTTACAATTGCCTTCTTTCCGGAAAGAATAATTTGCACTTTTTCTGGTTGACTTCTTTCCGGAAAGAATAATTTGCACTTTTTCCAATTGCCTTCTTTCCGGAAAGAATAATTTGCACTTCTTCCGGTTGCCCTTTTTTCGGAAAGAATAATTTGCACTTTTTTACAATTGCCTTCTTTCCGGAAAGAATAATTTGCACTTTTTTACAATTGCCTTCTTTCCGGAAAGAATAATTTGCACTTTTTTACAATTGCCTTCTTTCCGGAAAGAATAATTTGCACTTTTTTACAATTGCCTTCTTTCCGGAAAGAATAATTTGCACTTTTTTAAAATTGCCTTCTTTCCGGAAAGAATAATTTGCACTTTTTTACAATTGCCTTCTTTCCGGAAAGAATAATTTGCACTTTTTACAATTGCTTTCTTTCAAGAATAATTTGCACTTTTTCTGGTTGACTTCTTTCCGGAAAGAATAATTTGCACTTTCTGGTTGACTTCTTTCCGGAAAGAATAATTTGCACTTTCTGGTTGACTTCTTTCTGAAAAAATTAATTTGCACTTCTTCCGGTCCTCTTTTCCGGAAAGAATAATTTGCCCTTTTAACCAGTTGCTCCTTTCCGGAATAAATAAATTTGCCTTTTTCTACTAAATTTTATCAAAAGTGGATTTTTACAATTAATAAGAAAATTTAAATAAACTGTTTGGAGTATTTCAATTTAATAATTGTCATAGATAAAGATTTTAATAAATTAAACAAATAATTATTCAAAATAAATAATATATCCTTATTCACATTATTGCCAAGCGGCATTTAGTTCCTTAAAATATAAATGTGCTTCAATGTTAGCATTCAAAACTAATTTTTTGCCTTTCATAATTGTCAATGTCATTGGTTGTCCGTCCACATTTGGATGCACTTTTTTATTAAAGAATTTGGTACTCCTGCAGATTGGGGTCTGGAAGAGAAAGGGGGATGGTGGGGGAGGTGACAAGTTCCCTTCAATCAAATTTCCCATCAAAGTGATGGAGGGAATGGAATCAACGATGGGAAGGGAATCTGAATTGGATAAATTTTTTTTCTAAATTATTTTATTTGAAATATACAGCCCAATCGAAATAAATTTATTCATGAAATATTCAGTCCAATTAAAAGAAATTAATTAAAATTATTCGCAAGGATAAATTTCACGAACATGAGACCAAAAATTATAGAAAACAATATCACGTGAACCAAAACGTTTTCGCCAAATATATTCAGGGAAACAGGATTTATATAAAGATGAGGATGTGCCATACATTTTCTTTTGGGTCATTTTCACTTTTTGCCATTGGGATTCTATAGATTAGGTATGAATAGAGGCATCATCGGGTGAAACAAAATTAAGTGAATGATTTATACGTTGATGTGAATAGAGGGGATTAGGATTTCCCGGGTCACGAATAGCAGAGATGCCTGTAGGATTTCGATTTGGTGGAGGATTTGGATTTGAATAAATTTATTTCGATTGGGCATATTTCAAATAAAATAATTTAGAAAAAAATTCTTTTATCAAATTCAGATTCCCTTCCCATCGTTGATTCCATTCCCTCCATCACTTTGATGGGAAATTTGATTGAAGGGAACTTGTCACCTCCCCCACCATCCCCCTTTCTCTTCCAGACCCCAATCTGCAGGAGTACCAAGAATTTTTATATTGACCAAATCCGAAAGAATTCTTTTTTCAAAAATGGATGGATAATAAAAATAAATTCGATTAATTATTTAATTTTTTTTTCTGACATTATCATAGACAATTCAATAAAAAAAATTAAATATTGTAATTGTAGTGAAAACAGCTTGAAGCATGAAATCATTAATGAATTGTCGTTCTCCAAGCCAACGATCAATGCCCACTAGGACTGTACCCGTTGTCAAGGTGATGTTGAGAAAATGGAAAATCAGAGGGGAGAAAAGCTGCTTGACAGTCCGAATATTCTCCGAGAGCTAAAAATAGATGGAATAAAACACAGAATAAATAATTAATTTTTTAATGTTGCTATTTTATAATTAATTTTAATGGATAATATTGAAAATGAATTTGATAATAAATTGAGCACACCCCATCCATAATTAAATATAATAATAGGAGGCAAATTTGCATTCCGGTACCCAAGAAGTCTATTAGTAATTAAATTATTTATCCGCAAAAGTGAATAAAACAGAACACAAACTATTATAAAAAAATTTATATTTTCTAAAATTGCAATTTTTGTAAATTTTTTTGAATAAAATGAATTTCATTAATTGAATGAGTGACTAAATTAATGGCTACATTTAGAACATAGACGGCAATTCTCTCTTTTCAAATTTACTTGCCAATTAAAAAATAATTGAACTGACAAATGCAATTTAATTATAGAAAAAGCAAATTAGAATAAAATTATAAAGAACATAAATTTTTTTAAATATTATTCGCATTATCTCATAAAATGCATCATCATCTTTTTAATTATAATTTTCGACAAAAAATATTTATTAGTTTCAAATTTTATTTTTTAATAAACAAAGAAGCAATTATAATTATAAGCTCATTTTGGGTCTAATCACCCCAACTCCCCAAGCAATTTGTAAATGATTGAAATGTCCTTCGGCCTCCTCATTCGGATTTAAGACCAATCTTTTTCCGTGCATATTTCTCATTGCTAATGCACTTTCACGGCGACCTTCCACATCGCTGGTCGGCACAATTGTGTTCCCAAATTTACGGGCAATTGAACGCCAAAGGCGGTAGAAATCACGTCGCAGAAATGGATGATAACTTAAAATGAAATTGAATATTATTTTAATTAATTAATCAAATATTACATTAGCATGGACAATTCAATGAGAAAATTGACAATTGTGGCAATGGAAAATGCGAGTTGAAGGGCAAAATCATAATTGAAAGAAGGATATCGACGACCCAATACCCCAGATAAACCCAAAAGGATGACCGCAGTGTCAATGGCAATATTGATGAAATACAAAATTAAAGTAGGAATTAATTGTTTTCCAGTTCGAATATTCTCTGAGAGCTGAAAATGGGGAATATTATTATTTGGGCCAAAAATGTTAATTAAATGGGAATAATTTAATTTTTACAAAAACATAAGCATTTTTTTGATACATAAATAAAATTATTAGTTTTAAAACTCATGGGATGAGGAATTATAAAGACATAATAAACCAATTTTTTTCAAATAATAAAATTTTCTCCAAAAGTCCTTTAATTAATAATAATTTTACCTGATATCTTTCACTGAGACTGTGCATATTGAAAAACATTCGATTATAAATGTTGTCATTGTATTTCCAAATTGAAATGAAAATGAGAATTTCAATCAAAACTAACAATGCGGTGAACATAACCAAAGTGAAACGAAGAATTTTATCAGTTCCAAAAATTTCCAAATAGGTTAAAGTTATCTAATAAAATTAAAAATTATTTTTATTAAAGTTTAAATTTAATTTATTTATATTTAAAATTAAAATTTACCACAATGGAAAACCAAATAATTGAGAAAAATGGCCTCCTCGAATGTTCATATGTTCGCACAAAAATTGTGGCTAAAACACGTTCAATAACAAGGACATGCGCTAAAAAGTTGCGCATAAAAATTGGAAAAGTAAAGACAGCGGCCCAAATTTCTGGAATTGAATATTGCAAATCAACGAAAATTCGCAACCAATTCAATGGAATTCTGGCTGAAATTTATGCCAAATATTAAGAATATTCTTTTATTTACGAACATATTCCGCGCAAAAAAATGCATGTGCTTTGGCAAAGTAAAATGAATTTGAGATTTGGGTGCAAAATTGCAGTTTGTAAAATTAGCCAAAAATTCAATGCCGAAACAGGGCAATCGAGGAGGAAATGGCCGAGTAATTCAAAAATATTGAGGAAATACATTATAATTGATTGACATTCCGAATATTCATATTTCATTTTGGACGAAAATGTTGATGTTGATTGCATTGTGGTCGATGATATTTCGTAGGAAAAAGTTGTTGAAAATTTATTTGTCCATTCGTCCATTTGATAAATAATCTTTTCGGTTGTATTTTGTTGGATAATTGAATCAATGGATTCCATTTTATCCAAAATTTAGCTGAAAATGTCAAATTGAATTTAATTAAAATTAAATAAATTTATGAGAATTCTTTGCCTCATTTATGCCAGTTTAAATGTTAAAATGATGAATTAATTGTAAAAAGAATAATGATCAAAATTTAAGAATGGAAGGGAACACTAAATGTACCTAAAATCGACCAAATTAAGCCAAAATAAAAATAAATAGATTAACTGAAAAAAAACTATTCATGCTAAATTTGATTTTGGTGTTCTTCGAATTCAGGCAATAATTACGCAATAACAAAATTTCATTATATTTATATGTGCGCTTTTCACTGTAAAAATGAATTATTATATAAAAGTGACATAGTTACATCATGAATTTCTTGATTTACCAAATTTGCAGCTATGAATATGAACATTAGAACTAGTATATTAACATTTTATAAGGCAAATGAGGATTAAATTTCCAAATTAGAGATTAGGTGAATAGAATTGAAATGGCTTGTCTGCTTTTTACATTGTATTTAGCCAAATCTTATGGCCTAATTAGATTAGATAGATTAATGAAATCATTAAAATCGGATTATATTGTTCATTTAAAATGGTAAGAATATTTGTATTCGTAGTATAAAATAATTTTTTATATTTTATTTATAGAGAATTATATAATTGTATTTTACGCAATTATTTAATTCAAATTGATTAATATAATTATTTAAGCAAAATCAAATACTATTGATCAAAATTTAATAGAATGAATATTACAAATTAAAAAATTCATAAAATTTATTAAATGAATTAAAAGAATGTCCTTGTGATTTTTTTGATGGCGTTTTCATATGTAATTGTTCAAAGAAATGAAAGGTGTGTCCAAAATAGCACACCGAAATAGGGTTGGTCAAGAGAAAAAAAAGCAGCTGAATTTTCTATTAATATATGAAAAAAGATGAATGAGAAATTGGCTTTATTTCACTTTGTGAGTTTATATGGCAATTTTTCATCTTAATTGAAAAAGGCCATATGGATTAAAAAATTTTTAATTGTTAACTTAAATTTTTGGTAGAATTTTTTAAAAAAAGTTAATAAAATTTTCGATAGTAAAAAAAATTTGAAATTATAATTTTGCTTTTTATTTTAATACTATTATTAATGTTACAAAAAAAAAACTAATTTATTGAAAAAAATGCCAAAAATGGAGATAATAAAATTAAATTCCTTATTATTCTGCCAAAATGAAAGGTTTTATTACAAAAATCATGCACCTCCGCGCAACCAGGAACATTTTTTCTTATTTTTACCCAAATTTTCACCTGCATTTTTAAGGAATCATTCACCTGCCCTTCTGACACTAATTTTCTTGGAATAAATTCAAAAATATTATTCTAGTAAACATTGAATATTCATAATAGAATTGGTATAAAAATGGACATTCAACTCCTAAACTAGAGGTTCTTGCATAATTAATTAGGTGGCGAAATTTCGAACAAATTTTTACAATTAAAAATTTCAATAGATTTAATGGGAAATGAACAATTTATGCAAATGTAATTTGAAAATTCGTCACAATGAACTTTCATTCATTATGGAAAATAATTTTAGGTATTTATAGGTTATCTAAAAAAACTGAAATAATCAATTTTATTTACATGGTATACGGTATACTTATCTTATACAATTGCATTCACGATCGTTGATTCACAGTACATATATTTTTTAAAATGTTGACCAAAATAATAATGAAATAATTCATTTAATTGAGGTATAATTTCTTTTATTAGAAAGAAAACATTTCAAAATTAAATTAAAAATAATTCAAATTTATGAGAATAATATTTTACTTGATAAAGAGGAAATGTTGAATATAAATTTGTATTATTAATTAATATTTGGCAACGAAATTCAAAAATTTGTGAGAAAAATATACGGAAGAACTTGGCAATCAGAGACGGCAAAATGTAGAGTCTGAGAAAACTGTACGAAGCCCTACTATATACTTTTTTGGTATGTATAACATATAATATTTTTTTGAAGGAATCTTTGAAAATAAAAATATATATATTTTAAAATCTTTATACTTTATTTATATTATGATATATTTTTTTCATTATACGGGGCCATTTTTTGGTTTTATAATTTACCGTAAATTTCCTATTAGAAGCCCCGGTGCTTATAAATTTCAGAGACCTTCCGAGGTGGGTTTTACGGAATTTTGAAACAAAAAATATTTATTTCGGCTTAATTTCACCTAAAAATTGGTCATTTTTTGATTTATATTTTTTGATGGTGGGGGGGGGGGGGCTACTAATAGAGAGGGGGCTTTAAATAGGAAATTTATCGACGCGCGATTTTTTTTTAAATTTTTGCCCAGTATCTAATAAAAAACTTATTATAAGTATTAGCCTCTTCTTCGTTGTTGGTTCTCTCTTATTTTTTCTTAATCATTTTATATAAACGCTTAAAATGAAAATCTTGAGCCAAAAATCTTTATTTTTTTGGTCACAGTACAATGTACTTTATTTTTATTTTGAAAAAAATCTGTTTAGGTAGTTGCAACCCTGCACTTATGCAGTGTTAGCCATTCTATTCATACTTACATGAATTAGGGAAAAATGTGTGATATGGAAGTACTACAAATGAGTAGTGTCGTAAAAGAGCGGTACGAAGTACAAGTATTGGCAAATTATAAAATGGCCAACACTATTTCTTTGCACTATGCTATAAATTTTTAGCCTTGGATTAGAATTAGGAATTAGAAAGCGGACCTAGTGTTGCGTGAATGGACCGTTATTTCCCAAAAAACGACATTTTCCCAAAATTCCGTTAAATCCGTTTAATTGGCAAGGGCCGCACACGGATCTATGAACTGGAAATTAACCTGTTTTTTCCGTTTCGTGCACGCATTTTTTCAATGAATGAGTAGGTAAATAATATTTGTATACTTAATTAAAATAAAACATCATATTTCATTAATTTTTTCATTTTATTTATTTTTTGTAGGAAAGAATAATTTCTTAGAAAAATGAACTCTTGCACTATGTTTTACAAGCTTTTGCACTTTTTTTGGAAAAAACGAAGGGTTAAAAAAGTAAATATGGAAAAAATTTGACAAAGGAAGAGAAAATATTTTAAATTTAATTATTTATAATTTTTTATCAATTTGGCCAATTAATATATAATTTAATTTGCCACTTTCTGTTTTTTTAATGATATAATGAAAATTTGAATTTTACTGGGATTTATCAAAATTATGCCTTCCAAAATCCAAAAACCCACAGAATCTGCCAAAATAAATTATATATATTTTGATGAGTCTGTATTAAAAATTTATTGATAAAAAAATTAAATATGGCATTTTAAATTATATCATTTTCATTCTTTGATTTCGAAGCAAATCATTTTATTCTTTGATCCATTTATTGTTGATATGGCGCAATATTATATGCCTTCATGAAGGATGTGACCTGCGAATATTCAAAAGAATTAATTCCCAAATTTCCCCTTTGTTTACTTGTCCGGGAAGTTCTGCCAACACTTCACGGGCCAAAACTGCCTTCAATTTTTCTTGTTCCGCCAGTGTTGTGCCAAACATTGAGCCCATGAATTCACGGAATGGCACAAATTGGACAATATCACGAACTGCCGTTCTACCATTAAATGTCAGGAGTTTATCGTCCGAATCCAAAATTTCCATTTTCTCAAAGTCTTCACTGCCAATCCCAATTACTAAATAAAAATAAAATTCAATATTGATTTATTATTATTTAATAAATTTACTTATTATTGAAAGTGGCTGATAGGAGGCATCGATGATTGCTGCCATCGTTTTATTCATATCCGTGATTATGCCGTCAGTCAAAATCAACAAAACCTTAAATAATAAAATATAATTCACTCATCACTGGGTCCACAAAAATATTTAATTATCAATTATATATATACATATTCATTTTTTCATCCCTTAAAAACTAATGTTAACTCCAAAATTGGTCATAAGATTCATCGTTTTAGTACAATGAATATTAAAATAAGAATCTCAAAAATTTTTTCTTGAGGTAGATAACTGATAAGTATCCAAAAATATTGCCTGATATGCGGATCCATTCCTTGGCATTCGTTTGCACTTTTCGAGGAATGCCCGAATTGTGGGCTCAAAATTGGTTGGCCCATAAAGTTGTGTATTTTGCACGGCCAGCCTATATGCACCCAAAACACCTTGAATTCCATTGGCCATTCTTTCGGAATAATTTAAACTCTTCAAAAAAAAGATTGATAAGATGGAATTCAAATTCACCAAAATGTTTACCAAAGGGAACATGTGGCTAACTTCATAGTTTGGCGGAATTTTGGCACCAAATCCCAGTGCTTCGAATTGCTTTGACTGATTATAATGTTCACAAATTTCCAACACCGCACAAATGGCACATTCATATTGGTTCAAATATTGGGAATTCAAATAATGCAGCGAACTTGGTTTTGACACTTCTCCATTTGAGGCGGTCAAATCGACGGCTACAGCAAATTCCAATTGCATTCTAATTTGAAAATGAAATTAATTCAAATAAATTCTTTAGGCTACCAACCCTGAGCTAATATAATCAATGAATGTGTAAACTTGGCGAATATCAACGCCAAAATGAATTATTCCTTGAACACCACTATTTCCATGCAATTTTAATTCAACTTCTTGTTGCTTATCAATCAATGCTGAAACCGTTGTTCGCGCTGATCCAATCAATTTGTGGCTTAAAATTAAATAAAAATTAATGAAAATATTATTTAAAATTTTATTGAAAATATTTTAGAAATTAAAAATTATGTAATTTTATTAAAAATAATTTTAAAATTTTATAAAATTTTACTAAAAAATTTAAATTTTACTAAAAATTATTTAAAAATTTTTTAAAAAATTTTATTAAAAATATTAAAATTTAATTAAAAATTATTTTAAAAATTTTACTAAAAAAAATTTTTCAATTTTTTTTAATATTGAAAAATTTTATAAACTAATATTTTTAAAAATATAAATATTTACTTTCCAGACATTGCTTTCTGTTCGAAACATTCCACCAGAAATTCTCTTAAATATATTAAATTAGTTAATTATTTTTGGTGTCCTCTGCCCACCTAGTTTTTTCCCCTTCACACAAATGTTTCATTGTAATTTCGAATGGACGCCATTGTGGATTCCCAAAATTTTTTGTCACTTCCGTTCGATGAACCATTTGTCGACTGGAAAATGAATTATACAAATTTAAAAATAATTTTATTTTTGGACCTTCCATCGCCAAGTAATCGATTAAATTCCAAAAATACATTTGATTGTCCCATACAGGCACAATCCCAAATTGAGCCAGTTTTCAATGCTGTAGCGGAACAAACAAAACGCAAACATTCATGTTGGCCTTCGTCCAATTCAACGGCACAAATTGTTAGGATTCCCTTTTTGTTGCCTTTTGGTGCATCTCTATAACTGTAAATTGAGTTTGGGAAACCAAAAATTATTTTAAAATAATATTTTTAAAGTGAAAATAAGAAATTTTTGACTTTATTGGCAGATAATGAACTCCATTGGTTGCCGCCACAATTTCGGCCAAATCGCATTCGCATCGACCCAAAAAGTCATGCTTCGATAAATCAGCCGTATCCGCATCCACATCATAGCTTAAATAATATAATTTTTTAATTATTTGATTTATTTTTATTTTACATGCTAAAACGCAATTTCTGTTTGCACTCAAAATGATAATCCATGCAAATTTTCTTATTCCATTTTGGATTCAAATTGTTCAAAATCCATTCGGTTCTGCCAATTTCAATGAAAACATTTTGCATATTATTTCCCATTCCCCGAGGCTGCAATTCTTCCACAACACAAAGTGGGTCAGATTTGGAAAAAGTGTCCATGTCAGACAAATTACTACAAAAAATGCTTTTATTTTATTAAATATTTTTTTACGTAGCAGAAAGTGTCAATTCAACTCGAGCGCATGGTCCTTTTAGACCAGCATGAAATTGTTGTGCATTTTTTAAGGGCATCATATCCGCTGTGAAACCTTAATCCAATAAAAAAAATAAGGGATTCGAAAATAATTTAAAGAAACCGACCAGGCGCCGATGGATTAATCATTTTAATAGTTTTTCTATTCTAAAAAATTTGAATTATTTTATGTATTTTATAGAGAGAGAGGGGTAAAAGTATTCATTGAAAATACTTTTTGTTTGGAAGTTGCTTGGAATTGGAACTAAAGGGTAAATGGGTCAGGGATTGGGGGGGGGGGGGGGTGGGGGTGAGGGAATGAGAGTTCTATTTCTCTTATATGCTTGGTAAATTTGTTTTTGGTCTTATTCAATAATTTTTAACAATAAATTAAATGATGATTTTAATGAGAAAACGGCATATTAGTAAATGGGGGAGAAATCAAAAAATATTTTTAAAATTTTTTCTAAATATATATCTTTAAGGAAAATTTGAGGGCAATGTGCAAGAATCTAACACCATTTTTCATATTTGCCATTTTTGTAAATTTATCAACAAGAAAAGGTTAAGGTGGACACTGATCAAGATTTTTTTTACATAAATTGGAAATTTTTGCAAAAAAATGGGAAAAAAAATTTAGAGACATAACACATAACACATGAATGAAGGGAAAGTTGACCACTTGCTGTTATTTTTGAATTGAAAGAAATGCCACAGATGACACAAGGAAAAGAGGTAAATGAAGAAATTGGCCAAAGTGCGTATATTTTTATTTTTGGCACAAAGCTTGTTGTGGTGTGGTGACGTAGTCAAATGTGCACGGCAACAGCAGTCTATGTGAATTTAGTGGACGGGAGAAATGAGGAATGGGAGGAGAATGACGCCATTATTTGTTTGGAAATGCGTCCAAAAGTGTCCCCACTTCCCACCACTACCCTGACCCAGCAGACATTCTATACTTTGAATAGAATGAAAAGGGTTTAATTTTAGTAATAGTAGTATGTCTCAGAAATTAAACAAACAGCAGCAGGATATTATTTAATGGGTTGATGAGCTAAATTTTTCTCAAAATAATTTTCGAAATAAAGTTAAAAATTTGATAATGAATTAATTAAATCTTCCCAAAAAATATATTTAAAAAATTCATTAATTTAAAAAGGTATTACTAAAAAAATGTGTTGAAATTTTACCGGGAAAAAATAAAAAAAAAGTGAAAAACATTATTCCGGTTGGGGATGACGGATGAATTTATTATTCTAGACCGCGACAACGAAATCGATTTGATTGGATGGGAATTGGGTCTTTTCTCTGTTTGCTCGTTTATTTCGCCAGAAAAGGTGAAGCGTGAATTGGCTCTTGAATAGAAATTATTCTATGTGTTTTTGTCAAAAAAGGAAAGCATCCGTATTTGTTAAATATTTTTTTATTAATTTTATCAATATCACGTTATCATATCATTATCACGTCAATGATTCATTGAATTAAAATTGTCGACGACTTTTTAACTAATATTGAATTAAAAACTTTAAAAAACATGTCCTGCTACTGCTGGGATTGCTATGGCCATTATCATTTTCAATTTTTTATTCATCGTTGAAACAAGTATTGAATCAAGTTCATGGGAAGAAAATAAAATCATCTTAGTATATATGTAGAGGATAAATTCATGACTGATTCCAAGCTTGTCTTATGCTCGTTCTTACACTTCCAATGGAAAATTTGCATTTGAACATTCCAAGGATTTGAGCTCTCAATAATTTATGGGCCCAAAGGAGTAGCCATGCAGGTATACAAATAAAACAGAGATCATAGACCCACGGAACTTGGTTAAAAATGGCCAAGAAAATTAATTGTGCCATTTGCGGATTAATTCCCCAATGTTCAATTTCATTTGACGTTATATAAAGGATAATCTGAAAATAAAGAATAAAAATAAAAGAATATAAATCTCACCAAATATGTTGAATAAATGTATTGGCCAAAGAAGGTGACCAATGCATAAATTCTCATTTTTCTTTCAATTTGTTTTTGGACAATGTCTATTTGGCTAAGACCAGCAGCAGTTGAATTACTTTTGGAACATCGAAGGATTATCATGGAGATAATATTGATGGAAAGACAAATCAAAGTGAAGACAATAGCCGAAATGAAAGCATTTCTTGTTGAAGAGTCCAAATTCTAATAATTTATTTTTAATTTAATTCGACGGATTATTTTGGTACCGTATTTACCCGATAATGAGTGTCAATTGTGAAAGTGCCATCATCTTGAATGCGAACATATTCATCCAATCCAAAAATAGGCCATAAAAATGCAAAGGGTAAAATAAATATGGCCAAAATTAGCAAAATTAATGTTTTTTTCCACTTCTTTAAAAGCAAATTTTTTTTTAAAATTTGATAATTTTCTGCCTGTTCATAATCAAATGGAAATGCAATCGCAATTAGCCGATCCAACGATAATACGGCTGTGGCAAAATATTCAACAAATAAATTGTAATTCACTAAAAAATAAATGAGCACGAGACAGAATCTGGGCAATTCCAAATAAAGTGGAAGAAAATATCCAAGCCGAGGAATTCGCTGATGTAAAAAAGATACAACATATCCGATTAAACTCTGAAAAATAAATATTATAAATGCGTGTAATTATGAGTAATTTTGCTCCATTTCTGTGACAATGCCCTTTAAAATGATACTTATCGTTTATCCCTAGGCAGATTTTTTATCTTCAAAATTTTCGAAAAATTTCAATTTCTACCCAACTGTTAAAAGTTAAAACATCCATCTCTATTACTCTCTTTTTTTTGACACCCTAATCATAATTAAAATAATTCGTATTAAATGGTAAAAATAAAATGAGAAAAAATCTTTTTCGGGAACAAAATATTTTAATTCCAATTTTAAATTAAATGTGCCTACCGCAATGCCTCTAGCTGCGCAAAGTGCCAGAAAAGAAGATTGTAGCCTATTTTTATTATGCTTGATGATCAAAATAATTTGAATCAGATAAAGAATAGCTGAAGGAAATCCAACAAAGACTGATATGAAGATTGGCAATAATTGGGAGTTAGCCAAATATAACAAAATGCCGGGAATTTTTTCTTCATTCATCTTAATAAATTAATTTATTGAATTTTTAAAAAATATTAAAATAATAATTTAAGCATTTGGTATTCGAATGAATTTTACTGACAAAGAATATTAATATATCGAATGAGTGATTGCGTGGGTCTTTGTGCAAATGCAAATCTTAATAATATACTCTTTATTTTTACATGTATTTTTCATATGTTATTGGATTACTTTTACCAAAAACTTGGATTACTAAGAAGAAAAGTAACGACAGGTGTATTTTATTTGAGAATACTAGTTTGATGAGATAATTTTAATTCTTTTTCACCTGTCTTATAAGTATAGATGAATTTTTGTTCAATTTTAAGAATTAATTTTAGTTTAATTTCGGTTGAATTTTAAAGTACGAAATACAAAAATAAATATTAAAAATTAAATTAATGTTCAATTTTATAAAATAAATAAAATTGTCATCGCTCATCATCATCGCTAGCATAAATTCCTAAAAGTTAAATTTAAAATTGATAAATTAGAACATTTTTTATTTCCATATATTCCATATACCATATACTCCCATCTTATCTTTCGAATGATTTTGCCTCGAGCCTCAATCCTCATTTAATAAACTTTCAATCAACAAAGAAAGATAGCAATAAGATTTAATGATATTTTTAAAGCCTAATTCTATGCTTTTCTGCATTTTTAGGATAAAGATTAAAGATTGAACACAGCGCCGGAACCGTCCATCATTTTATTCACCACCAATTTCCTCCAAAGAATATTTCGTTGGCTTTTCGCGCAAAAATAATTATTTTCGTTAGCTGAAGCCGTCCTCTCTCCTTTGTGCTGCTGTACAAAATGGCGTTTCCCCCATTCAGCTAATCATTCCCTCCCTAAAGCATTCTTAGCTAGCGAATTCCCCACAGAAAATTGTGCGCATTTCCTCCTCCAATTATCCATTTTCCATTCATCCACCAATTCGCCCATATTCCAGCATAGCCCAAAAGCTTGGAGTCAAAAATATGTTTCTTGCCCAATTCTTCAGGCTTTTCAATTATTCTTCTACTAGATTGGCTTATTTCTTTAGCAGAAATATTCTGATTTTTCCTTCCTTAATCCTAATTTTTAAATATTAATTTGATATTCTATGATTGTTTAATGATTATTCCATATGATTAAATTATAATCATTTCCTTAAAGAAGAAGAAGAAATTGCACTGATAATGTCATCGATCAGCGCCATATCCAATTCGGAAAATCAAAGCAATTCACTACATTCTTCCAATTTGTCCCAATCCGAATTCCATCATCGCCCGGAATGCCATCATCGTTGCCATTCATGCAAAAATGGGGTCTCTAAAAAAGCCACTATTCGTCGTGTTGCCTTCATTTCCGTCGTTTTCTCGACTGTTGCAATGTCCGCCTGCCTTCTTTCATTCCCACTCGTTTTCCATTATGTCCAAGCATTGCAAGCCTCAGTGCAAGGAGAGGTGGAATATTGCAAATCGCGGAGTCGAGATATGTGGCAACAAATGGTTGGTAGATGAAAAATAATAATTATTTAAAAAGCATTGATAAAGGGGAATATGATCTTCAAAAGTTGATTCGTTAATAACAAAGTGTGTTTAGTCTAGAAATACTAGAAAAATTAATTTAAATTTATTCCAAATTAACATTGAATATAAATATCATGGAATCATAATAAATTATCCCAAATAAAAGGTTGACGTAGAATTGGCGACCGCATTGGACACTGAATCCATCGATGCCATTGGTGGGAATGGATCCAGTCAGGATCCCACGAATGGTAAACGTACGGAATTGGATGAGCAGGAAATGCTGGTCATGGAATTGTTGGGACTGGGGCATCGACGACGACGCAGACAGGCGGATGAATCACTTTGTTGTACTTGTCAACAAGGACCACCCGGATTGGACGGTACGGTACCTCCAAAATTAACTAAAATAAATATAGGCAGTCAATTAAAAATATATGTATATTATTTGATTAGGTTTAGCTGGAATTGAGAGGTAATTGCAAAGGTGAAAATT
The DNA here is from genome assembly GCA_030063045.1 of Pratylenchus scribneri. Lineage (NCBI taxonomy): Eukaryota > Metazoa > Nematoda > Chromadorea > Rhabditida > Pratylenchidae > Pratylenchus > Pratylenchus scribneri. Next base: position 647,020 of record JAQSEB010000111.1, on the reverse strand, counting down.
GAACAAAACTGTATAAATTGGATCTCTTTAAGCTGATTAAAAGAAACCAAAAACTCATGAAAGAAAATTTTAATACACCTCTTCCCTTTGAAGGACCGCCCGGCGAACCAGGTTGGATTAACGCCTTTAGAATATTTTCAAAATCAATTGAAAAGGCAAGGATGGTGCACCAGGCGAAGGTCCGGGACCTCCCGGTCCACCGGGAGTTGATGCCGAATTGCATGATCGCCAGTTGCCGGTCCCACCCCAATGTCCTTGTCAAGCACCACATGGACCGTTGGGATCGCCTGGTCTGTAAAGAAGTCCAATAATGAGAGTTTATGCAAATTTTAGGTCCACCCGGCAATGATGGCCAACCGGGTTCACCGGGGAAAAGTATGTTGGATGAATGGAAATTCATGAAAGGAAAATGAAATTGACAGATGGCGAAGATGGCCATCCGGGATTGCCTGGCCCACCGGGCCCTATAGGTCCACCGGGGCAGCCAGGCCCAACAGGTAAACCGTAAAATTAGGAATGTTAAATGTATAATTGGTATTTAGGCCAGCGTGGTGCTCCGGGAGAACCGGGCATTCTAATTCCCGGCGAAAAGCCACCACCTGGACCGCCGGGAGCATTGGGAAGACCGGGTCCACCTGGCCCAAGTGGAAAGCCGGGACAGGTTTGAAGAGAGGAAGGGAAAGAAATATATGTAAATTGCCAAATTCAGCCCGGAAAAGATGGAGAGAATGGACCGCCAGGGCCACCCGGAGAGGCGGGACAACGAGGTTCGGCAAAGGGAAAATTCATGAAATTTTAAATTTTTCCCTTAATAGGACCACCCGGACCGAATGGACCAACTGGATCGACCGGCGCACCGGGACAGCCTGGTGCAACCGGAACATGCGATCATTGTCCAATGCCGAGATTGGCGCCAGGATATTGATGAAAGAAAGATAATGGAGAGGAATTTGAATTAATAAAAAGAGATATAATTGAATATTGATAGATGATAAACATTATAATTGAAAGCATCATTCATATGCGATATGCATTACAAAAGTTATATACTAGATGCATCATTTGCCAATCATTTGTCTTAAAAGCTTTATCCAGTTTTAATTTAGTTTTGAACCAAAATCACTTTAAACGCTTTAATACTTATTTTTTTTATCGAACCATGGCAAATTATATACCATTCGATGGGCCTTGACGAGCTCTATCCAATGGTTTAAGTTTTGCGAATGCAGGACAAACCATTAAACCACAATAATTATTTTGGCATTATGTATTCAATTTTACACCCCGTCTGCGATGTGTGGCGCACGCGGCAAAAACATGGAACGCCAAGGAAAGAGAAAAAGTTTAAAAAAAATGCGCGTAAATTCAAAAATCGACTAAATACCCCTTTTTTAATTTTTGAGAGAAAATTAAAAATAAGAAAAATAACCTATAGATTAAACTAAAAACAATGCAAATTTATGTTCAAATTGTAGATAAAAATATAGTTTATAATTTTATGTTGGAAAATATTAAAATCAATAGAAATACATATGGAAAAAAATCAAAGAATATTAAAAGACGATGAGGGAATTTCAATATTATCAAATTGAGGCTTATTCTCCTTATTTTCATCATCGATTTCTTCTGAAATTTCATGCCGAATCCAATCAGCACCAGCACCAACGTCCAAATTTATGCCGCTGTCGTGGAGTGAGTTGAGCATGCATTGATGTTGGACAATTTTCAGCAGCTTTTTCTCATTTGTTTTCTGATTTTGATATCGAAGCAACTAAAAAAAGGGGGATTTTGATTTATAAAATGAAATTTTACCAATTTAATCAAAGAAATACCATTCAATTTCAAATTCACCTTCCTCGCCATAATCAAATCTTAATTTGAAAATTTTTTGTTCCATCATTTCTTTAATTTGTTTCCAGATTGGGCGGCCAAATTCAAGTAAATTTTCCCTCGAGTCTTGCCCTGGGTATATTGCCAAAATTGAAACATTTGCTGGCGAATTGGGATGTTCCAAATTGATTAGCTGAATCCCAATTTTTGTGGATTTTGCTTCGTTCTTTCCCCCTTGATCTCCAACTATGCTGATTTGAATTTTTTGTATTTCTGACTCGTTTTTCTTGGGCCATTTAAGCATTGTAGTACATGAAAATGTGAATTAAATTTAAAAAAATAAAAACCATTTGTGTCAATTGTTTCGATCCTTCTCAAAATCGCTTGTTTTACTTTGGTGCACGTAATCTCACTGTCATTGATTTCATATTCAAAAAATTGCTTCAAATTTGCTTTGGTGGCATCAAACTGACGATTTGACGAAAAAATGTCTAACTCCCGCCCCAGAAGTTTTTTCAATTTGAGTCTTGCCTTGAATGAAATCCCAGTTATTAATGTGATGGCCAAATCCTATTCTGGTGAGTCTTTTCTTTTCATCTTCATTCTTTTTTAATGGTGATGGGTGGAGCGTGGAGGACATTATCGATGGCCGATTTGAGCACCAATTTCGCCTCTTTTCTGCCTTTTGGTGTTTCAAAACCTAAATTTTTTTATCTTTTAAACAAAAAAAATTAATTAACCTTGCAATTTTTCCTTTATGAAATTTTTAAATTCATTTGATCGCATTCTTTTTCCTCTTTCGCTCATCATGCCAATTTTCATGCGCGGTCTTCCGCCGGATGGAATTCTCTGCCTCTCTTCCATCATTGTTTGCGTTTCGGCATCCACCATTGTCGGTCCTTCTGACATTGTTTGTGTTGAAATGTTTGCAAATTTAGTCCGGGTTTCTATAATTTATTATTTGAGAATTAAAAATTTAATAAAAATTTAAAAATCATCTCAATTTTCCAAAAATTATGTTTTTTCGACATAGGTTATTGACCCAGAACTATGTTTAAAAAAATCCAAAACTGACATGCTATACACCATTCGACGCGTCTCGTCGAGTTCTATCCATTTTTGTATAATTTAATTGGTGCTAGTATTCATTCAAAAAAAATATTCTCTTTTTTTCCAAAAAATCTTATTTTTTGACTTAAATAACTGTCCAAAAATTTCCTCAGGTTAAAAATCCCAATATTTTTTGTCTTGTTTTAATAAATTATTATTAATTCTTTAATTTAAAACCTTTGCTTCTGCTGCTCCCATCAGCTTTTGCCATCAAATTTCGTTGTTGTTGACTTGTGCTAGTTGAACAATTTTTTTGTGCCTTTCTTTTCACTCTTGCATCTTCTATTTGTTCCATCTTTGCAGATTTTTTCAATTGTTTTGTTGTATTAATTTTATCAACTTTTTGTTGAATTTCCGCTGCTCTCTTTCGAGTAACTGGCATTTTTATTTCTAAACTTCAATGATGAAGAACTTTCTTAAAAGATGAAATTTTTAAAAAATTTCTAGCCTATCTTGTAGCCTGGAAAATTCTGCACAAAATTGTCAGAGGAATTTTCAATCTAACTTTAGGGAGCTGAGCTAGACTTGATTTTGTAAAAATGGATCGAAATTTTCGATAAAAAAAAGCAAAATAGTGTGGCATTGTGTGACAGACATTAAAAGAAAAATTAGAGATGAATTATGAGTTTTTGCCGCTTGCGCCACACATCGCAGACGGGGTGATTTTATCGACTAATTAAAGCAAAATAATTGGATGCGCAAAAAATCGAACCAAGTCGTTATTTAAGAATTTTTTTGCTTCTTTCGACGCCATTTTATTTTTCATAATTCAAAGTTCCATATATTTTCAAGCTTTTTCAATACATTAAATTTGTTTTTTTAAGAAGCTAAATTATGAATTTTGATTAATAAATATAATTGCTACTATGGCCAATGCAAATATGAATACACAACAATCTGGCACAATTTTGCTGACAATAAATAGCACCGATACAGAGAATCTTGATATTCATGAATGGGCCAAAAGAGAAAACATTGGCGGATTCAATTGGTTCGTTTATTGATGATCAATTAGGATCAAAGAAAAGTTTATTATGGGAATTATATATAACGGGCATTGATTTGATTTTTTGGATTTATCAGGCTCTTGAGCTGTACACCAATATACTAAAATATGATAAAGTAGGTCTCTCGGAAAAAAATGAAAAAGAAATTAGCAGCTTCATAAATTTACCATTAGAAATTGTCCAAAAATTTAGGTGTCTTAAAGCGGAACGGAATCAACTGAACGGGGAACCTAAAATGGATTTGTTCATAATTTGCAATGAAGATTGCAAGGACAAACTTTGGTTGGCCAAAGTGAACATTTCAATTGAAGTCAAGCAGAAGAACCGCTGTCCACGGCGAATTTCCACTGATGGATGCTATTTCCACAATGGCAGTGTTTTTGAGCTGAGCGATGTTTTCTTCAATTGGAACCGTGTGGAAGACACTGTTTTGAAGGTTGAACTCAATGTGCTTCGCAGCAATTCCAAACATCGGTTTATTCATTTTATTTAAAATTAAATTAATAATTTATTTTTATTATAGATTGATGCCATTGGACACTGATTTGCGATTATTTTTTGCAAGTGAAGCCGAAAATGAACAACGGGATGAAGAAGGGGTCATCACAGTGAACAAACATGTTAGCCAAAAATAAATTTTATAAATTCAATTGTTTTTAGGCATTGGCCTCAATTTCGGGATACTTTCAAAATTTGTTTTTTGGCAATTGGTCAGAACGCCGATCATCGGCCACCGATGGAACTGATTCATTCACAATCAATGAGGACGCTGGTTTTGATTTGCACGCATTTTCCACCATGATTTATGCATCAATGGCAATGGGTTGGATGGTCCATGACTCAAAAATGTTCCCTTCAATGGTCCAAGACCCACCGGACCCAAAGAATTTAAACGGTTTATTATTTAAATTAGAAAATAATTTTGATAATTTTTAGACAGAATGGCAATAAAAATACTCAAATTGAGTGTCAAATATGATATTCCAATGATGATGGATTATAGCGAGAAATATTTGATCTCCCAACTGGAAAAGTCCAATTTCCCAAAAATTGAATTGCTCGAAGAGGCCGAACAATTGGGTCTTCAGGAATTGAAGGTTTTTACTCTTATATAGTTAAAAATGGGCAGAATATATGGACTGGGGTACTGGCAATACCCGAGTAATGAGTATCATGCGTATTGGCTAGGGGGTACGCCCCAACTTATGACCGATTAAGATAACTCGCCAAGGCCTTAACTGATTGTAATGTTTTTGGTATCAAATTATCGAGCGAACTATTGCCTATCCATTGATATTAATAATCATTTAAAATGGTAAATGGTTCAGAAATGAAGAAGTTATGTCCAAAAAACCATTGAAAACTACGGAAATTCCGAATAAAAATAGTTTGAGTGGTTTTTTCGGTATAACTCCACCAATTATGAACCATTCACAGTAAAATTGATATCATTAGATAGTCAAAAGTTCGCTCAATAATATAATAACAAAATCATCTAAATTGGTTCAAGCTTGGGAGAGTTATTTTAATCGGCGAAGTTGGGTCAGCCGTCAGCGTTACTTGCATAGCTCTAGAGACAGGAAATTTACTTAATTTCAGATTCTATGTATCATACTATACTTCGAGAATAGGCTCATTCCACTCAATATTGTCGAATTAATTTATTTAATTTTAATTTCAAACCGATATGAGCTTGGTCAAAAAAGTTAAAACCGTTGTTTAAATCTAAACTATTTTTGGTTAAAAATTTTGTCTAAGCACTATGACTGGTCTGAAATTGAAATTTCATAAACTAAATACTTAATAAACAAATAGGGTCATCTAAAATTTTTAAAAATTTTTGTCCAAATTAAAATTCATTCCACATTTTTTCAAGGAACATTCACTGAAGTCCATCTCTCCATTGGATATTGCCGATAATTTTATCCGAAATGCCGAAATCCTTTCCCGTCTTGGTCGGCGTACACAAGAGGAGCTGGACAATCATCTTAAGGAAAGGGCTAGGAAAATGCGAATTGAATTCCAACTCAACCACATTCCATTGTCGAACAATGCGCCATCATCAACTTCGCATAGACGAAGGTAAATTGTGATGTGGAATTTGGCCAATAATTTATGTTTTTAAAGGAACAATATGAATGATCCGAGAGTAAATCAACCACGTGATGTTGGATTTGATTTGGATTGGCAACCGCAATAAAATTGGATGTGGAATTTGGAATACTTGCGAAAAAGTGAAGAAAAGTGATTAAATTTACATTCAAAATCCAACCAAGGATATGAAACTTTGCTTGAATGAAATGCTTTATAATATCCATTTCCACTATTATCCATCATTTTATTTATTAATTTATCTCGGATAAAATTGGTTAATTTGTTTCCTTAAACCAAGAAATTAGAGCAATTTCATAACAAATTTAGATTTCAATTAGTTAAAATTATTTAATAATTCAATAAAATTTGTATTTTTTGAGGCCTTTTTGGCATGAAATTGGGAATTATTTTATAAGGCTGGCGTGTTAGCATGTTTCTATAATTTGTCAAAAATTTGTATTTTTCGAGACGACCTTTTTATTGTTAGCATGGGAAATTTTTATTAGAAAGCTAATTTTTAAAAAATTTTTTTATTCAATTTTTCTAATTATAAATTGAAATTTATCATTTATTTAAAAGAGACGGCTCATGCCGATGTTGAATTCAAACATAAATTTATATTTACTTTTTTAATTAAAAATAAGTATTAGATAGACACATTATGTACAACATATTGAAAATATCACATTCCAAACTACTAAATTCCATTCCAATTTTAATTCTTAGAAAAAAGGAACATTGCGATTGGCTTAGTTAAACGTTAAATACAAAATTTTCCATTCATTTTTCCATATTTAATTTAGGCAGAAAACTTTGTTCTCATTTCTCAAGGTATTTACGCAGAATAAGTTTTATAGTCAATTCATTGCGTAAATTAATGTTATAAATCCATCCAATTTAATATATAATTTTAATATATAATTTTCAAAATTTATTTCATTTTTTTAAAGAATGCTAAATTTGTCCACAATTACTCCCGGCAATGTCTACAATTCCAGTCAATTTGCCACTCTATTTGCATTAAATTTGGTCGAATTATTCAGCCATTTCCTCCTGGATTGTCCATTTTCATTGGTCATTTTCTTCCTCATTTGGAGCACTTCAATTCTCCATCCCAATTTAAAATTTATTCTTTTGTCCCAAAGTGCCTGCATTTTCATCCGTGGAATTAGTGAGGATATTTTTAAAAATGCATCAAAAATTCTAAATTAGGTCGAACCATCCTTTTAATTTATCGAATTGCCTTAAATGATGTTTCAACTCTTGGCTCTCCATTGTTGAATTTTCTGATAATGCAGCCAACATTTGTCCGTAATTTTATCATTCATATTCTCGTCATTGAACGAATCATGGCCACTCTTCAATTTAAAACCTATGAGAAGCAGACGAATTGTTGGTTTAGTGTTTGGTGGTTCACTTTGGCTGTAAGTTTATTATTTATTAAGGAAAAAAATTCTTGTTATTTTTCCAGCTCATGGACTTATAAATAAGTTTAGAAACGCCAGAAACTAATAAAATTCGCTAAGAAAATATAATTGAAATTTTTCAAAAATTCATCATTTCAAGAACTACAGTACCACCTCTAAGTCGAGTATGGGCTACTACTAGAGAATAAAAACCAGAGAATGAATCTCTACTTAATAGAGAATATAGTAAATTAAAATATTACTTTTTTAATTCGAATCCTTCATTTTTTAGTTTGTGACGGCATTTTTAAACGCATTGGCCAATACAATGGTGGATTATGCATCGGAAATAAATTTAATTACTTATTGCGTGATAATTTTGTTGGGCATTTTAGAATTGATAGCATTTGCGTGGATTCTGCAACAAAATATTGGAGTTTATCAGAAAAAAGTGTTTGACGCGCAAAGTTTGTCCGAAAAATATCAGGTCCAATTTTAGAGCAAATTTTTGGCAAAATTCTTTTTTAAATTTTTAAGTTGGCTGAAAATATTCGAACGGCAAAACAATTAATTCCCTGCATTTCCCTTCACCTCTTCAATATTTCTTATGGGGCATTCGTAAATTTTGCAGTTTATTTTGAATTTTTTGGCATTAAATGTTCAATTATGAATTATTTTGCAATCATTTACTCTACACTTCAACAACATTCAGTTGCTTTGGCATCGAATTATCCATGATTATGTAAATTTAAATTATTATTCTTATAAATATTTTTAATTTCACAGATTCCATCCCCGATTACGTTCTGATTTATTTGCATTATTCCATTCAATTATGGATAATATCAAATTTAATTTGAATTCCCCATCAAAAAACAGCAATATAACACCAGTCATAGATATCAGTGAACAGCAAAGAAAAGCATCGACAATTACGGTGAAGAATATTCACGGACAATTGATGACCCCCAAGGAAAATGGCGAATTAGGCGAAGAATATTTTCGGCAACTCCACTCATCTTGGATTATTGGCAGGAAATAATAATTTTAAATATAATTTAATAAAATTACATTTTATTTACAAAAAGATTTTTATTATATTCAATTTTAAATATAATAAATTCATTTTTTAAACCATTTTAACATTATTTAGCAGCTATTTCTCTTTTAATAAAAGCAATCCTATTGTATATTCTAATAAAAATAAAATTACAATCCATCCAAAAGTTTTTATCCGTAAATTTGTTTATCAATTTAAATATTAGGTATTTGCGATTTCGCAAAATGAATTTGAATTAAACATTTTTAATTTTGTAATTATAATGATTTAACAGGAAAGATTCCACTTCTTCATCCAAAACATCCTTCCATTATTCATAATCTTCTTTTTCCTCCGTTTCACTTGCAGCCCCGGCTGGTGCAACACTGCCATATGCGACACAATGGTTTATTTCACAAATGTATGGATGCGATTCCTCGGGATCCCAAACTGGGTCATCGAATTCTTGGAAATCATTGCCAGTTCCATCCTAAAATTATAATTAACATTTTAAACTCTTTCAAAACCTTGGAAGGAATTATTTTTTATCCTTCAAAATTGGAAAATTTCGGGTCTAATTCCCTGGACATTTTTTAACATAGGGAATTAAGAAAATGCAAAAAAAATTTTTAATGTTCACCCTACCAAGAGCTATGGGTCCTCAAAATCGAGGGTGAGAAATAATAGAGATTATACGGTTGATTTTAATTTACCAATTGCCCTTAGAAAATATTTCATGAAATTCGGTAAAATCACCTCTCCTTAAATATGTTCAAATATTAAAATTTTCCTCGAGAATGAATTTGGTTGATGACCGTTTTTTCTCTTTTTTAATTTCACCTCATTTTCATGACGTCCATCCTCATAGCTGACTACGCCAATCCAATATTTGTTCAGGTCGAAGCTTTTTTTCACGAATGCATATTCCTCCTTACTGTGAATTGACACAAAGTGCGCCCCGTATTTTCGGCATTGTTTGCTGACGTCGAAGAAGGGCAATGGGGGATCGGTGATGCCACGGTAGCAATGGGACTGGTATTGAACCCATCCCGGAGCGCAACATTGTTTGGAAGTGGATACTAAAAGCATTGTATTTTGTAAAATATTCAATTAATATTAATATTTTTTTATTTAAATTTTTGTATTCAAAAATGCAGCCAAAATATCAAATTATTAGATTTTTTTAAATAAATTTCAAAATATTAAAATTAATTTTGTACCTTCGGCCGCTGGAACAGATTCTTCATCATCCGAATCATCATCCTCCTCATCAGAATCATTTCCAGAATTAGCGGGTGCCGGCTTCACTTCAGGTGCAGGCGCCACAACGGTTTCCGAGAGGGAAGGCCTCGATTCAACTTTGGCAAAAAATGTGAATAGGGAAATGGCAAATCCAATGAGGAATAATTTTAATATCATTTTTGTGGATTTGGGATAAATTTGAATGGAATTAAAATGAATTTGAATGAAGGGAATTGAAACGGCCTAAATGGGCCATTCAAAATGGAAAAATGATTAAGCTGGGCAAATAAAAAACGAAAAATTTTAATAGGTTTTAATATCGCAAATTAGGCAAAAATTTGGGAAAATGATTTGACTTAACTGTTAACTCTTAATTTAATATGAAATTTAACACATTTCAAACATAATAGACATCAAAAGTGATATGAAGTATAAACAGGTATCACCGGATTATAATACAGATAATAAACGAATGTAATGAGTGATAATGCAAAATAATTGAAAAGAGCAACATAAATGTTAAAGACTAAATTTTCCGATGCAATGTTTAAATTTAATTCAATTCCACAATATCTCATTTCATTTCATCAAATTTATATTTTAGTATGTACATATACATAATGAGTAATGAATAAAATAAATTAATAAAATAAAAAATATTATTATTTTTAAACCTAGAGTAGACTACAGAAAAAAATAATAATTATTTTAGCTTTATAAACAGGAAATACAAATATACTTTTTTTTAAAAAAATTATTTTTGGTTAATAAATATTTAATTTAATTATTTTTAAATAAATTAATATAAATTTAATTCTCACGATTGCCGTCATCAAAAATAATAATGAAAATTTTCCCCCATTCATTCAAATAGGTCTATGCCGAGAATTGAATTTGTATTGGTGTGAATAAAAAAAATTTCCAAACCTATCCAATAAATAGAAAGTAAAAGAATACAAAAACAGAAGGAAGTAGGAACGAAACAGCAAAACCAAATACAATCCCATTTGGCAGAATTCGGTTACATTCTTTTTTATACTTTTTAAATCTCCAACGAATATTTTCACTTTTTAATAATAAATTATAAATTAGAAAATTTTATTTCCTCATTTATATTTTTTTTTACTTAAATATTCAATTTTTTCTAATTAAATTATAATTAATTAATTAACAATCGACTTCAAAATGCAGATTGCATGAAAGTTATCATGTGATAAATTATCACAAATTTTATTAAATACTTATTTCTATTATAGAAAAACGAATTTTGTGCTCTAATAAGTTATTTAAAATCGCAAATAAAATTATTTTATTTGAAAGAAAAATAAGTTAACATTTTCTTAGTTCATTCCAAAAATGTTCTAATTTAATTTATTTTAAATATTCAATTATTTGACAAATTCTATCAAATAATTAAATTTGAATGTTTTCATTTACATTTTCCCCTCAAATTTATGAATTAAAAATGAAAGAATTCTCATTTAATAATATTTTATTTATTTTTAAAATTTTACAATTAATCATAAATTTTTTATATTTTTAAACCCAAACTCTGCTTCTTATTCCACGAATTTTGCAAGCTCACAAAATATAATGATCAAATTAAATTATTACATTTGAATAAACTTAAATACAATAGGGGCCAATTTTTTAATGGCAGTCATTTAATTTGCCGAAAAAAAACGGAATTTGCCGAAAGCATTTCGTGTCGAAAAATATTATATTTTTGAGGCCATATAACTTGGCCAAATCCGACTTCTTTAAGATTCACTAACCCCTAGCCCTTAGCCCCTAATCCCATGCCTGCCCTGAACCTAACCCTAGCCCTAAACCCCTAGTTAGGGCCAAGTTATATGGCCTAAAAAATATAATATTTTTCGACACGAAATGTTTTCGGCAAATTAATATTATCTCATTTTTTAATTGGCTACAAAAATTTTTCAAATTATTTTAATGAAAAGACAAAAGTGAAATTGTTAACAAATAAGAATTATTGTTTTATTTATTATTATTATTCATATAATTCAAAATAATTAAAATTTATTAAAGGCATGAATACGAATTCCCTTACAAGTAATTCTGCAATATTGCCTGGGGCTGCCAACAAATTTATTCTTATTCCCCAATCCCAACAATGCAAAGACATTGAATTGGCCCTTCTGAATCCTCCATATTCCATTGTTTTCCATTTCCATTTGATCCTTTTATTGGTCACTTTGATTGCAATTGGAATACTTATTCGACAATATTTCCTTCATAAAATTAAAATGCATGGAAATTTATCGGTTAAATTACAAGAAATAATTTAATGAATTAATTTCTTTTTATTGAAGATTTTGATGTCAAATTTGATCATTATCTTTTTCTTCTATATTCTTAGCCAATTTTCATGGTTATTTCGATATCGGGTAAGCACAAAACAAATTTAACAAAATATTTTTATTTTGTCTAGTGTTAAATTAATATTCACACGTCGCCTACATTTTTTCGCTATTTTCCCAAACTTTTTGTGATTTTTTAGAATTTTCATTTATTTTATTTCATGCGAAAAAAAGCTAAAATATTTTAGTGGGAATGAAATGGAAAATTGAAGAAAATGTTTTGTGGGAAATTTACATAATTATTAAAGTTGATTCTCTTCTACTATTCGGATCCATGCGATTTGTTGACCCCATTTTGGATGGTTATAATTTTTTATGGACCAATTTATGTCCAATCGGTTGCCTGTCCGGCATTGCATTTTTGCATTATGATTGAAAGGGTCAGGGCCACAATGTTGGCAAATAAATACGAAAAGGAAGGAAATGGAATGGGCATTTGGATGGTCGCAATAATTGTTCGTTTTATTCAATTAATTAATTAATTTAATTAAAATATAATGTTAAGTGGTTTATTTCCCTCATCTTTTTGGCATTTGTGGCCATCACCGCCTATTTTGATCCATCTATTCCCAGCAATTTTGGAATCCTTTATTTGGCATCAAAATACAGCACAGACATAATTTTATTTGTGAATATTTTAACAATGTTTGTCGTCCTTTGCACAGCATTTTGCGATTGGCGAATTACATTGTTGAATAATCGATTGCGTAAAACAAGGTTAACGAGGTGTGAAATAATTGTACTGTTATTATTTTTAAAAAATTAAATTGCAGTGAAAGGAATTATGAAAATTAAGGAATTCTAATAATGATAATTTTTAGAAATATTGGTATTGTACTTAACGGATATCCAGGACAAGATCTTTTAGGTCAATGTAGGGAAAATGCAGGTGACTCAATGGGTCATCCGGTTCGGTATTGGGTTAGGGTTTTTAGAGGATAGGTTTTCATTCGCATATACCTAACCCTAACCCTAATCACTTGTAAGGGGGACCCTTCATTCAAAAAAACAATCTGATACTGGATAAGCGACCGTTAATTGCGAAATATTTAAAAAAAAACAAAATTTAAAATTTTGGCAAAAAAATTTGTAAAAAGGTATAACAAATTGTCATTTTTTAAAAAATTTTACAAATATTTAAACAAATTTTTTTCATTTTTAGGGGAAATATGGAATACAGTCTGAGTATGAATTATCAATTAAATGAGAATGCCCTTGCCATGCGCCTCATTTTGCCAATTGATTTGGCCTATGCCATCCTTTATTCCCTGTTCAATGCCCTTGTCATTGTGGACAGATTTTATCGATCATCATTATCACTTTCCGATTATCGATTTTATTACAATCTAATTAACACAGTAATTTATACTTTTGATATTTAAATTAATTCGCTCAGATTTTATTCGTCTATACCCTTTTGACCACATTTGTTTATATTCGATTTGTGCAATATGTTAGAAAATGCCAGAAAAGATCAATTGAAGTGAAGCCAAAAGCTGAAAACACTCAACAATATTTCCAACAATTACAGTCCCAATGGAATCGAGCAGATTATCCAATATAATTTATTTTCAAATATCAATGCTAACATCATTAATAAAAATATTATTTATAAATATTTGTAATTTAAATCATTTTAAATTATTAGTATTTTTTATTTTTCGATGATCAAATACATTTTAAAAAGAATTTATAAAAATATCTGAATTTTGATTTGATAATCGAAGATATGAATGCATTGCATTTGAACAGGAATCAAAAGTTAAATTTCCCAAAATTTTTTTCGCCATCTATTGTTCGACCGTTAAAATTAAAAGGAATTTGCTTTTTTTTGTTAAATTTTTTACATGTATGTATTGTTCTTCTTTCGTTCCAATTCTACAAAAACATTTGAACAATCAGTTCAGTTATTTATAAAAAGGAAAAATTCATTTCAAAATTTATGATTAATTTTTAATAAAAATGTTTATCAAATATTGTTGCTGTTATTCTTGTCGACTTCGGGTAGACAAGGTGCGAACTGGGAAGTTTTTAAATTAATTTTAATAATGAATATCCCACAGGCATCATTGGTGATTGCAATCTTAAATATTGTGATTCGTCTCTTTCTGTTTCCATTCAATTATATTTTGGACAATCACATTGATCAACTAATAATTTTGGATTCCTTTATAACAATTGTGAATATTTTGCTGTGCTTTGCCGTTATTGTTGGATATTTCAAAAGATGTGCCGAATTGTATTTGCCGTATTTGTTCGTGAATGTAAGCGCTAAATTAAGAAATGGATCAAAAATTAATTAATTAATTAATTAATTCCATAATTGAACCATTTTAAAATTAATAAGGCGATTGTATTTGTCATCCATTTGGTGGCCATAACGTTAATAGCATATACTGCATACCAAATACATGATCCATTGTCGAAAAAAACACCAAAAAATGAATCAACAAATGCTGAACTTGAGAGTTTTTATTGGAAAATTGCTGTTGTTAACATCTTTTTTCTGGTGCTCACTTTGTGGACATTACGAATTGTTTTTCGAGCCTACAAAATGCTGAAATCAGAAAAACTCTTGGATATCCCACAAATTGATCAAAATTCTCATCAAATTCAATCATTTCAGTCTTCATGTTCATCACCACCATCAACAGCTCCAATTGCGTCAGTTTCATATTCAAGTTCATGCATGCCACCGCCTATCTACAATTCCCCGAATATTTGCCGTCATTGCGAGTACAAATTTAATTAAATCCGATATATTAATTTTTCAACTTTCCAGTCAACAATGTGGACAAGATGGAAATAATAAAGTTGTGCGCATTTACTGAATGCTAATTGCTAACATAAGAGAGCAATAACAGAGAAAATTGTATGAGAATAAAAGATTTTTATTTTATGATTTATTTAATGCATAATAAATAATATAAATTAGATGAACAAATACAATAAAAATTGTTCAAAGTAGATAAATTTAAATAAAATTTTTAAAATTAAAATTCAACATTATTTTTTCATAAATTTACACCATTTTAATTATGTAATTAAGTAAAATATTAATTTTTTATCATGTCAAGTAAATGTTATGTTATTGTTCTTGTCACAAAAATTCTCCCTCCAACCACATTTTTGCTGCTGCTATTTTCAAGTTGAATTGTGTGGGCGTAATTCAAATTCAAATTAATGACCGGCGTAATTTCCGGCATTTTACTCTTGAATAATCTTCGAAACCATTTTGGCGTAAAATCGTCGATTAATTGCTTTCGAAAAGAATCACTGGCCCAGGAAAGGAGCCAACTTGGCAAAACAACAGAACCAAGGTCCATTGTCCACGGATATTGGGTATAAATGCTACCAATCAAGGCCAAATCATTCATTGCTACCACCAAATAAATTAGAACCTGTAAATGAATTTTAATCAATTTTTCATTAAAAAATAATTTATAAACTCATAATGGATAAGCATAAAAAATTCAAAAATTTTTTTTATATTTATTTCTTTTTTTTTTGTATTTAATTTTATGAATTAATTCACTTGATTTATTGCCATCACCAAATGGCCAACAAACGTGAGCAATGCATAGGCCAACAATTTGTTTTCCAATTTTTGCTGATTTTTTTGTGCCATATTTTTTCTTGCCGAATTTTGATTTTTTCGATATTCACGCAAAATGAGTACATTGATGAAAATACAAATTAGCATGAAAGCACAAGAAATGATAACATTTATCGGGAAAGCATCAAAAATGGGCTAAATTTAATGGAAGAAAATTAAATAAAAATTTAATTTAAAATTTACATTAAAATCTTGTGCAATAAAAAAACTTATAGAAGAACTGTCGCCATTTGCCATATCAATTTGATTGAAAGCATTGACGAAAAATTCTTGAAAATAAACAATTAATGGGACCCCAAAGACGGTGAATGCCGCAAATGGCAGATATTTTCGCCAAATCTTTAAAATAAATTAATAATTAATTGTTAAAATTAAAAATGCTACTCTTTTGTGTTGCAAAGGCATTTTGATTGCAGTCCAACGATTTAGGAGAATAAGAATTGTGGCCAAATAATCAGCCAACATTGTATAAAATGTCCAAAAATATGACATTCGTAACATCCAATTTGGAAGATTTTGATAAATTGGATATAAAAAATGGCCAAATAAAATGGTTAACCGGTAGCAATAATAGGAATCCAAGGTGTAGAGTAAATTCTTGGGTGAAAATAAATTAATTAATAAATGAATGAATGATTAATATTTACCGGGATTGCCCTGATGAGGATGAGAGCATAAAATGAATTATGGAATTGTTTATGCCGTAAAATGGTGAATATTTCCGCCAAATACAACAAAATTGAGGGTAAGCTGATGGCAATGGCAAAAAGGATGAATTGATTGCGAAGAGAGGAGATCAGTAACAAAATTGATTGCATCGATATTTTTGGGCAAAAAATTATTGTAAATATTCAGCTAAAATTTATTATAATTTACAAAAATAAATTATAGGAAGAATTAAGAAATTAGAGCCTTAAGTATAACACCTGCTGACATGATTTTAGGCAATTTTAGTAATAATGCAAAATTAAGAGGTGAAATGAGTTACGAAACATTTCAAATAAAATTTTAAATAAAAATTAGGGAACCTTAAAGTAATCCGCACTTTACAAAATTCCATGTATTCCTCTTCGGAAATATAAACCATCTTTGCAGAAGCTTAATTAATTCGGAAAAATAAATGCAATTGAGAAGAAAGAAAAAAATCAAAATGAAAAATAATATTTATAGATTAATGATTCCCGGTGAAATATGAAGTGAAGAAGGCCAATTTATTGTAAAAAATTTTTAAAAAGAATATTCGGCTTATTCAAACAGTTAATTGGTAAGAAGCATTTTTGTACAATTTAATTGTTTTTTTTTTGGTTCATTCCTCCCAAATTATTTAACTAAAAGTGATGAACTTAATTGAGCCGTGAAGTGATTTTTCATTTTTATATGCTTGGGAAGGGTTTAGAGGACTCATTTGTCATTTCATAGTTTTGTTTGACTTCAATTTATATTGGATTTTATTAATTCGTCAAAAGAGGATAATAAATAATAAAAAATTAAAATAAATATGGTTTAAATTTAATTGAATTTTGTGGTAAATGTAAAGTAAAAACATGGAATCAAATTAAAAATATAAAATAGTGAAATTAGAATAAATATCATCAAATAAATGTGTTCATTTTCATGAAAAACAAATCTAAAGATGGAATAAAATAATAAATAATAAATGTTTATGTGTCCTCTCCTCAACCCCAAATCATCATCTATATTTCTTTCCAGAGCAGAAAATCATATTCGAATTATTCACTTATTAATGTTGCGAATATTCATTGAAATTTTCAAAGAAGAATTTCGCCCCATTGCTTAAAGCTGATGAAACTGAAATGCAGAATATTATTATATTAATATTATTTCCTTTTTTTACCTCGATATTTCAACGAAGATGAATTGCGTCGAATTGGTCGAATGGGTTTACCCAACAAGCTGTTAAACTGGACAAAAAATAAAAAACAATTAAAAAAATCATAAAATAAATAAAATCACCCCTTGATTGCCCCTTTCTTTCTGCTTATTGAACATTTCACGGATTTTCTCGCCGTTCAATTTCAATGCAAATAATTCTTCCAAAAAATTTTTGATGTCAAATGCTTCGATCTTTTCTGTCCCTTTTGCAATGGCCGCATCAATTATTGCCTTTTCCTCGTGATATTCGCGCAAAAATTTCTGTACAAAAATATCAATATTTAATAATAAATATTGCCTCAAAATAACCTCCAAAGCGTCTAGACGTCGTCGATCGCCACTTTGTTCAGCAATTCGCTTAGCCAATTGGATGGCCAAATTCAAATAGCCTTCAAGCCCATCATTGTATGGCAAAATTGAATTGTGCTTGAGAAAAGAGGCAAATTTTGATGCAATTTTATTTATGATGGCTCGTTCATCCTCATATTGTTTCACTCGTTGTTCAAGCACATTGATTTGTGTTTTGAGCACATCTTTTCGACTGGCATTGTTCTTCAACATTATCACAATGTGTTCATCCTCGAATGAGGATGGCTCCTCTGTTTGATCAACTTCTATGTGCTTATGAACATTATAACCGCAATTGCAAACCTGCCAAAAGGGCATTTAAAACATATTTTCTAGGTGAATTTTGTAAGAATTCAAAGGTTTTAAGGTCATAAACTATGAAAAGAAAATGTACAAAAATCGAATTCTATTTGTTGTATTTTTTAATTTTATCTTAGTTATAATTACCCGACAAGATTGGCCGCCTGATGCCGACATTGCCCAACATTCCTTCAATGCAACATTGTTATATACATTCATTTTCACGCCCTTCAAATAACAATGCGGATGGCAATGACTCTTGTAATGGATAACATTTTTGCCTTTCTTATCCTTGCGCACTTCTGTGCATTTATCTGCCACACAAACGGTCCGAGGATATTCCAGTTTATTTTCCACAATTGCAATGTAGGGTACAAGCAATTTTGCATTAAAATTTATACAGTTCAAATCGATTGTTGACAATTCTTTTTTCTTATCTTCCAATGCTTCAATGTTGCTCTAAAAATTGCAAAAAATTGAATTATTTAATTTTTCCATAGATCTATTCCTTAATAGTATACAAATTTTAATTTTTTAATTTTTTTTTCATTTAAAAAATTCAGAATTAAAAAGTTTCGAATAAATAATTTGAAAAAATGAAGAATAAAAAACAAATGTTTATAAAAACAAAAAAAATGAAATGCTTGGAAAAATAAAACATAAAATGTTTGGGAAGCAAAATGATTTAATATCTGGAAAAATAAAAAAAAAACAATGTTTTGAAAAAAAAAACAAAAACTCAACATTTTAGATTTTTTTCATATTTCTAATTTAATCTTTTATTTAATTCTGTTAATCTTTTAAAAATTATATAAAAATGCACAATCGAAGCTGTATTTTTTTTATAAATTTTACCTGTATATTTTGCACTTGAAGGGCCAAAACCTCCGATAATTTAATGATCGTGTTCCGGGAATCGTTCAATGAAATGGTTTCCATAGTTCTATGTGATTTTAGATCAAATATATGTGATAGCATTCGCTGTGTTTCTTTTGCCGAAATATGCCAACTTTCAGCATAATTTTGGCGCATATTTTCACTAAATTGAATCCCCTGACTGCTGGCAGCCAAGAAACAAAATCCCTCATTGTCCATACAATATACTGTGTCCGAATTAAGCGGAATGCGAACACCATGCTTCTTTTCCAATTCATTCAGATAAAAGCGCAGAAGTTGCAAAGTTTGACCTAGAAAAATTTATTCATTTTATAAAGGAATTTAGCTTACCGAGTCTATAAAATGTTTCGCGGGTATGTGTAAAGCAGAAAACAATATTATTTGCTGCATTTCTATGTAAATGAGTCAACAATTCGCCAATATAATATTGCATCGGTTCACTCAGTCGTGACTCATTCGGGCGCATCAAAATGCAAATTCCATGCAATTCACGAATATTGCCAATCATTTCCAGCACCTTTCCAAAATTCTCGCGATCTTTCTTTACTCCTTCCGTATCGCCAATGCCCGGGGTGTCCAAAACGATTAATTGTTGGCCCCGGTAGATAAATGGATGCGGCTTTGGGTCTTTTGTTTTGGATTTACCGACTTCATGAACATTATCCTTCTTTTCATTTTCATCATCTTCTCCAAATTGTACATTGACCGAACTGAGTTGATAATCATCGCATGATAATGAAAATGATGTTGGAATTAAGCAAATTGGATTTGCTGCCTAAAAGTTTGAATGAATAGAATATTATAAAATGAAATAATTAAAAATTACCTCGATTGCATCTTCCATGCGTTCAAAGAACATATAATTGGCTAATGAATTGATCCAAGTGGATTTGCCAATGCCAGTTTCACCCATTACCAAAATGCATTTTTCGCCAGAAGTATTCAATCGATTCAGGGTTGTGCGCAAATGATCATTGCTGAACATTGTAAAGACATTTGGCAGATTTTTATGTTGCCCAGAATTGCATCGAAATGCAAATTGATCGACCGGAGTGCGCCCACATGCACAATAGAAATATTTGATGACGGGATCCTCTTTTCGCTCGGTTTTTACTGTTCCTTCAATGGCCAGAGCATTGGACATAGATGCTTTCAAAACGTTGTTGTTTATGCCCATTGACTTGGAAAAATAATTTGCCAATGAAGATAGGATTCCGCTGCCCCCGGTCGTTCCCAATGAAGTATGATGGGCTTTTGTCTTCTCAAAATGGAGCCATGCCCCGCATTCATCGCATTCCCATTGTTTTTCCTCATCTGGGCATTGGCCACATTTGCTTGAAATTGAAATTGGACAACAGATTTCAACGGGAAGCATTTCTTCTCCATTTGTTGGAA
This sequence comes from Pratylenchus scribneri, assembly GCA_030063045.1. Lineage (NCBI taxonomy): Eukaryota > Metazoa > Nematoda > Chromadorea > Rhabditida > Pratylenchidae > Pratylenchus > Pratylenchus scribneri. The sequence continues at coordinate 626,462 of JAQSEB010000111.1, read as the reverse complement.
ATATTTGTTCAATTTTGCTGTTGTCCATAATCTAATGAATGAAATGATTAAATTATTGTATAGAAACTCACTTTTGCCAAGCAAATAAGCTGTTTACGCTTTTCCTCTTTCAAATGATTCTCCACAATTGGATGTTGCTCCCGGAATTTCATGATGGTCGATTCCATATCCAATTGATGGCGGACATTTGGGATGTCCAATGAAACCAATTCAGAATCCACAAAAACGCATTTATGTTCGCCCCGTGTCACCAAATCTTTGAAAAGTGCCAAATTCTCTTGGTAAAGTTCTTTCTGTTCATTTTTAGCAGCAAAAGAAGGTGGCAAGTGGAAGAAGACAAAACTTGTTGGAAATTGGCGAATGCATTCGAGTAGACCTTGGTTCCCATTTTCATGGCTAATGTAAGGCACATCTATATTTTTATTTAAAATTAATTTTTAATTTAAATTTCTTTACTATTTTTTTGTAAAAAATTTGCAATTTCCATTTTTTTGTGCATTTTGCCATCCATAATTGTGTCCATTTTCAAGAACAATTCCGAAATTTGTGTGAATGAATGGCCGGATATATTCTCAATTTCATCCAATTCTTGGAGGCCCCCTTTTCCTTTGCGATAATTCAAAACCAATTCGCGGAATTTGCAAATTATCGCTTCTTTTAGTCCAAAAAATTCATCACAAATCATTTTGCTGCTGTGGATATTTTCTTGACTAAAAAATAAAAAAATTAATAATTTATTCATTTCTGATTATCTCACCTGAAACAATGGGAAAAACCATCGATTGTTTGTTGAAAATCTTGGAATTTTCGCTGAACATTCAAAAATTCTGTCAAAATATTTTGAATTGCCTCAATGGAATTTCCTGAATTTAAATAATAATTTTTTTTAATCAATTACAATTACAAAACCATACCATTCAATTCTGTTTGGGGCAAAACATTCAATGAGCTTAACTGACAAAGCAATGGCCCATCGAAATTTGTTGCCAAATTTGGCAAATTTGTGAACAATTGGATTGCGTCGAGCATTCTAAGCGGTGCTCCGCGTTCAGGGAAGCAAATGTGCGGGTGATTGGTGAATTGTTGGCAATGGACAAATGAATCGAGTGAGGAAAGAATTGCCTCATCAGTTGGTGGTACATAACAATTGCGAATTTTTTGATGAACAATCTGAAGAGTATTATATTATTTGATGTTTTGTTGAATTCCAATTGGAAACCAACCTTCTTCAGACGAGCCATATCAATAGATTGTTGGCGGCAATCTTCTTCCGAAACACAAAATACGATGACCAAAGCCAAACCAAAGGATATTCCACTCACAACATGCGTCATTCCCATTTCCATTTGTTCATTCCCACAATTTGGATTCAAATTTGATACATGCAAATTTGATGGTTCAATGCTGATTTCCTGTTAATTAAATATTTGTAATTTTAAAATGAATGAAATATGCCTTTGTTGGAATAATTCGACAAATGGCAAATGAGCATTCGGATGGGAATGAATATTTTTGGACATTAAAGAATTCACCAAATCCTTCCAAATTAGTTAAACCCAAAAGGGTGCTGATCTGAATGCAAAATATTAGCAATTTTTATATTTTATTCTTTTAACTTTTTGTTCATCGTCAATATTGATCGCATGGAAACGATCACCCAACTCGGATGGCGATAATTTATCAATTGGTCTATAAATTGGCTGAAGCATTCTGGGTTTTTTATTACAAATAATGTCCGATTGCATGAATTCAATGCGCGGATTGGCCATTGAATTGTTGATGAGCAAATTGTCCGTATTTGCGTCATACAATGAGCCAATTTGAATTGGAATTCCATTATCAGCCAAAACAAATCGAAATCTTTAAATTTAAAATATATAATTTATTATTTAAATTATCAATTATAATAAAAATTATATCCCAAAATATGAATTTGGGTTTTTACACTAATCGGAAACGGGTTCACAATAGGCAATTAAAATTAATTTAATCTTATTAGAATTTATTACATTTTTGGCGTATTTTTGTTGAGAATCAATTGGTGTTGTTGCTGCTGATTTGGACAAATTCCTTTTAATGTTTCTGCAATATTTCCGATTGGTGCTATTACATTTCCATCATTTTTTCCATTAGAATGAGTCATTTCAGCCGAAATGGACTTTAATAAATTTTATTTAAGATTATATTGAAATTGAAGCAATAATCCTTACATTTTTCACAATATTTTGTATTCCATGCTCTGATTTTGGACTCAAATTCAACGAATATTCAATGGCGGCATCCACCAATTCATTCGGATCTGCTTCCATAATTTCCTCATCTTCTGTGCAACAAACTGTCCAATCAAAATGATTTTCCTCCAATTTAAGTCTGACAAAAGCATCCTTCACCAATTCGGCAACAGTTTTGTGCCCATCAATTTGAAAACGAAGAATTCGAGTGCCTTTTGCAGTGGCCACTCCAAATACCTTCACTTTCGCTATCTCTTTATGTAAAATTAAATAATTAAAATTTTATTAATAAAATTCAAACTTTTTTGTGCAACTTTATCTTTGGATTCATCTTTTCCTTTTCCCTCAATTTGATTTGCAGTAGACACAAGTTGATTAAGGAAAACTAAATTAAAAATGGAATTTATACTTTGGTGAATTTTAATATGTTTTTTTTATTCATCGTTAATTTTATTCTATTTTTCAAATTCACTAATACTTCATCCAATTTTTTCGAAAAAATATACACAACCATTTAAATCAGAATAATCAATCTCCCCCATCCAATTTATACTGACCATAATCAGATGTAATTTCGCATAAAGAGGCAGAATGGTTTGGACTTGTGATGCGTGTTGAGCATACAAATTCATGGTTTTGTTCATCCAATCCCCCGTCCATCGCCAAATTCTTATCCAATGGTTCAATGTTCTCATCGACATCATCAACATTGGTGCCATCAATGCCAATGCCAATTTGATCATTTTCTTCGTTTAATTGTTCCATGGAATTTTGATTGGTTTGTTCCTCCATTGGGCAAATATACAACACACTTTCACTTTTAAATTATGAAAGTTTACTTTAAATTTATTCTTATGTATATTGAATTTATGGAGACAATCTTGTCTAATTTATATAATGAATGGAAAAATTGCCCAAAAAATTTACCTTAAATATTCCCCCTCCTTCATCAAAAAGATAATCTTTAGTAGGTAGATGACTCAATGAAATGGGATAAGGATTGACCCAATTTTTCCTACTATAATAAACAATTGTTGCGCATATTTTTTCAAACTGAATTGATGATGAGAAATTAGCCTAGAGCAAGAAAGGAATAAATTTTAGATTGGTAGTTGGTTAATGGAATTGTTACTTACTTTTGGAATGCCCTCTTAATGAGAAAATGGTATAGCTATAGCCGTAAATCAAATTAATGCATCAAAATTTGAATTTCTTAGATTTTTAGAATTTTTTGGTTTGCCAATTTTTTGTGGCCTACTTGAATCAAAAAATTAAAGCAAATTATTTAAAGAAATTAATTGAAATCACATTAATTGTACACATTTAAAGTTGTAAATTTCGAATAGAATTTAACAAGGAAATTATTAATTATTTTTCAAAATAAAAAAAGTGATAAGCAACAACATTCACTCTAAAAATGTACAATTTAGCTACACATTTGTTTATTTTTTTATCAATAGAATTCATGGAAGAAGATTTATTTTTTAGATGTTTTTTATTTGTTTTGACCAATTTTTTTATCATTTTCTTTAATTTCTCAAAATAATGAGGCTTTTCCCATCAAAAAATTCATTTTTGTGATTTTAAACATATAATTCCACTAATTTAAAGATTGATTTTCTACATTTAATTCTCCAAAATATAAATGATGAATAAAATAATGAATTAATAAGTTTTGTTTTTAATGCACCCAATGCTACAATTTTTAATTAAAGAAAATTCCCAATTATTCTCATTTTTTAAATATTTTTGCCACTTTTCTGTTCTTGACTACAATAATTTTCTATAGTCAAATAAACAACAAAATTCTCACAATTTTCAAAAAAGAGCATTCACATATTAGCGTCCAAAATTCATATTAATTTTCACATGACTTTGCAACTTTTTTGAACATTCTATTATTCATTTTATTACAAATTATGTAATAACTCTGAATTTCCGGTTAATTTTATGAATTAATATTTAAAATTTTTTAAAATATATTTTACGATTTTTTTGCCCTTATTGTAAAACCTTTTTATTTTTTCTGATGAATATTATTCAATTCTTAATTGCTTAAAATCCCATATATGAATATCATTGTAAATTTTTCAGTTATTTTTGCTATTTTTGTTCATTAAATTAATTAAATATTCCATTAACAAATTTCCTTTAATTTCTACAACATTCTTTGATATTTAATATTACCATCTACTAAATTTGCAATCAAATTTGTTCCATTTCCATATTTATTCAATTTTCTACCATATTTGGTTAATAAATGTTTATCCCTTTCTAATATTAATTTATTATTTTCATAGAATTTTTTTTGCCTTTGGACTATTAAAAGATCAACCGAAGACGAAAATACTTAAGAAATATTCGAAAATTTTATTATAAATTATTTTTTCCCATTTTTAAAATGTCATATTTCATTTTATATTTGGATTTTATTATTTTGGTATATTTGCATCACAATATTAAAGATTAAATCCATCATTAATCCACTCCAAATAAGGTATATTGTAAATTCATTTATTCAAACATTAGGAATTAATCCAAATAAATTTCTACAAAAAGCATCCATCCATCCATTTTTAATTAAGCTTTTCCCTTTTTTCGAATTTCACAACATCTTTTCAATGTTTTGGAAATGAAATTTTGTTTATATTAATGAACAGAGGTAAAATATGGCAAAATAAAATTGCAATTGTATCTGTATCAGTAAGTTGATTCTTGATTGGATGGTGGTTTTGTTGAGTGGATTGTACCTAAAATGCTCACTCACTTTTATATTTTACGTTTCCACATTTTTGGCATTTTTGCATGTTAAAATACCAAAAATATCCATCTTAATAATGAATTTCCTTTTGAAAATGAATTTCGTCCACAATTCAATCACAAGATGCTTCCGTTTATACAAAATTTCATCGTTTGATGACAGGGAAAAGCAAGAACTTGGAAAATTGTAGGGGATTAGCAAAATTTACTCAACAATTTCCATTTTGCCACAAAGTTGAGTGGGCTGATGATGATAGCATTTTTCTTTCATTCAGGGAAAAGTGCCTATAGTGCGAATAAAAATTAATAATTATTTTTTAAAAAAATATTTTATTAATAAAAAGGAAGTGAAATTAAATATAATCATGTAATTATTATTATTATATATTTACGAATGATATATATGTGGGCGCTAAAACTGAAACCCGCTAAAACTGAAATTAGCTAGCTAAAACTGAAATTCACACACTATTTCTCACTTTTTTGGTTAGAGATGCAGAGAAAAGTGAGAGTGACATAGGAAATATAAAGAAAGAAAGAAAAGGAGAGCATGTTAGAGAGTGTGGCAGACAGTTAGAGGAATTTCAGTTTTAGCTAGCTAATTTCAGTTTTAGCTGAAATTTCAGTTTTAGCGCTAACATATATTTATTCAATTGAAATTGTTAGCATTAAATTTGCATGAACGAATGCTCAATAAATTTTAGGTTAATTGAGGAATTAATTGGAACATTTTTCCCTCTATAATTTGTGATTTTTCAATCTAAATTTTTCTCCCTCAACCTTTAATTTAATTTATCTCATAAATAGTCTGCTTCGGACTGAAAAAATGCAAATCAAATTATAAGGACATATTCGATAGTTACCAAATTATTAAATTAGCCACAAATATATTATAAAATTTCTTTAATTTGTTTTATTTGGCTTCAAGTTCCATCATCCTCATCCAAAACTTTCATTTTTTACCTCCATAATTTGTAACGTTTCAATCTAAATTTTTCCATCTTCGATCTTTTAAATTTAATTATGCTATACATAAAATAGACTGTTTCAAATATTTCGAACCAAAAAAATGCAAATTAAATTATTCTAAAGTATCCAAGCTATCATATTCGATGTAATTGGCCACAAAAATATATTATAAAATGGCTCTAATTTGTTCTAATTTTGATTCTGATTCTGACTGAATCCACCCAAAAATTTTCATTTTTAATTTCCAGCCAAAAGTTTCCAAAAAATTTAAAAAAATGACTTCCACTGTTCGAATAATTAAAACAATTTGTGAATGGACTTCATTCTCATTGGGTTCATCCCTCAATTTGGTCCTTATTTGGTTGATTATTCGGCATACGCCCCAATCCATGCGACTATATAGCAAAGTATAAAAAAATTAATTAAAAATATTTAAAAAAATAAATTTCCATCAGATTTTGTTGCAAACTTGCATAACCGATTTGGCATTGGTCAGCATGACAATATTCAATGATGTGGTGAGGGAAAAAGAATATATTTAAATGCAATTAATTCGTAAATATTTGAAGATTTTCTTTGTTGCCGATGGGGGCACCGCAATGTGGAATAATGGTCTTTTGAAGGTGACCGGAAGGGAATGGATTTTCGCTTCATGGCTTCTCGAATTCATTTGGATGTTTTTCATTTACGTTTCAATGTTCAATTTTGTTGCCCAATTCATTTTTCGCTATTTGACTTTGAATCAGTAGGAAAAGATTATTAAATAAATATTTTTTTAATAAATATTTCAGTTCAATGAAAATTACTCCAGCCAAATATTTTGCCCTTTGGTCGGCCATTCAATGTATTCCCCTTATTTATGTGATTGTTTGTGGCCATCAATATTACCAAATTGGAACTGAACATGAAATGTTACATGACCAGGATGCGGCCACCCTTCTTGGCTTAAATATAAGTGATGGCGTTTATTTGACCGGATATTCAGCTGAGGATGTGAGCCAATTTAATTAATTAATTATTTAATTCAATTAATTAGGATGTATTTATGAAGTATGCTTTTTATTACAACATTATAACATGCTTGTTGGGCTATTTACTCATTTTGGTCCTTGGCTATTTGATGCATCGTTTTGTGCGCCAAAATATGAATGGCGCATCAAATAGTCGGAAAAAGACATTGGAATTGCAAAGGCAATTAACCCGATTACTCATTGTTCAGGTAAATAGTTTAATTCAAATTTGAAAAAATTCATATCTTTTAGGCAGCTCTTCCGGCCACAATTCTCTTCCCATTGGTGCTCATGTTGGCCACAGTGGCATTTGGTATTGATTTGAGTGCCATTGCCCTCCAATTACAATATTACGATATGCTCTCCTCCATCCCAATGTATATGCCAGCAGCCGTCAATCCACTTGTATATTTCCCCCAATATTATTTCTTTTCAATCCACATTTTTAGGTGGCCATTCTTTTAATTCGTGACTATCGGGAAACAACTTTACGCATTTTACGGCACACATTCTTGTGGCGTTGTTGGCGCCATTTTGGCCGAATCAATGTTATTGTTGAGCTTAAACCGTTGCCATCATCCATTTCAAATATAAGCAGCAGAATTTCTGGCCAAATTGGAAAGCCAAAAGTGTCTACTGGATTGACCGGCTATATGACAAATGTGGTCGATGGAAATTCATGGGGTGGAATGGCAAATACTCAGCAACAAAAGAAAGTTGGATTTAACAAAGCAACATTTGATAATCATCGTTTCTCGTGATTTGATAATATAAATAATTTTAAAAATTAGTTTTCAATTATTGTAATTTTGTTAAATTTACATTTTTAATAAAAATCAAATAAAAAAATTGAAAATTAAAACATTTTTAATCGTTAGGTACATCTCCTTAAATGTTTGTAAGTACAAATATTGGTAAATCCAAAAGGGTATAGTTAAAAATATTAATTTTTAATTTGTAATAATTAAAATAAAAAATAAATGTTTCGAATTAAGAATAAAATAAAAGAGAAACCATAAAATATTTCAAGAAAAAATGTTTGAAAAAAAACAGCAGATGTTCTTAAAAACAAGAACAAAATGTCTGGAAAAACAAAAAAAAAACTTTTTTTTAGAAAAATAAGCAAATTTTTTATAAAAAATATATAAATATTTGGAGAGAAAATCAGAAAATTTTGTAAAAACAAAAATGTAAAAAATTGCTTGGTGAAAAAATATAAAATGTTTTGAAAACAAACAAAATCACAAAATGTTTGGAAGAACAAAAACATAAAATTTTAGAAAAAAACAAAAATATGAAATGTTTTTTCAAACAAAAACATTTAATTATTGGAATTGGGATCGCTGGCTTGACATTGTTTATAAAAAATTGTCGCAAACCATTTTTGTTTTTAAAAAAAATCTTTAAGAAAAGGTAATGCCGCATTCCGAATTGATTCACTCATTAAAATTATCACCCATGGATAGCTGACCGAGCCAACATCGTCCACCCATGGTTGTTGGAGGAAAACATAATAAATGGCGAATTTTGTTTGAACAGACCCAACTGGGCTTATTAAGCCACTACGAAGAATAGAAAGGGTGGACTAGAAATAATTGATGAGGGAATTTAAGTTTAATTATTACCTGAAAAATGATTAGCATTGTTAAAGTACACATCATCCAAACAACAATGATGAACAGGCCCATTTCTAATTTGGCCTTAGAAATATTGGCCAAATTGCCGGATCTTCTCAGTTTAATAATTTTAATCAAAGTTCCGGCATTAATGAACATCGAGAGGATAACCACAATTGAATTATAAACAGCAGTCAACAGATTTGTGTCCAACTAAATTTTCAATCAATTTGATATAAGTAAAGGATTCAGTTATATTTTAAATTGTTATTTTTTTTTATTAAAGTACAGAGTAATATTCATATTTGACGAATGCAGGTGTGTATCCAAGTTGGGGATATCCCTCCACAAAAGGGACTAATTGAGTGGTGGCATTCAAAGGACAACGATGAAATGTCATAATGCCCGAAATTATAAATGCTAGCAAAACCAATTTACGCCACCAGCATTCCCAAAACTATAAATTAAAAAAAATTATTTAACTTAAAATTATATTACAATTTTATGCTGAATCGGACGCCATAGTCCAGTGAAACGATTAATGGAAATTGCAACTTGCATAAAATTGACGGGATATTTGAAGAAATACAAAAGGAACGGGGCAAAACTGAGTGAGCACCTGGGAAGGAGATTTGTCAAACAATTCGGCAGTCCATTCTAACATTGTCAAGCGATAATAAATTACATCGGCCACATAATGGATAATCTCCTTTATGAATTTATTATATTAATATTTAAATAATAATATATATATTTATTTTATTTATTACGCATATTCCGATGATCCAAAGGAATTGAAATAATGGGTCCGAAAATTTGGGATTAGTAATCAACACATAAATGATGCGCAAATACAGCGGCACAGTCACAATTTCATATAGTGTCGTGGCAAAAAAGAGGGCAGTAGGAATCATTTTTGAGTAAAAATTAATTATCTTTCTAAAATAACTTTATTATAACAATTTGATGATGACATCAACAAAATAGAAATTTTATTAAAATTAATTGCTCTTTGGTATTGGTATTTTCCTTTAGGGGCCATTCTAACCAAAAATTTTGAAAATCCAATCTTAGTAGGGGTAATTTTGAGCATAGATGACAAATCTGACATTCATTTAATCAAATCTTACGATCTTCGCAAGATTATGCCGAGTTTTACCAAGAAAATATATAGAGGAAATCAGGGGCATTTTTGATGGAAATTTTTGTATGGCCAATATTTAGCGCATTCTGAGAAACTGTCGAGCAGAATCGTTATTAGGTAATATTTTAAAAAGAGGGTGAGATATGGTTAAAGTGAATGTCAGATTTGTTTTCTTGACAGACATAATTTTCAAAATTTTTGTTTAAGATGTCGCATAAAGGAAAAGCATCTGCTATTTTGCTCAATAAAATTAGTGAACAATTTTCAAATTTCCATAAAATATTCACCTGCCTTCTGTTGATGGTGAATATTTCATTATTAGAGTTTTCTGTCTTAGGAAAAAGTGCTAAAGTTCAGTCATTAACGGTATTCATAAATAATGATTTAATATTTATTTTAGAGCAAAAGGACAACTGTACTATTAAAATTTTAGATAAAGAAAAGAATATAAATTTGTAATTAAATTACAACAAATCATTTAATTATATTTTCCTCTTTTTTTCGATATTAAGATGGGATTATTATTATTCTTTATTTTTTTAATGCAAGTTTTACCGATAAATGATTTAAATTCATTTTATTCTTTGCCCTTATTAATTTTAATATTTTTTAAATTGAATGATTTAATAAAAAATTATTATTAAAATAAAGAATATTTTATGAAATATTAAAAAAATATTGAAATATTAAAAAATATTGATTGGAATGGAAAAGAAAAATAATAAAAAGCATTTATATTTTCGTAATAATTGTCCTCGTATATTGTTGAGTTTGCATGGCTGGTTTGACATGGGTCAGTGAAGCAATCGTCGAAACCACTGTTTGATTGTTCCTTGCTTTGTTAAAAAATCCTTTAAGAAAAGGTAATGCTGCATTTCGAATGGATTCACTCATCAAAATTAACACCCATGGATGGCTAACGGAGCCAACATCATCCACCCAAGGTTGTTGAAGGTAAACAATATATGTGGCGAATTTTGTTTGGACAGATCCAATTGGGCTTATTAAACCATTTTTAAGAATGAAAAGAGTGGCCTAAAAATAATTTGTGAGAAATTTAATTTAAAAATTTAAAATTATTACCTGAAAGATGATTAACACAATTAAAGTGCACATCATCCAAAGGACAATGATGAATAGGCCCATTTCTAATTTGGCCTTGGAAACATTGGCCAAATTGCCGGATCTTCTCAGTTTAATAATTTTTGTCAATATTCCGGCATTGATGAACACCGAAAGAATGACCACAATTGAATTGAAAATGCCAGTTGTTAAATTTGTGTCCAACTGAATTTGGAATTTATTATTTTGATAGTTTTATTGATTAATTTACGCTATAATAATCATATTTGACGATTGCCGTTGTGTAGCCAAATTCGGGATAAGCAGAATCAAAGGGAACAATTTGTGTGGTGGCATTGAATGGTAAACGATGGGCAGTCAAACAAATGGAAATGAGAAAGGCAAATGCCACAATTGGCCGCCACCAAATATTCCAATACTGAAAAAAAAAAATAAAAATAATTCAAAAAATAATTATTTTATTTACTCTTTTATGTTTCATTGGCCACCATACTCCAGTGAGGCGATTGATGGAAATGATGACTTGCATAAAATAAACTGGATAATTGAAGAAATATATAAGGAATGGGGCCAAGCTAAGCATCCGGGAAGGATTTCGACCGAACAATTCGGCAGTTAATCCAAACATTGGCATTCGATAATAAATCACATCAGTCACATAATGGATATTTTCCTATAGATTTATTAATTTTAATTGGATATTCTGATGAATTTATTTTATTACGCATATTCCAATGATCCAAAGGAATTGGAAGAATGGAGACGAAAATTCAGGATTAGTGATCAAAACATAAATGATTCGCCAATACAATGGAACAGTCACAATTTCATAGAGGGTTGTAATGAAAAAGAGGACATTGGGAATCATTTTTTATATTAAATATTTATTCTTCTTAAATCATTAAAAAAATTATTATTAATTAAGCATTTAATGACTAGTTTGTATAATCAAATGAGTAATATTCATTAAGATATTCACCTGCTTTCTTTATAGTATTATGTCTTAAATATAAAAATAGCAAAATGGATGCGTGAATACGTACGGGGTCGAGTCCTGAATAGACAAAGGGCAGTGCAAATGTGGTCATGTCCTGAATAGTGCAAATGTGAGTGTTTTTGACTTCTAATAAATCAGTAAACGGTTTTAGACCCCACAAACCTTATACCATTTTGTAGATCTCATCCAGACGCATCGAATGGTATATAATTTGTCATGGTTTGGCCCAAAAATAAAGAGTTAAACCGTTTAAACCCATATTTTTAAGTTTTTGTTTTTAAATTCTTTAATTTTGGACCAAACCATGACAAATTATAATACCATTCGATGTGTCTCGATGAGATCTACAAAATGGTATAAAGTTTGTAGGGTCTAAAACGGTTTACTGATTTATTAGAAGTCGAAAACGCTCACATTTGCACTATTAAGGACATGACCACATTTGCACTATTCAGGAGTTGACATAGCACCGCGTGAATATAATAAATAGTGTAATGAATTGAGAATTTGTACTTTTCTTTGGAGGAATATTTTAATTTTACTATAGGAAAATTATATAGAACTCAAGCCTAACAATTAAATAGAATTTTTACTTCCTTCAAATAATTATTAGTTCTTATTACTGACTAAATAAATTTATACTTTACATTTAATTTCAACATGAAATTATTATTACTTATTGTGTGCACATATCGTACAAAAAGGTAGGGATTGGCTAATATCATTTTGATAGGCTGGTGAACCGGTGGACTCAGACAATTAAATAAGTTAATTTAATTGAACCGTAATTTAACTATTAATTTTATAAAGGACTTATAGCGGCGAATATTAAATTTTCTGAGAAACATAGAAAAATTTTATCCAGTCATTCAGCAAAATAAAATAGAAAATTTGATTAATGTTTTACAACAAATATAAAATTTTTTAGAAGAAAAGGTCATTTAACTGTACTATAACAAATATTAAATAAAATTTTAAAAAAGAATAATAAACAGTAGTCGGTTAACTAAAACCTGATTTGAAGTAAAAATTTAGAAATTTTAATTTTTTCCATAATATTTTAGACCTCAAAATCGTATGATTTATGAATAATTTGTGGGTGACATGAATTTATATCGGGGATGGAAAAAATTTGTTTGTAGAGAACCAATAAGTGCCGGATAAACATACCGAAAAACTTTAAAAAATAAAAATGTGATTAAATAAATTTAAAAATTCCATATTTTCTTTATGGATTTTGTTCATTTTTGATCATCTGGTGGTGGTAGAGGTAAATTCAAATCAAACAATGGCCTTGGACTTTCTTCAAATGAATTTTATTTACAACATTGAAGTTTAAAATTTTTTTTACCTGCTGATCCCCTTGTTCGGCCTTGTGAGGATGAGGAAGCTGATCCACTTGCCGATTTTGATGATTCCGATTGACCGGATTTATTTGATGGTGAATGTTTTGATTGTCTGACATGTTTTGAAGTTGATGGTCCAATTTCCTTCATTAAATTTGGTGAATGATGCATTTGTGGCAAATTAAATTCTATCGGCCATAATTGCTCAATTGGAATCATTGAATCTTTATCGGCAGAGTTTTGTTGTGATAATGATGTGCCAGCAACATTTCGATTTTGAACCGAATGCGTTTGCAAAAATGGACTTTCCATTAGTTGATTAATTGGAATTCCCAAATTTGGATGAAGAATTGATCCCGTTTCTGCTTGATAAATATGATCAGAATTTTTGGCGTTTTCTGTGTTTATGGCTGCTGAATGTTCGTCGGAAACTTGCATTTGATTGGACTCTAATTGATTTGTTTGTTTCGGATTTAAATCTTTGGACTGCTTATCGTTTAATCCTTTTCCTTTGTACTTTTTGAGGCTTCTTTGCCTTTTCGGCACATGCACATTTGATGATAAAGAATTTAAAAGATTTATTTTTAATTTTGGTTGTAAATGGTCAATTGGCTGATCATCCGTAGCATGTTGATTATTTGATGATTCTGGATTGTGTCTTTTTTGGGATGAAGTTGAGTCCAAATTTGGTGGCGAATTTTTTGATGAGGAAGAATCGGAATGAATACTTTCAGAATTATTTTCAATATCCATTGGAGAATGAATCATTAATGGGCCTGATGATGAATTTGGATGTGCCGAATGACTCGTAAAATGACTATGAGTCGGTGATTTGTATCTGACTGTTCCGGATGCTCTCGAATTTGAAGGATTTGAATTTGTATTTTTTGAAGGACTTCTATGGCCAGATCCGGAATTATTTGGAGATTTTGAACTGCTTCTTGGCCTCGTTTGCACATTTGGGAACCGCACTTCCAATGGATTTATTGGTTGAATTGGCAAAGCTTGTACTAAAATATTTCGCCTTTTTCCACTTGATTGATTATCTTCTGAATCAGAATTTTCAATCAAATGTTCTTTTTGCAGATTTGTTTTACGGTTTCTTTTCCTTTTCATTCCTTTTCTACTTTTGGTTGGCTTATAGTCATCATCTGATGATGTTTCTTCCTCATATTCAAAATCACTCGCTGAAGATGTTTCCATTGAGCTCTGATTATCATTTTGAATTCCTTTTAATCTTGATCGATCACTTAATGTCTCATTATCATCCTCGTCATCATCCTCGTCATTTTCATTTTCCGTTTCATCATCTTTCAAATTTATTTTGATTTTATTGACATAATTTTCCATGAAAATTTTATAATTTTCTTCTTGGTTGACCTTTTTCTTGTTAATGACCCTTTTCTTTTTGATCCATATTTCAATTTGGTCAATGGATTTTTTAATTTTTGGACCCCATAATATTTCTTTATCATCTTTATCAATTTCACTATCTGATTCGGTATCCGATAATAGTATTTCTGTGCCTCGTTTCGCCTCAATTAAATTGGCAATTTGCAGCATAATTCGAAAAAAGAATATATGTTCCAAACAATTTTTGATGTATTTATTCTCGATATTTTCTTAATTTAAGTAATATTTATTATTTTTAATATATTATTATGAATTTCATTTTTACTTGTTTCATTTTCAATATTTCGGTCCATTTTCCGCATAAATTTTTTGAATTCTGTGTCTTTTTCTTTTTTATTCTCTTTCATATTAATTTTCGCTTTGAAATTTTTATATTGTTTAATTACTTCATCTTCCTTTAAAATTTTGCAAGCATCATCCCTAGGTTTAATAATATGTTCAGTAAATGTAATGAAAACAGGTCTTAACAAATTCATCAAAAATCTGATGGCTTCTCTTTTTCCCAAATATAATTCCATTTCTGTTACGAAATTTAAAATTATTAAAACTTTTTCTTAATTTGTTACCGGCTTCTCTTTTCTTCGAACTCGAGGCTTCATTTCTTTCATTTCCGCCAAATTCCACCATTTCTTGAGATACTAATGCCATTTTTCCTTGCCCAACGTTTGCCGACTCTAAAATTTTTATATTAAAATTAAAAAAAAAATAATTGAAAATATAATTACCTTCATTTTTCGAATTTGAATCAGTTGCATTAATTTTATTTAGACAAAAAATTAGGATAATCCAAAAAAATTTCCAATGAATTTTCATTTAAAAATCAATTCTGAAAAAATTATATTTAATATTATAATTTTTTGGATTTCTATTTCCATTTTAAACATTAGTTAATCTTCTTATCATTTTAAATGACATTTCATTAAAATGAATAATAATAAATCTCAAATTTTTATCAGCAATTTTTTCTTTTTCCCCTATGTTTTTAAAACTTCAATCATGTTTATGGAAAAAATTTTTAGGTTTTAATAGAATTGGGATGGTTATTCTAGAGAGGGGAATTTTAAAATTAAAAAATGAAATTTCCAAAATAAATTAGGACGGAGAGTTAGGGACGACGATCACAACTATATGAGACCGGTTCATGACTGAAAGAGAAAACATATATGGCATAAATTAACAAATGAATATTTAATGCCATTTCTACCATTTGATGAATGAATAATGGAAAAATGAAATTAAAAGCTTAATAAATTAGTCCGAAAATATTAATGAAGGAATTGCCGTTATCTCGATTTCATTTTTTTCCTTATGAAAATGGCGAGGATTGATTGCATTTTTGGATCGACTATATTGAATCAAATGATTTGGATTGAGATCGAGAGGGGAGATTATAATAGGCCAGAGAAACCTAATATTGAGAATTGTAGAGAAAAGATGTAGAGAAAATGCGCGAGAAAATATTTTATTGTTGGCAAATATAAACTAGAAGGAAATAATGAATAATTAATTAATTGGCAAGATAATTTAATTTGAAAAGAATAATCAAATTTAATCATAATCCATAATACAATAGTTTATCAGTCGCCTTGTTTTTGATTTCAAATAAAAAGTTTTTTGAATTCGACTTCGATCAAACCACATGAAGGAATAATTCTTTCTCCTCTCTTTCTCTCTCTTATGCGGCCAAAGGCAATGAACGATGTGTCAAGCGCCCGTATTTTGCTCCCACGGTGAATATGTGCTATCTGTGGTGCTAATAAGTGAGCAGCAATTTGCGTGGCACGCAGCGCAGTGCTTGACGCGGTCGCTTGACATGAAGAGGCTCTCACAATGCAAAATTCAGCATGGACAATTGACATATCGATCAAAAAAAATTTGAAAAACATGCCGAATTTTGGGCTCAAACTGCTTTCCAAGCAATTATAAAGAGTGTTCGTGTTGATTTGGAGTCGATGATGAGGAATTCAAATTTGTTTTCAGTTTTATAATTGTTTGGCTTTCCTGACTTATACGTGGTATTTTCCTAATGATCTGATCAGGGTGAGTGATAGCTCATTCGAAAGAGCTCGAAAAACTGAGTCGATGTAGGGGTGGAAGAATTTCGGAAACCCTCGGAGGCTGAGATACAGTATGCCGAAATATGAAAAAGTGCTTGGTCCCCCCTATGGGCAGAAATCGAAAAATTTTTTTAAATTTTTTTCGATTATATTATAGCTCAAACGACGCGTCTCGATGAGAGAAGCTCGAATCTGCCATCAGTTTCGCATAAAAATAAAAAATAAAAAAGTTATGACCATTTTTGTCTCGCTGGAATGTGTTGGAACTGCGGAGGAATGTAAGAGTGGACTCCGGAGTGTGCGTAGCCGAAGCGCGGGAACTGGACGAGCGCTTGGCGAGCACAGCGAGCCAAGCGCTCGTCTGGTCGCGCGGAGGCGGAGCACACGGAGGAGTCCACTCTGAAATGCCCACCGGAGCAGTTCCAATCCGTTCCTTTGCGCGACGTATTTCAAGATACTGTATCTCAGCCCCCGAGGGGTTTCCGAAATTCTTCCACCCCTAGATCGACTCAGTTTTTCGAGCTCTTTCGAATGAGCTATCACTCACCCTGATCAGATCAGTAGGAAAATACCACGTATAAGTCAGGAAATTCAATTGTTTTGCAAACTGGTTAGTCTAATTGTGGTTCTGCTCTGATGAGTGTCAAGTTTAATTAAGTTTTCCAGAAAGATTTTAATTTATTTTCTGACATTGAATGCGGTATGGTATCAAAAGAGGTCCAAGAAAAGGGACGTGATTTGGATTGGCCAAATTAAATATTTGCTTGGCCAAAATAGATGATTCAAATGGAGGGAAAAGAATGAATGCTTGATCAAATTGAGGGAAGGATTGAATGAATGCTTGATCAAATTGAATGAATGCTTGGCCAAATTGAGGGAAGGATTGAATGAATGCTTGATCAAATTGAATGAATGCTTGGCCAAATTGAGGGAAGGATTGAATGAATGCTTGATCAAATTGAATGAATGCTTGGCCAAATTGAGGGAAGGATTGAATGAATGCTTGATCAAATTGAATGAATGCTTGGCCAAATTGAGGGAAGGATTGAATGAATGCTTGATCAAATTGAATGAATGATTGGCCAAGATAGGCGACAAACTATGGAATGGACGGTAGAGGAATGGGATAGAATTATGGTTGGTAAAATGGATTAAGAATGGGAATATTGAGGATGTGGATTTTTTAATTTCGTGTGAGCATCCCAAGATGGCATTGGCCATATAATAGTGGGATGAAGGTAAACACTAATTTTGTAAGAATAAGGAAAGGGGGAATACACGATTCTGATTGCGTTTTTAATGACTTATTTTTGTGATGCCCTTCTTCACTCTCTAAAAAACTGAATTTTATTTTAAAACGCAAATTGATTGCCCTTAGAAATTCCTTTATTTTTTGCTGAAAATTCCTTTTAATTTTGTAATTAGTTGAAGAAAAGTGATAAATTAAATGAAACAATTTATTTTCATAATCCTTATTTTCGCCAATTTTCTTCAATTTTTTGGTTGTACCAATTTCGAATCTGGACAAAGTTCGACAGGGAATTATGAGGCGAATGTGCGAATTATGGATGATTGGAAGGTGAAAAAGGGATTTGAATTCCTTCTAGAATTTGTTCCAAAAGCGCGTTTCAAAGTGGAAATTTTTAATAGAAGTAATCCAAAGATAATGTTTGAAGGCGAATATAAGGAAATTGATGAAAAGCATCATATTATTTTCAAAAATATTCCATGGGATTCAGAAAAGGAAAGAAATGAATTGCATTTGAAAATTGGCATTGGACCAGATGAAATTGGATTTGGACAAGTGAATAATATATTTAAATTTATTAATACATTATTTAAAATTAATTAGATTATTAAAAGAAAATTCAATGAAGAAATTTCGATCATTTCTGCTAAATCAATTGATGAAAATGTCGATGAAAATTCTATAATAGAACCAAAAACAGAAAGCGAAATCGAAACGGAAATTCAAAGCTTAAAAATTACATTATCTGCATGCGCTCATCAAAAAATGGAATGTCAATGGCGAAATTATTACATATATAAGCAACAAATTAATTTGATAAATGTGAGTCGAAAATAGCTTAAAATTAATAGTGCGGGTTCACTTTTAATCATTTTTATCAACTTCAAAGGTGAACTAAGGTTTCAGATTATTATTTTTTTTCTCATAATGCAGAAATTGAAGCCATAATTTATAAATCTATATTTATTTAAAAATAATTATTGAAAAATTTTCATTTAGACAAATTTTATTTCCATTCCATATTAAATAATAAGTAATTATTTTCAATATTGCAATTAATTCACATTTAGAAATTAATTTCGATTAATCAATTTATTGTGAATGGCGGAAATTCGAATACGATGGATTCGGAACCACTAATACGAAATGCCAAACTCAATATAGAAAAGCGACGTTTGGAGGTGAATAATTTAATGGAAAATACACGAAGAATGTATTTGATACTGATACAACATCAATATGGTATAATTTGATTAATTCACAAAAAATTGAATATCTATTTAAATAGATTGGCAATCAAGGGAAGGATGGGCTGTTGGGCCGAATAGACCGTCTATTCCGGATAATCTGTTCCGTTCATTGTTTCCCACAATGTCCGGTGTTCAAATTTCACAAACAGCACCAGCTACTTTACCATCTCCATCCAATTTAATGGGAATGAACACTCCAACGAATGCCCAAATTCCATTTCCACCCTCCGCACCTGGACCCGATGCCCCATTGCGAACTTCCTCTACCGGTGGTATTGGATTGCCTGCAGCTGTTGGCCAACCACGACCAACGAATTTGACAATGAACACTCCAACAAATGCTCAAATTCCAATTCCCGGCTCCGCACCTGGTGCCCCTTTACGAACATCTACCGGCGTTGGTGTGGAAATTCCTGTTGCTGGCCAAGTGCTACCAATTTTGAATGCTTCACCAACTCTTAATCGTTCCATTTCCCAAACATATCCGACTGGGGGATTTCTACATCCGAAATTGATGAAAGAATTATTTCCTCCTCCCAACCAACCCTCTGGCTCACAACAAATTCGAAGTGCATCAACTGGCGTTGATCTTCGCAGCCAAACTGTTGGCAGTTCAATGCCAATGCAAAAGCAAATGCCATTGCACGGAAATCTTCCACAACAACAAAATCCATCACAATTATTGTTAAATAAGATGGAACTTATGGAAGCTAGGTTGCGACAAATGGGTGCTGCTGGTGATGATGGTCGAAGCCAAATGGCTGTTCCAACGGCAATTTCCCCTCACCAATCCCACACATTTGGAGGCGATCAAAGCAATTTACGTCAAATAATACCTGGCCAAAATATTCCAAATCCTCAAATCCAACTTCATCCTTCATTTGCTACCGGCGGAAGTGGAAAAGAATTGAGCGGTGGCAGCCGTGGCAAAGGCAAAGGGAAAAAATCAGCGGAGATGAGTTTGAGTAAACATTTTCCCTCGGAAACGGATCAACCAGATACAAAGGCTGGTGGGTCGAAAAAGTCAAGAGGAAAAGGTAAAAAGACTGGCCAAGATAAGTCTGCGGCTACTGACAGTGAGTCAATTGGAACAACCGTGAAAGAAATACCAAAAAAGAGAAGATCTGGACGACCCCATGGACAAGGGGAGCCTAAACGTAGAAAGCAAAAGGAAAAGCAGGGAGAGGGCAGTATTCCCCTTGATGCTGAACACAATCATCCAATTGGGGCAATTCCAATTCGGAGCGCTGCGATGCCGAATCCAATGATGGATGTTGACAGCAGGTTATATGCTTTTAAATTCAATCCTCCATATTATTAATATGAAAATATTTTTAGTCATCCACCTTCAGCAGCATCAGCAAGAAATGAAGGAGAAAATGCTAGCCAAAATTTAATGCAAGAAGGAGTTGGCGAGTCGCAAATGTGATCCATCGAAATGTTTCAAATGACAAATTTAAAATTCTAAAATTAAATACCGCACATTCTATTCTTTATTCTGTTTCAATTTCAATTCTTCATTTTTATAATTTTATTTTTCTATTTATTTATTTCGGTATAAAATTTTTCCAATTCTACAAATTTATTTTATATCCTTTTCTTATTATTATTATCATATATCCGTTCCATTTAACAGATAAATTATTTATGGTAATGTTCATAAAAAACATTTAATCAGTGGATTTAAGGAGAATTACTAGTCTATTAATTAAAATTAATAAATTTTAAATTCATTTCAACTGATCAAATTTAATATTTAGTCCGAATTTTAAGAATATAATTTCATAATTATTTTCTATCATCCAACAGCCAATTGGCATTCATTAGTTGAACCCAAATATTAATAAATCATTAATCATCCTCATCAGTGAATTATTTGTTTGTTTGTTTGCAAAAGTGTTTATGTTCACATTTGGAGAAGGGAAAGGGAATTTGGGGTTCACCACAAAATGGAAAGGCGTTGATTTTAAGCCGATTTTTGGGTTTAGTAGCAGACCATCAACAGAAAATATTCCTCTGATAAATTCCTCAATATTTCATAAGAATGATGCAAAAGGAAGTAAATTATTTGGCAATTATTTTTGAGCTTTTTGCCCTTTTAAAATGAATGGCATTCTTTATTTTGAAATGAATAGATTTCCTTTATTATAGTTAGCCATTTATTTTATTAAATGCCATAATCTATTAACCCATCATTCGCATTTTTATTTTTGAATAATTAATTATTTATATTCACTCAAAATTTATTATTTCATAAATCATCAATGGGCGGAGTTAGGACAAAATTCTATTTTTTGCAAGTTTTTTTAAGCCATTCTGAGAATTCCACATTGGAAATTTTCTCTGCATTATCGTCACGTGATTTTCGGTGCATATAAATTCTCGAATTTTTCAACAATTCTGATCATTTCTCCAATCAAAGAGATAAAGAATTCCCAAAAATTCAAAAAATGTTTTCTGCAAATCGTGTCAGTATTTTTCGACATATTTCCGCCTCGTTCCAATTTTCAAGACCCTCATATTTGGATTTTGAATTTCGACAAAATTGCGGCAATTTTCACCAAATTTTGAGGCATTTTGGCAAATTGGAGGCAAAGAATTCAATCCAACAAAAAAGGACAATAAATATGGCGAATTTGTATGAAGGAAGAATTATTCCACAAATTCAAATGGGACAAATTGCTGAGGCAAATTCATTTATTTTAATTCAATTAAAATTAATCATTAAAAATTAAGCAACCAAGAATTGGCCATTATTCAAATGAATTTAAATTGAATGGGAAAGAGGCATTCAAATCGAAATCAAATTTTGATTTAATTCGGGGATTGTTCGTCTTTCGTTGTTGCCAATTTGATTGGCTTGTTCAGTGGGTTTTCGGGCGAGGGGAATAAATTTATGGCATTCATTTCCACAGGAATAATCAACAAATTTTGAATGGAATGCAAAAAATTCTCGGCAGCCAATTATTCAATCGACTATTAAAAATGACATTTTATGGACATTTTGTGGCCGGAGAAACTTTGGATGAAGTAAAAATTGCACAAAATATTTAATAAAAATTATTTTTTATGTCTCCAAAACGGTCTCAAAATTGCAACAATTTGGAGTGCAATCAATTTTGGATTATAGTGTTGAGCAGGATATTGGCCAATCAAAAGGCAAATATGAAAAAGAAGAATTCGACAAAAATGTGGAAATATTTTGTCAATGCATTGATTCAACAGCGAAGGCAACCAATGGGAAAGGATTCATCGTTTTGAAAGTTCAACAAAAAATGAATCCCATTTAAATTTATTAATTTTGATTTTAGTTGACTGCATTGGGCCCTCCAGAATTGTTGATTCGCCTCACGGAAATTATTGAAGAAAAGAAAAAGCTTTTCAACATTTTGGCTAGAAAAGATGGACAAATCGAAGGAAAAAATTTGCAAAAACAACTTCAAGTTAATTTTTAAATCAATATTTATATTTTCGATGAAAATAATTACAGAATATTGGCGTTAAAATGGATGAGGCAAAAATGCGAATATTGCTTGAACAAATTGAAATGCCTCAAAATGAAATATTTGATCCATTGACATGGGAAAATATAAGGGAAAATATAATTGGAATTGATTTTGAAAATGTGAACAATTCAAATAAAATTTTTCATGAAATGGAGGTGAATAAAAAATAATTAAATTATTTATATTTAAAAATAAAATGGAATTAAAAATGTTCAATGAATTTTTAAATCTAATTTATTTTTTTTTATTAAATTTAATTATAGCGAAAAAATTTAAAAAAAAAATCAATAAAAATCCCATTTTCAGGTTATGAACACGAAAACAGGTCGATTAGAATCATTGGTCCAAAAATTGACTGAAAAAGAACAAAAAGAATGCGCCGAAATGAATGGCAAGTTTTTGCCAATTCCATTCAATAATTTATTTTAATTATTTTTTGGATCGCCTCATTCAAATCGCCGAATATGCAAAGGAAAAGGGCATTCGGCTGATGATTGATGCGGAACAAACATATTTCCAGCCGGCCATTTCTCAATTTGCAATTAGCCTTATGAAAAGGTGAATTGGGAATTTGAATAAATTAATTCAATTTATTAATATTATTAGATTTAATAAAGAAAATGCCCAAATTTTGAACACATATCAAGCATATTTACGCAATGGATTGTCCAATCTTTTGGCTGATATGAATTTAGCAAGACGAGAAAATTTCCATTTTGGTTGCAAATTGGTGAAAAATGAATATTTTTGAACAATGAAAAATATTCCAATTTTAGGTCCGTGGGGCCTATATGGAACAGGAGCGAAAAAGGGCTATAGAAAATGGAAAAATGGATCCAATAAATGGAACATATGAAGAAACATCACAAGTAGAAACAATTTTATTCAATTAATAATTCAATTGTTTAGATGTACTATCAATGTTTGGAGGCAATTTTGGATGAATGGGAGGTGAGTGGACGAAACAAAGTGTCAGCAATGGTGGCAAGCCATAATTTGGAAACAATCAAATTCGCAATGGAATTAATGAGGCAAAAGGGCATTCAACCGGGGGAAAATGTTCTCTCTTTTGGACAACTCTACGGAATGAGCGATGCGGTCAGGCCAAAAACAGGGGATATGAAATTAAATTCATCTCATTTTAATTTTAAGATTTCATTCACACAAGCCCAATTTGGTTACAACATTTTCAAATACATTCCCTGGGGGCCAGTCCAAGGTGTTCTTCCATATTTGTCTCGTAGGGCACTGGAAAATGGGGCAATGTTACAAAAAGTGGGCGAAGAAAGACAATTGCTTTGGGAGGAATTGAAGCGTCGAATTGGCAATTGGGAATGGACACATCGACCAACAATGAAAATTGAAGGAGGGAAAATAGAGCCAAGGCCAATGAAAATTGCACCACAAATTGTGAATTAAAGGAAGAAAAATTTACAATTTTTGTTATTATTTATTG
This sequence comes from Pratylenchus scribneri, assembly GCA_030063045.1. Lineage (NCBI taxonomy): Eukaryota > Metazoa > Nematoda > Chromadorea > Rhabditida > Pratylenchidae > Pratylenchus > Pratylenchus scribneri. The sequence continues at coordinate 602,375 of JAQSEB010000111.1, read as the reverse complement.
TAGAATGGATTTTAAATTACATATAATACTTATATTGAAAAATAAAAATTCAAAGAAGATAACAAAAATTTTAAATAAAATTTTTTTCATACATTCGAATTTGGCTTCATGAAAATTTTTTCAAATTCACTAAATAAATTGACTCATCTCTACGAGCAAAGCGTATAGCCCTATTTGAACACGTTAAACATTTCAAATTAAATAATTAATTTATTTATCTTTTCATCGCTAGAAACGACGATCCTGGCGAACATGTCCTTTTTTATATTTTGTTTTTTTGGGTCAAATATAGTACCATTCGACTCCTCTCGACGAGATGAGTCGAATGAGCGCACGCACTAATCGATCCGACCACAAGCAAAAAAGTTATGACCGAAAAAGTATTAAAAAAAAGCAGTCGCGCAAAGGAAATACGGATTGGAACTGCTCCGGTGGGCATTTCAGAGTGGACTCCTCCGTGTGCTCCGCCTCCGCGCGACCAGACGAGCTTGTGGCTCGCTTCGCTCGCCACAAGCCCGTCCAGTTCCCGCGCTTCGGCTACGCACACTCCGGAGTCCACTCTTACATTCCTCCGCAGTTCCAACACATTCCAGCGAGATTAAAATGGCCATAACATTCTTAGTTTTGAATTTTATACGAAAACGATGATAGATTTGAGCTTCTCTCATCGAGACGCGTCGATTGAGTTATAATTGACCGAAAAATTTTTCAAAAAATTTTTCGTCTTTCGACCCATAGTGGGGACCAAGCACTTTTTCGATTTTCTCGAGGCCATAACTTTTTTGCTTGTGGTCGAATCGATTAGTGCGTGCGCTCATTCGACTCCACTCATCGAGAGGAGTCGATTGGTACCATATTTGACACAAAAAACCAAAATACAAAAAAGGACATGTTCTCCAGTATTGCCCTAGAAACTATCAGTTTTGGGCAGTAAAATTTGAAGATTTAGAGAATAATCTTTTTTTGCTGGTGGGAGATGTGATATTTGTTTATTTATAGAAAAATTAATTTTACAACTTCCATATTTTCATATCTATTACCCATAAATCCTCATTTATTTTCTACAATTTCTATAAAAAAATTATTAGGAAAAAGTATAGAAAATTGAGATGATTCATTCAATTTGTATCAATGTTATATTATACACAGAGAAAATTAATAAATTGAAAGGGTGAAAATGGATGAAAATAAAAATTAATGGGAGGATGGCTTTATCGTGTAAAAAAATGTTGTCGGCAGAGATAGGAAATGGGTAAAAAATATGCAAAAATTGATTGGAAATATATTATTGCGTCATCTCTCATTTTTCCGTTAATTTAGCACATTTCAGACTGATTTATTAACTTTTATAATTATTTAAGTATTTATCTGTTCAAAAGATCATATCATTTTTGAGCATTTTATAATGTTTTAAGATTTTGACCACCAAATTGCCTTCATTCCCCTTCAGAAAATTTTGGTTATAAAATAAAATCTTACTGGATTTATTGCTTTATGTTTTGTCAATTTTGCCTCAATTTTATCTGATTCGTTGTTGCACTTTTTGAGCAAATTATTCCTTCCTCTCATTCTTGATGAGCTAATTTTTAATTTTAATTTGCACAAATGCCCCTGATTTATTTAATTCTCCCAAATTGTAGAAAAGCAAAAAAGCCAAAAATAAATCTTTTTGTCAAAAGCAAAGAAAATGAACAGTAAACAAGCGATTTCTGACTCGCAAGAAGCAGTGGAAGAAGAAATCAAGACAAATTCTGAGGTGACGGATCATCAAATGGAGGAGATTAACGCAACTTCTGATGCCCGAGAATCTGTAATAGAGGAAATCAATGCAACTTCTGCTCATATACCGGAGGATGTAATGGATGCAATTAATAAGAAAAAGGCCAAATTAGAAGAACTTGGTATTGGCCACGGCGATTATGAAAACTTAAAGTGGGTGAATTTCGGTTTGTGCAATTTTGCAAATTAATTAGGTACAATTTGGATTATTTGACAAATATGCCGTGGGGCAAAGCATCGCAAGACAATGAGGATATTGAACTGATGAGAAAAATGTTGGATGAAGATATGGTTGGGATGAATGCTTTGAAAAAACAAATTCTACAATTCATTGAATGTGAAGAACAAAAAACTGGGAAAATTTTGCTATTTTGTGGGTCATTTGGCATTGGTAAAACCACCATGGCTAAATCAATTGCGCGAGCATTGGGCAGAAAGGTTTATTTAAATTTTTTAAAAAAGAATAATGCGTTTTGGACTTAATATTATTGGATTTGATCTTAACTTTTACCCTTTTCTGACAATGGCCTTAAACAGTCAAAAGATTGGCACCAATATTTTTGTTGTTTGATATTTGTGATCATAGGATTTAGAAATAAAAATTGTTATTTATCGAAAAATCTAAATAATTTCATTTTTTAGTTTTGTGAATTTTCGGTTGAATGTGGAAAGATTATGGGCTCTGCTGCAATTAAAGGTGGCGTAGGACCGGGAAAATTGGTTGAATGTTTGAATGAGGCTCAAACTGAAAACCCGTGAGAATTTGCATTCTTAAAAAATTTATTTAATTCAAATTCTCTTAAAAGGGTGATTGTTATCAATGTCAACGAAATTGAATCAGGTAAACATGGGAATTTCTTAGCAACAATTAAAATATTTCGTGCAGCAAGTGATGATTTTTTGCATGTTTTGTTTGAAGCGCTCAACCCAGAAGAAAATTATGATTTTGTTGACCGTTTTTTGGATGTGCCCGTTGATCTCTCCAATGTGTTATTCATTCTATCATCGACCGATAGATGGGAATTGATCCAGCGATTTTGGAAAGGTCGTTTGGGACCATTGAAAAATCGAATGGTTCCAATTGAATTTTGGGGATATGCTGCAGAAGAGAAGATCAAAATTGCCAAAGAACACTTTATTCCCAAGTTGGAAGGAAAATAGTAAGTAAAATATACAAAATCTGGTACTTCTCCATTATGTCACCATCCTCGAAATTTTTTTATTAAAAATAATTTTCTAGGTAATTTTCAACGCTGAACAAGAATTTGAACATTTTTTACCTAATTCACGTGAGTTATGTGAACTTGAAAATTAAAAAGTCAGGGTCCCTATTATGGTTCGAAACTCGAAAAAATGCCCAAAGTTTTTTTCATTCAAAATATAGCAAAATCGACGCGTCTCGATAAGTGAATCACGAATATACTATTTGCATAAAACTCAAAAATAAAAAAGTTATGGCCATTTTATTTCCTTAAATAGGGCTAGTATTATGGCGTAGGATTAAGATTTAGGCTAAGATTGGGGCTTACGGCTCGAAGTATAGGATTCTAGAAGAAACTAAGAAATTTTGTGGTGTAATATCTGCCAAAAAAAGCATTTATTAGTCAAGCATTTTACGTAAAATTTCACGTAAATCATTTAAATCGCATGTTATCATTCAGCGCGAAAAAATACCCTGGAAAGGAAAATGATTTTTAATAAAAAAAAAATTCGAGGGGTTGATATAACGGAAAAATACTCAAAAACTTTCATTGAATATTTAAATTCTTTTTTTTTTATTCTAGTGGCCTAATGGACGACAAATTGAAGGTGACGGACGATGCCATCGCGATGATTATTAAATTCTATTGTTACGAAGCTGGAGTGAAGAAATTGGAAGAATACCTTGAAAATGTAAAATTAATCATTTTTGATTCTTTTTTTAATTTTTTGCAATATTCAGATTTATCTGGTTGCAAAAAAGCGTCTGGAACGAGGAAAAGTGAAGGAACCTTTGGTGGTGAACGAAGGAATATTGGAGAATTTTTTTGGGCCTAAATTATTCAATAAATTGCCATATGATGATGGAAAAACACAACCTGGAATGATCATGGGATTATTATCATCGTTTTCACTTGGTTCAGTTTATTTTTGGGAATTTATTTTAAAATTATTTTAGGATGAGAAATATTTTTTACATCAAAATAACTTTTTTGCATTAAAAAAAGTTTATTTCTAATAAATCATATAGTGGTTTCAGACCTTGTAAACCTTATACCAATTCGTAGATCTCATCGAGAGGCGCGTCTTTTGAAACATACATTTTTTAGTTTAAATTGACAACAATTTAATTTCTGATTTTAAACACTTTAATTTTGGCCAAAGCCTTGCATTTTTTATACCAATCAATGCGTTTCGATAAGATCTACAAATTTATATTAGGTTTGTAAGATCTAAAACAGGTTTCTGATTTTTCCGAAGTCGAAAACTACTTTTGATGCAAAAAATGTATTTTAATGCAAAAAAGTATACTTTTAGGGTTGAATATTTATTTCTGAATTTCTATTTCAAAATTAAGGTGGTAGCTCCGATTACATTGAAGCCGATATTAATATCGGATCAGTGGAAAAACTGAAGATTGTGGGCGTTTCGGACAATGGAGTAAAAGAATCGATAGAAATAGGTAAATTCATTAAAATTAAAAAAATGCATCTTACATATTTTCAGCCTATGAAGTTGCCAAAAATGTGTTGAAACGCCATGATCCCGAAAACAATTTCTTCGACCAATTCAATGTTATTGTTCAATTTGAGTTTGAAGGGACAGGTAATTCGGCCGGTACCTCTTTTGTGAGCGTATTTCTCTCATTGGCTTTGAATTTGCCAATTCGGGGAATCGCAATGACCGGGTCAATATCTGTGCGGGGGAGGGTGCTCGCAGTTGGAGGAATCAAAGAAAAAGTTGGTTTTGTTAATTGGAAATATTTTACAATAATTTTTAAAAATAAATTTGATTTCATTAATTCCAGTAGAAAATTAAAATTTGTAAATTTAAATATGTATTTTATGACCTAATTTCCGGAAAATTAAAATTTAAAATTCAAAAATTTTGATGACTTTAATTCCAAATTAAAATTTCTAAATTAAAATTTTAATCAATTTGATACACTTGATGCCTTTGAATGTAATAATTAATTAATTTTAATTATTTATTCCAGTTGGATGCTGCCAAACGTGTGGGCATTCCGCTAGTGATTTTGCCGGAGGACAATCGAGAAGATTATGATGAAATGGAAGGATTCATCAAAGAGGGTATTGATGTGGAATTTGCATCCGATTATGACCAAATTTTTCGGCGAATTTTCCCGGATTTCAAGCCGATAAGAGACTAGAAAAATGGATTCAAATGTTGCTCAATTCAATGAAGGAAGGAAGAAAAAGAGAAATATAGAAAGAAAAACAAATAACCCAATTTTGAACCATAATTATTACCAGAATATTTTTCTTATGAGAAGAAAATTTTTATTTTGATACATTTATGATCACAAACATCAAATTTATTATTTATAAATTAATTAAATTGCAATTGATTTCTTGAAAGATAAAAATTTGCTTTGTTTGATTCTAATTTTTGAATAGGCTTAATTAGTATATTTATTGGTCAATTTATTATTAAATATTTACATTCTAATTCATCTGGCCCAAATTCGCATATTTTAATGCACTCAATAAGCAAAAAGTTGGTTTTTCAATTTTAATCGTTGGCATTTGCCACAAGCTTTTTTTAAAGGCAAAAAAGTTAGAGAAAAAATAGAAATAAGTAAATGCAAAAAATTTTCCAGTAAAATGGAAATAAATAAAAGTGATAAAATATTAAGAAATATTTTGCTTTAATATTAGTTTTTTTCGCTCAATGATAAAATTTTACAAAACTGTTTATTTATTATTTTTTAAAAATTATATAGTTATCTGTCTGCTGGGCTCTGGGGGTCACTCATCTTTTTTCAGACATGGCTTGTGACAGTCCTTGGCAGATTTCCCCCCCAGGCCCCAATTTTATTTATAAATTTTAATTTTTTAATTTAATTTTTTCATTAGTTTTTTATTAGGGTTAATACTTATTTTATTTTTTAAAATATATAATAAAAAATTCATTTAAACTTAAATATTTTTATATATAAATATTATTTTATTTTCTAAAAATTAATTTTAATTATTCATCTTTTATAAAATAGAATATTTATAAAATTAAATGACTTCCTCCCAATGTTCGCGTTCATGTTGTTTAGTTCAGCGAATATTATCCATTTCTTCTTATAATTTTATATTAATTAATATTTCACTATTATTAAATAATTTTATTCTTATTAATTTAATACCACCATATCATTTTTCCAAATCTTATTTTTTTTTATAAATAATTATTATCCGCGCATCTCAGAAGAATTCATTCTTTTAAATTTTCTTTATATTATTCAATTATTAAATTTCATCGATATATTTAATAGTTAGTATTAATAGGATCAATTTTAATTATTTAAAACTCTTTAAAATCTGCTAAAATTTGTTTAAAAATTTCCACAAATTAAATAAGGAATTTAGATTATTTTATTTTTTAGTTTTTATAGTAAGGATCAATTTTAATTTTTCATATTTTATTAAATAGATTATTTATAAAATTAAATGACCCTTTGTTCTTGTTTCAATTCTTCCCGACATCGGGTGGTTTCTAATTCTTGAAGCCTTGCTTCGTTCTTTTTTTTTCTTATTAATTAAATATTAATTAGATTTTCACTATAATTAAATAATTTTATAATGGATTAAATTTTTTTACAATTATAATCCATAATTTTATTTTTATTTTCAAACTTTTATTTATTTCATTCTTTATTCTTATTAATTTAATATCAATATACCTTCTTTCCAAATCTTAGTTAATTTTATTATAAATTATTATTTTCCGCATATCTCAAAAGAATTAAATTTTATAAATTAATTTGCTGCTATATATTATAAAATTTTTCACTTTTTTTATCGAAATATTAAATAGTTTGTACTTTGTAAAATAGGATATATTCTACTTTTATTTATAAATTTAATTTTGTAATCTTATATATTTTTAAATTATATAATATATAAATAAATTATTATTTTTTTTCATTTTTTATAGTAAAAATTAATTTTAATTTTTTATATTTTATAAAATAAATATTTATAAAATTAAATGACTCGATTTCCGACGGTGGTACTCGTTTTCTTTGTGTTCCCATTCACGCTGGATTCTTATTAATTAAATATTAATTAATTTTTTCAATATATTAAATAATTTTTTAATGGATTAAAATTTTATACAATTTTAGTCCAAATTTTTTTTATTTGCATTATTATATTTGTTTTCATTCCTTATTCTTTTAATTATAATATCAAATCATTATGGATTTTTTAATTTTATATTTTCCGCACATCTCAGAAGAATTCAATTTTTTTAAATTAATTTGCTTTATATTATTCTATAATTTAATTTTATTGATTTATTAAATAATTAGGTATAATAGAATATATTTTAGCTTTTCTTTATAAATTAAATTTTGTAGTTTATATTTTTTAAATTATATTAAATTATATATTAGTGTTTGTTTGATTGGGCTTAGTAAATTATTTATTTGTGAATGAAATGATAAAATCTCACCCAAAATAGGTAATTGGGATTGAAAATGAATGAATCAGCAGCCAAAAGGTGTAATGTAAAATTGGTGACGAAAAAAATTAGTCGATAATTTATTCGCGAATTTTATTTTTTATTAAAATAGATATGGAATGAGATAAATACAAATGGGATTTGAATTGGAATGGAAGCAATTTTATAAGATAGAAAAATTTTGTTGGATTCTATTAGACGGGTTTTCGAAAGTGTCGACTTGTAAACCAGTTTTTCCATTTTTGAAAAATGTCGGTTTTCGGTTTTGATCTCTCTCCTATTTTTGGTTATTTTGAACAAAATTTTCCAATTTATTTTTTTTAAATTAGATCGATTTTCCCAAATCATAATCAACTCTGTCCTAATCTAATTTCTATTCCTCTCATATCTCCCCTAATAAGACTTCATTTTTATTGAAGAAGTGGAAGAATGAGAAAATGGGGGAAATGGGGATACAGCCTGAATTTTGTCTTATTATGTCAAACCAGCCGCTAACGCGTCTGGTTAAATTTGAACTTCCGCGTTGTAAAAAGCGCGTGGCGTTTTAAGGTACCCCAGTACTATTTTTAATGGCAATTCTTAAGGCTCGCTTCGCTGGCCAATTGGACATTTTTATTCATTTTTCCACATTTTCACTTTTTTGTGCACTTCAAAAAATTTAACCACTCTTTAAATAGTTTTCTTCATCCCCAAAAACCCGTTTCTTCCTTAGTTCATCTAAAAATATTATCTGCCACGAGTGGGATTCGAACCCACGACCTCCGCCCCCATCCCCCCACCTTCGCCAATCGGCCACGAAGGGAAAAATGCCGAATTGACCATTTTTGCCGACCTCCACAGCCCAGGGTTTTTTGTTTAGACCTCATAAACCGTATATCATTGGAAAGCTGACATTCATTCGGCGTGCCTTTTCTCCCGGCCCAAAACCGAAAATTCAAAAGGAAAAAAGTTTTACCTATGAAAACTGAAAAATTCCAATTTTTGAAATCGGTTTTTGGCAAGAAATGGAAGAATAAGAAAATGGGGGAAGTGGGAATACAGCCTGAATTTTGTCTTATTATGCCAATATTCAAATTTTTCCCATTTTTGTAAACTTTTCTATGAAAATTCTTTGGTAATTTGCCCTATAGCGACAAAAATTAATAGTAACTATTGAATGATGATGGCTGGGCTCTAATAGATCGGGCACAGTGGTCAATCAAGATATTGAACCCAAGATCTTGATAAATCTTGATATTGATCAATCTTGAAGAAATGCCCGAAAAATTTAATCAAGATCTTGATAAATCTTGGTGAATTTTTTTGGTTCAAAATCAAGATTGCAAATTTTAAAAGAAAATTTTTTCCTCAACAAAATTTTTCCAAAAATTTTTTCATCAAATTTGTTTTTCAATAAAAATAATCAATTTTTTATGGATTTGTGGCAAAGCAAGATTCAAAAAACCAACATTTCTGCACAGCAGAGGCGAAAATAAATGATGAATAATTGGATTATTAATGCGGAGAAATAAATTTTAATTGCATGCAATAAAATTAGGATTGTATCCTCGAAATTTTGAGAGAGAGGATTGTCAAGGTCTGAGTTTATTTTAGGTGGCCTTGTCGATGGTGGCATGGCATTGTTTTTTTTTTGTCGGGATGCAACTAAAAATAGCCACTTATCGAAAAATTAAAGCAAGACATGCCGCGCAGCGAAAGATATTAGTCATTGAAAAATCGAACGAGTGGAGAATGGTCACATCGACCATCAATGGCAACTATAATTGTAGAGAAAATCAGATCGAGGGCATTAAAAATGACACCACAAATTGTGAATTGATATGAGTCGATTGGAAGAAATAAAAATTTTGATATGTTTTTATTCATATTCTACCCAAATTTCTAAATACTTTTTTTTTAAATTATATATTTTTATGAATTTATAAATCGTAACTTAATTCATTTTTTAATTTCTAATTGCTTTTTTATTTATAAAACATTTAAAATAAAATATATTCAATATATTTTATTCATCAAAATATCAAAATAAGTTAAATGAATGGATGAAAGGACATAAATAATTATTAACAAATATGGACAGAATCCATAATTTATAAAATTTGCAAAATTTTTCTATTTATCATATTTATAATTTTTTCTGGCATTTAACTTTTCCCTCACTTTTTTCATAAATCCATTCACAAATTTTCTTGTTAATTTTTATGAATACAACTGAAAATTAGAATAATATTATAGTAAAATTGATTAAATAAAATTTGTAACCAGGCAATGGATTTTGGGATGGCGAATTTCGCAAAAATTGTTTTGAGGCAACTCCAATATTGAACCAGCGCCCATTTTCATTAAACATCAATGCACTGCCACTATCACCCTAAAAATTATAATTTTTATTTTTATTCTATTATTATTTTTTACCTTTTGTAAGGTGGAATAATTCTGTCCTTGAACACAAAATCTTGACTCGAAAATTTTTTCCTTTGATTTTAAACAATAATTAAAAATTTCCTCCTGATATACAAGGCAATTAGCACTTTCATATTTTAAACATTCTTTTATTGGAATAATTTTGGCTTTTGTTTCATGAAGATTGTCTTCTACATCTGGTAAACTAAAATAATTGCTTTAAAATATTTATTTAATCAAATATCGCATTTTACTTTTCATCACTCCCCTCTGTAGGATTAAAATCAACTTCTGAAATAAAATTGAATTTTTATTTAATTGAATATAAAAGTGTATGTAACCTTGAGAAAATCCCCATCCAGCCATGTGAATATTTTCAGTTATATTTATTTTTAAATCTTCGAATAAACAAATTGAATTAATTTTCTCATTGAATTTTAATGGATTGGGCAGCTGAAAATTATTCTAAAATTATATATAAAAAAAGCAATTATAACTTTTATTAATGCAATATCCAAATTAATTTCTTCAAAATTGTAATTCCTTTCAATCGTAATGATGTCATCGAATTGATCATTTGGAAATACATTCTCTGGAGGAATATTCAATATTTGCAATTCCGAATTTTTGATATTTGTTTGACCAGCAAAAATTACAATTTTTGACAATGCCCAACTATATTCTTTATCCTTAAAATGAATTTCATTTAAATATAAAATTTTTTGATTATTTTATCACTCTAATCTGCTAAAAATTTTAAATAAAAAACAAACAATTTTCTTGACACAATGGGCCGCAGTGAGCAAATATTCTTCATGAATAATTGAGCCCGAACATTGGAATGGGCCAATTTCCATATTTGCGCCATTTTTTGTCACCGAGAAATTACTGTGAACAGCAACAAGCCATGGCCATTTTTTGGGATCATTCACTTCATCGCCTCCCGATATAAATGTAATTGGATGCTAGGAATTTTGTTTAATTTTTAATTTCGTCAATTTTTAAATTTCTTACTTTTTTCGCAGGACATCGACAATGTTTTCCGCATTCACCTAATTATAAATATATATATTTTCAATTTTTTATTAATATAAATATTAACATTCTAATGGCCCAAATTCACATATTTTGATGCATTCAATTTGAATTGACCTCTGCATTTCTTTATCATTTCCCAAAATTGAACAAACATTTTGATGATGAATTTGGAAATGTTGCTCTGGTATTTTCAAATTCATTGAATTTTTATTTCCCATTTCTTCATCATTTTCAACAGCAATATCCATCAAAATAAACCATGGAGACTATTGAAGAATGTAGAATTTTAATTAAATATTTAAAAATATATTGACCACATTTTTCTGCATCATTTTATTTCCATTGTATAAAAAATATTTTTTGAATCTTCCTTCGCCCAATTGGAATATTTTATTCGCCATTTTGTGATCATACCCATGAAATAATTGAATGCTATTTTGGTCAAATTTTAATTTCAACTTGGTTCGATTAAACAGGAATTTTTCTCCAAAAGTGAAATTCCTTTAATGAATTTTTAGAAATATTTTTAATTATATTAAACCATTTTTGTTCGCTAATTGAAAATTCTAAGCACAATTGAATTTGATTTTGTTCATCCAATTTAATAAAATCAATTTCGAATCCATGTAAACCATCTTCGCTACAATATTCTTCAATTTCATTTTCCAAATTATTTTTCAACTAAATTCAATTTTAGTTTTAAATAATATTTTTGAATATTTTACTTTGAATTGCGCTTTCATCAAATTCTCATTTAAACTCGATTTATAACAAATGAAAAAACTAAAATAACAAAAAAAAATAAATTGATAAAATTTAATTTGCCTCATTCGGCCATTATTATCATTCAGCAAATAATTTAAATTTTCAAAATAAAAATCCACATTAAATGTCATAGAATCCAGGGAAATTCCATTCTCAATACTAGAACATTGTTGTCCACTATTTTTTGGTAAAGGAAGAGAAATTGGGGTGCTTTTCATTGCAAATCCATTGATTCTGTAATTGAAATTCGAATAAATGTGACATATTAAGTCATAATAAATGCGAATTTGGTAAAGGATTGTGTCTGTAATTTTAATTTCTTCGAAAGCGCAAATTTGTACCGATCCGATGCCTCAAAAATAATGCAAATGGTTAAAATAGGGTATTTCTTAATTATTTTTGCGAAGATTTGAAAAAATGTTTTTGAGATTCTTATTACTCATATTTGGTTGTAAAAAACAGTAAAATAACATGATTTAAGGGTTGACTAATTTTGGAGGTAACTTAAAAATTTTAATTATAAAAGAGAATGATTATGGTACTATTTCGAAAATAAAAATTAAAATATTCAGAAAATAATAAAATAAAATTATTTCCGGATACGGAAATAATGCCTTCTCTCATTAAATTAAACTATTTTTTTTATTAATTTTTTCCTTTTCAATTTAATAATAATAATAATATTAATTCAATAATTTATTTTTGCAAAAATAATTTCCTTTATATTTAATATTAATTAAAATTTATTGTAAATTTGTATATTTTGTTGGACATACTCATCGGCAGAAGCAGATTGATAAAAGTCACAGCGGTCAATTATCAACGCCAAAATTGCCATAAGAAAATTAAAATTGCAAAAATTAATTGGTGACATATATAATTTAAGAAATCAAAAAAGTAATAATAAAATGAATTATTATTTGAAAATATATTTGATGATGAGGTGAATATAAAAATTTATAATTTAGAAAGCCAATGAATCATCTAATGAAATTATAAAATTTGTTGAATGACTTACAAAATGCATTTTACTTTTCAAAAATTTCTTTGTCCTTCTTTTCGCTGTCACTCGCATTTATTGCATTTTTGGAAAATTTATCGATGAATATTTATTTAATTCAAATGAATATTTTACTAGTTTTTTTGCCATTGTTTCTGGCAATTTAATTGGCCATTTCCTTATAATTGAACGCAATTTGGCCACAATTTTATAAAAAATATTATTAACTCTATAAACGATTTGATTTCACGTTGATTTGTAATTTCAACCGTAATGGAAAAAAATAATCTAAACTTCGATATTTTCTTCGGTAATTCGTAATTGTCGGTTATTCTAGGTGCAATGCATACTGCAGATTCCCCCTATCCCTCTCCCAAAAGATTACCCTATGTTATCCCAAAATTAGTCAACAATAAAATCACCTAAAATCATGTTTTCTTCATTATTTTACAATAAAATATGAATTAAAATATAAGAATTTTAAAATTCAAATCTGCACCCGGTTAAATGACAAGTAAGTATCTTTTCTTCTCCATCAATTTCTAAATTTTCTTCAGATTCCATAGTTCAATAAAAATAGTATTGTCCGAGAGATTTTAACCAAAAATTTAATCAAAAATGATGTAATTTTTAGCTGATGATTTCATTTTACCACACCTATAGCCAATAAAATGTATTTAATTTATTCCAACAGCGCTGCTGACTTTTTTTGCCTTTTCCCCATACATAAATTTATTTTATTTTATGTATAAGCCATCCCTTCTGCTGCTGTAACCTATATGGATGATGAAAACAAAATTGCTGACTCAATTTTTAATTTTATATAATTTATAGAGTATAAATTTTGCTTCAAAAATGATAACAAATCTATTGGCTTTACTGGTTATTTACATAATTATTACTAAAAACAGTTGAGACCGATTTTGGCCATAAATTGATAAATATCCAGCATTGGCCAATATTTAATAATCATTTTGAAGTTGATTAAAAGTCCTATCAAATTGTAAAAATTAATCCAAAATTTACATCAATACAACATTGTTTCATGCCCATTTTTCGTCTCCCTCCAATCCTTCCAAAATTTTAACTCAATGCATTTACAAAGTACAAACTAAATAAATAAATTTTAAAATGTGAAAAGAATATAATATTTTAATGGTTCAGTATTTTATCTCCCCCTAATAATATATCCAATCGATAGATCTCATTAAGTCGTTTCGTTTGATAATGATTTGAATTAGTTTGAATCAAAAATTTTAAGATTGTTTAAACGGCTTAATACTTTCTTTAATTTTTGAACAAATCATGACAAATTATAAACCAATCGAGTTCATATTGATGTGTTTTTTAATCGATTAGTCTAGGACTCAATGGCCTAGGACAAATCATTAAAGTGCTATTATATTTCGTCATTTTCAATATTTTTTTTCGCCAAATTAATATAATCCATTTTAAAATATTACCCGTTAGATTCAGAATAATTCAATAAAAATATTTTTCTTGCCAATGAAGGCGTTCAAAAAACATCCAAGCATTCAAATCAATGAAAAAATCCAACTGGATTTGTATCAATCAAGAAATTCCAAATTGCGAATTGCAGTTTCGAATATTCCTGGACCAATGGTGCATTGTTATCTCAATTTTGGTAAATTTAAATTTGTTTTTACACAATTTTAAATATATTTTTTGAAGTGACGGAAGCAAATAATGATGATGGATTGCCGCACTGCCTCGAGCATATGGTCTTCATGGGATGCGAAAAATATAAAGGTAACTGAATTTTTCCAATTATTTGATTTTAAAATAACAAATTTAGAATTTTTAAATGTTTTTTTTTGAAAAACCAAAAAAATGAAACAAAATTTACATACAAAATTTTGCGTTTTAATTGAATATTAAAATTAGATTTAGGAAATTTGAGAGCATTGTATTGTCTTGATTTGATTTAATTGATTAGTAAAAGAATTAATGCGATTTAATGGGAATTGTCAAAAATTTAGGATCAAAAATGGCAAAATAGACCAAAATTGGGGAGTTTTCCTTTTTGACAATAACTTTCTGTGGCCACTGATTTTATCAAATTGATTCAATTCATAAGGCAAAATCATAGAAAGCATCACTGTCCCAATCCTATATATATTAAATATTTTATAAATTTCCATTATTCACATTTTTTTCTTTTAAAGGCAATTTGGATGAAATCACAAATCGTTGCTTGGTAAATTTTTAATTTTCAATAAAATCCTCAGCAATTTTCTTATTTTCCAGTCGGAAACTCAGGGTGTAACACGTCAAACGAATACTTTTTACGAATTGATTTCTGCTGGAACCATGGGATTTTTGAAAGCTCTGCCCGCATATATTCATTATTTACTGAATCCAATGTTGACAGTAATTTTTAATTTATAAGTAAATAAATTGTAATTTTAAATATTTTTCAGCCGTCCCAATTCACTACCGAAGTGCACCACATCGATGGAGAAGGATATGATTCGGGAGTCATATATGAGTAATTATTCAAATAAATTTATAATTAATTTGGGGTTTAAATATAAAAATAAAATTTTCAAAATAAAAAACTGATATTTTAAAGATTTATAGATTAAAAATCAAAATTTTAATTCTTTATTGAATATTTTATTATGTGAAGAAAATCACATGAAGAAATTCCATTATATATTAATAAAAAAATCATTTAAAATGCTACTTTTTGAAATTAGTTTATGTATTTTGATATCTAACATATAAGTAATAGGATATTTTTAAAAAGTGATAGAAAGGAAAATTATTATGGTTTTTTGATAATAGATACCGAAGAAAATTATGGAAAAATTCATATTTTTAATAAAAGATAAACACAAAGAAATTCATATTATTTAATTTTGTATATTAATTTATTTTTTTTAGTGAACAATCTGGTGATGGTTTCTCAATGGAACAACAACGAAGAAAATTATTCTACCCAAAATACTCGGGATATGCCTATAATCATGGTGGATCACAGAAAAATCTGCGGGAAACTTGCTCATTGAAAAATATCCGCCGATTCCATAAACAATTTTACCACCTAGATAATTTAGTATGTTTATTAAATTGAAAATGAAAAATATATAAATAATATTTCAGTTCATAATTGTATGCGGTATGGTCAACCATAATCAATTATTATATACAATTGCACAAGTTGAATGCGAATACATCAAAAAAATTCCGAAGAATTTCGAACGACCATTTCAAAGGGAGCTTACCGAATTTAAATTGGAACCAAACAAGGCCGAAATAATTGTTCCCAGTGATTTTGATGACGACGAATATGGTAAGAATAGGGCAAATTTTTCATAAAAATTTATTTATCTAAATTTATTTAAAAAGGAAGAGTTGACATTTCTTGGAAAGGCCCTCCATTATCAAATTTTTATCAATGGAAGGCATTGTTGGTCTTGATTAATTATTTGAACGATATTTCATCAAAGAAAAGAAAAATGGGTATTTTTCGAACGGAAGAAGAATTGTTATATGAATTTACAATGGAACAATTACATTATGAAATCGTTGCCAGATTTGGTAATGTTCGGATCGAAAAAATGGATACCAATTTCAAAGAAAAGTAAAATTTTTAAATTAACATTCATAATTGTGAATTTTAGTTTTTTATCAAAAATTCGTATGGAACATAAAAAAATTGATGTGGAGAAAATTTGCCAAATTATTGAACAACACAAACGCAATTATGTTTGTGAATTGGAGAAAAATGCCCACGAAATGATCAGGGATGGAATATTTGCATATCAATTGTATGGCACCAAAGAAGAACAATTGGAAGAACGGATAAATGAGGTAATTTAATTAATAAAAAGAATGTAATGAAATGATATTTGGCAATTGGCATGCCAAACGAATTTGAAAATAAAATAAAATATTAAATCAGATTTTGAAAATTTGGTAATATAGATGAATGAATGAGTTAAGTTAATTAATGAAAGAATTTGTGAATTATATAAAATTCCAAAAAATATGAGCAAAATAATATCAAAATATTAATTCTGAATGTGTTTTCATCTAGATTAATTTCGCCTGTTTGTGTTTCCCATTTGTTTTTTTCTTCTAGTTTTTTAAAACCAAAAATAAATCTATAAAGAATAAGTGAACAATTGAACTCCTTTAATGAAATAAATAATTAATTTTTATTATATAATTTAAGATGAAGATGTTGAATTGCTTGAAGACAGAGAACTCCGAATTTTGGTGCAAACTTTTCCATGAAACTTTCAATGAACGATGCTTTTATTTATTTGCAAAATTGAGTAAAAAAGAATATGAAAAATTGGAGAAAAAGGTTATATTTGGGTAAAAATTGAAAATTAATTAATAGAATATATTATAGGAAAAACAGAGAATAAATAAGCGATTGAAAACAATTCATTTAAAGGCAAAAAAGGATGAATTGGAAGCAGCAATAAAAGAGAATGAGGTAATGAGAGGATTAATTCTTTTAGATTTAATTTTATTAATTTTAGCGGAATAAATTTGGTGATTATTTATTGAAAGAGCTAATTTTGAACGAAATTGAACAATTTTCATTATTCCGAGTGGAAACGATTAAAAACGGAATGGATATAGTGGCTCCAAATTTGTTGCCGAAATTGCCATTTCATTATTTTCACAAAATGGAGAGTGAAATTTTTCAGGTATAATTAACATAATAAAAATGGGTATGCCTCATAATATAATAACTCTTCCTAAATTGAATCATGAATACTTTTCCAATAGTTTCAAAGGGCAACGAATTTTATATTGAATGATATAAAAAAATTATTGAAAATTTTATATGAAAATTATATGATGATTTTAATAAAAAGAGTTAAATGTTGACATATATAAATATTAAAATATGTAAAATTGAATTTATAAATTATATCTATGTGAGCTGATAGAAAATTTTTAAATCGTATATAAAAATCATTCTAAATCTAAACAAAATTATTCAAATAGAATGAGTTATTTGCTTACTACTTTTCTACATTTCTAATAGTAAAACTTTTTCTAATTAGAGGACAATTGACCATACCACCAATTGAATATCACATTATATAGTTTCTGATTAATAACTTGGCAAGGAACTAAACAATCAGGAAAATATAGAATTCAAAAAAGCAAAGTTTCCTCTCTAAATTGGTCAATTTTATTATGAATTTTATTCCTTAAAATGATATATGATTATAAAAAAAAATTAAAAAGTAACATTTAAGAAGATTTCGAATTTTTTATTCTCATTCCCATTTGGAATTTTCTTGTTGAGCTTTGACTAAAATAAAGGCCCTCTCATTTGCTAATTCGTCGGTATAATGTATTTTCTTTTATTTTGAGATCACAATCATTTTCGACACAAATTCCTTGTCCAATGAAGATCGAAATTTCTTGCTACTTTGGTCAAAATTGATTTTCCAATCACCGGCAAAAGTGGATGGAAAATCACTTAGCTCTGAAGAAGTTGAAAAACTGACCAACTGTGAATTGATTTCGAAAAAATGTTCGATCGGCATTTCTGGCTCTTATGAACGGTTTATGTTTTTCAAATTACGTGCTCACAATCAGAACTTCAAATATTTGCCAAAATGGGCGGAAATTTTTCTGGGAGGGACTATGTTTGATGCAAAACGTGTGAAAGATTGCGCAGCAGAACTACGTGGTAAAGCAATGGTTGAAGATATCGATGAAATGTCAAATATTTTGTGGATGGCATCGGCATACAATAAAAGTAAGTTGGTTGGAATGCAATTATAACTCTTTAGATAATAATAAGAAGGAATTAGTAAAATTCTATCGTAATATATAAAATCGCCTAAAACTTTGATAAAATCATTTCTTTCTTGACAGATTTAAATAACTCTTGTAGTAGAAATTAATCAAGATTCAATCTAAATAAATAAAATGCTTTGATAAAATTATTTTTCAATCTCATATTTGATTAAATTTTGTTTAATATTAGACTAAATTGTTTCATATCAACTTATAAATACAAAATTTTATGAAATTATACAGTTGGTTCTGATAAATAATGATGCGACAGCTTTAACTCTTAATAATGAATTAATTTTTAAGCTAATCAATATTAAATTTACATTCATTAATTCATTTTAAGATTCGAACAAAATTGTTTGCAATTTTCTGGCCCTGCAACAATTCCATTATTATATAGGATACGAAATCAAAGAGGAGAATTTGATTGAAAAATTGGAAGAAGTTCGAAAAAAAATTCTATCTTCAATTGTGAATATCCATTTTATTGGTGATCCAGCAAAATTACCTGAAAAGGATTGGTTAGAACAGAATTGGAATTTTTTGTCAAATCAAGCGGAGAAAATGGAATTCGAGGTAAAATTGATTGATTTCAAAAATCAGCAAATTTTGGAATTTTTTTCCTTTAGTACCAGCCTGATTTTGAACAAAATTGGGAAATGATGGGTATAATCCGTGCAATTGAAACCAAAAGATCGGATTTTGTATTCATGCAAATAGGAAAATATGAAGGCACTTGGAAAGATGCTATTTTGCCCAAGGGAAATACAATGGAGATATTACTGCTTGAAAAATATTTGTGCCAAAACGGTGGGCCAATCTGGAATGTAAGAATAATTAACAAATTTGATAAATTTTTATTCATTTTTAGGCAATTCGAGGATCCGGATCAGCCTATAAATGCCCGTCAATTTGTTTACATCCCGACCGAAAATCAATAAAGCTCAAAATAAAATGCAATGATTTCAAAGAATTTAAACGGATCTATGAGGAAACCAAGAATACAGTGGTAAATTAAATTCATTCCTATTTAATTTAATAAAGGGAACTATTAATTTGACTAAAAGACAATAAAATTGACAAATAAGTAATTAATAAGAAATTGTAATAAAGGCCAAATATCTTATGATTTTGTTCCAGAATATATTTTTAAAATATCTGATATGACCCAGAGTCTCAAAAATTCCAATTTTTCGATAGAAATATTTCGGTAACTTTGAAATTTTTTAGCAATTTAATTAATTTTTAATCAAAAATCTTTAAAAAATTTCAGAAAAACATTTTGGACATTGGAGAATTGGAGGAAAAATTATTTATAACAGCGAAAGGATTGTTGATTCACGAGTTAATCGTAGGGTTGCGCCCCCGTCCCCGCGGGGGTCACCCCCGACGGGGGTCCCCGCGGGGGTTTGAATCTCACCCCCGTCTCACCCCCGAAGGTCCACCCCCGATCACTCCCGCCCCCCGAACCTCCACCCCCGCGGGGGTACGGGGGTGAACATACACCTCGTATTATCGGATTTTTCAGGAAAAGACAGTATATGATAAAGAAATATTGTCCATTGAGCTCAATCTTAAATTTTTTGTGGCATTTTGCTTTTTTTTCTTTCTTTATTCTCTCTAATTTTCATAAAATCCATTCATACCAGCAATTATTTTCTAAAAATGGGCATGTTTTAAATAACATTCTGAATAGTTTTTTTAATTCATTTTTTGCGAAATTAACTTTAAATAAATTCTATATTAATTTTTACAGAGATTTCAATAAAAATCTAGAAAATGTCACAGTTGGAATCTGCAGTTTGGAAATATTTTACTAAAATACCTGGCGAAGATTTCGCAAAATGCAATTTGTGCAACAAAAACTATGCTTACAAATTAGGATCAACGAAAGGACTTTGGAGTCATCTAAAATCGATGCATAAAGAAATAAATTGTGTAAAAACGCAAAAGCCTGGAACATCGGTTTAATAAATTTAAAATTTGTAATCATATTAAAATTTTAAGGATAAAAAAATCACGGATTTTCTTGATCATAATGATCCCCAAGTCAAAGCCGATGAAGAGATGGCTGGCATTATGATAAGAAGAAACGATTCTTTCTTATTTTTCGAAGATCCAGGAGTGAACAAACTTTTCACATTGGCCTATCCAAAATTGAAGGTTATTTAAATGAAATTAAATTTATTTATTAATTTTTGTTTAGCTTCATAAAAGAGATTATTTTGCAAGAAAAGTCATTCCTAATATGGCCGAGAAAATAAGAAGCAAAATTGTCCAAAACATTGGAAATGCTTTTTTTTCGATTACTTCGGACGGTTGGTCGCAGGTCACAAAATCGCCCTCACTTTTGAGGTAAATAATTTAAATATATTTTCATAAAAAAATGAATAATTTAGCATAACAATACATAATTTTGATGAATCATTTGTACGAAATGATCATGTTCTCGATGCAATACCGCTGGATGGCCACAAAAGTGAAGAAATCTCTTCACAAATTCAACTTTCACTCGAATCAAATGGACTTACAATCGAAAAAACCATCTGTCTTGTCAGGGATGATGCCAGCAATATGAAGAAATCAGCGCATATTTTGGAAATAAATAGGTATATTTCATATTTTGATAAGGATTAATATTTTTGAAAATTATTAGCTTCCAATGTGTCGCCCACAATTTGCATTTAATTATGGGAGACACAATGAAAATGCCAATTTTGAATGAAATAACGACAAAAGTGCGTGCATGGGTGACTTTTTCGCGCACCAGCAAAGGAGGAAATCTTTGGGATCAAATGCATGGAAAAATGAAATTAAAAACAACAAAATTGATCATGGTTTGCTTATAAAATTAAAAAATATTTTTTGATTTCTTAAGTCCGTCTCCACTCGCTGGAACTCCACTTACCAAATGTTGAAGGCTTTTTATGAGAAAAAGAAAATATTGTTGGCAATTGAGGGTGAAAGAAGAGGATTTGGTGTGAAGCGAGCAAGAATGGATGAAATACCAGAACATTTGCCACATTTGGAGCCGGAAGACTTTGAATTTTTGAAACAAATTTGCCCATTATTGGAAATTTTTCACATCGAAACAAAAAAGGTTATTGCAAATTTTATTATTAATTTTAATTTTTTTATTAAGTTTTCTCTCGAAAAATCTACTTGCTCAACAGTTCTCCCCACTCTCAAGCGGATTCGAGATTTTTTGGTTGAACAACATTTCCCAAAAACAATTGCACCAATAGCGGAAAAAATCGCCAAAACGCTTCAGGAAAGAGTTGGCGAATTATGCAACAATGATTTGCTTCGAATTTCCATGCTTCTGGATCCCCGATATGCTTATGATACCATTTTTTTCTCAACTGGGAATTGGAAAATTGTCGAACAATTGTTGATCGAATTTGCCAAAAAAAGTAAGAATTAATTGATATTAATTTTAAACAAAAATTTCGCAGCATTGATCAAGAATTTTGATGAACAAAATCTAATAGAGGAAAATTTGAATGAGACGGAAGTGCCATTGGACATTGAGAATGATTATTTGGAAGCTGATTTGGGCTCTGGAAGCGATGAAAGCATGGCAAATTGTAAGAATGATTAATATTTTATTCAATTAATAATTTTTGTATTTAATCTTATTCCAGATAACATTTGGAATATTAAACAAAAATCAACCAGTGCCACTTCATTGCCATCATCAATTTCTGACGAGCCAGAATCGGATTTGTCTGCACGAATTGAATTGCAATTGGCCCATTTCAAACAGAAAAAATTGGCACTTGATGAAGATTTATTCAAATGGTGGCGCGAAAATGCGATTAATTATCCTGATTTGGCAAAATTGGCTCGAATTTTGCATTGCATTCCTGCCACTTCAATATGCAGCGAGAGGCTCTTCTCCAAGGCAGGACTAATTTATTCAAACACCCTTCGAAATAGGTTTATTTAATTTAAAAAAATGTTATTTATCATTTGAATTATATTTAAAGACTTTCCGGAAAAATGGTTCGTCAAATTTTGGTTGTAAAAGCAAATTTGGACCCAGTGAAATTGGCACCATCAACTTCGGATGATTCAGAAGAAGAAGAAATTGAAGAGGAGATCGAATAAATAACATCTTTAAATATTTTTGCGCTTAAAATTTATTGAAATTTTAGTAAATTTTTGCTTGAGAAATTTTTTTTTTTAAAATAAGACCTTTTAAAATATTTGGGTCACCCCCGTACTCCCGCGGGGATCCCCGCGGGGGTCCCCGTCAAGGTCACCCCCGTCCCCGCCCCCGAAGGTGCCACCCCCGATCACCCCCGCCCCCGTCCAACTCGCCCCCGACCCTCGGGAGCGCAACCCTAGTTAATCGATGAAAAAAGCACATTTAAGAAGACGGCAAAGTCAGCAATTTTGGAAACAATTCGAAATGTTGGACCCAATTTTACACAGTTTGGAAAAGAAAAATTAATTTTATGAAAAGTGAATTAATTTTAAGGGAATTATGCAATCGAATTTGGAAAGCCAAAGCAGAAAATGTTTTTCAAAAAGCGGCTCCAACATTTCGCGACCTCTTTGATGACACCAAATCGATTCGATGCATCGCATTGAATAAATCCAGCATTGGAAAAATGAAGAAAAGCTTTGATAAAGTGGAGATTTGTAGCTTAAAAGATTTTCAAACAATGCCGGACTTTTTGAATGAACTTAATGAAACTGAAAAAACTGAAATTGATGAATTGGAAATGTCGGAATTTTTTAATGCAATTAATGAACAGGAGGAAATTGGTAAATTGCAATATTTGAGAAATGAATTTTGCGTATAAAAAATAAATAACATATTCTAAAAATATTAACAAAATGTTTGCTCAAAATAATTCTTAATTATGCCATTTAAATCAAAATATTCTGAATTCCCTCGTTTTTAGAAGCCGAAAATGCGAAATTTGGTGTCATTAGATTTGAAGAATTTTGGACCCAAGATTTGATTGAGGAAGCAAGAATTCGGGTATTTTTTTTTATAAATTCATATGTGTTGAATTAACATAAACCCAAAAGTACTTTTGACTCATTATCAAGAAAAGGGGCAATTGAATAGGAAAGCAAAGCTGCTTTTTTTGTGTTTCATTTTAATTTTTTGTCAAAAAATCTTTTCATTGTTTTTATTCACAATAAAATTAATGGCGTTTGCAATTATTTTTTATAATTGAAATATAAATTTTAATAAATTTAGGTGAATGTCAATATTTGTATTTGGACTCCCAATCTTTTTGACAAAGAAGGGTGGCCAATTATTACCGTCGATTTATCAAATATTACAAGAACTTGCGGCAAACTATATTGGTGCAAATTGTCCAAACGTGTAATCTGTCAACTACTTGACATTGATGAAAACCAGAAGGTTATTAATGGAAAAAATTATAAATCTAAATATTAATTACTAATTTAGCCAAGTATGGCCGAATTCAACAACATTTTGCCCGATGGTATAGATAATATTCGCCAGAAAATTGTAAACAAAATGGGGCTGATTTTTGAAATTGACAAGAAGCATGATTGTGGAAGTGAATTATGCAGTGGCCAAATAATGAGCATAATTGGACTTTAAATACAATTTATGATTTAATCATCCAATTATCCATATATATTTGTCACATCAATGATCATTCTAAACCATTTTTTCATATATTTATTTATAATATTTATTTTTCATCATTTTTATAATTTCAATCGGGCATTTATATCACTTTATTATGAACAATGAACTTATATATTCCTTTTTTATATATTTTTATAATTATTCAAACAAAGGCCTTTATATTCTTACTTCGTATATTTCTAATATTATTTATTTTATTCGTCCAATAATATTTTATTGATTTTAACATTCCAAAATTTGAATCTAAACTTATATCTTTTTTTAATTATTACATCAATAAATGCATTCAAAAAATCAAAATCACATATTAGAATATTTAAACAGCTTATGTTTGACACTGCCTAAAATGGCGATGCCAAAATATCGTAATAGACGTGCTGATGGCAATGAATGATAGAAAAAAGAGAAGGAATCAAGGAAAAAGAAGGGCAGAAAAATGTGAAAATAATATTTTTAATTTCCTTTGAACTCATAATTAAGGGATTAGGATGTAATTCAGAGACGACATGGTTTTCGATAAAGAAGGGCATGGAAATATGAACATTTAATTCCTTTGATTAATTCTAAATTTTTGTTGTTTTGTGATAAATATAAAGCATTTTTATGGGGATTAGGATGTAATTCAGACAATAAAGGATTGCATTTTTAAAAAGACCATCAAAATCTAGAATCTACCTCATTGTTTGCTAAATGAGACAAAATAAGTTTATTTAAGTATAGTCATAGCAAAAATCCCTAATCTAGGTTCCAGACAATGATTAAACATAGCGTCTGAACAATAACAATAAATACGGTAGTAAAATAAAGAAAAAGTGATAAATTGCATTTCTCTATTTTTACTCACGACTCTGTTGAATAAATAAAAGTTAAATAAATAAGAAGATAAAAAATGAATATAATTTACATCAAACAAATGTTTAGGATGTTAAACGGATTTCTTTTAATATATTTTTACTTGAAATAATTTATTTGTCAATGTCTTATTGACATTTTTATTAGGACTTAATAAATGATGAATTAATTTTATTCAAGGGTTTAAAATATTTTTGTAAATATTAAAATTTAATGCATTAATAAAAATGGTTTATTTGTAATATCATAAACAAAATCGAATTTAAAAACCACTGCAATGAACGTTCCCTTCCGTATTAATTTGAATCCATTCACAAAGTTGTTCATCAATTTTAACGTAGTAAACTATATATTTAAATAAAATATAAATATTTAAAAATAATAAAAATTCCAACGTGGTTTGGGTACTTCCTCCAAAGATTCCCTTAAAAACATTTCCGAAGCAATGCCAAAAGTGAACCAAGTTCCATTTATGAATTCCTTCATCATCATCAATTTGATAAAAAAACGAAAATTATTTGGTTCGAATTGAATGCGAAAATAACTCTTTGTCGAATGAAAATATCCCATACTAATGCTAAATGAATGGAAAATTTATAATTATTTTATTATTTATATTTAGATTTGACCTCATTTCTTGTTTTTCTTCTTCAATAAACGAAAATGAAGTATCCATTGTCAATTGTGGCACTTCAGTTTCATGTTCATGCAGGCAAAAAACAATATAGAAACCAAGCCAATTTTCCATACAAAAATTCCAAATTTTATTGCTATTACTATTCACAATCTTATTATACATAAAACAAAATTATTTTAATTATATTTATTAATACTTTGAATTGAGGTTTTACATATTCCCCAGAACTCTCACTCTCATAACAGAATAAAAAGCTGAAAACGAATAAAAATTTATTTAAAATAAATATCTTCTACCTTAAGCAATTATCAATATTATTTGTTGTTGAATTTCTATTTGCCAGTAACAAATCCTTGAATTCAACCAATCGAAATTCCACAATGAACATAAATGATCCATTTCCCGAACATTGCCCATCAAATGGTAATGTAATATTAGTTGTGATATTGTAAATACTGTTATAATTTGATATTTGATGAAATTATAAATAAATTCTTATTAATGAGACATACGGTTCACGAAATTGATTAAAAGCACTCTGGGAAATCAAGATGACCAAAATGACCTCGAGAAAAATATTATTTAAGCAAAAATAATTTGGAGACATTTTTAAAGGAAATAATAAATAGTAATAATAAAATGATATTTGAAAAAAGTAAATATTTTTTTTGATATTTATTGGTGAATGTAAGTGAAAATTTATTAAATTAATAATATTTATTAATATAAAAATGAATCATCTCAAATTATTAAATTCACGAATGAATGATGTATTTTTAATATTTTGATGATTGATATGGAAATATTTGAGAGAGATTTCTAAATTTGAAATCTAGGAATTATAAATAAATTTTCCAGAAAGGAATTAATATTTTCAATTTCTTAAATTTAATGCCGAAACAAATCCTTTTACTGAATATATAATTTTTCTCAAAGCATTATGGCCAAAAATTGAAAATTAATGAATCGCCGCAATTTGTTGATTACAAATTTGTTTGGCTAATAGTTGGCTTTTGACTGTGTGAATTAAAATTCAATATTTTTGAGTCAAATTTTATGTCCCATTAAATACATAGAAATTGACAAATTTTTAAAAAAGATATTTAAAAAAAATTTTTTTCAACATTTTTTAATCAGTCATTTTTTCATTTAAAGGCATTTTCCATTTCTTCTTCTGGTTTGACAATTTCCATGGTCAATTTTGGATTCATTTCAACTATTTTTTTGAAATTTTTTCCATCAATGAATGTTTGAACCAATTCCGTGGAAAATGGCAGAATTTTCTGAAAACCATTCGACATATTCAATCCAATTACATTTGGAGCCTAGAAATTTTTATTTTAATTAAATGGATTATTTATTTAATTATTCACCTGTTTATGGCTCTTCGCCAGTCGAAAAATCATTTTATAAAAATTTTTCCTCTGCAAATTTGCATATTCATTGTCCTGTTTTTGGAATTCTATTTTGCATTTTACAAAAATATTTTTGCCATTTTCACTCATTTTTTCCTGTTCATTCATTTCCAAATATGGCAAAAATGCATTCAAACCAATTGTTTGCATTCCCCCAAACCATCCTTGATTTTCATCGCCAATAAAATTTTTATACTGAATTATCAAAATAAATATTAATAATATTTTTTTGAATAATAAAAATATTTATATTTTTGTTTAATTTTATTATTTTCAATTAATTTTAATATTTTTCTATCCTTTACCTTTTCATAATATTCTTCCAATTCTTTAATCAATCCCTTTTTAATCATTTTATCGACCCTATTATCCAATTTATTTTTAAGCTTTACCCTTATTTTTGTATCCAAATAAATCAATAATGTATTTTTATAGTGAAATTTCATTTCACTTTTTGTTTTTCCAACTCCAGCTAAAAATAAATTTTATTAAATATTTTTTAATATAATTTGTTGACCATTTTCCGCCTCCATTTTTAATCTGCTTTCCGTTTTCATTTCCTCAGAATAATAAAATTCCAATTCCCGAATTACTTTTGCCGTATTGTCCGGTAATATTTGATTTGCTACTTCAAGGTCAACTTCCATCAATTTTTCATACAAAGCTTTGCCCGTTGGAAACATTTCTAGCAAACGGTGTAATTCTTTAAAATTAAATATTAAATTTAAAATAATTTTAAAACCAATTTTCTTTGCCGGAATTTTTGGTTCTTCCTTACAATAAATAAGTGATTCAATGTAGGAAGCTGAACCGCCAGCCACAATTGGAATTACCTGCCTTTTCCAAATTTGTTTAATAATTTTTATGGCATCATTCCGAAATTGCCATTGATCATAATTTGGTACCAATGGTTCCACAAAACTCATCAAATGGTGTGGAACGCCGTTCATTTCAATTTCCGTCACTTTATTTGTCGCAATATCCAAACCTAAAATAGAAAAGCATTATTGGCAAATTCCCCAATTATTTTACCTTTGTAAATTTGCATTGAATCGGCACTAATTATTTCACCTCCAATTTTTTTCGCAATTTCAATGGCCAAATCACTTTTTCCCGTCCCCGTTGCCCCACAAATTATCACCAATGGTTTATCCATTTCAAAAGGGGATTCCTCCTCATCGGCAATTTTGCCCATTTGATCGAATTCTTTGGCCAATTCCATTCATCGAAAATAAATTTTCCAGCTTATTTTTATTTTCTTCATTTATTATTCTTGGCTCTTTTTTATCTATTTTCCCATCATTTGGCCCTCCATTCATAGCCATTTTTGGGGAGGTTATCATTATTTCCTTTACTTCCATATTTTGTTTCTTTTGGGTTTGAATTGATTTCAGCACCTTATTTCCTAATTTTTGAAATGCTAAAATTCCATTCGCTGTTCTATAATTTCCATTGTTTGGTGTGCCTCTAAATGAATGTACCAAAAATGATGATTGATAGGCCGCAAAATGAATAACAGACAGAATTCCATATGGTATTGAAAAAATTGAAGCAAAAATTAATAATAAATTAAATTCCATTTAATCTAAATTTCAAGGAATTATACTTATTTATTTAAATTTGTAATTGTTAGGATTTTGTAGCAATTTATTTGATGAAATTGTTGAGACGGAATTTCCTAAAACAATTACAAAATTTAATATTAGTGTGCGGCAAATGGGTTTTACCGAGACCGAGACCGAGATATCTCGGGAAAACGAGATCTCGGAATATCTCGGTTTTTTCAAAAAATGACCGAGACGATACCGAGACCGATATCTCGGTAATATCTCGGTCTCGGGATATCTCGGTCGGAAAAAAACGAGATCTCGCCGAGATACCGAGATTTTTAAAAAAAATTTTTAAAACTGTTTAAAATAGAATCTAAATTATTTCATTTATAATTTATACATTTTATTAAAAAAAACGAAAATAAAATAAAGCAATAATCTTGTTTCAACTCAAATAATATTCCAAAAATAATAAATAAAGAGGAAATAAAATAACAATACAAAAAATTGTTCAAATAAATTAATTTCATAAAATTTCAATATTTGTAATTAATTATTGGCAGTGTCTTATTTAAAAATACAAGTTTTTCGGCTGTATCCGGATTCAATCTCGACCGGCGATAATCAAAAACATCATTGGCAACCGAAAAAGTTTCTTCGCTGGGCACTGAAGTTGCGGGAATGGATAAATGACGGCGCACAATTGGGCACAAAATTGGAAATTCTTTTGCATGTTTTTCCCAAAATTCCAGCGGATCATCCTCCAAATTTTGTAATGCTAATTGTAAAATGTCAGTTCCAAATCGAGTTCATTTGGTTGTTGTTCATTTTCTTGTGAAGATGTCGGACTTGCTAGATTTGATGGAATTTTGTGACGCGAATTGTACTTCTTTGAACGAGCAGCGAAGAAATCCAACTTTTGTTTTTTAATTGGCGGCTCTTCTGTTTCTACAGTATAAAATTTAATTTATTAATTATAATAAAATAGCACCTTTTTCATTTCCTTCTTTTGCATTGAATTGTTGGTCCAAAAAAGTGAATGGAATGTTGGATGATTGATCGAACGAAATGAAGTATTGGTGCATGCAATATAATGAATAACTCGCTTGTCCAATGCGGTTAAATTGTCGAAAATTAAAACATTAATTATTTTATTTTTATAAAAATTAACCTGATCCGTTAATTTTGACAAATTTATCCATTGAAGTGCCAGCTGCTTCATTTTTCTGTTGCTTTAATTGTTCATATTTAGCCAAATATTCTGGATGTTGCTTTGTATGTGTTTTTAATCCAGTTGTATTAAAATCTTTTGTTTTTATCTTCGATTTGCATTCATTGCATTCAGCTTCATCTTTCGAAATTTTTTTATAAAGACCAATATTCCAATATAAACTACTCATTTTTTCTAAAATATATTAATAATTCAATTGAAATGTATATAGAAATGTAAGTATTCGATAAATAATAAAAATAAAATAATTCATTAATCATTATACATTATTAAAATTAAAACAATTTTAATATTTTTTATTTTCATAATGCCAATTTTAAAATAAAAAAAAGCATGTTTTGAAAATCTCGGTATCTCGGGATATCTCGCCGAGATTGAAGATCGACCGAGACGAGACCGAGACCGATATCTCGGGAAAATCTCGGTCTCGGTTTATCTCGGTTTTTTCAAAAAATGACCGAGACGATACCGAGACCGAGATCTCGGGAAAATCTCGGTCCGATATCTCGGGATATCTCGGCGAGATCTCGTCTCGGGCCGCACACTATTTAATATGCGAGAGAATTGGAGGTAGATATCTCGGCTCATCAGCGAAAAAAATCTCATCAGTTAAAATTTCCATTATTTTAGAAAAAAAACCCATCGAGATCTCGGCCGAGAATATTTGGAAAATTTCGTAGAGCGCTCATTTCGATCGGATTTTATCTAAGGCAATAATTAATGAACAACAGATTCACATTTAATTTTATAGCCTCCCAAAAAGCTAGTCCACATGATGGGCATATTTCTTTCCGACCAATCATCAAGATATCCTTCAGAATTTAATTGTTCCTCTCAATCTATCCAATAAGGAAGTTTATTTTCTTATTATTTATATATTTGATCATTTTTTAATCATCAATTCATTGCTGCCGCTAGATTATTAGCTTCCCTCTCAATTGGAACAAGGAAGTTCAATCAGAGAAAGTCAAATAAGGAAGTAATTTTCATCTTTTTCGGTATGATTGTTTCTCACAAATATAAATTATTATTATTTTCCCTTCCTTTCAATTTTACTTCCTTATACCATCTGTGGATAAGGGATCTTAAGATGTTTGGTTCATATTTTGTTCTATTTCGATTTTATTTTAATCTAATTTATATCCATCTCTTCTTTATAATTATAGTAACTCACTCAAAGTCGGTTCTATTTAAAATTTGGAATTTTAGCTTAATTTACCGAAAATAGGAAAAACCGAAAATAGGGTTTTAAAACTGACACCTTTAAAAACCGAAAATCTAATAAATTTATTTATGAGTCCCTAAAAAATATAACTCAAATTTTTATTTATTTAATTTTATCATTGAATGAAAATGTATTCAATTTTGTCGGGAATGTCCTCTTTTATCATTTTTTCTTTCAATTTATAATTCAGGGTAGGGCGGTGCACCGGCTGGCCTGCCCAAATCAGGTTGGGGAACAATTGGATTGATCAGTCGAACATCGTGCGGTCCAATGGAGGCTGCCGAATGCCTTTGTGAACCAACAAAACTGTTCCTTGGGGAATGAGGTTTAGTAGGCGGAATGCTCGGATAAAATGAAGGAATTGGTGAGGAAGATTGTTGTTTCGAATTTAAATCATTTTGAAGTCGAGAAGGAACAATGGAATTGGCCTTCATGAAGGAACAGACCTTAAAAAAATATTAATTTGATTAATTAATTCAATTTCAAGTACAAACTTGTGCAGGCAATTCAGCCAAAACTTCCTTTGCCAAAAGTCGCTTCATTTGGGCCTGTTCAGCCGGCGTTGTGCCCCATGCACTGCCGGTGAATTCTCGGAATGGCACAAATTGGACAATGTCACGTACGGCAGTTTTTGAATTATAGGATAGTAATTTGTTGTCAGAATCGAGGAATTCCATCTTTTTGAAATCCTCATTACCAATGCCGATTACTGAAAAAAAAATAATAAATATACTAATACATGTTAGCCTACTAATAATTGAGATTGGCTGATGTGATGCCTCAATCACAGCCTCCATCGTTTTTTGCATATCCGTTATTATTCCATCGGTCAAAATTAATAAAACCTTTGGAAATATTTTAAAATATTTTATTAATATCTCAAAATTCACCTGATATTTGGACCCATCCCTAGGGAATAGTTTGCATTTATGCACAAATTCACGAATTGTTGGCGCAAAATTTGTTGGTCCATAAAGTTGGGTGTTCACAACGGCAAATCGATACGAATCCAAAACACCTTGAATCCCATCGACGGTCCTTTCGAAATTATTCAATCGCTGAAAATTTGCAGAAAAATTGAATTGATGGAATTTTATGAATTTTATTGGCATATTTAAATAAATATTTATTCATTTTCATTAAAATTAAATTTTATATTCTAAATTTTTAATTAAATTTACTCACCAAAGGAAACATATGGCTGACTGAAAAGGCTGGTGGAATTTTGGCACCAAAACCGAGTGCTTCGAATTGTTTTGACTGATTATAATGTTCGCAAATTTCCAACACCGCACAAATGGCACATTCATATTGGTTCAAATATTGGGAATTGACATGATGAAGAGAACTCGTTTTGGCCACTTCCCCATTTGAGGCTGTCAAATCAACTGCTACCGCAAATTCCAATTGAAGTCTACAAAAATAAATATATTTTGACATTTTATTTTAATGACTTGCCCAGAGGTAATATAATCGAGGAATGTGAATTCTTTTCGAACTTGAACATCCAAAAAGTGAAGAATTCCATGTGTTTTTGGTTCGCCTTTTCCCTTCATTTTGACAATGTCCACTTGGCGTTTTTGTTTTTGCTGATCACCGGTCAATGCCGAAACCGAAGTGTGCACAGAGCCAATCAAATGATGGCTGAAATGAATTTTGAGAATAAATTTTATTAATATTTAAAAATATTAAAAGATTAAAATTTTTAATACATTTTTAATTTGAATTTTTTAAATATTTAAAATTGTAAATTTATTTTTTAAATTTTATAAAGCATTGATCGAAAATAATTAAATTCAGATCAAAATTTCAAAGTTATAAATTATAATTTTTTAATATTTGCTCACTTTCCAGTTGATTCCCTCGAATCAAAACATTCAATCAAAAATTCTCTTTCCTTTTCTCCATCGCATAATCTTTTGACGGTAATTTCAAATGGTTTCCATTCTGGGCTTTTTGTGTTTTCGGCCACCTCTGTTCGATGGACCATTTGCCTACTAAAATTGCGAATTTTATTACAAATAAATTTCATATTTTAATTTTACCTTCCATCACCATGAAATCGATAAAATTCGAGGAATGTATTTGGCTCAATGAAACAAGATCGTAAAAATGAGCCAGGTTTCAATGCAATTCCGCGGCAAACAAAATACACAGATTCACGTTGGCCTTCGTCAATTTCCTCTGCGCAAACAACCAAAAGGCCGCTTTGATTGGGGACATCCCTGCAATAGCTGGGATGGATGCGCATTACTCATTTTAAATAGATAAACAATTTTAGTACTAAAATAAGTTTAATTTTCAAAAATGTTCAAAAATTAACAGATGAATTTTAATCGTTCTAATTCTTATCAGACAGAATTATTTGGGGGCAAAACAGGTGGGGAGGAAAAATAGGCGGAATTATTTGAGGCAAAACAGGCGGAATTATTTGGGGCAAAACAGGCGGAATTATTTAGTGCAAAATAGTTGGAATTATTTGGGGCAAAACAGGCGGAATTATTTGGGGCAAAATAGGCGGAATTATTTAGTGCAAAATAGGCGAAATTATTTGGGGCAAAATAGGCGGAATTATTTGAGGCAAAACAGGCTGAATTATTTGAGGCAAAACAGGCGGAATTATTTGGGGCAAAACAGGCGGAATTATTTGGAGCAAAACAGGCGGAATTATTTGGGGCAAATAGGCGGAATTAAAATGGGGCAAATAGACGGAATTAAATTGAGGCAAATAGACGGAATTAAATTAGGGTAAAATAGTCGGAATAAATTTAGTGAAAAATAAGGTGATAGATTTTAAAATAATTTCACATTAAAATTAAACTCACAATACGCGCATTTCATATGTGCCATTTGGTGCCGCCACAATGTCGGCCAATTCACAATCCGCCCTGCCCAAAAAATCATGCTCAGTCAATTCATCCGATTCAGAATCAATATCATAGCTAAAAACAATTGTATTAATTTTCATTTAAAATGGGCTAAATCTCACAGATTAAAGCGAAGATGTTGCTTACTCTCAAAATAATAGTCCAAACAAATTCGTTTATTCCATTTTGGATTCAGACTATTTTTGATGCGTTCCGTCCGTCCAATTTCCACAAAAAATTGTTGCCCATTTCCTTTGACGACAAGTTCCTCAACCACACAAATTGGGTCAGATTTGGAGAAAACATCACGATCGGCCAATGCCCTAAAAAATAATTACAAAAATAATTCATTGTTTATCATTTTACCGTGCTGAAAGCATCAATTCCACTCGAGCGCATGGTCCCTTGTCTTTTGTTGTGCCATTCCGAATTGAACTCATCCCTTTTGGCAATAATGCTGTTTTGAAGCCTGAATTTTCAAAATTTATATAAATTTATATTTGAATATTTTTTTTAATTTTTAAAAAATTTTATCCATTTTATTTCCGCATTTAAAAGAAGAAGAAAATATAAATCGATAGAATTAGTAAAAGTAAACCTGTTTCTATTGTTGTTGAAATTGTTTTCAAATTTTTATTATTTCCTTACCAATTTCATCTGTGGTGTGGGAAAGAGGCGCAGTCGGAGGAATCATTGCGGTGTAAGGCCGAGAGGGTTGGGGCGAAGAGACAGTACGATTGCTTCGTTGGCTTAATTTGCCATGGCCATGAGATGTGCTCGCCCTTCCGTGGTGGGTAATATGGGTACGAGCGGCAATTGGCATTGGCATTGTTATTTTGGGTCGATAATATGGAAGAAAATAGAAGGAAATAGGATGATGTCAGAGGAATGGGTGCTGGCTGCTGACCGTAGAACTGCTGCTGCTGGGTAGGACAATCTATAGAAATGAACTTATTAGTTTATTGGCCTTTAAAATATGGTTTAATTAGGGGAATTTTAATTGTTTTATTGTCCGACAAACTTAAGGCTTTAAAACATTTTAAGAAATGCGATTTCTATATTTGACTCTTTGGCAACAAAATATAAATATATTATCATTTGTTTTGATACTTTTCAATTCATTTTATGAAGAATCGAGAATATTTTACGTCATTCATCATTGGCCCGTTGCCCTTTCTTCTTAAGGCTATTTTAGCCAATTGTTATTCGATCGACGGAAGTTGGAGGGAGGAATAAGAGGAAAATATTTAAAATTAGTAAAATAACCTAGATTGGTGATATTTGATGAAAATAGTATTTCTAAATTTTTTATTTAAATTAATGCCACCAAAATGATATTTTAGCAACTGTAAAAAGAATTCAATTGGATATTAGAAAGAAGGCTTTTAGACATTTCGGCCTTTCTTTCGCCTTTTAATTTCAGTTGTCAAAACATATAAATATAAACATGCAAAAGGGCCGCATTTGCCGCCCCACTCTCGAATGAAGGGGCAAAAAGGGCTAAAAGCCAACTTTCAACTATATTCTTGGGGGAATATAGTGGATGGATGAAGTAAGTGGGTGTGAAAGGGAGAGGGAATGAAGTGCTTGCATGGAAGGGATCTCTATTCTCTATGTATAATAAGTAATGTGCCCTGCCGGCCGGCTTATGCCTTTCGACATGAAGCAGCCAATGGCCAAGGCAAATGCCCCCGTTGCCGAAGAAGAAAAGGTCGACGGGAATGAGAGGGAGGAGAATTTGAATGACGTCAATCATCAAAGGCAAAAGTCCATTATATTATGGCCAATTTTAAAGGGGTTGGAGGATGTAAAATATTCGAGGAGATTGAATGAGGAAGAAAAAATGTCAACAATTTGGCATTTGTTTGTGGATGGTATTTAATTTGGCAAATAAATTATTGAAAATGGCAAATAGAGTATTTAATTTGGCAAATAGGATTTTTTGTCTCAAAAGTATTGAAAATGGCAAATAAATTATGGAAAATGGCAAATAGAGTATTTAATTTGGCAAATAGCAATAAAATTATCATTGCGTAGGAGTTGCGCGGGATTTAGCCGGATATAGGGGATTAAGGTGGATATACTTGGATTAGGCCGGATTAAGCATATAAATGGAATAGAAATGGCCCGGAAGGCCACTGGAAGGTCGGGGAAGTGCCTGAGAGTGCGGGGGATATAGGGGGATTAAGGTGGATATAAGGGGATTAAGGACTAAAATGATGGGATTAAGGCGGCAAATGGGTAGGAAGTGATGGGGAAGCCTGCCGAATGCATGTGGGCTGTCCAGGGGTGCGCGGGATATACCCGGATATAGGGGGATTAAGGAGGATTTAGGGGATTAAGCCGGATTAAGGCCTGGAATCGATGGGAAATGGCCCGGACGGCCAGTGAAAGGTCTGGGAAGTCCTGAGAATGCGCGGGATATATCCGGATAAAGGGGGATTAAGGTGGATTTGGGGGATTAAGCCGGATTAAGGCCTGGAATCGATGGGAACGAGCTCGGTTTGGGCTGTTTTGCTTCCGGCTTCGCGAGATTCCTATGCTCCGAAACCCTAACCCTAATCCTAGCCCATAACTAAGCTTAATCCGACTTAATCCTCATATATCCACATTAATCCCCCTATATCCCGCGTGCTCCAAACTCCTAAACCCCTAGCCCCTAGATCCCATGCCGCCCATAACCATAACCCTAATCCCTAGCCCCTAACTAAGCTTAATCCGGATTAATCCCCCTTAATCCACGTATATCCTCCTATATCCGGGGCTTATCCCGCGCTTTCTCCGGGCCTCTCTTACACTTCCCCGACATTCCCGTGGCATTTCGCATCCATTTCGGAGTTTAATCCTCCTATATCCACCTTAATCCCCCTATATCCGGATATATCCCGCGCAATCTCAGGCACTACTGCGACCTTCCACTGGCCCTACGGGCCATTTCCTATCAATTTCAGGGCTTAATCGGGCTTAATCCCTCCATATCCCCCTTAATCCCACTATATACACCTTAATCCCCCTATATCCGGCTAAATCCCGCGCACCTCCTGCTCAATAATAATTTTATTGCTATTTGCCAAATTAAATACTCTATTTGCCATTTTCCATAATTTATTTGCCATTTTCAATACTTTTGAGACAAAAAATCCTATTTGCCAAATTAAATACTCTATTTGCCATTTTCAATAATTTATTTGCCAAATTAAATATTTTCCTTTGTTTGTGAATGATTTATGCATATTTTTCTGAATGGTAGAAATTTTTTAGTTGTAAATTAACAACTAAAAAACTGTGCTAATTGGGAATAAGAGCACAAAAATAAAAGAATAACATTTTCTAATTTGGCCAATTTTGGCACAAATTAAAAGAAAATATTTATTAAAAAAATGGGTAGGGAAAAAAAAGGAAAATAAGATTAAAATTATGGTAAAGGCAAATTAATAAAATATCAATTTTTTTAATTAGAGAAATATAAATGAGAAAATGTTATAGAAAGGCGCGTAAGTTGGGCCACATTTACTTTTAATTTAAAAAAGCTTTCTTTGTCGACTGCATTTTAGCTCCAAATCCGCAACAAAAAGGCCATTCTCAGCAGCTGCATTTGGCCAAACAGAGTAAAAATGGCGGTGGGCAATGGGCCAAAAGAGCCGACCTCCTTTTTTTCTTTTCTGGCTTTAACTGCCCAGAGCCCGGCATACTTATATTGATTCAGTTTTCTTCTTTTAGAAATAAAGGGGGAAAATGGAGGCTTCTTCTCGTGTTTCCGATTCTCATTTTGTCCCGACTTATTGGCTTTTGAATGGGTGAATTGAATTTATGTTTATTGCTGCAGGGATAAGAGGGGATTAAGCATTCAAGAAGAGGGAACATCCACACAAAATGAATGTGGATAAAGGGAAATATAATTGAATTGAATCCAATAACGAGTTTTGAGATTCGAAATACTAATAAAGGACAAAAATAGACAGGGGTTGGCATTTTTAAAGGCTTAGAAAATGATTATTTAAAGTCTTTTATTCAAAGTTTCAAAATGAGAGATTACAAATTATTTTGAATTTCGAAAACAAGTGAAAACATTAATTTGTCAACTATTATTTCGAGTTTATATTTAACTGAGATTAAGTCGTATTAATTATTCTTTCATCCATTGTCCATCCATCATTTCAATTTCCAATCTGTCAAATCTGGCTTGTTCTTTTGTCGAACAATTTTTCTTGACTTCCTACCTTCTTCATATTGTCTTTTCGTAATTTGAGTAACACCTTCTTAATGCCCCATTCTCGAATGCATTTTGGCATCAATCCGTACAAAGATTCATACTAAAATGTTGGAAAATATTGCAAGAAAATTTACCCATAAATTTACCTGAATTTGGTGTCCCATGCTGCCACATGTTTCCGAAGCATTTCCAATTGTTCCAATTGCGGATTTGGCAAAGCTTTCGGCACTTGGCATGAACAAATTGGGATTTTTGCCATCCGAATACATTCCCGATAATTTTGTTTCCACGACACCGGGAGAAATCTGGAATATAAAATCAAATTAATTTAATAAAATTAAATTATTTGGCACGGTTTGGATGACAATTCCCTTTTGTGATGAACATTCTTTGCGCAATGCCTCGGTCAACCAATTCACATAAATCTGAAGAATTTGAATTGATTTTTTTAATCATATTTTAATATATTTTTTAGCTACGAAATTTGCAAAAATAATGGGATTTACCCACAACGATGTTCCCACCCAATTTGGAGGGATTTTATGGCACGGGAATGTCCAATGACTTGTGGCCTATTTTCATCCAATCAACGACTAAAAACACCGACAGGTAAAATTATTTTTAAAAAAATTAAATTAAAATTTTAATTAATAAAGTGCCCGAAGAAACACGTTCATTGGACGAAATATATCAGGCAGCATTGGCCGAAGGTGGAAAGCTGGTGATTTATGCTGGCGGCGATTCTCCAACGCAACAGGATTTTACAAAGCAACAATTCGAGAAAAGATTCCCCGGAATGACTGTGGACATTGTGGTCGATTATTCCAAATTCCATGATGCCCGAATTGATTTACAATTAGCACAAAATTCTCTCATTCCCGATGTAGGCCAATTACAAACAATTCAGGATTTTCCTCGTTGGAAGAGGGAAGGCCATTTATTGCAATATAAACCGAAAGGATGGAGTAAAATATATCGAGATTATCGAGATGATGATGGATACCATATGGGCTTTTCAATTCTTATTTTTACGAATATTGTCAATGCAAAATTGTTGCCAAATCAAGCGGATTGGCCGGGTGTGGCCACCGATTATTTGAAGCCACAATTCAGAGGCAAATTGATTGTGACATATCCAAATGATGATGATGCAGTCGCATTCCTCTTCAAACAGGTGTCACAAGATCATATGAGAATTATACCAAATAATTTTAGAGAATATTGATGAAAATTGTGACAATTTAAAGAATTATCCTTTTTATTTAATCCGTGAAAAAATAGGAAATAAATATTAATTGTTATTGATACTTGAAATGAAGGTTTCCCTTATGGGTGTAAGCGTGTAAGGATTAGGGTTACGGATTTGTGGGATGATAACCTATCCCTAGATGACCCTAACCCTATACCGGTTGACTCATGTAGATACCATAATCTTTCCTCATCAGTTGACTCATAATTCTGCCCAAGGTTACATGCAAGTACCTACTAAATTACCTAAAAACTTCGTATTGATGACCACATAACATGGCCATATCTTGGTGCTTAGAGCTTAGGATTAAGTTGGCCAGGAATTAAAGAAATTTGATTAGGAAAAGTTATTTGAACAAAAAGTTTTGCATTTTTGACAGGAACATTTTTTATATATTAATAATATATGCAATATAATAAATACAAGTGGAAAATATTTTATTAAACATTGCATTTTACATTTCCCCAATTTCAATCATTAGATTATTGACAAATATGGTTGGCAATGGATGGCAGATTTCGTCAAACAAAATCCCACTTTTATTCGTGGCACTGCTCTCCCCTCCACAATTGTTGCCAATGGAAGTGCGGTGGCCACAATGACAACATTTGCTAATTTGCAATCAGCCCTATTAGCAGATAGTACTATTCGCCTTGCATTTCCCAAAAATGATGATCCATATGTGGCATGGGCCCAGCAAGTGGCCATTTTTAAACGGACAAAACGGCCGGAAGCGGCAAAATTATATTTGAATTGGCAATTGGAAAATGCAAAAGTAAATTTGTTTGAATTTAAATGTAATGGATGAAATATTTTAAATTAATATTCTAAAAAAATTTATTCTCTGTGAGAATTCAAAAATTGTCCAAATTAAGCATTATAAAATAATATAAATACTTTTAAATACTTTACAAATTTTTAAAATAAATTTAAAAAAAAATTTAGAGTGGAGCAATCTTTTCGGTTCGAACGGATGCTGAAAAAACACAAGGATTTCGCCAAATTTGGGAATATCCAAATTCCTGTCATAAGAAATTTTTGTCCTTTATGGAGGATCGAGAAAGCGTTGAACGATTCAAAAACCAACTATATTTTTATGTCGGCGAACCACTAGGGCCTCCGGCAGCCGGCGTCCTAGGACCAAATCCAACCCAAAGTTGCAAGGGCCCATCCTTGACGAATTGTCAATAATAAAATTTGCAAAATTATTTTTTTCATTTATAATTTTTTGAATATTCCTCATCTAATTTTGTTTTAATTACTTATTTGTTAAATAAAAAAATATTAGAATATTCGTAAATTTAATTCTGGATTTTGGAGGCCCAATGACCGATTTTCCGCTTACTGATTGATATTACACTCTAATCATTCAAATGTTTTCTGGGAACCTTATTTTTGACTAAATCGAATACTGTTTAATCCCCGTTTAAATTAATTCGGTTTCTAGATTAATCCATTTTACCGATTTTGTGATGATCAAAATAGTAAATATAGTTTGATGTGTGCATCCTAAAAAGTCACAAGATTGGGAAATCATCCCTTTGCCATTGGCATCTGCTCATTCAGAGGTGAGGAGTTAGGAATAAAATGGAGAATGGAAGGCTCTTTTGGCCCCTATCCTACCTAATAAGTAAGAAAAGGATGGGACCATCAAAACAAAGTCCCACAATGGGAGGGAACTGCCGGGAATGGAGGTAAAATTGGGACTTATAGTTTGAATCTAGTGTGCCATAAAGCTTGCCCATAATATTCGGGAGATTTGGATCAATTGGCTGTTAGGGTGAGATCGCGCAGACTAAGCCGCTCTATATCTCATATATTTTTAGTTTAGTGCCAACTGCCAAACCGTTTAATATTTCTGATCAACATATTTTTCCCCAATATAGAACAATTTTGTGAATATTGAATTGTTTTGTCCAAATTGCGATATCTCGCGCACCGCTGACTACCGCGAAATAAACAGCACAGGGTTCTTTTTCTGTCGAGACGAATCGAATGATATTTAGGTAATTTATTTGATTTCCCCTTAAACAAAATTGGCCATTGACTATCTTCCGAGTTTACTGACAGAGTTTCTAAAATAAAAAACTTCAAATTCAATTCTTTGGATTTTGATGTGGAGTCTTCTTGGACGGACATTATGGGCTAACCGCTTTATTTTTTTTGGCATATAGGCGCCCATGGATTGAGGGTAACTTTTGGCCAAGTATTTCTCATTTCTATCAACTCAACACTCCATTCCACTTCATTCAATCAGCTGCGGCCGCGCAGCGATTTCCCTTCCCATAAAAAGCCGCACAATGTGTAAGAGGAGAGTAAAAATTCCCATCTACTTAATTTTTTTATTTGAATTAATATTGATATGTTGCAGGTAAAACTTAAATTCAGGTAAAATTGAAATTAACTATTTCGCCGAAGAAGCAGAGTAAAACCTCACCCCAGCCCCTACCCCTTCCAAACCCGTCCCTATCATAATCCTAAACCCCTATTTTACTTTTTCGATATCCCATTTTTCCCTGCATCTCTGACAAATATCACCGACAGATATATGCAATAATAAGTAATTTTCCCAAAAATTTTCAAGATAATTTCAAGTTTTATTTTCAGTCAATTCTAAATTTCAAATAGAGATAAGCCATGGTACCCGATCGAGACTTCGAACTGAGATTCTCGGTTCAGTATCGGTCTTGGGTTCGGAAAGTCCCGGTCGAGACCCGGTATCAGTCCGAGCTCTAATTTCAAATACTCACTGATGAGTGCCACCCGCCCAGCTGCCACGTCATATTTTCATAAACTACAACAAGGCCATTCCTTCCCCTCAAAACCCAAATAAATTTTCTCTCCCTATATTTTCACTTGATCAAAAAGAGAATCAAATGCCTAAAAATGGGTTCATTTAGTTTTACTGACAATGAACCATCACCAAATTTCTGAATACCTTCAAAATTCCTTACTGGATTTATAATTTCTTGGCTAATTAATCAACAGAATTCCGTATATTTTATCATTTTTTATTTTCAGAATAAATATTTACAAAAAATGTTTGCAAAATATATTTTGATTATTATTTTGCTATTCTTTTATACAGAAATATCCGAAGGTAAACAACATATGCTTGTAATTTGTTTACAAAAAAATAGAAAATATTCATTTAGGGAATTATCTCCGAATTGCTAATGCACAAAAAGATGGCAAATTCAATTGCCATTTATCGAATAAACCACAGCAAGAAAATACGACAAAATTACAAAATATCATTAATGCTTATAAATTCGCTAAAAAATGTAAAATTTCATTGAATTTGGCATTAAAATTAAAATTGATTTTCACTGGAGCTTTATTATTTTTTGTACCAATGAAAATTGATGGTCACAGAAATATTTATGATGGTTCGATGTGCCCGAGGAATGATCAAATTATGCAATGGGGACATATTTGTGAATTAATTTTAAAAATAAAATTAATAATTCAATTTAGATAATCCAATAATTAATGGAGGAATGAATGGAATGAATTTAATTCAAAATCCAATCAAAAATTTAGAAGATGAAAATGAAGAACATTTTAAAGAAAAAAATGAAAATAAAGAAAGCAATATTGTTTCAGTTTTCCCAGAAAAATTACAAAAAATTTTGACAATAATTGAAAAGATAATTTCCGTAAATGTGGCTGATGAATTTGGGAAGGAAACACAAAATAAAATAATTAAATTTATTGAAAACAATGGGGAAGAGGAGAATGATGTCAGTTTAGGGAAGAAAATTATTGAATTAATTTGCGGTGAAGAATGCCAAACAATGGGAGAAGAATTACCCGAATATGGAGTGACACCGCATAGTCGAAGGAAGGCGAGAATTAAATTAATTAAACTAAATTATTTTATTTATTTTAGCCACCAACAAATTCAGAATTGGAAAGGGCACTTCGACCATCAATTATACAATTGGCTAGAAAAATTGGCAAAGGTCAGTAATAAAATATTATGAAGGGAATAATGATTATGAGATAAATAAATAATATATAAATATTTAAAGGTCGTTTATGGATCGATAATCCGTTGCCAGGACATCGAAATGGTTTTGTGATTGGATATGAATTTGATAAGAAATTAGGTAAATCCTATAATCGTTTGTCAAATATATGTAAATAAATTTTAATATATATTTATAGATCCCAAACAAAAAGAATTAATGAATTGGCATTTGAGCCATTTTATGCGTTTTGGTCCATTCATTTTTGAGGAAATTACAAATAATAAATTAAAATTTAAACATGTACTCAAATTCAAAATAAGTAACAGCGGGTAAATATTTTTGATTTTTAATTAAATATTTAATTAATCCAAAATTGAAGGCTTAATTCTGCACCAAATGGGCTAAACCGTGATAAAAGGGAGCAAATAGTTAAAATTGATAGTAAAATGTTACCAATTGACAATAAACATTATTACAATGAAATGGATGAATTTGAGGAGACAAAAAGGAAATTTGTGGATCCAATAATAAATTTATTAAAGAAAACATTATGCCTTGATTGTGCCAAAAATATTGATGAAAATTCGGAATATTTGGAAAAAGAGGTGACAAATATTTTTTAAATTTTTATTCCAAATTAATTATTCAGTTAAAATATTTGCCCAATAAAATGCACAGTTTTGTCCGATTGAATGCCGCATATGGAGCCGAAAATTATTGTCACATTTTCAATTTTATTACAATTTATATTTTTTTATAATTAATTTAGATATTCGTGGCTATAATTATCGATATTTGGATCCGAAAATTTTAACGAATCCCAAAACCCCTGGGAATGTATTGACTTATTCAAATGTTCCTGCAATAAACTTTTGGTTCGAATATAAAAATCACAAAACTGGCAAATATCAAATCCCAGTTTTTGTCGAAAAACAAACATGTAAATATAAAAAAATAAATATTCAAAAATAATAAAATAATTATCTTCAGCAAAATGGTTGATGAAATATTTGAAAATTGCATTTAAAGAATTCTCAGAAAAATCGGCAATCGAATTCATTTCATTGAATGAAATTCCCAAATATCAATTTTATGTGCGAATTGA
Organism: Pratylenchus scribneri; assembly: GCA_030063045.1. Taxonomy (NCBI): domain Eukaryota; kingdom Metazoa; phylum Nematoda; class Chromadorea; order Rhabditida; family Pratylenchidae; genus Pratylenchus; species Pratylenchus scribneri. The sequence continues at coordinate 557,953 of JAQSEB010000111.1, read as the reverse complement.
AACAAATTTCGAGGATCCATTGTTCGTTAATAAAAGGAATAAAACATTTTAAATTGATTAAATTAAAAAAGGGCATCACAAAGTGCTGTTGGCCATTCAGACGAAATTGATTCGGAATATCAAGGGGAATTGTTAATGTTTGGGAAAAGTCAAATTTTGGATGAAGAAAGAGGAATAAATGTGATTTTTCACGAATTATTCCATATTGCCGGGCTTCAACACGAAAATAAGCGCGCGGATTCGGCCAAATATAAAAAATTGGATTGGCGCTATTTCCTCAATCGCCAACCACATTTATGGGGCAATTATTAAAAAAATGTAAAATTTATTTAAATTTTTTTAGGATATTATCTTCAAAATTATTTGATCGATTACAATTATTTGCCTTTGAATGAATTCAACACAGAAAGTTCAATGTATTTGAATGAAAATATAAATGAACTATTCAGTAGAAATGTAAATTATTAAATAATAAAAATAAATAAATTTTGCTCTATTTTTTTAGTACGTAAAGAATCCGCACAAAAAGGATTGGGAAAATTTAAATTATTTCTACGGTTGGAAGGAAACAAATTCAAAAAATTGAGAGAGATTTGCAACATTTGGGAAACATAAAGAATTTCCATTTTGGATTGAGCAAATTTTTCTTGATGTAATGTGATTTTTATTTATTTCTGATAAAGGATGGCCTCTCAAAATTATCACATAAAAATTTCATCACGGATTATACTACTTTTTTAAAAAATACTTTCGAAAAATGAATTTACTAATAAGAAAAAATTAAAACGTGGAAATGCAATGATAAATAGCAGATTAGGGATTCTAACATAATGAAACCATTGATAATTTACTCAAAATTAATGCAAATTTTATTATAAAATGAATGTCTATTATTTACGCACTGACAAATATAATTGCTCATAGTAAATAAAAAAAGAATAAATAATTAGTTAATTTCTTGAAATGTTTCTCTTTCCTATTTGTAAAAAATATTCTACGGAAAGCGAACATTGACTGATTTTGGTTCAAAAAGAATTGTGATGAGAGTGATGGATTTGAGGATATTTTATTTATAGAGCCATAAATTAGAAGAAAAAATCCTATTTTGAGATTAGAAGGAAAAATGTCCCACTAAATTTTTTATTACCGTATATACTCTTTTAATTCTCTATGGGGAATTATTTTCAACTTAACAAAAATCGGGAAAAATTTGGGGTCTAATTCCTTACTTAATTTGTGGAATTTGAACAAATTTTAGCGGATTTTAAAGAGCTTAAAGGCACTAAAAGAATGCAACAAAAAAAATTTTGAGTTACCCTTGCTAATAGCCAATTCACAGTAAGGAGAAAGCCTTAAATGTTCTCTGAAAAGTGGATTTTCTGATTTTTAAAACATAAAATAATTTGTAAAATTATAGTGGATTTTCCCCAAAATGTTCGTGTTTATTAAATTAAAGAACATGTAATTTTTTAAAACCTAGATTTAATAGAGGAACATTGAAAATTCAACATTCTTCTTGCTTCTAGCTTAGAATTTGCTTCCAATTCCAATTCAAATCGCAAAATTCGAAAATTTGTTGAAAAAATTTATTTATCTCATTCCATATTCTATTTTAAAATAAAAATAAAATTCGCGAACAAAATATCGACTAATTTTTTTCGTCACCAATTTTACATTACACCTTTTTGGCTGCTGATTCATTCATTTTTAATCCCATTTACCTATTTAGGGTGAGATTTTATCATTTCATTCACAAATAAATAATTTTTTGAACCCAATCAAACAAACATTAATATATAATTTAATATAATTTAAAAAATATATACAACAAAATTTAATTTATAAATAAAAATTAAAATATATCCTATTATACATATAAACTATTTAATATATCGATAAAATTAAATAATTGCATAATATAAAGCAAATTAAATTAAAAAATTAAATTCTTCTGATGAAATGTACGGATAATAATAATTTATTATACAATTAAGATTTGGAAAGAAGGCATAGTTGTATTAAAATAATAAGATTAAAAATTAATAATGAAAATAAAAATATAATGGATTATAATTGTAAAAATTTTAATCCATCATAAAATCAATTAATTATAATGAGAAATTAATTAATATATAATTAATAAGCCTTCCGAAAACAAAGGCGGCGACAAAATGGAGCTGCAGTCGCGGAACAAAGAGAGAGTGAGAACGAAGACATTTAATTTTATAAATATATATTATTTAAATATATATTATTTTATTATGGATGAAAAATTAAAATTAATATTACTATAAAAACGAGAAAATAAAATAATTTTATTTATATATAAAAAATTTTCAAATATATAAAAATAAGATTTGGAAAGCAGGCATACTAGAGGTAAAAAAATAATATTAAAAGAATGAAAATGAAAATATAATAATGGATTATAATTTTAAAAATTTTAATCCATTATAAATTATTAATTATAGTGAAAAATTAATTAAAATATAATTAATAAGAAGCGCCAAGCACTTCGACATGCATGGAAACGCAAACTGCGGAAATATCGAAAGGATGATGGATGCGATTTAATTTTATAAATATTTTATTTTATTTAAGATAAAAAATTAAAATTAATTTTACTATAAACGAAAAATAAATAAAATAATTTATTATATAAAGAAATTTTCAAATATATAAAATTAAGATTTGTAGAGAAGGAATAGTGGTATTAAAATAATTATAAAGAATAAAATAAATAAAAGAATGAAAATAAAAATATAAAAATGGATTATAATTGTAAAAAATTTTTATCCATTTTACAATTATTTAATTACAGTGAAATATTAATTAATAATAAGAAGCACATCGACAATTTGAGCGACGGGAAAACGAGAATCGGCGTCTAAATCGAGTCATTTAATTCATAAATATTATATTTTGTAAAAATGAAAAAATAAAATTAAATTAAAAATTATAAAGTTATATATGTAATTAATGAAAATGAAAATTTTAAAATTAAAATTTTGAAAAAAGGCATAATGGTATGAATATAATAAGAATAAGAATGAAATAAATTTAATAATGAAAATAAAAATATAATAATGGATTATAAAATTGTTAAAAATTTTAATTCATTATAAAATTATTTAATTATAGTGAAATTTTAATTAATATATGTATAATTAATTAATAAGACCGTAGACGTCGCCGCTAAACTAACAATCTGCGTCATTGGCATCATCGCCGATATGGCATCATTTAATTTTATAAATATATTATTTTATATAAGATGATAAATTATAATTAATTTTTAATATAAAAACGAAAAAAATAAAATATTTTATTTATATATTAAATTTTTTAAATATATAAAATTTAAGAGTTAAGAAGGAATAGTGGTATTGAAATAATATAAAGAATGAAATAAATAAAATAATGAAAATAAAAATAAATTAATGGAATATAACTGTAAAAAATTTTAATCCATTATAAAATTTTTAATTATAGTGAAAAATTAATTAAAATATATTATTAATAAGAATTCTTCAACAACAACATGAAGCTGATCGTCATGAGCGACTACGATAGCAAATATAGAGAGTTAATTTAAAAAGTTCTATTTTATAAAGGATGAAAAATTAAAATTAATTTTTACTATAAAAACGAAAAAATAAAATAATTTTATTTATATATAAAAATTTTTTAAATATTTAAAATTAAGATTTGGAAAGAAGGTATAGACATATTAAAATGATAATAAAAAATGAAATAAATTTAATAATGAAAATAATTATAAAGAATGAAAAATAATGAAAATAAAAATAAATTAATGGAATATAACTGTAAAAATTTTAATCCATTTTACAATTAATTATAGTAAAAAAATTAATTAATAAATAATTATTGAGAAGCTGCCTTAGCAGAACCTAGAGAGCGGGAATATCCACAAAGAGAACAGGACGTCATTTAATTTTATTGATATTCTATTCTAAATAAGATGAAAAATTAAAATTATTTTGTGCTATAAAAAAAGGAAAAAATAAAATAATTTATTTATAAATAAAAAAAATTTTAAAATATATAAAAATAAGATTTGGAAAGAAGGCATAAAGGTATTAAAATAATATAAAGAATTAAATAAATAAAAGAATGCAAATAAAAATATAAAAATGAATTATAATTGTAAAAAAATTAATCCATTATAAAATTATTTAATATAGTGAAAAATTAAATATTTAATTAATAAGAATCCAACACAATGGGAAACACCAATCGTGAATCGGAGTCATTTAATTTTATAAATATCCTATTTTATAAAATGAAGAAATAAAATTAATTTTTACAAATTTTAATCCGTTAAAAATAATTTAATTATATTGAAAAATTAATTAAAATACACTATTAATTAAGAATTCTTCAACAACAACATGATGCTGATCGCCATCAGCGTCTTCAATAAAAAATGTAGAGAGATAATTTAAAAATTCTATTTTATAAAGAATGAAAAATTAAAATCAATTTAATTTTTACTATAAAAACGAAAAAATAAAATAATTTTATTTATATAAAAAAATTTCAAATATATAAAAATAAGATTTGGAAAGAAGGCATAATGGTATAAATAAATAATATAAAGAATGAATTAAATAAAAGAATAAAAATAAAAATATAAAAATGGATTATAATTGTAAAAAATTTTAATCCATTATAAAATTACTTAATTATATTAAGAAATTAATTAATATATATGTCGGCGGCAAAACTGAAATTCAGGCAAAACTGAAATTGCCTAGGCAAAACTGAAATTCAGGCAAAACTGAAATTGCCTAGGCAAAACTGAAATTTTTCAGTTTTGCCGGGAAGTCAGGTAAAACTGAAATTTCCTAGGCAAAACTGAATAAATTTCAGTTTTACCTGAAAGTTAGGCAAAACTGAAAATATCTACACCCAAATTAAACCAATCTCTACATTTTGGTCTAGAATAAATTTTTAATTGAAAATTCGAAGAAAATGGCTACTAATTTAATTTTTTAATTGGAAATCGAAGAAAATACTTAATAATTATTAATGAAAAATATTTTTTTGCAGAAAAAATTAAAAAAATAATAAGGGGATTAAGGTGGATATAGGGGGATTAAGCCCCGAAATAGTGAGAAATCGCCCAGAAGGTCAATGGAATGTAGGAGAAATTAGCCGAAGATGCTGAGAATGCGTAGGATATAGCCAGATATAGGGGCTAGGGATTAGGATTAGGGGTTCGGAGCATAGGATTCTAGCGAAGCCGGAAGCATAACAGCCTAAACCAGAACCCACGCCCATCAATTTGAGGTCTTAATCCGGCTTAATCTTTCCATATCCACCTTAATCCCCCTATATCCAGCTATAACTCGCGCAGTCTCTGGGCCTTCTGCCAACTTCCACGACCTTCCACTGACCCGACCATTTCCCATCAATTTTGGGTCTTAATCCGGCTTAATCTTTCCATATCAACCTTAATTCCCCTATATCCGGCTATATCCTCCGCATTCTCAACACCTTCGGCTAACTTCTCCTACATTCCACTGACCTTCTGGGCCATTTCCTATCTATTTCGGTGCTTAATCCTCATTAATCCCCCTATATCCATCTTAATCCCTAATTATTTTGAAATTGTAGTGATTTGGTATAAATTGGTTGTAGATATTTCAGTTTTGCCTAACTTTCAGGTAAAACTGAAATTTATTCAGTTTTGCCTAGGAAATTTCAGTTTTACCTGACTTCCCGGCAAAACTGAAAAATTTCAATTTTGCCTAGGCAATTTCAGTTTTGCCTGAATTTCAGTTTTGCCGCCGACATATAAATTATAAGAATTCTTTCGGCGCAATAAAATTGAGCGAAAGTCGCAACATCGAGCAACGCCCCACCGAGCATAAAAGACAGAGAGCATTTAATTTTATAAATATTATATTTTATAAAAGATGAAAAATTAAAATTAATTTTTATTATAAAAATGAAAAAATAAAATAATTTATAAAAATTTCTAAATATAAATTTATTTAATTTTAATTTTTTATATATTATGAAAAAATAAAATATTACCCTTATAAAAATAATGAAAAATTTAAATTAAAAAATTAAAATTTATAAATAAATTTGGGGTCTGGGGGGGAAATCTGCCAAGGACTGTCACAAGCCATGTCTGAAAAAAGATGAGTGACCCCCAGACAGAGAACAATTTAATTTTATAAAATTAATGAATTGATTTTAAAATTTTTTTCATCAAATAAAACAAAAAATAATGCTAAAGGAAAAATATTTCTTAAATTTTATATTCACTTTTATTGCCTTAAAATTTATTTCCCCAATTGTTTGAATTTACTTATTTAAAATTTTTTCTTTTCTCTCCTTTTTGCCTTTTAAAAGATTTGGTTCAAATGCCAACCAATAATTGGAAAGCCTTGAATCCTCTTCTTTTTAAAAATGTAAAAGTTGAAATCTTTTAAAAAATTTAAAACATTTTGCTTTTTTTCACAACATTTGGTATTTATTAGTACACCCAAAGAAAGGGTTGCTTCAAAACTATCTTTGTTCCATCAAAATAATCTTCTAATTTTTAGAATAACAAAAAATTAATTTCCTAGAATTGTTTTTTTCCAAACTCATCTATAAAATTCCAATCCAAATACATCTTTTTTTCTATTTCCCCTTTATTTCATAAAATATCAATGAAAGAATCTAAATTTAAAAATAAAAAATTACAAATCAGAATAAATATAAATTTAATCTATCAATTAGTTGGGCTGTACCAATATTCTCTTCAAAAAAAATTAAAAATGTAAATTAAATTTACACAAAAAAATTCTCTTCTTTTTCTTCTCTTCCATTCACAATTTAACCATCTTCTAATTCTTCATTATCCAAAGGCAAAAATAAAATGGGAAAATCGTCAAATAATTCAAGGAACATTATTAATGAAATTTTTTAATCTATAAAATTTACACCAAAACTGGAAAGTGGAATACAGGGATTTTTTAAAAGAATTAAAAAGAAATTTAATAAACTGCAAGAATTTCACTCCCTTAATCTTTTTAAAAATGAAATAATAGGTATATAGTTCAGGGCAAACATAGTTAAGAACAAAAACACGAATAAATAACGCTACATCAAAGATCAATATTTCAGAATACAATAATGCACTTTTTTAAATGGTAAATGAAAATTTTTACGAATTCACTAGGTATTAAATTTATGCCAAATTAACGTGTCAAATACAAGTAATTTTGCAATAGTATTATTCTAATAAAAATGACAATGAATTTAAAAAAATCTAATAAATTTCACTTCCTCAATTTCTCTCTTGGAAAATATTTTTTTGCAGAAAAAATTACTCTTTTTGCAGAAAAAAAAGTTTTTGACTTCTAATAATCAGAAACCGCTTTTAGACCATACAAACCTTATACCATTTTGTAGATCTGACCGAGACGCATCGAATGGTATGTAAAATGTCAGGTTTTGACTAAAAATTAGGGACTTTAAAACCAAAAACTGGAATGGTTTAAACGGTTTAATACTCTTTAATTTTGACCAAATCATGACAAATTATATACCATTCGATGCGTCTCGATGAGATCTACAAAATGGTATAAGGTTTGCGGGTATAAAACCGGTTTCTAATTTATTAGAAGCCGAAAACTGTTTTTTCTGCAAAAAAGCATTTTTTCTGCAAAAAGATTATTTTTTTCTGCAAAAAATAGTTACCTTTTGAATGGGTTTTTTATAATTCACAGTCGCTGTTGAGTAAATTACGCTAAAAAATGTGGATAAAATTTCTTAAGAATTCACATTAAATTTATCAATTTTTTAGGAAAATTATAAAATAAATAATTCACTTTTCTTGTAAATAAATACAATTATTTTCATTTCTTTCTTCCAAAAAATCTTCGAAATCGTTGGCCAATATTTTGCCGTAAATTTCTGAATCGATTCCGTATGCCTCCTCTCCCTCTTGCTGTTGGCAGAACATTGGGCGCTGGAGGGGGAGGAGGAGGTTGGGATATTCTCGGGGTTTGTTGGGGCGAAGGAACAATCGGAAATGGACGAGGCCGTACAGCATTTTCGGCAATATATTGGGATGCAGATGGGGAAAAGTACAATTCCTCGAATGAAGCCGTTAAGGGAGGTCGAGTGGATTGACTTTGACCATTTGATGCCGGATCAATTGAAGATTGGCGGGAAATCGTGGGAGAAGACTGGCGTGAAGATGCTGGAGAAGGTCGGCTGAAATCGGAAGAATCTTGGGATGGAATTGATGAAGTAGATAAGCTTTCAGGATATGTAGTTGACAATGTAGACCATGAAGACCATTTAAAGGGAGATTTATCCCACGGATTGATTGAGGATTGACTGGAAGATCCGAGGGAACGTTGACCGGAATTGGGATAAGCTAACGAAGGAAGAGATGAAGTTAAAGAAGAAGAAGGATATGTAGTGACTGGGGACAAGGACTTTGAAGACCATTGTGAAACGGATGAAGGCGGCGAAGAGATGGATGAAGCATATTCTGCATGTTGTAATTGATTTTGCGCTCGTCGACTTCGAGGTGGATGTCGTGAAGCTTGTGAATCGAATGAAGAAGATGAATCCCCAATTCGCTGATCTTCGAGTCTTTGTTGTTGAACATTTCGCTCTGCCAAAATTGCGTCGATTCTTCGTTGTCTTCTTCGCATTTTATTCTCTTCAGAAAGTTTTCGCCTTTGATGATTCAAATTTGCCTCATTAATGTGGCGTTCAAATGATGGATTAAGTACTTGAACTGATGGCACCAATAATAGCGATTCACTTCTTGATGGGCCCAATGGTCGTAATCCTACACCGGCTGAAGGCGCTGATCTCCTCGGCAAAATATCTCCAAATGGTCTATTTCGACCTGGCCGATAATGTTCATTCAAATCCACTTGCATATCCCATTCTCTGCGTAATTGATTTTGAATACGTCCCATATATCCATCATCAATTGCCGCCTGCCGTTCAATAACATCTCCACTGATTCGTCTACAAAGGTGAATTGATCAATTTAAATTATTATTTTTGAATGGAAAAACCTTTGAATTGGCCGTCGTTGAAATTGTGTTGTGACGGAGAGTTGTGGTAAAAAACGCAAATTTTCGGAATCTCCCCTTCGGCGATCACGGCCTTCAACTCGATGAACCAAATTACGAAGTTCATTGATGGCATGAACATTTGAAACTCTAGGCCGACCAGTTCGTACTATGAAAATACATATCGATTAATTTTAATTTTTAAATTAATTTTAAAACATTAAAAAGAATAAAAAAATTTACTATTCACAAAGAAATTTTTAATACAGACAAAGAATGCGATGCCTCCATTCATCTGGATCGAATCCGACGGAACCTCGGTCAGCTTGTCTTTTTCGGCGAACATTGCCAAAAATTGATGAGAAATTTTGACAACATATTTGTGTGAATAAAACAAATAAAATTGACAAAATATAATATTTCATTTTTAGTTGAGTATAAATGAAATTATTTGAATTCGGAAGGAATTTATGTAGGAGGAATTGTGAATGAACGAATTCCTTCGCATTTTGAGGAAACACTATGAATTTAAAAGCAAATTATTATTCTGGAGAATTTCAGTCTGTTTAAATTTAATTTGCTAATTTGAACTGCTTGCTTCAAAAATAATAATAATAAAGTTATAAATTGGAATACTCTTTCACAAATATATGATGTTTTAACGAACGAATGTGAGTAAATTGCATTGATTGAATTTATCAAATATTAATATTTTAAGTTAATTTTATATAAAGTCATCAATGATTCGAATAATTTTTAATTTTGCAATTATTCAATCCCAACAAATCCTAATATTAACAAAACACCAAATAATATGTAAATTGCTAATTATTATGAATAAATCCAAATTTAAATTTTATGATCGAAATTATATAATTTAAGAACTCAAAGATTATAATCTTATTTCAACCAAAAATAGGAAAATTTCAATTCCTTATCTCTTTTTGAATTGATTAATTCAAGGTCGAAGTTCATGTGTAATCAACGATAAATCAAAAATCAATAATACATTGGATTACAATGCAGAATGCCCTCGAAATTTCGAATTTAAAATTTTAAGAATTCATATTAAATTTATCTAATTTGTAGGAAAATTATAAAATAATTTATTTATTAATTTTAAATAAATACACAATTATTTTCATTTCTTTCTTCCAAAAAATCTTCGAAATCGTTGACCAATGTTTTGTCGTAAATTTCTGAATCGATTCCGTAAGCCTCCTCTCCCTCCTCTTGCTGTTGGTGGCGGAACATTGGGCGCTGGAGGAGGAGGAGGAGGTTGGGATATTCTCGGGGATTGTTGGGGTGAAGGAGGAGCAACCGGAAATGGACGAGGCCGTACAGCATTTTCGGCAATATTCGGATGCATTTTGGAACGGTACAATTCCTTGAATGAAGCCGGAGCGGATCGAAGAGCATCGGATGAAGATAAGGAGGAAGGGCTTTCAGACGGATATGTAGTGACGGATGAAGCCGGTGAAGAGATGGATGAATATGAGGAAGGAGAGGATGCAAAGGAAGAGCTGTCAGAAGGATATGTAGTCACTGTGGACACAGGTAATGAAGACCGTTGTGAATTTCTCATTATATTATCCAAATGTGCCTCATTAAGGTTGCGTTCAAATGATGGAGTTAATATTTGCCTATTTGGCAGCAATAATTGTCCCTCACTCAATGATTCGCCCAATGGGCGTAATCCGCCGCCGGCTGGTCCCCTTGGCGCATAATTGGCAAAAGGTCTATTTTGAGATGGCCAATAATGCGAATTCATATCCACCCTCATATCCCATTCCTTGGTCCATTGATTGTAAATTCGTTGCCGATATCCATGATCAAATGCCGCCTGCCTTTCAATAACATCCCCACTGAGTCGTCTACGAAGGCAAATTCATTAATTAAATATTGTAAAATTCAGAACCTTCGAGGCTTATATATTTCCGAGACACTCCAAGGAGCATCTCGATCAGCTTGTCTTTTTGGGCGAATATTGGCAAAAATGGATAAGGAATTTTGACAATATATTTTTGTGAATAAAACACATAAAATTGGCAAAATTAAAAATTTCATTTTTAGTTGGGTATGAATGAAATTATTTGAATTCGGTAGGAATTTATGTAGGAGGAATAGTGAATGAACGAATTCCTTCGCTTTTTGAAAGCAAAATCCACTATGAATTTAAAAGCAAATCACTATTCTGGACCATTTCAATCTATTTTTAAAATTAAATATCTAACATTTTATTTATTTGACTATTCCTTAATAGTAATAATGATAAAATAATTAAAATTGGAATATCTATTTATGAACGAATATTAATAAAAATTGAATCGATTAAATTTATTAAATATTATGTTTATTAAGTTAATAAAAATGATTCGAAATTAAATTCAAAAACTCAAAATATTCCGACCAAATAATAAATTGATGATTAGAACGAACCCAAATTAGAATTTTTATGAATGAAATTATAGTTTATTATTATAATTTTTGTCAAATTTATTCATTAATTTAGATTAGAAATTAAATGAAACTACCTTTGAAATATATTATAATTTATTTGTAATTAAAAATATTTATATTTTCAATGTTGTCATTTGTGTTTGTTTGTGATCATTGGCCCAATATTTGATTATTTGTTTGCTTCATAGACAATTTTCTCCCAATCATTTATGCATATTATTGTTATTTTTATTATTTTCGCGCATCGAAAGGACAATTTGCATAAAAAATTGAAAAGAAGCAATAAATTGCTGATTCGGTTTTGTCCATTTCTAATCGTTTTCCCTTTCATTAAAACCACATTATTCCCTCAATTTTTTCATTGTCCTCAATGTTTTGGTCTTTCAAGCAAATTTCAGTTGTAAAGTGCATTCAATTTTATTGCAATTTATTTAACCCAATATAATAAAAATAATTTGTTTTCGTCTACAAAAATATTATTTTTACAATATCTCATCTCCAAATAATAAATCATTTTTTCTCATAATTAAAAAAAAAACAAAATAATATTTATTTTATTAAGTGCAAAAATTGTAGATCGATGTGCATTTTTTTGATTTTTACGCCTTTGGGTTACCAATCAAATTTTAAAAAAAACCACCAAAAATGATTAATTAGGTGTTCGATTTACGCACAATGGCATTCAATGCGCAGAGAGTGTAATCAATTCTAAATATAGTAGTCTAGATCGAGAATGAAAAAATGAACTTTTCACCAGAAAAAAAATAGTAAAATGGTTATTCTTTTAATTAGTCAAGATATTCCGGAATATTAATTTATTTTATTTTATTCTACTTTAAAATATAATTTCTTTTAGAGCAAATTATTATTTTTTAATTGATAAAAATTTATTAGAAAAATTATTTATTTTTTTTTCATAATTTCAAATTGAATTCAAGCATAAAGAACAAAAAAGTCTTTTTTGTGATTTCACAAAATACTTTTTTGACTAACAAAAATTATGACGGCATTCTCATAATTCCTATATAATTTTGCCAAATTGGGAGTCCACTGATCATTCTTTTCTTGCCTTTTCTGCTACTGATCATTTTCATCATTTCTTTTTGCGCATTTTTTCATCATCAATCATCCTTCAAACAAATGGGTGTACAGTGGGTGTTTGGCCAAAATTGCATGATGCATTGCGATCAGGTTGAACTGCGACGATGATTCCTTCATCAAATTTACGTCGTCTCCTTTTATTGGGGCAACGCCCCGAGGGCGCAATTTTCACGTGAAAACAGAATGATTTTAAATAATTTATGTCTGGAAGGGTGATTGGGGATGAAAGCAGCATTCCATGATCCGTTTTTTCCTCCAGACAATATAGCGATTTGCTATTAATAAAATAAGTCAATTTCGATTTGATCGTACTGATCATTCCTCCATCCAAATCGGCTTTATCCCCTACCTCTAATCTCAATCATCTTAATCTATCCTTCCAAATTCTGCTACTGCCGCTGATTAATCCAAACCCACTAATAAACTCGCTGCAGTCCGCATTCCATTGAACCTAACCATCCATTCATTCTCCTCTTCCGCATTTATCAATGAAAGGGTGAAACCGCCGCCCGATGATTGCAGCAAACCAAACCAACCCTCAATTCTTCCATTATTCTCCTTCATTCGTCATTCGCCGTCTCTAAGTAACCCGCGAATTTGTCAACCCACCCAAACTGCAGAATCGGTCGACTCGACCAACCAACAATCAACCGCAACCAATCTTCTAAATCTTCTCATTCCACCTAAAACAGACCTATTCCACCCTCTTCATGGCACAATATCAATATAGTCCATCCTGTAGCAGTCCATTCAGTGCAAATTCTCTCGTAAAAGACGGGACACGGGAGTCAAATGCATCATTTTCACCTAAATAATCACGCGCACTATTCTCAATCACCCACTGAAGATTCTTTGTGAATCTGCCCAGACAAAATTCCAATCCATCATTCATATTATTATTCTATGTGCTCACTCAAATCAGTAATGTGGTTTGAGGTCATTCCTCCATCATAGAAATATTATACGTCTGTTTTTTCATTAAATTTTTTGGCATAATTAATTATTAGAAGATCGAATAATGAAGAGGTTATTATATGTCTAGAAATAAAAAAAAAAGCCAACAATGAATATTAATAATATTTTTTATTATTTTTTTCTGGTTTCACTTCTGCAAAAATAGTTTCTTCCTTCCATCAATTTTTCCATTCTAAACTGTGACCTTCTTGAAATATAGATCATTTTTTGTTGCCTTCTTTGTCCTTTATTCTCTATAAGCACAACTGTCCTGTCATTATTTCTGCTAACAGCAATTGTCAGGAATTTTTTGATCTTTTTTGTTTTAATCACTTTACGTTTTCACGTGATTTTAATCATTTACAGCAACAATTTGACTAAAGACTAAATAAATTCTTGATCTTTTATTTGTGGTCCATTCGTAAAATAAATAAAAGCTTTGGATTAGAAATATCAAATTTTACTAAAAAATGGATACAAAATATATTTTAGTTATCTTAAATCATAATTTTTGGACAATAAATCGAAATCATTTATCTCGAATCCAATCCTTAATAAAAGCTGATTTATTATTTCTCAATATTATAATAAACAAATGTCTTTCAAAAACAGCTGATTTTTTCTGGCCATCAATTTGATTCCTTCTTCAATTTCTCCTCAAAATCGATCCTTCTATAATCATTCTCATCTGCTGATCATCCCCCCCCCCCCCCCCATCCATTCGCTTAATATAGCCGATTAGCATCAGTCCCTCCTTCTTCCCATTCATTTTTAGCCGACTCATTAATGAGTAAATCGACTTTTCCCGAACGTTGGCTGGCTTTAAGTGACGCTGCCGGCTGTGCTGGGTGGCTTTAAGTGACGCTGCCGGCTGTGCTTGGGGAAATGATGACAAAATGAAGTGTATGGAGGAGTAAAGAGAAGGGATTCCCCCAAAATTGTGGCCGTCTACATCTTCCTTTGGCCCATGCTTTGCGCACGGGAAAAATGTGCGCTAATTTTTAAACAGTGGCCAAATTGCCTTTTTCACTTACATAATTCTCAAGCATCTCAATTCTCCATCATTTCCCTCTCAACTTTGTAAAGTATCATTCAAACAAATTATGCCCAACATTATTTGCACTTTTTCCCCTTTAAATTGACTCATGAAAAATACTGTTAAAAAATTCTCGAGTGGATCATCCAATAATAGCCATTTTTTGGCATAATCTATGCTCTCTTTTCAGGGGTTTTCCCTATATATAATATTTAAAATTGTAATTTTTTGGATTTTTGACTTCTACTTAAAATTAAGGTTTCCGAAATTGAGTCGAATTAAATTTTTCCGGAAAATGAATTAAAATCTTTCTGGGAAAAAGACCTAATAAATTCTTTTCGGAACCTTAAAAATCAATCCAAAAAGCAATGAATATTGGTCGATTTAATTTGTTTATTTTATTCCATTTTGCTTTTGTTTTCATTTCTCCCATTCAACCCTCAATATTTCCCTCCAAAATATTCCCAAAATGGCCCAGCGGAAATGCCTATCTCAGAGTTCATCCACATATTCTTCAAATTATGGCCAATTTTTGGGATGTCCTTGACCGAAAACCTTTGCCACATTTGGGAAATATCCTTGTTAAAATATGCCCATAACCATCAAATTGTGCGACCATTCGCCCGAGAAATTTGATTCATCTTTGGTGAATGTTCCCTTGGAAAAATAATTAGCCAATATTTTATCGCCTACCATATTCTTCTTCGTATTTCTTTTCATTTCCGGCCTTTTTGTTGGATGAATATCCTTCTAAATTAGCCATATTTTGTGTGGTTTGGTCAGTCCATTTCATTCGATGATGAGCAATATTTTCCATTGAAATGTGCCCAAATTCGCCGGATGTTAGTATTTTTAGTAAGGATGGGGCGTAACCGAGAAAATGTTGCACCCGCAAAGGATCGAAAACCCATTGAATCGACCAACCGGTCCCTATTTAAAAATGGTATTCCCGTCCACACCCACAATTCATTCATTCTTTCACCCCAAATTTGTCATAGTCTTTATTATTTTAATTTTTTAATTTTTTTCATAATCTTTCATTAGTAAAAAAACTGAATCATCATCAAATGCTCCACCCTTAAATTAAAATTATTCCTCAACATTAATGCGAAAATATGCAAAATATTGGGTGACGTCTTATCGGGCGGGATGGGTCATTTCATCGGGCGGACATCCCCCAATTCCACCCAATTTATTTTACTATTTTATTGCCCTTTTGATGAGCCATTGCCATCTCCAAAATATTCCAAATTATTATCAATGAATTTTTAGGAAAATAATAAATAATTTAATTTTTAGGCAATTTAATATTTTTGAGCCTATTATAGACTCACTCGACCTTCCGAGTGATTTCATTTCCCCCTTCTAATTTGCAATTCGACGGTGTTGAATAATTTTTTTGGCAACCAACAAATTAAATAACAACAATAAAAAATGATTGAAGCATTCGATGGGGAATTTACTTTCCTCAAATTCCTTTCCATTTTGGCATTCATCACCACCGTTGGATTATTTTTCTGTGGAATGTGAGCAACAAAAATTAACAAAAAATAAAAAATTAATTTTAGTCCAATTTGTCGGCAAATTTGGAAGCGGAAAGACACCAGCGAAATCAGCGGTGCCCCATTTTTGATGGGCGTCCTTGGTGGGACATGTTGGTGTGTTTATGGCTATTTGAAGAAGGATCAAACCGTTTTGTACGTGACTGGGGCACAAATTGTGCTTTATTCCATCTACACCGTTTTCTACTGGTTTATGACCAAAAATAAGGTAAATAATTCAAACAAATTTAACAAAAATAAATCAAATTCCATTTTCAGTTTTGGATTTCCATAAAAATTGCCCTTTTGCTGACCATTTGCGCCTCTTTGGTGGCTTTGGTCCACTTTTTCGGCCACAAAGTTTTCCATCCATTGGGTTTCATTTGCATGACTTTGAACACCGCCGATTTTGCCGCTCCATTGGCCGGATTGGTTCGAAAATGCACTTTTAAATGCCAAAAATATTTCCAAATATTTTAAGCGCGTTGTGATTCGTCGTCGGGCAACTTCCACTCTACCACTGCCACTTTGCATTGCCAATTTCCTTGTCTCTTCGGAATGGTTCCTCTATGGATTGCTTGTTTGGGATTTTTATTTGATTGTAAGCAAAAATGTCAAAAATATTTCCGATTTAAATTTTGATTTTTTTAAAGACCCCAAATGGAATTGGCAGTTTGTTGGCTTTTGCCCAACTCATTCTATTTGTCGTTTTGCCACGGAAACCTAATCAGCGGGCACCATTCCTTTGCATTTATGATAAACTGCGAGTTTGTTGTATGGAAAATTCATTGGATTTGGAAGCAGCTGCCGGTGAAAAATAATTTTAAAATATTTTTAATTAAATATTTTAGTAGTTCCAACAGTGGATAAAATGGCCGAGAAAATGGTTGGAGTGCATCGAATTAGCCGCCATCGATGGTCGAGTCGAGTGATCACGAATGTGGTGGGAGAGGTGGAAAATGTCATCCAAAAAGTGCAATTAGGCGATCAGTGAGTACAAAAATAGGGGGATTATTGGGGGAAAATATTGGAAAATTGACAGATTTGGATATTCCAACAAATTGAACAAACAAAATTCGGAGGAGAATGGTAGCACGGATAGTGTGACATTGACACCGGAAGAGGAGAGAAAAGAACAATTGGAAGGAAATGGAATGGCACAAAAATGTTGCCAATGCAAATTGGAAATTGTGGAAGAATTGGCCCCACAAAATTTGGACTTTTCACAGAGTGGAAAATCGCTGAAATTGAGCGCAAAACATTTGCAAAAATTAGCAGCCAATTTTGGACATAATCAAAATGAGGAGGACACAACGGATGATGAGGAATTAAGCGAGGAAAGGGAAGAGGAGGAAATGGAAAAGAATGGGCCAATGGAAGGACAAATGGACGGGGAAATGGTCTTCCCAATTGTGAGGAATTAATTATGGGGGAATATTATTAAATTTATATTTTTACAGACAATTCGGGATGCCACTCAATTGATGCGTTTAAGCCGGCGGCTCAAAAAGAAGCAACTACAAAAGAGGCGAATGAAAGGCCGATTGGGTTTTGGCTGTTCCCTTCAACAACAACATTTCAAGGCATTACGCCAAAAGCAACATGAAAAGGAGCAAAATGGTCAGAACAAAATTATTCAATTAAAATATAATATTTATTTTTAGATGAAGTTCCCATAATTAATGAAGAGGACGAGGACTTTTTTGGATTGGCAGCCAAAAAACAAATCAAAAGGGCAAGCAGTGAGCCAAGTTTGATAATTGAACAACAAAGACAGCAACGACATGAACAATCGGTGGACAATTTTGGCGGCCAACAATATTTTGAACGTTTGTAAATTCCACAAATCCTCAATCATTTTGTCTTTTTTTGATATTGGATATTTTGATTTGTTGATCAATTTAATTTTTGATATTTTAATTTCAACAAATCAAAATATTAATTAAACCCAAAACCAGCAATTTTGCACTTTTGTTAGACGAGGTCTTTTAATAGATAATTCTTATTATTATTTCTCAGGACCGATTCAAATTCAAATTTATTAATATTTTGTATTCCATATTACAAAAATAAATTTAAAAGGATAGATTCATTTAAATTTATTTATTTTAATGCATCTTACTTCTGTGGTGTTTTTTTGTATTTTTAATGTTTCATTTTGATGTTGCACTAATTTTTTCTTTTTTTTTCGCACCTAAAAATCTCCAATTTTATCAATTTAAATTTAATTATTTCATATTTGATTTAATAATTTCTGATAATTTTATTCTTTAATTCTCCTTCTACCATGTTCTTTCTAAATATTTTCTTCATTCAAAAATGTTCTCGTTCACGCAAAATCATCAAATCTTTATTTTTTTGTGACCCATTTTCGCTTCATTTTTCCTTCATTTTGAGGCCATTTGTCTCATTGTTTTTTCTTGTTTCAAATCCCAAGACGAGCAAATCAATTAATGAAAAATTATTATTTTGATTTGTGAAATGTTGAAGCATTTGTTGTGCTTATCAATTATATTTTACACTCCAAATCCAACAAGAAGTTCAATTTGAACCAAAAAATTAACCAATTAATTCTATTAATTCCATGTTTCTTATTTAATAAGCCCCGCATTATGAATTAATGTTCATTTTTCAGTCAAATGCCATTTGAATTAAAAATCGCAATTTTTTCTATTTAATTTTTATCAAAAAAATGCATAAAAATGATAAAAAAAATATTTAAAATAAAAATATTATATTTAAAAAAATTTAAAATATTTTCGAAATCATTCTTTAACAGAAAAATTCCTACTTGACCAAATAAATGGAGGAATTGTTGGATGGATGTGAAAATTGCCGCCATCGAGAATGACAAAATTAAATGCAGCCCGAAATTTGCGTATCAAATCCGCCTTTTAATCCAAATAAATGACATTCCCCACAAAATTCTATTAAAAATCACTTCATTCATTCTCCATGGATTACTCTATTCCGCACTTTGTATACTTTTTGTCATCCAAATAGTGGTCATTCTCAAAATTAGGGTTTCACCCCGTCCCCTCCCCGTCCCCGGGCTTTTTTGCCCCCCCCCCCCCGCCCCCGAAGTTTGGAAAATCCCCGTCCACGTCCCCGAAGCTTGCCCCCCGCAATTCCCCGTCCCCGAAAATCGTTCCCCGGGCTCCGGGGTGCAACCCTACTCAAAATCACAGTCATTTGGGCAATTGACAATGTCCATCACAATTTTGTTGATTATTGTTGAAGCTGAACCGAAAAGAATGCCATTGAAATGGATTTTTGATGTAAAAGTCTGCTGCTCAAATTAAATTATAAATCACCCTCATTTGAAGAATTCAATTACCTATTTCATCGGCGAATTTGATGCGTCCATTTGTTTGATGGAATTTTTTTCCTGTTGTCATTTCTCTTTGTTAATTTCACCCACGTAAAATGGAGTCATAATTACAGACTAGGCTAGACAAGTCCCTAGCTAATTACGAAATTTATGAATTTACATCATTTAATTTAAAATTATATATTATTAAATTAATTTGGAGAATATTGGTAGGTGGTCAAAGGTGGAATTCGAATTAAGTCAACTGAACGACCCCATAATATATTATTTTACTCACTCTCATTGCTTGGAACAAGTGCAAAATTGGCAATTGCATCGGAGATTGGTGCAAACAAGAAGCTGATAAATAAATGGAATAGCGTCTTAAATTTAATTAGATATACCCAGAAATAAACACCTGTCAATTTATTAGGACTTGATGGTTGAAAATTGCACCTTTTATTTATTATATGGTATAATAAGCACGACAAAGTACAATTTAGCCCCATTTTTTTTATTAATGCCATCCTTTAGCCATGTAAATGATTATAAAAGGCTTAAAATTGAATTTTGAGAAATAAAAATCACCTTTACACTCAAACATTAGCCCTGTTCCACACGTTATCACGAACATCACAAATCACAAAATTCTCAAACGCCCGAAATATCACGAAATCCCCAAAATTTTATTTAACTACAAAATTATTTAAAATGACATTAATAAAATTTTTAAAATTGTCTTAAAAATTCTAAATTAGACCTCGTTAGAGATCATTTTCAATCTCTCAAAAATTGGTCCAATTATAGGTCAAACACTTTAATTTTTGGAAAATATTGAACAAATTATAGCTGATTTTATAATGGTTAAGGGGACTAAAAATGTAATATAATTTTGTTTTAAATTCACCATGCCAAAACTTATGGGTCTTCAAGGTCGAGGGTGGTGAATTATCATAGAATGAGAACTTAATGAGCATATTACGAAGTGTATTTACAAATAAACCATTCATTATTTATTAGTCATTATTAAGAAACGGATTAACTTCTCACAAACATTTATCGCAATTTTCGAAAATTTTTCATGTAATTTTTTTTTGCAATTTTCATATTGAAAATACACATTTTTGAAGTTATTTCAAATAAAATTTTAATTTTATTTTAATTTTCAATGATTTCAATTGGAGCATTTTTCGCCTATCTCATCTTTGAATGGATTTCAATTCCAATTTACATTCGAATTGTTTTTGTCCTCATAAGCAAGCCAGCCTTTTCCCAAAATCCATTCTACCGTTTCCTCATCATTATTGGGATTTCGGTAAACCGTAGCCCATTTTTTAGTCATTTTAAATTTATTCCCAAGAATTTGCTCAATTATTTTGTTGTTTGGATTTTCTACGTTCTTCCAATATGCTCGCCGACAGCTGACATTTTTCCGAATTTGCCTTCAGGAAAATGGATTGCTTTTGCCGGCTTCACCGTTTTTTACACTGCATATCAGCAGGATTTTTTGCATATTTCCATTTCGTTGAATCGGCTCACCGCTGTTTGGATTCCTTTTAGCCAGCAAAGAGTTATTTGTTCCTAGAAATGATTAAAAAATATCAGAAATATTTCAGTTATGGAAGATTTCATGGATTTGGCATGTTTTTATTGCACATTTATTGCCAATCCCATTGACCATTCAATATTTGTTTGATGATGGCCAATTTATGCAATTGCAGTTCAATGATCCCGGGAAGGGGTATTTGCCGGTGATGATGCTGACGAATGCCTCAATTTACGATGTAGGCATCAGAATAGAAATAGAATTATTTTTGGAATTAGAATAATAAACGGAATATTTTTTAAAGTTAGATTTAAATTTGACAACAATTTATGTGAATGGATTTTGTTTGGCTGTTTGTCTCCTATTCAATATTGCCACTTTCTACAAAATTTACGAAATTAAGCAAAAGAGTACGGCAAATTCAACGAATAATTTAATTGGCAAAATGGAACGAAATTTGTCCATAATTTCCCTCGTAATGACTGCAATGCTTTCCTCTTCTCTCATATTTCAAGTTTGCAAATGGGAAATGGAAAATAGAATATTTAATTTGCCGAAAAAACATAGAAATTGCCAAAAATAATTTTGAAAATAACATTGATTAACCTAGACTCAATCTTGAATTCAATAAATAGATTTCATCAAGAAGCATCATTCGATTATTTTTGGTTAGAGTTTAACCATACTAATATAGTTTTGAAGCAAAAAGTTTTTCGGTTTTGGCATTTTCAATGTTTTTTTTCGACAAATTATTTATACAGAATCCATATCAAATAATGAAATATGAAATTATTAATTTTTTTTATTTCAGTTGATTATGTTTATGATGAGGGATGGAATGTGGTTTCCCCAATTTCTCAGTTCCATTTTCAACAACAATGATTCATTTTATTTCATTTATTCCCAATTACCTTGGATCAATGATTTGCGCGTTTTAAGCCAACCTTGGCTTTTATTGATTGTCAGCGATGATATTCGAAAGGAAATATTCCCTTGGATGAATGCATTTTTGAAGGGAAAATTCGCGAAAAAAGAATGGAAAACACAAGTCCAAATTATGGGTGGTTTATCCACTAACAAATCAATGACATATTAAATAAATCAATTAATTTTATGCTTGATCGAAAACAAAAAAATTTTATAGACTAAAATTCAATAATTTCAAATAGAATTTATAAAAAAACCAACCAATTGGTGCTGGTTAAACATGAGAAAAAATTCCAGTCAAAATTAGTTTTTGAAGTAAAAATGTTAATTTTTTATCCATTTCATTTATAAAAAATTTCGCAACAATTTATAGAATAATTTTATATATCAAAATTCATTTGGGAACAATGCTAATATAGGAAGCCGAACTTGATCCCAAAATCAAATGTGTTCCATTGTCATTTGCCTAAATTTTATGAAATAATAATAAAATACAAAATTAATTTTCGCCACCTCAGAAACACCCGGAATAATTGTGCCGGTTGGGTCTTGCCAATCATTTATTATTTTCCCGTTCAAATCCAATTCAAGCACAAGTCCATATCTTTTCAACAAATTTGCACCAAAGAATGAGCGCAAATTTTCTTCAGGAATAAACTAAAAAATTATTTGCATTTTTTTGTTAAAATTTGATTTTACCAGAACAGCCCCTTGTCGTAAATTTGGATAAGGTCCAAGTTTTTCGACAGTGGTCAACAATTCCGAATGCCGCGCCATGTCCATTCCAATCATAAAACTTTTCCCACTAGCCGAAAGTTTTATGTTGTCCGGGAAACCGGGCAAATTTTCGGCAAAAGTTTCATTTTGGCCCATTTTCGGTCCATCAAAATAATATCTAAATAATTAAAAATTTTTCATCAAAAAATGAATATACCGTATAATTCTGGCCCTGGTCAATTCGGAAATGATGACGGATTGGCCATCGGGATGGGCTTGAACACCGTTAGAGAAATTCAAATCGGACAAAACAATTTTGGCTTCCCCACTGGTCACATTATATTCAATCAATCTATATAAAAAATTAATTACTTTTGTGCAAAATAAATTCCATTGTTACCTTCCATTTGGCCTCCCTTCAAAGAAATCATGAATTGCTCTCCGATTGTCCCATCTATTATAAAATAATTTTAAATTGAATTTAAATGGGAATTTGCCTTGTTGAACAGCATGAAATCAAAATGATTGAACCATTTTTGACCACATCCATATTATTAAAAAGTGCGCACTTTTCTGGTTTATTTTTGCCATTTACTTCAAATGAATAATTTCCGGGCATCAAATTTTCAGCTTTTCCTAAATTATGAATAAATTATTAAATTTTTGATTTTTATTTTTGACCATTCTCAAAATTGTATCGAAAAAGGCCTAAATATGAGTCAATGACAATTAAATATTCGGGTGATAATCGTCGAATTGCATGTGGCCATCCACAAATTGGCTGTGTTTCATAGGTGCCTTCAAATTTAATTAATATTTAATTAAATTGAATTGATTTAAAAAATTACCGCATGTTTGGTTTTTACTTCCTCCATTCAGCTGGATTGAATCCACAATTTTTCCTTCCACAATTTTCAACAATTTTCCATCCGCTGTTCCCGTATACATTGTGTTCCCTTCAATCAACAGCGATTCAGGTGCACTCAATTCGCCGACTAAAATTTTTTGTGCCTTTGCCAATTTATTATTGGGTTTGAGCACTGGTGGAAATGGCAATCTAGGAAAAATTTAAATGAAAAATAAATTAATTTTTACACTTTTACTTGTATTTCACAGGGTCAAAATCATATTCCTAAAATTATTTTTAATTATTTTTAATTTTTTAAAATTTAATTTTTTACATTTATTCCCACAATTAATTGAATAATATGAAGATGGAAGAAAATTAAATAAATAAATTTAATTGACATTTTTATTAATGGAAATATTTAATTAATTATTTAATTATAATTTAAAATGCATTTTTACTGCCAATTAAATATGCAAATTTTTTGCCAATTGTGCAAATATAAAATGCGTACATTTTTTTATCAATGAAAAAGGGCTCCCAAAAATTGCAAAAATAAAGTATTCGCTTGATCTTTTTGCCAAATGTGTCAATTTTTTGTTTGAACATTCGACCAAAATTAAAATTGTCGCAAAATTTTTACCAAACTAATTAAACTTTGAATTTATTCAATAAAAATCAAGAGTGCATTTTTTTATCAATTTGCTCAATTTTGCGAATATTTTATTAATTTATTGTTATTGATTAAATATTAATAAAATTTTAAAAAATTCTAAAAAATTATTTTAAATTTAATTTTAATTCTGATTGAATTTCGAGTGATACTCACTGATTTTTAAAGGCCTCCGGTTTGGCCCTTAATTTGTCCTTTGTTATTATATTATCACTTGAAAACATGCAAATTATTTGTATATGAAAAATGCAATCATGGCATATAAAATCACCAATATA
Source organism: Pratylenchus scribneri (assembly GCA_030063045.1). Classification (NCBI taxonomy): domain Eukaryota; kingdom Metazoa; phylum Nematoda; class Chromadorea; order Rhabditida; family Pratylenchidae; genus Pratylenchus; species Pratylenchus scribneri. The sequence continues at coordinate 533,501 of JAQSEB010000111.1, read as the reverse complement.
ATGTTCAATCCCTTGTAATCTGCCATGAAATAAAAATAAAAAGAGATTATGAAGGAAACTTTATGCAAATTTCAGAAAACGTTCATCAACTCATTTGACATTTTCCTACTCTTGTGAATTAATTTCAATAAATAAATATGTTATCCAATTTAGGTGGTTAAATTTTGGGAAAAATAACCAAATATATTGTTTCTTTGTTCATATTTATTTATCAATTGTTCATGTAAATCTCTTAAACTTGCCCATAAAATTTTGCGATTTGGTAATTGTAAATTTGTCAGCATAAAAAAATTAAACATTAATGTTGCCATTTTCTCGAATATTTTTGGAATGATATCCAAATATATTATTTTTATTTGTTCATATTTTGATCAATTGTTTCATGCAAATCTCCTAGTAGAAAAATTATTAATGTTGCCCTTTTCTATTTGGAAATATGAAAAATAAAATAAAATTTTTATTTTATTAATTTATTAATATAATTGAAAAAAATAACTGATAATACAAATAATTTTATATAAGATATATGTGCCATTGTTGTCAATTTATTAATTTCATTTGTCCAGAAATCATCTTTTTATTGAACAAAATTTTTCATTTCCATTCCAATTCATTCATTTATCGCCCCAAGCTGTGTATAATTGTCGAAAATATGTTTCAGTTTGATTTTTCAATGGTGCCGAATTCGTCGCTGTTCCCAAAATAATTTTCCCATTTGCATCAATTGGAAGGGGACAAATCTCCAAATCTTCTGCGCCGACGGCATCAGAAGGCCCCACTTTGTTGAATTTTGGTGAAATAAATTTGAATAAATTTTTTAACAATTTTCGCCCATTCCGGTTTAAAATTGGATGAAAACTGAAAATATCGATAAATATTTATTTAATATTTATTTAATTTTTTAATGCTTACAAAATGACAAATGCGGTCATGCAAAAATTGTTAATTGAATGGATGAGAAATGCAATGCCACCCAATAAAACAAATGTATTTATTTCCATAAACCATTTATTATGAAGATCCAAAGTGACCAAACAAGAAAGGGAGACACTAATGAAATGGCAAAAAAATGTGGGGCCCAATTGTTTTCCAGTGCGAATATTTTCCATCAACTAAAAATCGAATTATTACGCAATTCTAACTTTTTAGGGCCAATTTTGTATTAATTTATTATATTAATTTAATTTTACCTGATAACGAACAGTGAGTGCCGGCACATTTTGGGGATTTGTTCCAAATTTAAATATATTCACATTTAAATATGTAATTAATGATAATATCTTATTAAATAAATGGATAAATTTTAATTTTGTAGTCTAAAAAATATACAAAAATTTCAATAAAGCTGGCCAACATGGCGACAATATGGGTCCATAAAGTAATATCCGAAATATTAATCAAAGAACCGAGCTCATAAATTTGATAATAGCTATTTGCAAAACTTAAAGCGGTCTAATAAAAATTAAAAAATATATTTATAAATTAATTTTTATTACCGTTGAAATTATGCAAAAAATAATGAAACATCGTTTATAGGATTCATAATTTTTGTAGAAAATTGTGGCCAAAATGCGTTCAATAATGAGGAAATGGCCAATTAAATTGCCAAAAACAATTGCAAAAAAACCGGTAAAATAAATCCAATTTGATTGAACTAAATAAATATTCATAGAAATAAATTGGCCAACAATTGAATAAATGCGAGTGAAGGCGAAAAGTAGGACATAGAATATCTGGGCAAGTAAAATGCATTTCAGATTTTGATATAAAATGGAAGTGGAGAAGATGATGTAGGAGCAGAAGAACTGTGAAAATATTAAAATATTTTATTGGAAAATTTTATGTTTAAAAAAATATTTTTTGATGAATCATAAAAAAAGTTTTAAATTATTTTTCAGCCCAAAAATATTTTTATGTTAATTATATTAATTAAACCGTCATTGGTAATGTGGGAATGTAGACGAGAAATTCGAGAATGTTCAGAGCAATATAAATTGAAGTGACAAATTTAGAATAATCATTGGATTCACTTATGGGAAGTATTGATGCCATTGTTGATGTAAATTCGAGGGAATTGTTCATTGATTGACCGGGAATATAAAGGAAATAAAAATAAAATTAAAATTCTGAAAAAATAATTAATTTTAATAATAAATATATTTTTTAAGCTAAGTAATTAGTCATAAATTTTGGGAATTGTTTTACTTTTACAATTCTGTTATTGGGCAAAATAAAATAGTCGAATTAAAATTTCAAATTGACTATCAAAAATGGCAAATGTAAATTTTTCGCCCACAAAAAATTAAATTATTGATATTTCTAATTAGATTGGCAATAAAATGATAAATTCCTTGAATATTTAAAAGTGCTTTCAAATAGTGCTTTCAATAATTTAATTTTAGGTTGACTGGACAAGAGCATTTCCAGGAAAATAAATATGATAAAAATTTAATTAAAAATGGTTATTTAATAAATTCAATTTTTCTATTATTTTCTTATGGATTTCTATGAGTTTAAATTAATTATTCTAATAACAAATAAAAGATATTAAATACTAAGCACGAAAAAAATGAATTTGTACCTTTTTCCATAAATAACAAAGTTTTTCAGTTAAATATTACACACATTCAAATTTATTTTTAATGTGATTCGATCAATAAACAGAGAATATTTAAAGTTATAAAATAGAAACAGAACAAACTATGCCTACTATTCCAATGAATATGAAAATTAAAAGAAAGTACTAAAATATAATTTAATGCCATATTACATAAAATATTAATGAATAAGATGATTTGCAAAAATATTATTTCAAAATTTAATTGAATTAGTGTATAAATGCTCTATATCGTATTAATAATATAACAATATGCTTAAATTTAATTTTTTCTCATTAAATATTTTATTCAATTTTATGTTGAATAAAAATTTCAAAAAAATAAACGAAAATTAAATATCTCGATTTATGGAGGCAAGAATAATTAAATTTACTGGCTTATATTTGAACACAGAAATGGAAATTCGTTACATAAAATTTTATGATTTTTAATTCATCGGAAAAGAACAATGGGAAAATGATACTGTTTTATTAAATTACAATTATTGTATTAAAAAAGGAACGCAAGAAAAGCATAAAATGTTCCCATGTTCATACAAATTACAATTACATATTATTAAATAAAAATTATATTCAATTGCTACCATGTCTCGATTCTTAAAAGGTGTAAATGTGTTTCGATTCTTAAAAAAGTGAAAATGATTTCATTTCTTGAAAAAAGTGCAAATGATAAAAAAAAATTATATCTCATATCATTTTTTTTATTTTCAATATCTTTAAGGATACATATATGGAAAAACAATTAATTAGGGTGAATTTGTAGCACAAGATAAAGTGAAGAAATTACATAGGAATTATGATTAAATATGCTAATAAGGGCATCCGATTTATCATTTGGAAATATCCGCTGACCTGTAAAGGTCATTGTTTTGTTTATGTCCAATAATCTTAAGAGCAAAAATATTTCTAATAGAAAAAAAAAGTTTGCACTTTTTAAAAAATCGACATCATTTACAACATTTAAGAATCGACCAATTAATTTGACAATTTCATGCCAATGAACCAATTTTTGTCGAAGTGAGTTCAGGATTGATATAAGTAAAAATAATTTTATAAATTAGAAAATAGATGCCATTATCAATGTCTTTCTGTCAATTTATTAAATTCATTATCAAAGAAATCACATTTTTACGATATAAATTTTTCAACTCCAATTTATTCATTCATTTATCGCCCCAAGCTGTGTATAATTGTCGAAAATATGTTTCAGTTTGATTTTTCAATGGTGGCGAATTCGTCGCTGTTCCCAAAATAATTTTCCCATTTGCATCAATTGGAAGGGGACAAATCTCCAAATCTTCTGCGCCGACGGCATCAGAAGGCCCCACTTTGTTGAATTTTGGTGAAATAAATTTGAATAAATTTTTTAACAATTTTCGCCCATTCCGGTTTAAAATTGGATGAAAACTGAAAATATTAACAAATATTTATTTAATATTTTAATTTTTAAAATAATTACAAAATGACAAATGCGGTCATGCAAAAATTGTTAATGGAATGGATGAGAAATGCAATGGCATTCGAGAGAATAAATGTATTAATTTCCATAAACCATTTATTATGAAGATCCAAAATAATCAAACAAGAAAGGGAAACACTAATGAAGTGACAAAAAAATGTGGGGCCCAATTGCTTTCCAGTGCGAATATTTTCCATCAACTAAAAAAAATATTTATTCAAAAATGTGAATTTTGTTAATGACCATAATTAATTTATTATTGCTAATTTAATAATTTTCTTTTTCCTTTACCTGATAGCGAACAGTGAGTGCCGGCACATTTTGTGGATTTGTTCCAAATTTAAATTTATTCACATTCAAATATGTAATTAATGATAATATCTTCAATAAATAAAGAAATTAATAATAATTTTGTAGACTAAAAAATATACAAAAATTTCAATAAAGCTGGCCAACATGGCGACAATATGGGTCCATAAAGTAATATCCGAAATATTAATCAAAGAACCGAGCTCATAAATTTGATAATAGCTATTTGCAAAACTTAAAGCTGTCTAATAAAAAATAAAAAATATATTTTTAAATTATTTATTTAAATTACTGTTGAAATTATACAAACGATAATGAAATCCCATCGTTTATAAAGTTCATAATTTTTGTAGAAAATTGTGGCCAAAATGCGTTCAATAATGAGGAAATGGCCAATTAAATTTCCAAAAACAATTGCAAAAAATAAGGAAAAATAAACCCAATTTGGTTGAGTTAAGTAAATATTCATAGAAATAAATTGGCCAAAAATGCAATAAATGCGAGTGAAGGCGAAAAGTAGGATATAAAAAATTTGGGCAAGTAAAATGCATTTTAAATTTCGATGCAAAATGGAAGTGGAGAAGATGATGTAGGAGCAGAAAAACTGAAAAAAAATAACATATTTTATTGAGTATTATTGAAATTAAAATTTATAAATTGCTTATATAAAAATTTAATTTTATGCTAATTAAATTATAAATTAACCGTTATCGGTAATGTGGGAATGTAGACAATGCATTCGAAAATAGTCAAGGCAATGTCAATTCCGGTGACAATTTTTGAATAGTCGTTGACTTGCATAATGGGAATTATTGACGCCATCGTTGGTGTAAATGCGAGGGAATTGTTCATTGTTTAACCGGAAATAAAATGGGAACAAAAATATGGCAAAAAAAATTAATTTATTATTTAAATTAAAGACATTTTTAAGCCAAATAATTGGCAAAAAATCTTGGGATGCTTTACACTAGGGCTAAAACGGACCATTGTGGCCGGGTCGTCCGTCTTTTTATCAAAAAACGGAGACGGAAGGTAAAAACGGATGCATTGTAGCCGCAGCTTTACTATTTATAGGTTGGTTATGAGAATAGATAAAATAGGCAAAGTAAACCATAATTTGTCTAAGTTATATGGCCATAAAAAAGTTTAATGTAAATTTTTCTACCTTTAAATTTTTTGACACTAAAAAATTTGATTATTGATATTTAATTAGATTGCTAAAAAAATATGTAATTATTTCATGGAATATTTTAAAGTGCTTTCAATATTTTATAAATGTACTAGTGTCTAGAGAATAGCATTTCGAAGGAAATAAATATGATAAAATTTAATTTTAAAACTACTAATAAATTTAATAAATTCATTTTTTCAATAATTTTTTCACGGATTTCTATTAAATGATTTTAAATTGTTCCAATAACAAATAAAAGATATTAAATTCAAAACACAAAAAGATGAATTTGTATCTGCTTACTTTAATATTAAAAGTTTTTTGTTGAATATATTATTGCATGCTATTTTTAATAATTCATACAAAACAGGGAATTGTCAAAGTCACAAAAGGAAGAAAACAAAATGTGACAATGCCAATTTTAATTAAGAATGGAAATCAAAGGCTATAATAATAATAAAACATATTTTTTGAAATGTCAACTTACTAAATTATTTAATATTATTCTACTGTAATATTTAGTCGAAATAAAGGATTTATCGCATTAATGTAATATTACAAATTATACAAATATTTTTTATATGATTTTTATTAATTAATTTATTAATTAAAATTTCAAATTAAATATCTTAATTTATGAAATTATAAATACTTAATTAAATGTGCTTGCGTATATTTGAACTAACAGGAATGGTAATTCGCCCACATGAACATTTATGCTTTTTAATTCATTGGAAAGGAATATTGTTTTCAGTGAGAAAATGGTAAAATGAAACTTGTTTTATTCCATCAAATTGTGCGAAAATATGGAACAACAAAAAATAAATGCATGAATTTTTCCCATGTGCAATACAAATTACAAATTATAAATCAAAAATATATTTAATGTTCGATTAATGTGACAATTTTGTGCCAATTCAGTTTTTTTTTTAAAATCAAGGTCGATGATGATAAATTGAATTAGTCGCATTATTAAGGATTATCACTTTTGTTGAAGAGTGAAAATTGACAATTTTCTGATGAAGAAAATTTGGAAGGAAATCCTCAATGAATTTGACACGGAATGTTTCGCTTGCCCATAGAAGTGTCCATGTTGAGAGGAAAATTGTGCAAAAATCCATGATCCAAGGATATTGAGGATATAATGCTTGGATGATAGAGCCAACAAGTTCAGAATTATAAAATAAATTGAAAAGAATCTGCATTAATAAATTGGGGATTTAATTAGAATTTAGTGAATGTAATTAACGAAAATTAATTTTTATATAAATTTAGTATTTTTAAAAATAAATCAAATAGTAATAAATGTTATTAAAATAATATTAATATCAAAATTTACCATTAATGTAGCATTCAAAGAATGGCCCAATACGGTGATGAATGAATAAACCAATAATTTACGTTTCGTTTCGAGCGCATTTTGTTGATTATTTTCATTTGAATTATTTTTTAATTGATATTTATACAAAAGGAATGTGCTGATGCTGATGCAAAAACAGAAGATCAAAAAAATGATGGAGAAAATTGAAATATAATTTAGCATTTCTTTATAATATGTGCCCTGTTGAGATTAAATTTAATTTAAAAATAATAATTTATTGGAATACCCCTTTAATTTCTGCCACAATGAATGAAATTGTTTGATTATTTTGATCCATTTTTATTGGAATTAATTCCATTTTTGCATTTATCATTGAATATGAAGTTAATAAAGGGAATATGATGGAAATTGAAATGGAAATTGGCAACAATTTGCGCCATATCTAAATAAATATTAATTGAAATTATTAATTAATTTAATTGAATTGTACTTTTTTATATTGAATGGGCCATTGAATTGCGCTCAAACGATTTAGCAATAAAAAAGCAGAGGACAAATTATTGGCCTGATATGAAAAATGGCCAATAACGCCCAATGAAGATAGGAATAATTCTGGAAGTTGCAAATAAAGTGGGAAGAAAAATTGGCCAAAAACTGTTGGAAAACGATAATAAATGCAGGAGACCAAAATATGCAGAAAATCCTTAAATTATTTATTAATAATATTTTAAATTAAAATACAAACCGAAATGCCACGGAAAATAAACAAAACATAAAATGAATTGTGAAATTCTTTATGCCGAATTATTGTGTAAATTTGGCAAATATTAAGCAGAATTGATGTGCTGCCCAAAACGAATGCAAAATAAACAAATTCATTGCTTTTTGATCCAATCCATTCCAAAATGCCCATTTATTTTTGTTCTTATTTTGATAAAATGAGGAATGAATTTTAAAAATTATTAAATATAAAAATGGCAAAATGCTTTTTAATTTAGAATGCACAATGCATGTACGGTATATCGTAATTGTAATGTGATATGTAGATGGGAGCAAAGGGTAATTGGCATGAATTTGATTTGAATTTACAATAATACATAAGAAAATAATAAATGGATGATGACTGTTACGTGTAAAAAAAAAATTCAACATTTCTATTTATTAAAATTGTATTAAAATTTGAACAATGAGGAAATAAAATAAATGGCAAATATTTTGAATGTCTGAAATTTGTGGTTTAGGGAATTGACGCCAAAGGTTTTAATCTAATGCTTCAATAATTACATGCGAAATGAATTTGACATTTCCATTTATTAAATTTTTTAATTAATTTCTTTCAAAATGTTCACAAAATAATAGTGCAAAATAGAAAGAGGATTGAATAATTGTATTCAAAATTTCATCATTTTTTATTTTCCATTTTCAGCAGTCGATTGAAATTGCATCAAATCAATTGGTTGTCGACTGCTATCATAAAAAATTGGGGCCTGCAGCAAAATGATGACAGTGCCAAGGAAACAGCTGAATGCAAAGAGGACGAGAAAAAGTCGATCAATGACACTGTAAATAATAAAATAAAGAAATAATAATGAATTTATTTTATTGTTCTCACTTTGCCACATATTTCCAATCTTGGTCAACTTTTAAATCACAATCTTTTGTCTTCAACAATTCGGCAATGAAACAAATATGCTCAAATGCTTTTACAGTTTGAGGGCAACTAAAAATATTTAAATAATTAATTTTGGACTTTAAAAATATGAACCGAAATAATTGTTTCATTGACTCTTCAAGGGGCGGTCGGCACATTGCCTCCAACGGAGTGTCCCTTAAAACACGGATTGGGCCGAGGCAATCGAATTGGACATTCTCTTGTAAATGGGCAACTGCCAAAAAATTACATTTTATTAAATCAATTTTTTGGTGAATGGACCAGTTTTCTTGAGTTTTGGTCGTTCTTTCCTGGCCACAATGTCCGCCGGCGATCCTTCTTCCTTCTTTTGGGCCTTCAAACTTTCTTTCCTGATTTGCCCCTGTGCATCAAGTGGGCGGCGCATGAAAAGCAATTTCGGAAGCCATCGAAGTAAAATGAGGCGAAGCCAACCAGGCAATGGGGAATGAGTAGATGTTTTACGAAAATGCAAATTCAATGCTAAATTAATTAATTACAATTTTAAATGTATTTTTATTCTTACAAATTACGGTAATCAAAACGGAAAGAGTGACAAGGAACATTGTGAAGAGTAAATATTTGCCTAAATTAAGGAATAAATACTTATTAATAATTGTGTGCCAAAAACCGATTAAGGGAAGAACAACACTGCTGGCCGGAAGGACTTCAGTGAGTAAAAGGAAAAAGACTGTGAGTGCTACCAAAATGGAAATACAAAGAGCAATCTGGCATATTTTTAAAATAATTTTTTTATTATTTTTGCCAACCTTTTCGCCGGATTCTGGAGGAAGATAGAAGACAAGGATTGTCAGAAAAGAAATACCAACACAGGGAAAAACCAAATTGACCGTATAGAAAAGAGGCTTACGACGAAGCACCAAATTATACTTCAAAGAATTTTAAAATTATTTAAACATTTTGCCTAACCACAATATCCGTGAATCGACCTTTTTCCTGTAATTGAGCCATCATTTCGCCATGTCCCGGTGAACGGCCTGGGTAAGAGCGAGAATGGCGAACTGCACGCACAGAGAGGATGTCCCATTCAACGGAGGGATAATAGTCGGATAAATCTAGCAAAAAATAATTAATAATTTAATGATTAAATACAAATGTATTATTGAACCAATTCCATGCTCAATTTCCATTTTGGTGCCACTCAAATCCTCCCAAAATGCCAATCGCAACAAATCCTCGGAAAAACTCCAAGAGCCAAACTATAAAATGCGAATTATTCTTTAAATTAATAAGAATAAACTTTTAATTGGCAAAGTTGTTCATCGAAAGGGAACCAGGTGACGTCAATTTCGCAAAGTGATTTGAAAAGGGCTGGCGGTTCCCAAAGAATCTTCAAATAAATTAAATTAATTTGAATATATTGTAGTTGTAGCCGATTTAGAAAATTAACCTTTCCTTTATTGAAAAGGACAGGTTTTTTTATACCGAATGATTTTGGGAATCTCTCGACTTCTAGGATTCTTAGAAATCGATATGGTCGATTTTGTATATGAAATTTCAATTTCAAACTTTTATGAGTTTATTTAGTAACATTCGCCGTTAGATTCCTATCCCGTCTTTGGCGCCATACACTTAGTCTTAAAACTAAGATTAAAATTAGCCTGAAATTGAAATTATAATTATAAATTACTAATAAATCGACCATGCTGAGTCGAATAAACCTATTCTCAAGTCTCTATGTGGACAGGAAATCGAGATTTCCAAAATCAGTGAGCTAAAATCCTGGCCTTCTCTTGGAAAAGGCTAATTTCCGAAATCGGCATTAACAAATATTTTTTTATTTTTCATCGGCCATACCTCTCCACTATGATGTAATGTTGCCTTTGTACCAATGGTCACATTGTAATGATGTCGATCCGCATTATTATATAACACCAAATCCGGCACCCAAATCATCTCCTGAGGCATATAAAGTGTGCCAATACCTAATCAAAAATATTCAAATCATCAGAATTTGTATACCTCCATATTCCGCTGGATTCCAAGATAGGCGAGAATCACTCCAGGATTGACGGAGCCAAACACTGACAGTCATAATTTGGTTGATTTCATGCTGAATAATAATAATTATATTTGGATTAATTTATTCGAAACTAGATCGATTATTTGGGAAAGGCGTAATTTCAGACGGACTCGAAGTGGTCCATTGCTTGCCGGACGCCTTAAATGATTATATCCCAACATTAATTTGTCAAACAAATTTTGGCCATGTTCATTTGCTGCAACTAATTTTTGTGAATGGTCAAATAAATTATTGAAATTGGTGAATGATGCGATGAACAAGAAAATATAAAGAAAATTCATTTTGAAAAAATATTTATCTAAAAAATATTTTTTACCCTTTTTATAGAAGAAGCTAAAAAAATTTTATCCGCCATTTGTTTAGCCTTGTAAGCCAAAAAAGGTGGCAAAGCAAAAAAAAAGTGAGAGCATCTGCCAAAGGGAAAATGTCAATAAATCCTTCTTTTTTGGCAATGTCCGACATCCCTCTTTCCCCTCTAAATCCATTGGCCCTCAAAATTTCATTCTTTTTGCTCATCCGAGCAGAATTGGCCAAATTTTATTGGCAATTTCAAGTTTCCCTTTGTTTGAAGAATGGAAAGAAATTTATTAAATAAAAATGTCAAAAGAATTAATTTAAATTATATAATTCCATTTTATAATAATTTATTATCATTAAATTTAAATGCTAAAATATTTTTAATTATTTTGCTGAATTCTTATCATTATATTACTAATTTTACTTTTAATTCAAATTTATTTTTAAATTTCTAAATATTTTTCCTCACAGTATATTGATTCTTCCTAGAAATAATTAATTAAATAAATGTATTGAATTATTTAGATTCTTGTTAAGCGTGTGAATACTGACATTTTCAAATTTTATCGCGTAAAATTTTATTTAATTTCCTCATAATTGTTGTTTTTTAGTCATTTTTAATAATGAAAATTGAATTTAAATTTACTTTTTTATTTGTATTTTCAAAGCAATCATTCATAAGAAATAAATATTATAAAAAGCTTATTAGAAATATTATTATACATTACTTCACCGTAATTTGAATTCTTTCAATGCACACTAATCTGAGAAAGAATTTAATAATAAAAATCTCATGTTTTACCCATGAAATCCATCCTCATTCATTAATCATTATAATTTCTTGCCAAAGTAGTTTGCCATTATTATTTATTTATAATTGGCTCCAATTTTATTTTATTTTATACAAACTTCATTTTGCAATTGCATATAATGACGACATCAAGAAAAATTAATTTTTTCATTTTCCTTTTAATAAATTTATTAATTCACCAGCAAATTCCAATTTCCATTTTTAAATGCCAGTTTTTAAAAATATTTTTACTTTTTTATACACACACCATCAACACGCAATTTAAAAGGCCATTGATTTTTAATATTTACGTTTAATCTTTATTTTCAATAGAATTCTTATTATTTGCCCTATATTCAATTTGTATGAGGAATTTAATTAAAATTTAATAATTTTTATCAAATTAGCAATTAATTGATTAAAAAAATATGAATGCCAATTATCAATTGGCGCATCGATTGAACGCTTTAATTTCACCGCCGCTTGGTTTTTCCCTGAATGCAATTTTCATTTGGCTTATTTTAAAGAAAACACCCAAAGAAATGTTGTCACATAGCCGAATTCTTCTTCAAACTTGTGCAGTTGATATTCTGTTCCTTGCAGTAATTACCGTTGGAGAACCTGTAAATCCGTTTATTATCATTAAATAATTTTTTATAATTAATATAAAATTGTAAACTAATAAAAATTAAAAAAATTTGTTAATTCAGATAATGTGTGATATCGATGAACAAGTTTTTGGTACTCTATATGAAGGATACTTAACGAATTATTTGGAAATAATTTTATCCAAAATATATCCACTCTCTCATAATATTATTTATTTATTTTTTTATTACTTTCAAATATTCAGCATTGTTGTGCAATTTTTATACAGATATTTAACATTGAATTGGTAAAATTTATTTATTTATTATTTATTTTTATTTTTAGGAATATAAAAATAAATTGGTGGCATTATTTAATTCTGTTATTATTTCCAATTTGTATTGTTTCAATTTTTTGTGCAATGATAGTGAAAGTTTGCAATCCAATATTTTATTCAACTCCTTTATCCATAAATGGTAGTGTATATTCATCATATATTGACATAAATACAACGGTGAATTTACAATTTATCACATACAATGAATAATAATTTATTTTTTCTATGATATTATATTAATTTTTATTTTTTAGATCGATTCTGGTAATAGCTATGTTTATGCCTTCCTATTCTTTATGATCATCAGTTTTGGAATTATCATATTTTGTGCCATCAAAATGATTAAATTGGTTAATTCTCATTCACATCCACAATTTAATGAGCGAACCAGAAAATTGAATAAACAACTGACATTCACTTTAATTTTATTGGTAAATTTGATAAAAGTTTATTATAAAATATATTTATAATAATATTTTAGGCGTTTTTTCCATTCGTCTTAATGACTCTTGAATTCGTTTCTTCGATTTTTTTGATAGAAAAATTTTTCTTATTGAATTTTGTCAACAGTTTATCGGAATGTTGGCCACCAATTTTGAATCCAATTATTGGGATTTTAACAAATAAACCATATCGTGATATAATTTTTTGTTGCTTTTGGAAGAAGAATAATATAAATAATATAATTACATCAAAAACAATTCAAGTTAGCCCTGTCGCTGAACTTCCTCGATTATAAATGCTATAAATAATTATAAACAAAATTTTTAAAAATATAAATAAATTTGTTTTAATTCGTGCCATTTTTGATCCATTTATCACAATAATATTTCAAATTCCAATTTTATTATTCTCAAATGAATTTTTCCTTTTTCTTTTTCTTTATTCCATTCATGAGCAAACAATGGCTCCTCCTTTGCTTGTACTTTTTGCCGGTTTTCCGGAGCAACATGAATTGTCAGGGAATGTGCAGGGAGTTGGATTGCAATCAACAGTTTGCGTTGGACTTCCACTTAAAATTGTTAATTATTTTTATTTTAGAATGGCTTTATTTACGTGCAAGGACATCCTTGTGCTGCGGAAGTGCATGTTCGAGTTTGTGTTTGTGAACCACATTTGCCACAATTCTTTGTGCAGACACCTTGGAGTGGGCCCCAAGCACTCCAAGTGCCTCCCACTGGGCATGGTGCCTTTGTGGTTGTTGGTGTTGTGGGTGGGGCAGTTGATGTGGAAGTTGATGAAGAAGTGGTTGAAGAAGATGATGTTGATGGAGAAATGGATGTAGATGTTGACGAAGATGATGAAGAAGATGATGTGGATGGCTCAGTTGCTTGATTCATATTAACATTCACTTGGACATTTCCATTAGCTGTACAAAAATAATTAATATTTTAATTAAAATTAATTTAATTGTTTTTTTTTCATTTTTTACCAGGTTGTGGTTGTGGTGGTGGTGTTTGATTAACAGCATTTCCATTTACGGTGATATTAAATTGACCATTTGGTGGATTTCCTCCATTTCCATTCACTTTCGTTTGACCATTCGGCGGCGATTGTCCATTTCCATTAAGATCATAATTGACTAAATTAACAACAATTAAATTCCTAATGAATATTTTCAAAATACTATTGAATCCATTTGGAGTGCTTATCAAATTAGATATTGGTGGCAGCACACCATTCACTGTTATACTAATTTGCATCCCTGGGCCACCACCTCCATTTCCTCCGTTGATAGAAATATTTGGTATTGAACCAGCTGTGCCAGCCGGAGGTGCTGCCTGTCCTCCAGCAACATTGGTATTTGGTGGCAATGTGATTGTAATTGTTATGTTCAAACCGCCAATGCCTGGATCTTTAGAGAAAATTTTTTAGGCAATTTTAAATATTTCTCACTTTGTGAAGGCTGATTCGCATTTGGATTGCCAAAACCAGGTAAATTTGGGAAAAAATTGGCAAAAATATTCAATGGGGATGTTCCGCCATTATTATTGCTTGGTGGATTTGTGCCCGAATTGTTCACCGGATTTCCATTTACATGGGAAATTGGCACAATTCCAGTCAAGCTGATGTTCAGTCCATTGCCATTTGCTGGATTCACACCTGGGCTGATCAAACTGTTCATACTTGGGAACATTCCATTGTTGATTAAAGCCATCAATGGAAGAATGACAAAGCCATTGGATGGGGAAACGCCATTGAAGCTTGTGATTGAAATGGAGCCAGTTAGCGTAATATTGATTGAACCAGGGCCATTCGCATTTCCTGATCCGTTAGGATCATTTCCTTGTCCGCCACTATTTCCTCCATTGGTTGGACTACCATTTCCATTTGAATTGGGCGATGAACTACTTGAAGTTGTTGATGTAACTGCAGTTGTTCCGGATGATGTTGGAGTCGTTGGAGTAGTTCCAGTAACTCCATTTGACGGATTATTTCCATTGTTGTTGCCGCCATTTCCTGTTGGTGCTGTCCCAGTCCAAGGCAAAGTTAAAGTGATCGAAACATTCAGATTCCCACTGCTTCCATATGTTGGAAATCCGCTTGAGGGCAATGTGACAATGCCAAGATTATTCGGCATTGGAAGTGAACCATTGAAATTGACACTAATAGAGAAATTTGGTGTATTTCCGCCATTTGGACTAGATGGATTTTGGCCATTTGGATTCGATGGATTTTGGCTATTTGGATTTGATGGATTTTGGCCAGTTGGATTCGATGGATTTTGGCCATTTGGATTTGATGGATTTTGGCCAGTTGGATTCGATGGATTTTGGCCATTTGGATTCGATGGATTTTGGCTATTTGGATTTTGGCTATTTGGATTTGATGGATTTTGGCCATTTGTATTCGATGGATTTTGGCTATTTGGATTTGATGGATTTTGGCCATTCGAGTTATTGCCGTTGGGGTTATTTCCGTTGGGATTATTGCCGTTTGGATTAGATGAATTATTCCCATTCGGATTATTGCCTTTGGGGTTATTGCCGTTTGGATTTGATGGATTATTCCCATTCGGATTATTGCCGTTGGGGTTATTGCCGTTTGGATTTGATGGATTATTTCCATTCGGATTATTGCCGTTGGGGTTATTGCCGTTTGGATTTGATGGATTATTCCCATTCGGATTATTGCCGTTGGGATTATTGCCGTTTGGATTTGATGGATTATTGCCATTGCCATTTGGATCCAATTGTCCCCCATTTATGCCAATATTCACATTTATGGTTGGCACTAATCCATTCAAATTGCCATTAACATTCAAACTGCTTCCTGCTGTCGGCAGTAATGGATTGTTTTGTTTGATTTGAATTGGAAATTGGCCATTCAAATTGACCGTAACATTCACTCCACCGGCATTTATTGTGATGTTACTGCCATTCATCACATTACCCGATGGAGCAGTATTATTATTTGTTGGAGTTGGTGTGTTCAAATTGGTGTTCACGTTTGTGGTTATTGTTATCACATTTGTGCCAGGTGGCGGATTGCCGGGAGAAGGATTATTAGGCGATCCATTTCCGGGTGAATTAGGTGATCCACCAGGAGGAGAAGAACTCGAAGAATTTTGGCAATAATTTACAATGAATCCGGTCGTGTTTACAGGACCACTATTGACAGCCAATTCCATGCCAAAATTGAAGTTGAATTGCAATTCTAATTTAATTTAAATTAATTTATTTTAAATATTTTATTTCTCACTATTCCCAATTGGAGTTGCAGCTGGAATTGATGCCAAAAGTTTATTCAAAATTGCATCAATCATTTTTATCACTTTTTCCTTTGCATTCTTGTCAATTGCCAATTTTACGCCAGTCGGTTGCGAAGATTGATAGAGGGAAAGATTGGCTTGGATTTTAACCGAAACATTGTCTAAAAATAGAGAAAATTATCATCAATAAAATTTTATTTGAATTACCATTTGATGAAATTGTAACTTTTGTTGTGTTTTGATGGACGGAGCATGAACCCGGTGGAGGCGAATATGATGGAATGGAAGTGGTGGGCACAGAAGGTGAGGAAGGCGAAGAAAAACTCGGTGAAGAAGGAGAACTAATAGAAGGTGTTGAAGGAGAAGCCGTGGAAGATGAAGATGAGGAACTTGAAGAAGCCGGACTTGAAGGAGAAGAAGAAGCCGGACTTGAAGGAGAAGAAGAAGCCGGAGTTGATGGCGGCGAAGAGGCAGCCGTTGATGGTGAAGAAGCCTGACTTGACAAAGTGGATGTGCTCGAATCAGTGCCTGAATGATGCAATGATTCCCTATTGCTTTGTGGATTATATTCACTACTTGTGGCGGATGATCCAGTTGAAGATGCCATTGTGGATGGACTAGTCGATGGGGAAGATGGTGAAGTGGAAGTGGATGTACTTGAAGATGTGCTACTGCTTGATGTACTCGTGGTGACTGCATCCTCCTCCAATCCAAGCAATGAAATCCAATCCACATTGTCGGAACTGCCCTCTACCCCAAGTGCCCTGTGGATTGCATCATTGGAAATTTCATCTTGGCATTTTACACAATTCATAATTAAAAATGTTAAAAGGATGAACCAGGTAATCATCTTAATGATCTGAAATTGAAATATTTCAATGTAAATAATAGAAAAATTTTGTATTTTTTGTGAAAAAAAAAGAAAATGGGTTTGAAAAAGTTTATAAATTTATTTTATATAATTAGGAATGTCAGGCGAATTTATATAAAGCATTGAAAATATTTTCCAACAATAAAACTTTTAGCTTTTCAAATAAATATTCATTTAATTGATGATGAAAAAATGAAAAAATTAAGTCTTAATGAATGAGAAAAAATGGCAAATGGAAGGCCAATTTGTTGGATTTACCTAAAAAGATGTTCAAATAATTTGATGGAATTTGGAATGTTTGATTTTTCCTTTTATTTAACCATTTTGGCTAAAAAATTATGACCAGCCAAAATTTTGGTTTTCATCCATGAAATGCCCTCAATT
Source organism: Pratylenchus scribneri (assembly GCA_030063045.1). Classification (NCBI taxonomy): domain Eukaryota; kingdom Metazoa; phylum Nematoda; class Chromadorea; order Rhabditida; family Pratylenchidae; genus Pratylenchus; species Pratylenchus scribneri. The sequence goes on along the minus strand of JAQSEB010000111.1, from coordinate 515,932 downwards.
TATTAACTCATTTGCGTCAAAATGCTTCAAAAAAATTCAAAAGCGAGAATTTCTAATATTTGTACAAATGTCCATAATCGGGAGCACTTTTGGGCCGAAAAATCATTTTTCATCCTTCATTGACGCCATTCAACAATTAAAAAGGGCAAAATTAGATTTAAAACAGAAGTTGAAATTGATGAAAAATACTTCGCACCCGGAATCAACTTTAAAATCACATTTTTGAAGTATGAAAATTTTTGAAAATTTTTATGATCTTTTGAACTTTAATCATAAAAAATTCCAAATAAATTGAAGCAAATAAAAAGATTTTAATAGTTATTTTTACTTATTTTTTAAGTATTTAAATATTATTTTCTAAAAAATGATTTGGAAAATTGCGCTGGCTAATTTGCCACAATAAATTATTATTAAATTATTTATTTCTATATCTTTTATCGGATTTTGACTTTTAGCTATAGAATACTTATTATATACCTTAAGATATCTTATAATATCCTTTTTCTTTTGATTTTCTTTCATTTCATTTTAATTAATTTCCAAAAATCTCTCTAGTACTTTAAAAAAATTTCATGAAATTGTTTACCAAAATCTTGACAGAATTTATTTATTAAACAAAAAATTGTGTCTACCATTTTGTTGGACATTCTTGGAATGAAAGCTGCATTTTTGGAAATTTGTCAGAGTTTTTACATTGACGTTGGAAGCAGATGTTTTGGCTAATATAAAAGGTTATTTGATGTATTTGCTGATTACTGATTCTTGAGAAAATTAATTAACAATCCAAATTGGATATAAAATATTTCTTCTTAATATATAGAAAACCATCAAAATTCTTATTTGGACATTTGCGGCATAGAAATTAAATTTAATACAAAATGTTGCCACCAATTGAGCGCAACTTTTTCGACTGTTCCCTCTTTTCGATGACTGCCATTTCTGTATTTTTGGAAATTTTTGTACTTTGGTTGATTATCAAAAAATCGGCCCCCTCTCTGCATGAATATCAATTTTATTTATTCGGAACAACAGTAAATTATTTTAATATTCATTTTACATTAAAATTTATTGTAGTTCTCCGATTTGATGTTTTCCATCATTGTTGGCTTCATCATTGACCCAGACCCTTGGATTCCAACGGGTTTCGGCACTGGAGCAAAAGGATTAGCCCGATGGCTTGATTGGGACTATACCGGTCCATTCGTGGTAGAATTTAATTTAAATTAAAATATAATAAATTCTTTTGTTCAGTTTTCGCTGGCCACATTTGCCATTGCCAGCCAACTTCTATTCCAAATGTTTGCCATGTTTTTTCGCTATGTGATTGTTATGGGCCGACAATATCCTCGTCTCAAGGAATTCCTTCTTAAAAAATCAACCAAAATTGGCATTCTCGGCATAATAATTTTCCTTTCCACTTTCATTGCTGCCATCTCAATGAATGCCTTCACTTCACGATTGGTAATAAAAAATTGCTTAAATATTTTGCACTCATATTGAAATTCTATTTTCGGAAATAGTTCAAGATAATCAATCCCTTATTATATAGAAATTATTTTCATTATTCAAACTCATTTCAATATATTAGTTCTGTTATTTATATTTATTGTATATTTACTATATATTATAAAATATTCTTCTTATTTTCCTTTGAATTTCAATTAAATTTTTTTTCCCGATCAAAAAAATATTTAAAAAGATAGTTTTAAATTAAATTATTAAAAATAAAATTACCTAAATTAATTTTACAGGAACAATTTGTGTTCATATTCAATGATCATTATCGTTATTATTTTTCTGGTAATATAACATGGAAGAATAATGGAGAAATGACACAAAATCAAAGCGCCGAAATTGATGCTATTTTGGAGAATGAACAAATTTCGAAAATGTTGAGCAAAGTTTCACCCGAAAATCACGACGCAATAATATACACAATTCGTTCAATGCATTTTACAAAGGAGCGAGAATTGATGTTACGGGCATTTCAGCAACAAATTCCGGTAATCTATCCGGATTGGGCCGCAGCATTGCTAATGCTTTTGACAATGGGCACAATGCTGAATGGATTATTCCTCGTTCAAATTTTATGCATTATTATGGGCGTTGCCATAATTCGATATTTGCGCAAAAATTCAAAAGATTTTATTCTTCAAACATATAAAATGCATATGCAATTGATTGTTTTGTTAATTATTCAGGTAATATAAATAAATTAATTGATTAACATTACCATTTAATTTTAGTTGATTGAACCATTTCTTTTCATCGTCTTTCCCGTATTTTATGCCAGCTATGGACTTTTGGCCACAGTTATTCAAATTAATTTGCCATATCCCGGTTTGAGCAATGATGGAATGCATTTTGGCATTTTACTTTTTGCTTTCTACCCAATGTTAAATTCCATATTGACCATCACATTCATTTCATCCTATCGAAAATTCATTTTCAAAATTTTACATTTGGAATGGCTGATTCGAAAGTTGAGAAGGGAAAATAATAATCAAATTGGACCAATGAATCTACAAATGTATCCAATCAGCACAACAAAAACACATTAAAATTAGACTGATTCTCATATAATGTTTTTGTATATTAAATTCTGAATGTATTTAATATTATGTCCATATTATTTAAATATATTTGTATTTGAATGTTTTTAAATTTAACTTATAAGAAACTTGAGCTTTAATATAATATTTATATAAAGAATTATTTAGTCACTTTCGAATTCAAATATAAAAATTTTAATAAAAATATTAATTAACCTTTTTCGGTTGTCCACTTTTCGGAAAGAATAATTTGCACTTTTTCCTGTTGATTTCTTTCCGGAAAGAATAATTGCACTTTTTCCTGTTGATTTCTTTCCGGAAAGAATAATTGCACTTTTTTCCTTTTGATTTCTTTCCGGAAAGAATAATTGCACTTTTTACTGTTGATTTCTTTCCGGAAAGAATAATTGCACTTTTTTTCCTTTTGATTTCTTTCCGGAAAGAATAATTGCACTTTTTCCTGTTGACTTCTTTCCGGAAAGAATAATTGCACTTTTTCCTGTTGATTTCTTTCCGGAAAGAATAATTGCACTTTTTTCTGATTTCTTTCCGGAAAGAATAATTGCACTTTTTCCAATCCGGAAAGAATAATTGCACTTTTCCCGTTGATTTCTCTCCGGAAAGAATAATTTTAAATTCTTCCGGTTATCCTTTCCGGAAAAAATAATTTGCACTTCTTCTGTATGCCCTTTTCTAGAAATAAAAATTTTGTTCAATTCGACAAGATTTTATTAAAAATATTTTTATCGAAATTGAAAAATACAATTTAATTTAATTAAATAATTTTCTATAACGCATTATTGCCTCGACAAAATAATAATCCGCATATACAATTGGTACATCAATCTCCGTATTGGTGGGAAAATTGCCAACACTATGTTTTAATAGGAAAGTAATATTTTCTTCTAATTTTGTTCGATATTCCTCTGATTTCAATTTTGCAATTATTTTTGCGGACATTGACCAATATCGAATTGCTTTGAATAATTCGAATCTTTCGGCAACATGTTGGCCAAGTTCAAGCAAGGCTGATGCAGTGATGGCCGCTGCCGAAGCATCCCGCTTAAATATTTAAAACAAATTAAAAATGCTAAATATAAAAAATGAACTTTTCTTCTTGTCGTATCATTTACGGGCACATCATAGTCCCAGAATGGAATTGGCATATATTTTTTTTTGTCTCCAATTTCAATTTTTTTTGTCTCCTAAAATTTGGAACATTTTTTTTGTCTCCAAATTCAATTCTTTTTGTCTCCAATTGATTTCCCTTCTTCTCTGCTCTCTTCCTCATGCCTATCTCTCATCCCCTTTGCTCTCTTGCTTATATAAACGGTTCCAAGGGTGCGCGGAAGTCAAAAAGAAGGTGCGCGGGATATCCGGATATATGAGGATTAAGAAGGATTAAGGGGGATTAAGCCTAGAAATGGATACGAAATGGTCCGGAAGGCCATTGGAAGGTCAGGGAAATGTAACAGATGCCCGGAGAGTGCGCGAGATTAAACTGGATATAGGGGGATTAAGGTGGATATAGGGGGATTAAGCCGGATTAAGCTTAGTTAGGGGCTAGGGATTAGGGTTATGGTTAGGGGCGGCATGGGATCTAGGGGCTAGGGGTTTAGGGGTTCGGAGGATGCGGGATATAGCCGGATATAAGGGGATTAAGGTGGATATAATGGGATTAAGCCGGATTAAGCTTAGTTATGGGCTAGGGTTAGGGTTAGGAGTTAGGAGCATAGGAATCTCGCGAAGCCGGAAGCAAAACAGCCCAAACCGTGCTCGCGCCCATCGATTCCAAGCCTTAATCCGGCTTAATCCCCCAAATCCACGTATATCCTCATATATCCGGTTATAGCCCGCGCACTCTCAGGCACTACCCGACCTTCCACTGGCCCTTAGGACCATTTCCCGTCCATTCCGAGCTTAATCCGGCTTGATCCCCCCCATATCCACCTTAATCCCCATATATCCGGATATCCCGCGCACCTTCTTTTTGACTTCCGCGCACCCCTGGAACCGTTTATATAAGCAAGAGAGCAAAGGGGATGAGAGATAGGCATGAGGAAGAGAGCAGAGAAGTAGGGAAATAAATTGGAGACAAAAAGAATTGAATTTGGAGACAAAAAGAATGTTCCAATTTTTAGGAGACAAAAAAAATTGAATTTGGAGACAAAAAAAATGCAGGGCCAATGGAATTCCATCGGATGGCACTTTTGATGATGTGAGAATAAAATTGGCAATATTTATGGCTTGATTCAAATAATGCTCTAATCCAGTGTAGCGAAACATCATTGTGAACCCATAAAGGCCCCAGGCTTGGCCCCGTGCCCAGGAAGACCAATCAGCATAACCCTTTGATGTTAATAATAATATAATTTTACAATTATTTTTACTTGGAATGTTAATTTTCGCCGAACAGCGCCATTTGTGGAATTAAAATCCACAACATGGAATGAACTAAAATCAGGACGAAAATGGTTGGCGATTGTCCGATTCGCATGGGAGATAGCCATTTGCATAAATGTACAATTTCCTTAATTGATTTATGAATTATTCTACTCAATTTCATTGACTTATGATTTACCGTATTTTCTTTATTAGAAGCCCTTAGGCTTAAGAATTTTCGAAGATACAAAAATAGGTAAATTTTGGATTTAACTCTATTCTATCAACTTTTAGCGTTTTTTTTGCAACAAATAGACTAAATAAAAATGTATATTTTTTTTTCAAGAGTTAGAGAGAATACATCAAAGCAGAGGGCGGGCTTCAAATAAGGTAATTTTAAATATTAAATAATATTTTTAAAAATTAATTTTATTTTACCCGATGTCTTGGATGCCAAATTGAGTAATTCCAAATTCATCATATTATCAATGATAACTGGATAATTCCATCTTGACCCGCCCCAATCCCAGGATCGAATACATCCAACTGCTTGGTTAAATCTTGTGGCTAGGGAGGACGCACTCTGAAGCAAAATGCTACTATATTCTTCTTTTGCCGTCGCATTCTTTTCCAGCTGATATGCATGCCCAAAAGTGGGGAATATTTTGAAGCCAACATCATGGGTTGTTGTTTGGTATTGGATGGATTGGATGAGCAACATTCGCTTTTTTGCCTCAATTGATGTCCAATTTGCTTTGGAATATTCGAACAAATACCTGTGCGAATTGAGGATATAAGGCAGACAATTTTTAATTAAATTTACTTTTTTAAAAATTACAAATGGACAACTTTTATTGAAAAATGTAAAATAAAAAACGGTAGATAAATTATTTTCGATAAAAAGAAATATTTTTTATTTTACTTCTCATAAGATTTTTACAATTACAGAAATAGGTACTTGTTAAGTTTACATCCCCTTTTTGGGTCACCTTGGAAAAAGTGAGGAAAAGTGAAGGGTCCCCCCTTTGGTGTTAGGGTTTGGGTTTAGGATACATTTGAGATGATTTTTACATCATCCTAATCCAATCCCTAACATATCCCTGAATGACCCCAACCCTAAACCTGATGACCCATAGGGGGACCAAGCACTTTTCAAAAAGGGGATGTAAACTTAACAAGTACCCAGAAATAATAAGAGCAAATTAATTTATTCATTGAAAATTTGAAATAAGCAAACAATTGTTCATTCATAATTAATTTAAAAATTAAATTTAAAGAAATTTTAAAATCAATAAAACTAAATGGACGAAAAAGTTATTAAATGAATAAAGCTATAAATTTGGTAATAATTAATTTATAATTAACAAAAAAATAAACTAACCAAAGTGTTCCAATATAAAATCCGCAAGTCCATTGTTCTGGTCCACTTGTCCAAACGGATCCATTCGGGAAACCACTTCTGGGCAAAACTCCTTCCTGCAAATTTGATGCCATCAATTTGTATTGGGCCAATGCCGTATCCAATTCCGCTTTTACAAATTTTGATGGAGGCAAATAATTTTTGGACAATTTGAAAAGGGCGGCAGCAATTTTGGTCAAAATTCCCTCACGAGGAACACTTTCATTGGTGCATTTATTGAAGGAGGCAAATGTGAATATTGGATGGAAGGAAATAATAAAAATAATTATTTTAATTATTTTCATTGAATTTGTTGGCATAAATTTAAATGAAATTTCATCTAAAAATAATTTTTTTAATAAATAGTTTAGAATGGAAAAAAAAGAAAACATTTGCCTTTTTTGTAACATCTGCCACAAAATATTCATTAATATATAATAAATTATTATAATCAAATGGGGGAATATATTGCTTAATCTCTGTTTAAGAAAGTAGGCGAAGTCTTCCCATTTTCTGATCGCTTTAAATATTTTTTTTTGAATTCATTTTCAAATGATCATTCTCAAATAAATGTGACCAAAATGGCCATTCATTTTATTTTTATGAACATCTGCTGCCGCCATAAATTTGAATTCAACAAAATCCAAGGGCAAATAAAAAAATGGGGTTGATTAGTTCTTATGTACCATTTTCATATTTGCCCAGCATTCAGTCACAACCCGGTGTTACAAGAAAATATATGGCACGCTACAGCATCAGATTTCGATCATATTATGAAAATAATTTAAGAATATCCATATTCTGAGAATATTATTAGAATTTGTGAATTCTGAGATTTTGTCTCAGCATATGATATATTTTCAAAACATTTTTTCAACTTATTTTGAGATAGAATCTCAGATTAAATTAATAATATATTCTCAGAATATGAATAATCTCAAAATATTCGGAGATTTCGTATATTCTTGAAATGTCCTGAGAACACGAAGAATTCTTAAAATATTCTCAAAATGTTTATAATCTTAGAATATGTTGAGAATGCACATATTTTGACAATTTATTTTAACTCTTATTTTGAAAATAATTCTCAGATTAACTGAATAATATAAGCTCAGATTATAGCAAATTTTCATTAAATTCTCAGAATTCTGTGAAATTTGAGAATATTCTGGGGAATTGCGTTTATTGACTTTTCCTCTCGTTTGACTTGGGCCTAGGGCAATGTAAGGAATAAATAAATGTTTTAATGGACGAGGATACATAGCCTCTTTAGCTCAATGTTATGTCGCTGACTTTGGGCCTTGACTGCTCAGGTTCGAATCCCAGCTACGGCCGATGATTAAATAAGTGAAATCAGAATCAGAACAAGGGAAAAAAGTCAGAACAGTGCGCGAGAAAAATCAGAACAAGGGAAAAATCAGAACAGAAAATCAGAACAAAGGAAAAAGTCAGAACAAGGGAAAAATCAGAACAAGGGAAAAATCAGAACAATGCGCAAGAAAAATCAGAACAAGAGAAAAATCAGAAAAGTGCGCGAGAAAATCAGAACAGAGGGAAAAATCAGAACAGAAAATCAGAATAAAGGAATCAGATTTTTGCCCCATATTCTCAGAATATTCTGAGATTATTCCATATTTTGATGATATCTTTTGTCCATAATCTGAGACTACATGCTGAAAAAAGTGAAAATACGGTGAAAATATCATCTGAGAATATGATATATTCTAAAAAAAATCTCAGAATTTCATATATTCCGAGAATTCATTTTTTCACCATATTTTCACCCATATTCTGAGATTACGAACGCGATATAATCTGAGAATATTCTCAGATTGTTTCATATTTTCATCATATTCTCAGATTTTGCAATGTTCCCCGCACTGGGCAACGAGATAGATTTTGAGGTAATCTCAGAATAATCTCAGCATATGTGACAAAAATTGTAACACCGGGAATCACAAGTGGAAACCTTTAATCTTCATTTCCTCATTTTTTCTGAATGAACAAAGTCCTCTATTGAAACAAATGGGAATAGGGAATGTTGCCATAAAAATGGGAATTATGGAAATTTGCATATATTTTTTTGTCAATTCAGAATTCGGATTTATTTTTGTTTCATGTTTTTACATCGTTCGTTTTCTAACAGTAAGTGCAGTTTTGGACAAAAGATTTACATTTTTGTGTGATTGTTGAGGCCAAAAATTTCAATGAAAAATTCATTCAATATTTTATTAAAAATAATGGAAGTAATATATTTTAAAATTATTTTTGCCTGATGAGTTGAATATTATATTCAATTTTTTATCAAATCAAAAAGATAATATTGAAAAATAAAGGAAATTTCTAATTAAATTTTTCCTTTTAATGCTTTTTTTCCTTTTTTAGTCCAATCATTCCCTCATTTGCTATGTTTTTTAATAAACCATTAGGATAAATAATGCCACGTGCCACCACGGAGTACGGGAATCAAAAAGATTATTTCGAAATAACATTCTATATAAAAAAAAGTATATTTCTAGTAAATTTTTAATAATTTTTATTATTATTTTCCATCTTGACATTTCTTTATAGCATCATTTACTTTCGAGTTTGCAACCCAATTTCACAGTCAACTTTTTCCCTCCCCTCTGTTTACATCAAAATCAATCGAATCAATTTTTGGCCATTCATCGATTTTTTTTATTCCATATTTGATTTCATCATTGCCTATTGCCTACCATCGATTTGGCCCTAAAATTCGGAGTGGGGCAGATGAAAGCGAACCTTCCACTATTCATTTTGCCAAAGCCCTTACCCTAATCGTTTACAATTTCCATTGTTTTCTATCATCTCGATTAATTTGGGGATGGGCAGATTGGAAAATGTATTGTTTTAAATCGATTTAATGGATGGCCAAATTCGCCCCAAAATCATTATTTCCATCAAATCGAACTTATTCAAATGAAAAATCTCTATTGAAAAATAATTTTCCTTTTATAGACTTTTTGTGAGCTCGATTTATATTATGGCCGCATTGTTTAACAGTTTTTTTTTAAATATTAATATTTTATAATATTTCAAAGCTATAAGTATTAAACTATAATTTATATTTTTTACTCTGCTGATTGTTATTAATTATTAGATAAAATTATCCAATTATAATTTGACTTTCTGATCCAAACTTATGAGAATGCTATTCTTCATTCAAACTTTTATCATTTTATTTTCAATACTCATTCCGGGAATATTCCCTGCTGTTGGACACTTGGACCCATCAAAAGAAACCGTAAGAATTACCAAATCAAGTACTTTACCAAGGTCGGAATCAATCGTTCGAAAAAAGTCGACAGTTGCTGGAGGAAATAAAATGAATGTGAAGCCATCAAGAAATATGAATGACATGGAATTGGAATTGGAGAAATTGAGGTGAATTAATTTAATATTGTTTTTTTGGGGGAAATAAATTTTGAACATTTAAAGATTTGAAGTTGAGAAATTGAAGAAAATTAATAAGGCAAATAATTACGAAAATGCTCGAATTCGGTGGAAATCGGAAATGAAAGGGAGAAATGATGAAATTCATAGGAAAATGGAGTCAAAAATGGCAAATTTGGAAGCAGAATTTGAGAAATTTAACCGTCAAATGAATCCCAATTCTATTGTCGAAGGGAATAATCATTCAGAATTTGTTGTAAATGCATTGTCGGCGATTGATATTTTGAAACATTCTAACTATTCTGCTGAATTGGCAAAGCATTTTCGTATTCTAATAAATGAATTTGAGCAATTAAATGGCGAATATAATTCTTCTCAAATTGAAATAGTCGAAGAGATGATCAAAGAATTTAAAATAATCAAAAAAATTGGTAGTGAATGTGGATTATATGGTAAAATTCAAGATCATTGGATGGCAATGGTAAATGCATTGGGTGAGGAAAAAATCAAGAAAATTGAACAAGCGGCTGGCATAGAAGATTGAATATTAGAAATGATAATTTAATGCAATACAAATTTACTAAAATGGATATTATTATCATATGGAATTTAACCTTTTATTTAAAATTTAGCAAATTTTTTAGCTGTCGTTAACGATTTATAATGTTGTTTTATTCAGAGGTGATAAAATATTATGGTAAAATAATTATTATATAATTTTATTAATTTTGGATTCTTTCTTTCAATTCACATTTTTTTAATGCGAAGAAGTGGAACATATTAGCTGAAATTTTAATAGATAATTAAATAATAAATATAAATTAACCCACATAATTTTATTAATCCGGGTGACAATTTGCACAACTTGCACATTGTGGAATGCATCGACTAAATTTAATTTAAAATTTAATCATTAAACCCTTTTAATTTATTATTAATTTTTTAATAAACTCTGGTTCTATGATCTTATACATATATATCATTAAATCTTATCACGATGCATAGTTGATGTAAAAATTTTTTTAACAAAGTTTAGATCAAATTCAACAACAAAATTATTAACATTTATTCGTTTTTTTAGATTTTTAAATAATTTTTTTTAAATAATGAAATTATTCTCTCTCTCTTTATCAATTACTGTTTCACGGTTAGAGGTTAGAGCATAATTTTATGATTCCAATCTAAATATACTAATCCGCAACTTTCCGGGACAAATAGGCAGTTGAATATTTTAACTTTGGCGTTTTGTATTATGAAATAAATATCCAAAAAATAAATGATATAGTTAAGGAATAAAGAAAAAGAACTTTAAACATAAAATATAAAGAAATAAAGAAAAATAAATATTTTAGAATGATATTAAATGAGAAAAATTTTTAATTATTTTAATGGAATAGCCGAGAATTATTAAAAAATAATGTAAAAATTTGCCAACTAAAATGCTAAGAAATGATTGAGATAATTAATTAATTTGAACCAATCGGAGCGGCCGGGAGCCGCGCAGCGGCGACCGGGCGCTCCTTTAAGCAATTAAATCATTGGAATAATGTAATAAGTAATAGCAAACTCGGGAATGGGTTAAAATAGTTTGGATCGGATCAAGTGGTAGAGAGATTCATGAGTTAAATAAGATAATAATTAATATTTATCGGGATCTGATTTAAAAAGCCGATAATAGTAGAAAAATGAGGAAATGAATTAGAAATGCCATGAATGAGTTCACGAATGAAGTGATAAATACCGGAAATAATCGATAATGATAGGTAAAAAATTGAGAAAACTCAAGGATGGTCGAGAATGAAGGGTATGAAGCCGGGATTAGTCGAGAATGAAGGGTATGAACCGGGATTAGTCGAGAATGAAGGGTATGAAACCGGGATTAGTCGAGAATGAAGGGTATGAAACCGGGATTAGTCGAGAATGAAGGGTATGAAACCGGGATTAGTCGAGAATGAAGGGTATGAAGCCGGGATTAGTCGAGAATGAAAGGTATGAAACCGGGATTAGTCGAGAATGAAAGGTATGAAACCGGGATTAGTCGAGAATGAAGGGTAAAAAGCCGGAAATAGTCGAGAATGAAGGGTATAAAGCCAGGAATGGTCGAGAATGAAGGGTATAAAGCCGGAAATGGTCGAGAATGAAGGGTATAAAGCCGGAAATGGTCGAGAATGAAGGGTATAAAGCCGGAAATGGTCGAGAATGAAGGGTATAAAGCCAGGAATGGACGAGAATGAAGGGTATAAAGCTGGAAATGGTCGAGAATGAAGGGTATAAAGTCGGAAATGGTCGAGAATGAAGGGTATAAAGCCGGAAATGGTCGAGAATGAAGGGTATAAAGCCAGGAATGGTCGAGAATGAAGGGTATAAAGCCGGAAATGGTCGAGAATGAAGGGTATAAAGTCGGAAATGGTTGAGAATGAAGGGTATAAAGCCGGAAATGGTCGAGAATGAAGGGTATAAAGCCGGAAATGGTCGAGAATGAAGGGTAAAAAGCCGGAAATGGTCGAGAATGAAGGGTATAAAGCCGGAAATGGTCGAGAATGAAGGGTATAAAGCCAGGAATGGTCGAGAATGAAGGGTATAAAGCCGGAAATGGTCGAGAATGAAGGGTATAAAGCCGGAAATGGTCGAGAATGAAGGTATAAAGCCGGAAATGGTCGAGAATGAAGGGTAAAAAGCCGGAAATGATCGAGAATGAAGGGTATAAAGCCGGAAATGGTCGAGAATGAAGGGTATAAAGCCGGAAATGGTCGAGAATGAAGGGTATAAAGCCGGAAATGGTCGAGAATGAAGGGTATAAAGCCAGGAATGGTCGAGAATGAAGGGTATAAAGCCGGAAATGGTCGAGAATGAAGGGTATAAAGCCGGAAATGGTCGAGAATGAAGGGTATAAAGCCGGAAATGGTCGAGAATGAAGGGTATAAAGCCGGAAATGGTCGAGAATGAAGGGTATAAAGCCGGGAATGGTCGAGAATGAAGGGTATAAAGCCGGAAATGGTCGAGAATGAAAGGTAGAAAGCCTGGAATGGTCGAGAATGAAGCATAGAAAGCCGGGAATAGTCGAGATTTTTGAAATTGAATGAACGGCAATTTGAAGAATGAAGAGAATTAAAAATAATGGATTAGAGATATAGATGGAGATGATGATTATTAATTAATTAATTAATATAAGGAAGCGGATTCCATTTCTAATTTAAATAAATCTGAAATTTAGAGTTTTACATCATTCATATTTTAAAACGTTTTGACGAGCGTTGGGATGCCGCGCCAGCGGCATCCCAACGCTTGTTTATTTACTATTCTGCCACTCGGCAATAATGGCAGCTGCATCGGCCATCCTTGCAGACGGCACAATTTTGACCAAACAAATCGCAATTCAAAAGACCTTTTCCACCGCAATACGTCAATCCCTTCATATCCGCATCACCATCACAGGCAAAAGCCTTCATTTAAATAATTAAATATTAAAAACATAGAATTTTAATCATTACCATTGGAAATTGCGCAAAAAATGGACCAAAATTAAGGAAAAGAAGAAGAATTAAAGAATATTGAGGGAACATTTTTAAATTGGTTTATCGAAATTTTTATTTGATGATTTTTAAAATGAAAAAGGAGAAGACGGTTATTGAATATTAAATATTATTTTGGAATTAAATTTATAATTTTTTTGACAAAAATAATATAAAAATAATATTCCTAAAATAAAATCATCTTCTGATTTAAAATATTTTTAATAGATTCATTTAAGAAAAGAATCTATTTTTGGTATGTTTTGTATTTCCCATAAAATTTTTAAAAAAAAATTTTTAAATCTTCAGAAAATGAACATCGATTTTCTTGCGCATTTATTTTTGATTTTCAATTAAGTAAGAAGTTTGGTTGACTCATGTATTGTTTAATTAAATGTCAAATTTGGTCAACTCATCGAAGTGAAGTAAATTACATATTTTGATGAATTATTATAGAAAAAGAATTGAAAAGAATTACTCACAATTCTCAATTAATTTTAATTTGTCCTTCAAAATATATTATTTTTAATTTTTCCGCATTTTAAATATTGATTATGATAAAATATTAAATATTTAATGCTATTAATTAATTTCATTCTTCATATTTTTAAATTTTCAACAAATTTTTTTACATTAATTGTTAGAAGATAAACTGCTTAGAGGTAAAATTTAATAATACTCTAAGCATTATAAAATAAAAAATTATCAAAAATTAAAAAAAAATACTCCTAAAAATAAAAAGTAATAAAAGCTTAAATGTATTCTGAAATGAAATATTCTTTTATTTACCAAAAATAACGACAATTTTATAATTGCTTAAATTAATTCAATGTGGTTCATAATGACGTGGTGAAAGAATACTTGGAAATTTTCCACATAAAAATAAAGAAAAGTAGAAAAAGACGTTCATTTGTTAAAATTTCCTTTCTAAAAATTCACATCCAAATATGTCTATTTATTCAAATTATTTTTTATTAATTTTCTTCTTACATTTTTTCGTCTCGGCTGCTGTTGGCCAACAAGAAAATAATGATGAGGACCAAATAATTGAAATGCTTAAATCATCGCTAGATTTTAACGGGAATGTAACGTTAGACTGGAAGAAAGAGGCATTATGGTTAATGAATGTGACTGGGAGACGATTCAATTTCACACAATGGCGGGCTTTGAACTAGGGTTGCGCCCCCGCACTGCGGGGGCGGGTTGTGCGGGGGTCGGGGTTTGCGGGGTTGGCACTTGCGGGTTCGGGTTCGGGGGTGACCCCTTGCGGGGGCCCCCGCGGGGATCCCCGCGGGGGCGGGGGTAGCGTAAATTTTTTAAAAAGCCACATTTTTCAAATAAAAAATTTTTTTGAAGAAAAATTTCATCCAAAAATGGCTGCGCAGCGAAAAATTTTACCTAAAAATAGCCTCGCAGAGAAAAATTTTAATAAAAAATTTTAATATCCTACAAAAATTTGGTCAAAATTTCCCTATCGAACCCCATTTTCCTTGAAAAATCCAATAATATGGGGTGCATGTTCACCCCCGCGGGGGTGCGGGGGCGCGGGGGTGGCTCTTGCGGGGATGCGGGGGCGCGGGGGTGGCATATGCGGGGGTAGGGTCGGGGGTGAAACCCAAAAAGTGCGGGGATCCCCGTCGGGGGTGGCCCCCGCGGGTGCGGGGGCGCAACCCTACTTTGAACAATTCAGTGCGACCAACATTCCCACCAATCCTGATGACAACAACAAAAAAGCCGAGGCAAATCCCAGTTGGTTCAAAATTTTACAATGACAGTGAAGTGGATTTGATATGGCGAATTAGAATGGTGCACAATTTGCATTGGGATTTGTCAAAGGTGGGGCTTTCAAAATAGATACCTGATAATTAAACATTTTGTCCAATATCTTTTAGCAATTTTTCGAGTTTTTAATAAAATATTTCATTGAGATAATAAGCCCTTTCTTTATAGTTTTATATTTCCAAAATAATTTTTGATATTAACTGGCTGAATTTTATGGCCAAAAAATAGATGATTTTGGTCAATGTTCCCATTTTTACACTATATAATTTTTGCAATTTTTATTTCAAAACCACTAATTCTTTCTCTAATCATAACATTTCAGTCAGAGCTTATAATGACATTTTTAACTTAATGTTAATTTTCACTTGGAAAATTTGTATGCAATGCAAAGTTAGGATGTGGAATTCGTTCTAATTCTAACAAAAAAAAATAATTTCCTGCTGCTATTCGTTTTTATGTTAAATTTAATTTGTTTAGAATTTTCTTGCCGTGTCCTATCTAAATTTGCAATCTCAAACGATGACGGATCCTGAGGAAACAATTGAGGAAAACCCATATTTACCAGGCATTATTTCACCTCGCAAAATCCATTATCCTATTGACGTCATTGGCCCCCACTATTACCCGAATACAAGAATGTCCTTCTTCTATGGAATTGGACAGCCAAATATGCTCATTCGCTTCAATCAAACTGAAAAAGGGGCCGCCTTTTGTGAATTTGGACAACTCAAAGGTTTTTTAAATTAATTAATCAATTATTAAAATTAATTTCTAATTCAATAGAAACAGTCCTTAATAAAAATCAAGACCAATTGAATGTTTGGAAATATAAACATTGTCTTTATGCACGCAAACCAATTTATGGGAAAGAGGAAAAATTGCCAATGAGAAAACAATTTTACGCTTTTTGCCCAATCCATTCTGCCGACGATGGGTCCGCTGTGTTCAATTGGCGTTTAGCAAATGGAATATACAATCCGCCATCAAAGGTTTGTGAATTTTATTTTTTTTGAATTTTAATAAGTTAATTTTAATAAGCCCAATTTCCATTTTAGACACCTCATTGTATCTACGATTTTCATCGTAAAGCAACAGAGACAGAAGAATATCATTTATTGGAATATTGCTCAAAGGCATATTTTTTCAATGGATTGAACTACAATGTGCTCGACAAAAGGATAAGGAATCGGCGAAAAGGTTAAATTAATTTTCGCGTTAATAATACTAAATATTTATCTGTATAGATTGGATGCTTTATTTAGCTGAAGGCCAGTTGAAATGTTCAATCAGTGGAAACATCCAAAATGATATCGATTTGGTTGGAAAGGGCTATTCAGTAAGATTGGTCCATTATTCATCACCAATGCAAGTAGATCCACTGTCAAAAAAATGCCCAGTGTTTAAAGCAACTTTAGTGTAAGGAATAGAAATAAGATTATTAAATAAAATGAAAAAAAATTTATTAAAATTCATAATTTAAATAATTGATTTCAATTCAATTTTCATTAGTGAATATAAAGACAAAATGAAAGAAGGAAAATTTATTATTGCTGCCGTGGTTGGTGCAGCACAATTGGATGGAGACTTGCGAAAGCCATACGAAACAGAAAGTGCCAGATTTTGGGACAAAAATGCATATAATGTGAGTGTTCTAATATTATAAATTAATAAAATTAATTGAATTTTTAACCAACAATTACAAAATTTATAGGAAAAATATAAATACATGAACTTAGAAGATAAATCGTGTTATATTTTTTATCAATTATTTCTACGGGATTTCCACACAAAAAGATATCTTTTACAATTGGAAATTTCACATTTTTGCACGGAACGAGGAATGCGTGGCAATTTGGAATTCAATGTTTCCATTGGCCCTGATCAGGTCGGATGATTGATAAAAAAATTTTAATTTAACATAAATAGGTCCCAGAAGAGGGCATTTACGAAGACAAAGGCATTCAAATTTATTTGGACAAGGGTCAAATGATAAGAAGTACTGGCCAAATTATAAATGCCAGAAAAAATGAGAAATCAGCGACACATGGAATTAATTCTATTAAAACGATTAATAGTAATACGGGAAGTGGATTATCAGTTGAATGTAAGTTTTTGTGATTCTTTGCAAAAGAAAACTTGGTAATTAGACATTTTTTCCTATCCCTTTTTGATTACTCTTATATAAAAGCATTTATTCAATTATTAGGCGGAGAAGAAAATATGAAATTAAATTTATTCTAATAAAAATCTAACAATTAGCTTTTTACATTTTTATGTCTAAAAAATTACATAAGTCAAAATAGATTAATTAAATATTAAACGCCTTCGGCCAAATTAAATATAAATAATAAATTTTATTAAAATAAATTAATTCAAAAACTTGTAAAATTATTGCATAGTTAAAGAAATTTAAATTGAAGAATTTAATAAAACTCTGAATTTGATATTCTATGATAATTTATAGCTACAATTGCTGCATCACAATCACAATATTATAAAAATATTATTGTTGATGCACCTGCTGATGACAGTGTGCCAGCGGGTGGGAATTGTTCATTCACACGGGAATGCGGATATGGTTATCATTGTGGAAATAAAAATCAGCAAAGATTTTGTGTAAAAATATCAAGTAATTTTCTAAATATTTTTAAAAACAACTACCTTTGGTTAGTATTTTTTCTTTTGTTTGGTCTATTTTTATCCTTCACCAATGAATAACAATGGCACTTGTGTTGCCGAAGGTTTACCCATCATCATCTTGGGGCCCAAACTCCATTAATACTCCCAAATATAGAAGATTAAATATAACCAATTTAAAAAATCCAATAATCTTATCTCCTAATATGTATTGGTTTTATAATTTGAATATTAAAAATATTTTGAATTTACTAAAATATTTTTCTTAATGAAATTTCTGCTTGGTATTTTTTTGTTATTTGAATATATTTTTATAGCATAGAGAAACTATTTTCAATTTTTATTTAAAATTTTTCATATTTTAGAAGCATCTGAATTCATTGAAATTATTATGTTGGGCTCGGGAATATTATGTGTCGAACAACTCAAAAATTTTATCAAAAGAGAACCAGAAGAATTGCATTTCGAATGGCGTAGACCTAATAATTTTGAAGTTATCGTCCGTAGAACTGATCCAACTTTACATTGCATTTTGGCTAATAATTCACAAATCAGAATTGGTAAGGGACCGGATAATCGTGGAATTGACTGCAAATATGATTCTCAATGCCGTGTTGATGAGTTTTGTGCAATTCAAAATGGAGAATGCAGAAAACTACGCTTTTTAATTTATGGAGAAAAATGCTATCTGGATCAGTGTTGCCGCGAGTCGCCAAAAAGTTCGAGTCGAGTTTCGAGTTCGAGTCGGCCAAAATTTTTCGGGTCGAGTTTCGAGTTTCGAGTCGCCAAAAACCTCGAGTTTCGGGTTTCGAGTTTCGAGTCTCGAGTCAAATTCAAAAAAATTAATTTCACATAGAAAAATTTTTTATCCAAATTTACATGTTTAATTCATTTTGGACATATTCATACAATTTGTTGTAAACATTTGGCAATTGTTTTTGAGTAAAATAAGTCCGCCCTCTTGAAATTTTATTTTAACCGGTTTAAAACTCCGAAAATAGAAATTTTGTCAGAATGAGGTGAAATTGGTATTCGGGGGTTTTCGGGTATAGAGAAATCAAAAATTAAATTAGTTTTTAGTTTCGCGCAATAAGAGGTTTGTAAACCGGTTTAAAATACCCAAAAATAAAAATATGATTGGATTGAGGTGAAAATTGGAATTTGGAGGTTTCCGAATATGAGGAATTCGAATTTAATAATATTTTTGTGATTTGTTTAAAATTTGAGCGAACTTCTACCTTCTAAAATGAGGGCGATCGAAGCGATGCGGGCGAGCGAAGCGAGCCTGCACACGACCTAAAGAAGAGTGGGCGAGCGAAGGGAGCATACACACGACCTAAAGAAGAGCGGGCGAGCGAACCGAGCCTCCACACGATCTAGCGAGCCTGCCCGCGACCTTTAAATAATTTCAAAATCCGAATCCCTAGGGTAGGTCGAAGCGCCTTGGCGCGTTAACATGAACAGAAGGCTGTAATCCCTTCCGACATCATTCCAAATCCTTCCCCACATATTCCTTACGCCCACTTTCCTTACGCCCACTTCCCTAACGTCCACTAGTTATTTAAAATAAATAATAAAATAAGGAAAATCCGTTCGATAAAAATTTAAAATTTTTAAATTAAAAAGTGCCAAAAATTTCGAGTTTCGAATCGAGTCAATCGAAAATTCTTCGAGTCGAGTTTCGAGTCGCCAAAAACCTCGAGTTTCGGGTTTCGAGTTTCGAGTAACTCGAGGCAACCCTGATCTGGATGGTGAATGTGTGGGCCAGTTATGTGCTATGTCAAATGGGAAAGGATGGAATCGATGGGGCTATTGTTCGAATCCGAACACATTCAATCAATTGATCGAGGAACCGAATGATCCGCTTAATTAAACGAATAAAATTGATCATTTTTTATATTATTTTTATGCGTTTTTTGCTTGATTTCGGAGGATATAAAGGAGTTTTTATAATTCAAATTTGAAATAATATTAATTAAGATAAAATAAAGGATTACAAAGAAGAATTCCTTTTATTCGAAAAATGTAAATTTTATTTTAGATTGAATTTAACAAATTAGTAGGAAGAATTTTTTTACGATTTGTAATGCTATTTTATTCAATGATAAAATATTAAATTAAAAAATATAATGTAAAACATATTGGAAATTGGAGAATTCTTTCAAATCGCATTTTTAAATTGAAGATGTTGTTCATCTGAAGTAGATGGGTAGATAACTGTAATTTGAATAAATAAATAAATTACTTTTTTACATATATAAATTAACCTATTATGGGTCTGGGAAGCAATCTTCACAATCTACGCATTGAGGAACGCATTTGCTAAATTAATTAAATTTTAATCGGTTGAAAATCTTTTAATTATAATCTTATTATTCTTTTTTTAACTAAAATGATTATATCATATGGTTCAAAAATCGTTGCCATAATAAAAATATAGCCCTTATATCATTTTTTATTCAGGTTTTTAATTCGTTTTATTCTGAATTAAATCCAATAAACTATTATATTTCAACTAATTCTCTTCTCAAATAGTTTTTTTACCCTGAATAATTAAATTTTATAATTTCAATTTATTTACTATTCCTCCCTTCCGCAATAATAGCAGCTGCATCGGCCATCTTCGCAAATGAGACAATTATAATGTTGTGAATCACAATTATCAAAAGTCTCTCCATTGCAATAGAACAATCCTGTCAAATCCATCATTTGATTTAGGCCTTGACAGGCAAAAGTCTGTATTTTAATAAATAAAATATTAAAAATATAAAATTTTATTAATTACCATTGGAAATTGAGCAAAAAATAGACCAAAACTAAGTAAAAGAAAGAAAGAATATTGAGAAAACATTTTTTAATAAAATATTTGGTTAAATTTTATTTGAAGAATTTTTAAAAATGGAGATTTTGATTGAATTTTAAATAAATATTCATATTCCTTTGGGTGGAATAAAATATATGGGACAAAATTATATAAATATTATATTCCGTCTTAAAATAAAACCATTTTATGATTTAAATAAAATATTTAAATGATTTAATGGATTTAATCTATTTTTGGAATATTTCATATTTCAACATTAAAATTATTTAAAAAATTAATTTTTTTAAACATCGATTTTTTTCTTGTGCATTTTGTTTCAATTTTTAATTAAGATGTTGTCTGCTGACTCATTTATTGTTTAATTTAATTAATGAACAAATTTGGCGAACTCATCAAAGGGAAGGAAATGATTTTGATGAATTATTGTAGAAGAGAATTGAAAGGAATTACTCACATTCTCAATTCATAAATTTGTCCTTCAAAATATTTTACTTTAATTTTTAAACAAAATATATTAATGATGAAGAAATTTACTCTGCAATTAATTTCATTTATAATATTTTTAAATTTTCAACAAATTTTTGCATTAATTGGTCGAAGGCAAACTGCTGGGGTAATTTAAATATTATTTTGGGAATTAATTCTCTTCAAAATTCATAAAAAATATTTAATATTTATATTATTTAAATAAAAAATAAATAATTATTTTTAAGGTGAAAGGTTCATTACTATGCGATGGTAAACCGGCAACCGAAATTCTCCTCAAACTTTACGATGATGACAGAGGTTTTAAAAATATGAATTAAATATGAATGACATAATTATTTATTAAATAGGCGTCGATTTGGACGATTTGTTGGCCAAAGGCTATACCGATTCAAATGGGGATTTCCTCCTTTATGGGTCGACGGATGAGATCACAACAATTGATCCAAAATTGAATATTTATCATGATTGCAATGATTTTATGAAGCCATGCCAGCGCAAATTTTCGGTAAATAATTTTTTATAAATTATTTAATATTCCCTATTTTAGATTATGCTCCCGGACAGATTTGTTTTCTCCGGTGAAAAGCCAGAAAAATTCTACGATGTTGGAACAATTGAACTTTCCGGACAATTTACTGGCGAGACTCGAGATTGCCTCCATCGTCGATAATTTTATTCCAAATTTATAAAAATATAATTAATAATTTCATTAAAAAATAATAATAATGTTGCATCCAATCTCGAATTTTCAATTTCTATCTATCCAGAAATACGTTTAGGAAGATACTTGTCAATTTAAATTTTAAATGAGACCGATTTATATTGCTCAGTTTTCTGCAAGAAATATTATTGCGATAATCCGAATTCAACATAGAGACCCAATCCAAGAACGGATTTTGACGGATCAAAGGTCGATTCTTTGACCTTTTGTCAATCCTTGGCAATACTAAAATATCCCTAATTTTTTTTTGATTTTTTCCTAGAAATTCGTTTTTAGGGTAATCATTGTCATAGAATTTGAATTTGATATCCATTTTGTCATATCTTATCATCTTGGTAAGAGAATGCCACTTTTACAAACCTAACCTGTTCCGGAATCCCTAAAATTCGATTTCGCCCATCTATAATTTCTGCTATACCCTGTCTGGTTTAATAAAAAGGAGTAAATTAAAATCCTGTCTATGAATTGTATTGCTCAATTAATAATAGTCTAAACTCTAAACTAGACAGGACAGTCAGTTGAGTATCGGCCCATTGATGAGCGTTCGGTCAGCAGTTGAATCAGTTGACAATTTGTCCGTGATGTTTGCTCATCGTCCTCCAAGTGCCTGACTTTTTGGCCAATCCGAGGCCAATACCGAGAGGCAGAAAATCAATCCATCGAATCCCACCTTCCCCCTCTTCTTCTTCCTCACTGCCCGTACCCGGCATTTTGGCCAATATGAGGGCAATAAATCGATCCATCGAGCTTATTTGAAGGAGTGGAAGGGAAAAATGGCCGATTTACTGACAATAAAATTGGCCAATATTTTGCAAATCTCGGCAGCGAATTGGGAAAGGCAGGGGGTTATTTACTATTCAAAATATTATAAATCCATCAAAGGGCATGTAGATCCATTTCTGGCCACATCAAGAAATGGGCCTCGTTCCCTACCCCCACCCCATAAAAATGCGCGGCCATTCAGCTCAAAACCCTCATTTTCACTAGTCCAATCCCCTTCAAATTCACTTTTGAAAATAAAGATTGAATTAATATATTGAGAGGGGAAGCAGCAATTATTTAGTTTTCCTTCATTTTTATTAGCCCATTTCCCTTCAAATTCATTTTGAAAATGAAGATTGAATTAAAATATTGAGGAGAAGCTGAATATTTAATTATTTAGGTTTTCAATGAGCCATATTATTAGCATATATTCTTTCATTTTTCCCTTTTCCATTATTGATAATTTAATTCATTCCGTTATTCCAACTTTGAAATGTGTTTAAACAATTGAAATTTTTCCAATCTAAAAACTTTTCATTCTCGAATTTTGATGAATTGCATAGTCTGGTATTTTATTTCAAATTTCCATCATTATATCCAAAAAATTAATTTATTTCAGAATTTTCATTAACAAAAATGACAATTCATCAAAAAATGTTCACAATTTTTTCAATCGCCTTTATCCACTTATTTTTCTCCGATATTTCGCATGCTACTCCCAACAATGCCGATGCCAATGGCCATCATCACAATTCTGCTACTTCTTCGTTGCCTCCAATTATTTTGAGTAAGTTTTTATCAATTTTGAAATCATTTGATTTAATACAAATTTTTAGTTCCAGGTTTTATGGCCTCAAAACTTTATATTAGTGGAAATAATTCGGAAGAATTGAAAGAAATTTGCGGTGGAGAAGAAGAAGAATATGAAAACAAAAAAGTATGGGCCACTGCGGAATATATTGACCCAAAATTGCAGAAATGCCGTTTTGCTCAATTAACGTGAATTTATTTTAATTATTGATAATTCATAATTCTTAAATTAATTTTAGATTAACAAATGATGGACATAAATCAATTATAAAAAATGAGGGAATTTTTGTGAATGCTTTGGGGGGAGGAAAAGAATTTGGAGAGTGAGTTTAGGACAATTTTACGTAATTTTATTACTTTCACAATATTGAATAGTACTTCATCGGTTAAATGTCTTTTTTTGGATGGAAAAGACGAACATGGGAATGACCAATGTGCGCAAAGCATCATAGACAAAAATGATGAAGCCAATTTTGCACCATTGATTAAATGGCTAACAGAAAATTTAGGCTATAAAGAAGGCAAAAACCTATTTGCGGCCCCGTATGATTGGCGATTTGAGACAAATAATGGTGGGCACAAAAATGTTCACAAAATGTCTAAACATTTTTTTTCAGATTATTTGAATGAATATTATGAAGAATTGACAAAATTAATTGAGAAAGCAAAAAAAGAAAATGGCAAAAAAGTATTACTCATTTTGCACAGTTACGGCAATTCGATTGGCAATTATTATTTGAACAACTTTAAAGTAAATAATAAATAATTTAATAGATTAATTAAATTTATTTAATTGCAATTTAGAGTGAGGAAAAATGGCAGAAAGATCATATTGCCGCCACAATTAATGTTGCTGCTCCATTTGGTGGCGCCGTAGAAGTATTGGAGGAAATTATTTCGGGTAAATAAATTATAAAAATTGAATTTATTTTATTAATTAGCAATTAACCCATATTTATTTATACATGTCTTTTGATAATTATTGCATTAATATTTTAATAAGTTTTAATATTACGGTTTTCCAAAATAGGTTTTGGTTGGTTTTAAAAATTAATAAAATTTAAAAAGAACTGGCAAGTTAACCTACTTTAAATGGATCAGACGCATCGCAAAAATATATAGGGCAAAGGGCACATTTCTGGATAGGAAAAGATAAATTTAAAAATTTTCTGATGATTAGAAAAAATTTTGTAAAGGATGACTCAAGAGCCAACCTCAACTATTCAAATTGGGGTCGGAGTAATCGTCGGATCATCCTTATAACATTTTTTTTTATAATGTGGTAAAAAATTTTAAATTTATACTCTCCGATGCAGAAAAGTGTCCTGTATTTTTGGTATAAAAATTATTATAACTGGAAGATTAGAAAAAATTTTAAAAATTTTAATATACTCAAAAATCCTACTACTGTTTACTCCGATGCGTATGATCCATTTTAGCGCAGGCTTTATGCTACAGAAAATTGGAGAAAACAAAATCGAAAAACGACATTTAAAAAACGAAAACAAAATTTTACGAAAATTCCGATTGAAAACCGACTTAAGATTGAATAAACGTATTTAATATGTATAAAAATAATTATCAAATTGTTTACAAAAAGAAATAATATAATTCTTAAGGGAATTCTGGCCGTTACTTTTCCTCAATGGCTCAATTTGTGAGCAATTCCAC
Organism: Pratylenchus scribneri; assembly: GCA_030063045.1. Lineage (NCBI taxonomy): Eukaryota > Metazoa > Nematoda > Chromadorea > Rhabditida > Pratylenchidae > Pratylenchus > Pratylenchus scribneri. Next base: position 490,977 of record JAQSEB010000111.1, on the reverse strand, counting down.
TGTTCTCCCATTTATCCGTTCCCTTGGCTCCACTGCCGCAGTGTTGCCAAATTATTGGGCATTCAAAAATAAAAAATTGGTCGAAATTCCATTCCCAGAGGAAAAGAATGCTGGGGACGAGAAAAGTTGGATAAATTGGATTTTCTCAATTCCAATTAAAAATGAAATAAAAATGGCCAATCATTTGAATGTTCGGAAAAAAGAGAAGGAATCAAATATTGGTGAATTGCTTGAGAAGATTGGAATTCCATTTTTTAAAGAAATATACCATAAAACAATACCAAAGCCACAAGAACATATTAAAGTAGAGTTTATTTATTTTTAAAAATTATAAAAAGCCATTATTTAATTAAGATGCATTGCATTTATGGCACCGATTTGCCGACCCCAATAAAATATGTTTATGGCCATGATATAAGTAAGCCGCCAAAGGAAACTATAAATGGAGACGGAGATAATACAATCAATATTGAATCATTGCGGGTTTGCAAAGAATGGAAAACACATGGGAATGCCTTGGTAAACTCAAAATAAATTTTCATTAAAAATTAATTAAAATTAGGTGGGCGAAATTAAAGAATTGCCTAAAGTGACACATGGAGGAATTTTGCACAATGAACAATTTTATGCATTTGTCAAAAATATAATTGAGATTGAGAAGGAAAAATGAGAATGAGAAGAATTTGTAAAAGATTTTATTTGGATGGAATTATGTTTTTTTTTTTCGGGTTTCAATTATTTAAATTTTCTTACTGTTTATTTAAAAGTTATTCATAAATTTTTATTTAAATTTTGTACTTGTTTTACGAAAAATATATAAAAAATATTTTATATTTAAATAATGAATAATTAATTAAAATTTTCTTTTTGAAGGGTTAAACTTTAACATTATTTGGACTTATTTGACAAATTATCAAATACATAAAAATTAAAATTAATTGAATTTCCATTCATTTATTTTCTATTCATTTCCGCAAACCGCGAGGCCATTGTGGCCACTCAATGAAATTATATAAAAAATATTTTTATTTATAAGCCTTAAATAAATTAGTAATACGGTAGAATTTTATTTAATAAAATTGGACAGCATTCTTCCGTTGGAAAATACTTCTTTATTTCCTCTTCAAATTAATTCAATCAAATAATTTTGTCAATTGTATGGCCATTATAAGGGATACAAATTAATAATAAACATTGGACAATTCTTGATCGAAATTTAATTTGGAAAAATCTAACAAATAAATTTATTCGAGAAAAATGAATATTTAATGAAATGGCATTGACCATAGGATGATATATTTATTCAAATTTAAATTCTTCAAATTAATTCAATCAAATAATTTTTCCATTTATTATGGCCATGATAATGGGAATAAATAAATATTAATAAAAAAAATGGGCAATCTTGATCGTAATTTAATTTGGAAAAAGTAACCAATGTACTCGAGAAAAATGAATATTTAAGGAATAGGCATTACTATAGGTCATGGGATGAATGCAATTTAGTTTAATAAAAAATTTTCAAATATAAATTCTTTACATATAAAATGCTTAAAAATAATTCCTAAAATATAAATTCTACTTTTTAAATAAATTAATAAATTTAAAGAAATGTCAAATTCATCAACCACTTCTGTTTTTCGACAAATTTTTGAGAATTTTTATTTTAATTTGTCCATCAATGTCGGAATTTGCTGCTTTTTATTAATTATTTCTCGTCCTCTTTATCGATTCATGGATGGAAGGGTGGCTTTAGTGATCGTATTTAGCAAAGTAAAATTCATTTTAATATTTAAATATTTTTTAATATTTTCTAAGGCAATTGGTACATTTTTGTTAAGTCTCTTTTCGACTATACAATATGTCTCCTATGTATGCATGATCGGAAACAATTATTTGATTTTAGCCAAACGTATTATTATTGCATTTTTTATTTCTGAACGGATTCATATTTTTTTCTTGGCCATCAATCGGGCCCAAAGTATTTTACTGCTATTCCATTACAAAAAAATGATAAACAAAAAGTAAAAATTATTAATTTAAATTAATTTATCTCATCAATTCCACAGATTCATGCTAATCTATTGCGCATTAATTTGGACTTTGTCCATTTTATTTGGTACAATGCACATTTATTTTAGCATTGTTAAGCCAGCGAATGCTACAAATAATTTTTTGAATATTGCAACTCAACTCTATTCGATTTTCAACCAAATTTGTATTTATGGTTCTTTTGGTTTATATTTTGCAATTATTGCCAAAATGTTTTGGCTTAAAAGTAAGAATAATAAAATATTTTTGACATAATTTTCAGCTCTTCGCAACTGGAGTGAAGGCACTTTTGAGAAAGACGTAATTAAAATATGTATTATTTGCTCCGTTAGCTTGTCGCCTTTCTTTTTGAATATTTTGGCCACACTTTTGGTCAACATTAATTCTGAATCAATTCCATTGCTCTGTACAAATTATTTAATCGGATTCCTGGCAAATAATATTGGCTTTTGTGCTGAAGAATTTTGCTTAATGATGATAAATGACGATTTTTTCAAAATGGTTCAAACCGAAATCAAGCAAATTATTTCTGGAATATTTTGTCTGTCTAAGAAACAACGACAAATTTCACATGGAAGAAATAATGAAACAATTGGAACTTTATTTATTGTTTCCAAACAAGCGATGAAAATGAAGAATGAAAGCAAACTAATTTGAAATACATTTTACTATCTAATTTTCATGCTCATCATAATATCAAATATTACCCAATATGCGAATTTAAATAACATTTAATTAATATGTTTATTCTTTTTATTTAGTGATTATTAATGTTCAAAATTTCATAATTTGTAGTAATTTTATTATTGATTTTATTATAATATATTATTTTATTCATGTGCATTTTCATATATCATCCTAAGTAAGTCCCATTCAATCTTTTTATAGTTCTATTTTCAATCAACGACCACCCCAACACACCAATGAGCAGCAACGCATATATTCCACATCATCAGAAAGCCCTTCGCAGTCCGTACAACATGCTGGTTGTGAACTGAAAATAAAATAAGATCAAGCAAATATCATGATCATGAATGATTGCAAAATGAAAACACAAACTTGGAAATTCCAATTTGGAGTATTCCAATCAAGAAGACTATCAAAAGCTGCATGAGAAGGAATTGCACAAAATTGATGGCCATCCTGCTGATATTTCAATCAAATGATTATTTGTAAATTTTTTAGCTGAATTTGATTTTATTAAGATATAATATTTAATAAAAAAAAATTATTCAAATTTAATTTTGATTCTGAGTGAATTCAAGGGAATTCTCACCGACTTTTAAAGGCTCCAGAATTTGTCCCCATTTATTGTCGCTTGAACATATTGTAATATGCAAATTCAAACATGCGAACAATCAAGGCATTAACCATCAAAAAATTATAAAGGACATTGCCAATTCCTATCCCTTGTGACCACCATGAAATGAAAAACATTTTTAGAGAAGAGGAAGAAAATATAAAATTTTATGTAAATTTTAGGAGCGATTAAATCCGTTCATCGAATCACTTGACATTTTCCTACCCTTGTGATTAATTTCATAATAAATATATCACACGATTTCAGCGAATATTTTGGGAATAATATCAAATTTATTTCCCAATTGTTCATGCAAATCTCCTAAACTTTGCCCATAAAATTTTCCGATTTGGCAATGGCCAATTTGTCAGCAGGTCAGATGCCTTGTGATCCCATCGGACCAAAATGTTTTCGCGCTAATTTTCTATGTTTTTATGCAAATCAATCATAAAAATAAAATTGGCTTATGCTCGATTTCGTTTTGACGGTATTTTAATCATTTTTTATTATTTTCTTGATATTTTGATATTTGCTTTGACATATACTTCACAATTCTATATATGTTAGGATAAATAAATTAAATTGGTAAATCCTGGGATTTATCAAGATGCTAACCTTGTAAATTTTGTGAATTTCGGCTTCTAAAGATCGTATAGACCTGAAAGTAAACTCATTCGACTTGGCTTGTGCTTTACAAAATAAAATTTCGATTCATTCTGGGATTTATTAGTGTAAAGGCTAGGGAGTAGGCTAGGGATAATGTATCGGAGTCGGGATAGGAATCTAGAGGAATGTGTTGGAAAAAGTCTAACTAGCATGGAACATCTGAAATTGAAATTTTAATCGCCAATGCCAATCGATGAGCCTACCCGCGAGTCTGCACGATGTCTGGAAGCCAATATTCCCAAAATTTTCCAGCCCAGAATCTTGGTAAATACCGGGTATTTACCAATTCCCCATATCTTCTCTAAAATTATTATATCTTATTTGTCATAAAGAAATATAAAGTGAATTTAATTCATTAAATCCTGATCTTTACCATCAATTTTTAGCTCACATTTATTGTATTTATTGGCATTTAAAAAAATTTGAATTGGCAGTGTATGAATTAATTGATGATAAAATCTATCAAAAATCGGAACTTCTTTTCACTCCATCAAAGGAATCCATCCATTTCCGTTTCAATATCATAAATGTTGATTGGCTGTAAAATTTCTTCTTTGCCCTTTTCGCCAATTTTGATGGATTTTGCCAAAATTCTTTTCGAATGATCTGGGCCAACCTTAATTTTATTTTTAATTTAAATAAATTATAATTATTAATATTTTATTAGCTTACTTCATAGCTGAATGTTCGAAATCCTTTCACCATTCCTTTTGCAGAAATGAATCGAAGAGTACTCCACGGTGGAATATAGAAAATGTGTCCCCTTTCAAGAGTGAATTTTTCTCTTTGGATATTCCCATTCTCATTCAATTCAATGCAAATTGCATTTTGCGCCTCCACCAAAATAAATGTTGAAGAACTGAAAATTATAAAAATATTTTGTAAAATAAAATTAGAATAGACCATCCAAGTGGTGGAAGATCGACTGGAAATGTTTCATTTTGAGAATTAATTTCGAGGCATTGTAATTTGAAATCATCACAATCCGGGTTAAATTCCAACACATTTGGATAGTTTTTTAACCGTTGCGGAATAACATCTTTAAATGAAATTAAAATTTAACTATTTTTATTTCTGAAATTTCCATAATTAAAAATATTGTCCAGGTCCCGATTCCCCCCCCCCCCACCCAATTTTATCCCAAAAATTTATCATAAGATTCTAATCATATTATAGTGTTTTTACCTTTTACATTCAAATATTAATAATAAAATAGGAATCTGAAAAATATGAATCTGGACCCTTGTAATCGATAAGGTACAGTTTAATTTTTAAGGTCAGAGAATTTTGCCATAATTGTAAAGCTGACAAAATTTGTCTCAAATTGTTAATTTACTGATTGTCAAGTAAAAAAGAAATGAACAATTAATTAATGTTTATTTTAATATTCATTCAAAACTTGCAATAAAATGATGGCTCAACCATTCGATAATTGAGCACTTCCACCAAATTTTCTCGATCCACAAATTTTGTGGTCAGCCCAGCCCGAATTGTATTATTCGAGCAACTGACACATTCCACACAATCTTATTTGAATATTTTGGTAATATATTCTTTTTAATTAATTTACCTCCACTCAAATATGCATGCAATTCCTGGGCCCCATAATAAACACATTCGCCTGGTTCCAAAATAATATGATTGAGAAAAAGAGGCGATAAGCAGCCAATATCATTTGGGAAACGCTGAATGAATTAAAAAATATACATTATTTTGCGGCTAATTTTAAAGTTAATTCCAGAATTAGCTAGACGCCTGATCTAGCTAATTTGGAAATCTCTGCTTCTAAATATTGTACAGATTCCAGAATTAACTCATTCGATTCGGCACAGTCGATTTACTATATGAAATTTCAATTTAGGTCCTGTATGAGCGAGCTTGTTAGTAACACTTTCACATAGATTCCTATCCGGCCTTTTGCGTCCTAGGATTAGCCCTAATCATAATACCGGACTGAAAAACAAATTTCATATAGTAATAAATCGACCGTGCCGAATCCAAAGAACCAATTCTCGAATATGTACGACAACTAGAAACTGAGATTTCCAAATTAGCTAATTCAGGAGTTTCGCTATTTCCAAAGCAATTTTCCAATATTATCTGTGATATATAATTTCAATAGTAATGCCCCAAAAATCAATACCTTGATCATATCTTTGATTACATCAATTGTTGCCTTATTCAAATGTCCTATTAAATTATTAACATGATTTTTCAAAAAATGATAAATTTTACCATTTTCAATTTTTTGTAGAAATGAAGCCATTAAATTGGCCACATTTTTCTTTTCAGAATAATTCAGCAAATTCGAAAAACTGAAAAAAATTTTGTGAAATTAGATATTTTTATTGACCATTTTTTCAATTGTTGAATCATTTCATCCGAATTTGAGGCATTCAATTTGCTTAAGGCAATAAATTTTTGGCTATTCTTTGTGCCCATTGCTTGACATAATTCGGGGAAAACTAAATTTGAAAAATAAATTCAAAAATTAATTTTCCATCAAACATTGCAAATTCTGAACAATTTCCTGCATTGGCCGAAATCCGCAAAGCAATTCAAATTTACTCAATGCGAATGCCAATTCCGGTTTATGATTTTGGTCGGGATAATTCAGAGGATCTTTTCGGTTCAAAGAAATTGCTTGCTCCTAAAATTATGGAATATTTTCTGAATGTAAAATTATTTATTATTATTCTGATCTGACCCCAGAGATTATTCCTTATAATTAACATTTATTTATTTGACAGATATATTTGTTATTAAGTCCAATTTAATTGGAGTGGATATTATTTTAGATAACCTTTAAAATAATTAAAATTAATATTTAATTTAGTTATTATCAATCTAATACAAAAATAAATAATTATTAATTTTTTATTGATCGTAATTTGAATGATTCTTCATAATTTGCATATTGAAGGATTATTTCGCACTACATTTAATCGACAATTGAATTGTCCAAGTGAGAATAAAATAAACGCTTATTTGAAATTTTACTTTTGTTGGATGCACTTGAAGGGACAATGTATGCTCAATGGACATTATTTTCATAATATATGGCAAATGACTGCAAAAAAAATATAAATTATTATAAATAATAATATATTAATTTAATATTAATCACTCATTTCACTCACATATTCTTCTTCTTCTTTTCAGCAATATATTTGCTCAAATGGTCTTTGGTCGATCGCAAAATTGCTGGTCCTTAATTAATTAATCAATTAAAATAATAAAATAAATATTTTGTACCATCAGGATGAGTTCCAATCCACAATTCGGCATATGGCATATTTTGCACAATTTTGGCATTTTCATGTCCAGCAGCAAAAAGACGGGCCACTTCCGATTCGGTGCCCAATTTCCCCCAAGCATAATTTTTTACAGTACATTCCAATCGCTCAATTCTGGACATTCCTTTTAATTCTCTGAATTCAAAATTAATATATGTATTATTGTATATGGTTAAATATGTTAGGGAGACAGGGCGATGGGAGTGCGCTGGTCGATCAATTTGTCGTCATTATTAAATCAAATTTACCATCGCCGACATTTGCGCGACTCAATCGCCGCCATCGCCGCCAATTTTGCTATTAATATTTTACTCTTATAATTTAGGTCATTGCAATTAATAATAATTTTGGGGGGTAATCCAGCATCGGTCAAGCCGGAATTTAATTTTGCAAAATGCAAATTCATTTCTAATTTTATGATTTTGATGACGTTTCGTAAAAATACCAAATTTTTGATGAGCAAATTCGTCAAATTCTTTTGTAAATCCGGTCTTTTTTCACGGCAAGCTGGATTTTGTGATTAATTGAAGGAGGAAATATATCCCCAAGGAAATTAATTTTAGTATTTATCCCTATTTTACGATAAATAAATTTGAATGAATTTAAAAATAAGCAACATTTTAATGCCATTTAATTTGATTTTTCGCAATTTAATTTTTGGGTTGCGCCTCTTTGCTTTGATTTGTGCTATGGCGAATTCTTGGTGCAATCAGCAAATAGTCAGAAAGCATTGAACACAAAAATGGGAATGGGCGAGGAATTAAATGTTGTAATAAAGTAAGTCAGTGTGTCTATGGATGGATGGAACAACCCCCATTGAATTTTGGGGATGGAGCCCCACTCGGCGAAAACTGCGCAAAAAGGAATTTGGCGGTAAATGGAAAAAAGGGGGAAATGGCGGGGGCCAATGTTTGGGGGTCGATCAACTAAACTGCACTATTTTGGTGAAATTTATTAAATAAATAAAATGGGGGAGAATTTCGATGGATCAAGGATGAATTTTACTTTTTTTTCGTCTAAAATTAAAAATTCCTCTTTCTGCCCAAATTAGAAAATATTTTATTGAATTTATAATATAAATTTTTTATTTTTTATTTTTTAATAAAAAATTTTAAGCTAGAAATATTCTTGCAAAAAAATTAAAAATTGAGAAAAAAATTCTATGATATTATTGAATTATATTATATATTTAATGAAATTCTTCATTCTTTTTCATAATTTTTTTCATTTTTCTTTTCGACATTTGCAATTTAATAAATTTTACACCTTCGTTGAATATAAACACTGATGAAGTCAACAAAGTTAAATAGAGCCAATCTGAAAAAAAATTTTATTATATGTTATACTCGGTCAAATGAATCTTTTCTTTGTTTTTTTTCTAAATGGAATATAATTAAAATTAATCTTCATTTTTAATCATTTTTCCTTTTTCCGAAATTATGCAAATTTATTTAATATTATTTTTTGTAAAAATGACCATAGACGGAGATTGCCTCGGTTTTAAACATTCTTTGAAGTGGTGGCAAATAAATGACCAACATTTGACAGATCAATGTAAAGAAAATTGCCAACCAAAATATTTTATTACTGAAAAAAATTAATCTATTAAAAATGTGATTTGATTAATTAATAAATTAAATTCATCAAAATAAAAATAATTCAATTCTATAATAAATTTTGGAACCTAATTTATTTAAATCGATTTTTTTGATTCTGTACACTCTCGCGATTTTCCCCAGACTAGCCTGAACAATCCAATTTGCCAAATCATTTTTCGGCTACTTCGACATGCCAAAGCGTTCCAAATATTGAATAAAATGAAGCATGTGAATGTCATTGTTGTGTCCCTTATGGTCACTTTATAATCGTCTGCCATCTATAAAAAAAATAAATTAATTACTTTATTTTAAAATTTGTTGCATTATCAAATGGAACAAAGAGTTAGAAAAATAAAAGAAAAGGAGAATGAATTTGGTTTAATGAAGGAAAGCATACGATATTCTGAAAATTCTAATTTTTGAAATTTCAGAATATTTGACTTTTTAATTTTTATATTTACATATTCCTTCTATTTAATTTTTTTTATCACTTTTATTTTTTATTTGCATTTTTAATTAATGTCTTTATTTCAGCAATTTTACTTTTTGATATAACAAAAAAAATTTGCATTTTTTATTATATATTTAATTTCGCCAGTAGATTTACCTCCGTGTAAAAAATAAATGATGAGCCAGCCAAAATAATTGTTGCGCTGGCAAGAATGTCAATAAGTAACAATTTTGTAATCAAAGATTGTCGAACATTCCTTGGCTTCTGCCTGATAATGTCCGGATCCACTCGTTCAACACCCAAACTTTGAGCCGGTGGTCCATCCATAATAATGTTAATCCAAAGAATTTGAATTGCATTCAATGGATTTTCAAAATTTAATATAGTCGAAATTGAGATCAATGTTAGGGCGGCAACACTCCTGCCAAAAAAGGTAAAATTAAGGCTGAAATATTTTTGGGCATATTTACGTGCTAAGTTGGAATTTGACAAAATTGACAATGTTATGATAAATTCCTTTGCCCTCTTCGATTGCTGCCCGAATTGTGCTGAAATCATCGTTCAACAAAACCATGTCCGCTGCTTCCTTACAAACGTCCGTTCCTTAAAATTAAAAATTCATAAGGGCAATTCATTTTTTTGTTGCCTGATTCGCCCATTGCCACGCCAATGTCCGCTTTCTTCAATGCGACCGCATCATTAACTCCATCCCCGGTCATCGCTACAATTTCACCAATTTCTTGCAATGCTTTCACAATTCGTAGCTATTTTTTGGAAAATTAAACAATGATGAATTAATTAATTATATTAAGGCCACCTTGTGATTTGGTGACGTCCGATAAAAAATGGAAATATTTCGAATAATTTGTTGTAATTCTGAATCCGAAAGTTTATCAATTTCGGCTCCGGACAACACACAACTTGGTCCTTTTTCTTTATTTTTATAAATATGTAAAAGTGAGCCTTAAATATAATATTATTTGGTATCCAATTAATAAATTTTTACCAATGCTTTTGGCAGTGTCCAATGAATCACCGGTGATCATTTTAATAGAAACACCCGATGATTTGACAAGTTCGATGGATTCACGGCATCCTTGTCTAGGTGGGTCCATTATGCCAACAAATCCGGCAAAATACAATGAATTCATGCAATCACCCAATGCCATTGCAATCACTAGAAAATATGGCATAAATTTTTTAAATATTTTTAAATAATTGTAAATAATTTTTGCCTCTCCATCCGGATTTTCCAAGTTCATTTGCCTCATTTTGAATTTGTTCAATTCTCTCTTTGCTTAATATTTTTTGTCGAATTTTGCCACTTTCCAAATATCCAATGCATTTTGGTATCATATGGTCAATGGCACCTTTCGCCATCATAAATTTCTCATCCTCCTAATAAATTTTTTAAAATTAATTTATAAAAAAATTATAATGAACATTATCGATTGATTCCACTTCCACTGCCATCCATTTATTTTCGGATGAAAATGGAATTTCATGAAGTCGTCGAAATTTTTGTCGGCAATTTTCCATTTTTGCCTATTATAAATTTATATATTATATTAATTAATTTATTTCTCTCTTACTTTCATTGGCAAAACCAAAAGTGCCTTTTCCGTGGGTTGACCAGTCAATTTGCCTTCAACCATTTGGGCATTATTGCAAATTGCGCCAATTTCAATGACACGGCTAGTTCCTTTGGAATCCTCCTCATTTAATAATGCCTTTCCATTTAACAAAATGCATTGTCCATCAAATGGGTCATAGCCTGTTCCAGTTACCTAAAATTGCAAAAAATAATTAAAATTAAATTCATAATATTCACCTCTGCCCTCTCCCCATCACCGCTGATCACCACCCGCACTGTCATTTCATTTTTGGTCAATGTCCCAGTCTTATCTGAGCAAATTACGGTAACGCAGCCGAGTGTTTCAACGGCGGATAAATTTTTGACCACTGCATTCCTTTTGCCCATTCTCATCACCCCAATTGCCAATGTGACGGCCACAACAATTGGAAGTCCTTCGGGAATGGCCGCAACCGCCAAACTACAAATTTTTGGATTGGCCATTTAGTCTCAAAATATTCAAATTGATTGATTTACCTGACCCCAATTGTGAACATATCCAATGCTGGACGCCCTTGGATGAGACCAATCCCAAAAATGAGGATAATTACAGCGAATGAATAAATGGAAAGTTGCTTTCCCAATTTGTTCATGCTTTTTTGCAGTGGTGTTTTCGGCGATTTTTCTGATTGCATCAATCGAAAGACTTCACCAAATTTTGTATTTTGTCCAGTCGCAATGACCAACCCCTACAATTTTTTGTCATTCTTAATTATTTTATAAAATATTTATTAATTAATTTTAATATTTTCCATTTTCTAATTACCTTTCCCCTTCCCGAGCAAACCAATGTACCCATGAATGCAATATTATCAAATGTTTGCAATGAATTCGAATTCTCCTCATTTTTTCCTGATAATTCCTCATTCTTTTCGATTTTATTTGAATGTTTTTGTCTGGGTTCATTTTCGCCCGTGAATGAAGATTCATCAATTTGTAATTGGATTGACTAAATTTAAATTTAATTTAAAATTCTTTAGTATCTTTTTACACCTCAATAATTCGTAAATCTGCTGGAACTCGATCTCCAGTGTTCAATAAAACCAAATCCCCTGGGACCAATTCTCGGGTAAAAATTTCTTGTCTTTTTCCATTTCGAATGCTAAAATTCAAAAATACAAAAATAAAATTCAAATATTTGGACCAATGTGTCATTGGAGGGACCAGCTTATTCAATTTTTCCAAAATTTTTTCAGAACGATATTCTTGAATGAAGCCAACAATGACAACAATGAGGACGGCAATCGAAATTGAAATTGCATTGTCGAATTGTTTCATCACAATGGAGGCAATAGCCGAAATTAGAAGAAGAAAAATTAGTGGATTTTTGAACTGTAAAAAAATAAAATATATAAAATTAATTGGTGGAGTCCTATTTAATAAAAATGTAAAATGTTTTATTTCTTAAAAAGTGCAAAATTGAAGAAAATTGGAATAGAAATGTTTTTATATTTTTTATTTCAAAACTAAATTTTCGGAAAAATTTAAATAAAGACAAAATTTTCCGGAAAGATTTTAATTAAGTTCTCCAAAAAGATTATAAATAAAATTAATTCTAGAAACATTTTAATTACATTTCAAAAAAATTTTAGGCTTTCTGGGAAATTTTAATTTACGATTATGTTAATTCAAGCAATATTTAATTTTTTAAATTTTTAAAGAAATGCAACATTTAGGGAAAAAAAGATTCATTTGCTATTTAGACCTGTTTTAAAAATTTGAGGAAGATTGATTCCTTCCGTTGCAATGCAAATTCATTTGGCCCAATGAAGCCAAATCGACGGAGTGATTCGGCGCTATAAAGGCCATCCAAATGATCCGTGCGTAAAATTGTTTCCAATTCTCTAAGGGAAATTGTTGAGGCCTTTTGATGGTTCAATGCTGGCCCAATTGAATGGCTATTTGAATGCCCATTTTTTGTATTCCCATTCAATAATTTGCCATCTTTATTTTGGCATTTTTTGCATTTCAATTTTATGCAAGGCATTTTGGCAAGCTAAATAGAAATTTAAATAAAAAATAAATTAATTAAGTTTACGGTTCATTTTATATCAATAAAGGCTCCACATCTTGAATCGATAAAAAAAAAGTAAATAATGGGAGAGGAATGGGAAGAATAGTAAAAAGTCCCAAAAATGAATTGATAAAAAAAATGTGGAATGGGGACTGAACGAGGAATAATTTGGTTTAAGCTACCGAAAATATTTTATTTGATAAATATTAAATAATTGTAAAATTTTCTTTATTTGGTTATGTATTTAATTTTTAAAACTAATAAGAAAAAATTTCAACATTTATTATTGTTTATTGATCACATGAACATAATCAAATCATACAGGGCAATATTTTATTGAAAAATAAACAACTCCACATTTTTGATAATTTCTTATGTAGTATTTTTTAGCTTATCAAAACCGACAAATTCTTAAACTATTCAATTATAGTCCAATTCCTAATATAATATTGAAATTAATTGAATTTTTTTGCCTACATTTTCTAAATAATTATTTTGTTTGACAAATTTAGGAATTTTTTATACATCAAAAACATTATTCGAGAGTCAAGACCTACTCAATCATCTCTTTATTATCAATAATATAAATATATTTTAATTATTTTCATTTATTTCATTACAATTGATAAAAAAGGAGAGAAGGAAGTAAATATCAAAATTAAATAATTTAATATCAGCAAATTTCATTGGATCAATTATTTTGATTTTAAATCAAATTATTTGCTTTTCGGATTTAATGAGATCAATCTTCCTGTACTTAAGAGTAAAGTAGGTCAATGATAAAAAAATAAAAATTTGAAAGGATTAAATGATTTTTGATATGATAGCAAAAATAAATAAAATAAATAATTAAAAATACAATTATTGTAAAAATAGGCATTGTCCTTTTATTTATACTATTCATCATATGACCACTTCAATTAATCCATTTATTGACCATATTCACACTAATAATTATGCCCTTTTGTTTATTTGAAAATTTAAAATGACGAATTTTATATTTTTGTCTGTCTCATTTATCATGGAAACGAGATTATAGGGCCAAAAAATGAAAAAAAACACATGCACTGATCCAGTTAATCCGCTCAATTATTTGTGCATATATAAGTCGGTTAAGTTGGGTTATTTCCAAGTCCATTCCAAAATCAAATTAAAAATAAGAAACTTCTACTGATTGACAGAGATGTTCCTTCAAATTTGGATTGTTTTCTTCTCATCAACAGCAATTCTTCATTTTGCTTCATCTCAACAAGCTGATCAACAAATTCCTGCTGCCCAACCTCCTCGAATGCCAGCACAAGCCAAAAGCCCAGTCTGGTTGAATAATGCCCCGGCTGATTTGGCTGCCCAAGTGAACCAACTGATCAATGACAAGACCAAATCACAGAATGACATTCAAAATGGCATCAATTCATTATTGGCTAATGTGCCCGAAATTGCGGTAAGAATTGAATTTAATGGACTAAAGGGCAATAAAATTTAATTTAAAAGGCAAAATACAATGCAGCAAAAGAAGCTCATCAGAATAATACTGTAGCGATGGAAAAGATCAAAGCAATCTTTGAAAATAACCCCACAATGAGCATTGAACAAATGGAGGAGCAAGCAACCACCCTGTTCAAGACTCTTTCCGAAGCGGACCAAAACTATGTGGCCAGTATGACCCAATGCAATAAAAATGCAGGGGAAATGGCCGAACTTTCTGGAGCACGCCAAAAGCGCCAATATGGCTATGGCTGTGGATGCTACTATTGCTGGTGTGGATGCTATTATTGTTATTATTGTCAATCCTGCTATGGTGGATATTACTATCCATATTATGGCTGAATATGAATACAATGTTGATGAAATCATACAAAAAGAATGGAATGATAATTAAAGGAATGGTCAAATAACCAATACCACCTATTTGTAAAATTTTTATTTTTTATTATTAATTATAAATTTATTGAATAATACGGAGTAATAGGTTCAAAAATTAGGGTCAATTTCAAAGGAATTTCACAGTTAAAAAATTTTGTTATAAAAATTAGACCATCAGGCCACCCCAGCAGGAATCCACTTTAATATTCAAAGGGGTAACCGAAGTCGGGATTCATCCTATGCCACGTCACATTGCGAAATCCGAATTCTATTTTTCCATATCTTCATTTTTATTTTTGACTCACGCTTTACCGAATAATACTCCAATTGAATAATATTTTTATTATTCACCTCAATCATGATTATGAATATGAATATCATTTAAATATTATTTAATTTTTCTTTTCACATTCATTCATCAATCCATCATTCCTTCCATTATTGTGGTACACGTGGTGGGAAAAAGTAAGGTGGGTATCGAAATGAGGGCACACAGCGTGGAGCGCCACGAACAAAGACACATCTATGGCCTGGCCTGCACGGCACAATGCCACAATTTTGTCTACGTGGAACACATTTTGGGCGGTATGGAAAATATTCGGAATGTTCACAACGTGAATTGGCCGCACATCGAATACAATAGTAGAATGTGCAGCATCCTTTCATTTATTCAATTCAATTTAAATTATAATAAATTATGTTTTTATTTCATCGGGGTATAGGTTTAGGACTTTTTTTGTCAAAAGAAGAAAGCGAAGGGTAATCCCTTTGGGTTATTAGGATTAGGTTATGGTTAGTCTCATTCAGGGGTAGGGGATGTTGTACTTGTTGAGGGGCATGTCTCCTCGGGAATGCATTCGTCATCTTCTCGAACATATCCATTTCGGCATCGATAATGAGTGCGATCGGGTTCAATGCAAATGCGTGGACAAATTGGATTCGGATTTGAACAAGTTCCTTCGCATGGACGACAAGTTGTGGGCACTTCATTTGGACCGCATGCTGAATGAATTAAAAACATTTCCGAGTCAAATTCATAATAATAATAATAATTTACTATTTTCACATTGATCCAAGCGAATGCATGTGCCATTTTCACGAACATATCCTTCTTTGCAACGACACATGGTATCATTACTTTCGATACAAATGAGTGGACAAATTGGGTTCGGATTTGAACAAGTTCCTTCACATGGGACACATGGGGTCGGCACCTCATTTTTGGGACATGTTGAATTGGCTATAATTAAAACAATTACGTCGCTCATCTCGGGATGTAGGGAACTCTAACTATTTTGCCTTCTTCGCCCATTCAGGGATCAAATTTTGGGTGTTTATTTTCTTCTATTTCATAGAAGAAAATGGAAATGTGTATATTTCTTGTTCAAATTAAAACCAAACACAAAACCGTAATCATCACCATAATATTCAGAATTATCGATTAACCTAAATTTTTTTTCTATCATCAAAATGTGTTAGCAAATTTGACAAAACTGGTTTTAACTAATAAGCTATTCAGAATTTCCCACATCCAAAAAATTAATTAGCATGTATGGTAATCAATCTAGAAAACCCACTAATACCAAATTTAGCTAAAAGTAAAATACAAACACTAAAATTATATAATGAATTCAAAGAGAAATGTAAAACTTACCATTATCACATTGATCCTTCCGAATGCATGTGTCATTTTCACGGACATATCCATCTCGGCATCGACATATGGTTTCATTGCGTTCAATGCAAATTTCAGCACAAACTGGATTCGGATTTGAACAATTCCCTTCGCATGGGACACACGGGGTTGGCACCTCATTTTCGGGACATGATTCTTCATCTACTTCTTGTGCCAAAACATTTGAAATGAACAGAAATAGTAGAAGGGAAATTAGAAAATTGTTATTCATTTTTGTTTTGGTTAAATTTTATTTTGGGGAATGGAGAATTTATGAATTATTTTGGGGTTATAAATGAATTTTTAGGCAGGAGAAAATGGCATATTTATTGTGCCCAAATTGGGACAATCAAATTTTTATTTCGGTTAATCCTTACGCAAAATATAAATTTGCATTTTTCATAAATATTTTTAGTCCCAGAATTCTCATGATCTTCATTTATTCCATTCATTCAAACGTTCATACAAAATAATCAATTAAATAGATGGATTAACATACTTTGAGTGAGATGAAAAATGTTATTTTTGCATTTGCCACATTTACAAATTGTTTTGATTTTGGTCAAAAAATGATGCCAACAAAGAAAATGTATTAAGATGGATTTGAATATGTTTTTTTTTAATTAGGTGATTTTATTTTATCAATTGAGCACAAAATTGTTTTAATTATTTCGATAATTTTTTTTATTTTTTCTTCAAAGAATTGATGAATTTTATAATTAGTTTATATGATAATTGGTGCGACTGAAAATATGTAAAAAAAATTAAATTTATTATAAAAAATTTCTCTTCATTATAATTCTTTTTTTCGTATCAAATTATAATTTTGTATGTATTTTCAATTATAAACATTAGACATTACAATTGGTTTGGACCGCATTGAGGCTCAAAAACACAGAGATATGCTTGTTTATATTGCCACAATGTATGAACGAGGAAAATTCCAAGAAATGATCCCAAATATTTTGGTACCACTTCTCATGTAAAGTGATTTTTGATACAAAATTTCAAAATTTCTCATTTACATATTCTTTAAACATATATTTTAATTTTTAATTCATTATTATTCATTTTCATAATGTAAATTTTCCATTTAAAAAATTTTACTAAATTTTATTTTATAAATAAGCATTAAATTATATAAATTAATTTTTTTATAAATGATAAATGAACTTGCTTGAATTCCGCTGAAAAACCCGCCCAAAACTATGCAAAATTTATTGCCAATTTTTATTTGTCTTTTTTTGCAATTAGTGCATTTTTCCTTATTTATTATAAAAAATGTTTCATCTTATCAATAAGTACTTATTTTTTATTGACGATGATCGGAAACAATTATTTAAACTCGAGAATTATAGAATTATATTTTTGGGCATTAATATTTTTTAAAAAAATTAACAACAATCTCATTCGAAAGGCCAAAATTTCCAATTGATAATATTTTCAAAAGCAATAATATTTTTTATTCACGTGAAAATAATTCATTGAAAGATTTCGAGACATTATTTTATTGTCGATTTTTTTAATCATTAAAAATGTGGCCATAATTTATCCAATTTTATTAGTCGAATGATAATATATGAATTATGAAATGAGGAAACTATAATTTAATCTTCAATATTCATTGCTTCTTGGAGTATTCCCTCGGCCAAAAACTATTAGGTAAATACATTAGACTTTGATTTGTTGCTTATAATTTTACATTGGACGAAAGAATATGGAGTCAAAAAGAAGGGAAGAAGTCTGCTGATGATGATTGTTGGTTTACGGCCAAACCAGATAAGCAAAGGCAGCAAAACTAATGGTATCGGATGGGCGATGGGCACATTTGTTAGTGCGGAATGGGGGGAGGGAAACCACTCATTCCGGCAAATAAGGCCGAGGAAAATTATTGGTCGGAATCGGAAGAGGCAATAAAATATTGTGGTCGGTCCATTTATTGTTTATGGGGAACGCCATAATTTAGTGAAGGGAATTATTATTTGGGCATTTGGATGGAACCGGCGGGTAAACCCCAAAAAATCGAAAGGCTTTAATAAAGGAGGTCCAAAGTTCCATTTGGCATTATCGACGAAAGGACAACAATTATTTTTCCCATAAAAATTCAGAAATTGCCAAAATTCAATTCAAATAAAATAATGCCTGCATCTGATTATGTCCTTGAAGCGATTGAGGATGAAAAAATGCTGGATGAATTAACAAAGTATTATTTAAAATATTCAAATTAATATTAAATATTTTATTAATTTATCCTTTTCGCAGATATGCCATTGATTATGCCCATTCAATTGGTTAAAAATATTTATTAAATTTTACTTATTTTTATTTCAGGTTTTGTGGGTCTCCATTCCGACCATAAGAATGCCATTGATTTGGCCATTACGCCTCCAATGACTTTGCTCCCTTCGCCCTTTCCCCTTGAACTATTTGAAAAAGCCATTTCTGTACAAGAAATCCTCAATGAATTATATTTTCGCATTTCAATGGACCATGAATTTTTGGTGGATGCTTACAAAAATGTGGTCAAAGCAGACAAATGGGTGGCCAAACAAATGGAAATGATGAAGCGGGTTCATACCGAGGGAATTCGCCAAAAATTTGTTCTTCAAATACAAAGGGTGGACTATATGGCACATCGAGGAGGCGAAGAGAAAATTGAATTGAAACAGGCGGGTGGAATATATTTAAAAAGGAATGAACGATGGTTTCTGATTTATCCAGATTGAAGTGAATCTTGGACCCGGTGGCCCTGGTTTTGCTCAAAAAATGGCCAAATTGCATAAAAAATTGCTACAAAAGGTGGAAAATCTTCATTATGGCCAAATACCCTGCCTGGCCAATGCGACGCTTCCGGCAAGGCGAAATATTGCGGAGGCACTTTTTGAAGCTTGGAAATGGCAAGGCGACCCGGAGGTTTTAAATTAATTGTAAAAGGAAATAAATTTATTTGGCAGGCTTACGTTGTTTTCGTTTTTGACTCAAATCTTTACCCAATTCAACATCATGAACAAGTCCAATTTGTACAATTTGAATTGGAAAATGCCGCCAGGAAGGAGAATTTTCGGATCAATGTGCTTCGAATGACATTTGAGGAATGCGCAAAAAGGTGGCCGAAATCAATTAGTACTTATTAATAACCGAGAGCAGATTTTCAAAAATTGAAGAACCCACATACGTGTACGTGATTAGGATTTGGGTTAGGGCTACGGATACGTGAGATGATATTATATCATATCCCTGTATGACCCTAAACCTATTCCGGATGACGTACATATAGTATAGATGCACTTTTCCCAGTTGACCCAAAAAAATCTGCTTCCGGATAATAACAAGTAATAAT
Organism: Pratylenchus scribneri; assembly: GCA_030063045.1. Taxonomy (NCBI): domain Eukaryota; kingdom Metazoa; phylum Nematoda; class Chromadorea; order Rhabditida; family Pratylenchidae; genus Pratylenchus; species Pratylenchus scribneri. Next base: position 471,089 of record JAQSEB010000111.1, on the reverse strand, counting down.
CTATCTATAAACCAAATTATTCCCATTTGAAGAATGCATTTGAATTCGGGCGGTGATTATTCATTGTTGATTGATGGGAATAAAAGAGTTTCATTGGTCTACATGGTTTATGGGTATTTGCCGGAACATTATGCAACGGTTAAATTGATTAGAATTAAATGAAAATTTAGATATTAATTAGGAGAAAGAATGGAATTGCCTTTTGGACATGGAAAGATCGACGGCAATTGTGTCACCGAATATTCGACTCCAACTGACGGGAACCAAAAAAATTCAACAAATTTTGGCCAAACCCGGCGTAATCGAAACGTTCCTTCCGGATGTTCCGCACAAAAAAATTGCCCAATTGAGGAGCACTTTTACAGGGATTTGGGCACTGGACGGTGAATCGAAGGAAACGAATGCATTGGTGGAGGATGCCATACAAAATCCACAAAATTATGTCCTAAAAGCCTTGAGGGATGATGGAATTGGGAATTTCTTTGATGAAGAATTGGCTGAAATGCTGCAGGAAATGTCGGTAAATGATCGAAGTGCATTCATTTTGCAGGAGAAAATACGGCCGATTGTTGTGAAGGTTAAATAAAATGCTAAAATATTTATTAAATATTTCAGAATTTTACAAAACGACCATTTCACCCGGCTCAATTGGAAAATGTGGTGACGGAATTGGGTATTTTTGGAACATGCATTCATAGTGCAACAGATGGAAAACCATTGTGGAATCGAGTGGATGCGAGTGTATCGAAAACAAAGGTAAAATATGTCAAAATGTTTATATTTTGAATTATAATTTTAGGGCCATAATTTCAACCAAGGCGGAATTGGCGAAGGAAGTGGAGTCATCGATTCATTGATTCTTTTGCCAAAATCGGATTTTTAATAAAATGGAAATATATAAATAATTCTAAACATTTTATAAATGGCCTTTTTTAATGATGGTGATATGATAAATAAAATATGTATAATTAATTATTCTTTCTAAATCATAAAACTATCAATTGACATTAATTTGTTCTTTTTCTTGTTGCTGCACTGGCACCTTATTATATTTTTATTTTTATAGTGAATCAAAAAATTCAGTATTTGTCTATAATCTTGATTAGTAGAGTTAAGTTAATAAATAATTATTCTAATTCTAAGTTTCTAAGTGCATGAATAAAACTATACAGTTAAAAGTTAAAACATTGCCCGAAACTTTAACTGATATATGGCCATTGAACCAATAAAAAATTAGATTATAAATAATGGGCTCACTAATAATGTATTCAATACAAGTATAAAATGCTTATCAGAGTTAACAAAAATTAATCAATTTTTTTTTGATAAAATATTTTTTGATACATCAAAAAGAGGAATTCTTAATATATAATTGTAATTTTTTAATTATGCCAAAATTGCATTTCAAACAAGTGGATGTATTCACCAAAGTTCCTTTCAAAGGCAATCCAGTTGCAGTCGTTTTCGATTCCGATGGCCAACTGAGTACCGAGAAAATGCAACAAATTGCCAATTGGACAAATTTATCCGAAACCACATTTGTTATACCAAAATTGATTAAAGAAGCGAATTATCGTCTTCGAATATTCAGTCCAAAAGCAGAATTACCATTTGCCGGTCATCCGACTATAGGGACGGCACATGCCTTACTCGAATCCGGTCAGTATTTTTATTTAATTTTAAAATATTGTATTATTGATTATTTTTAGGATTTATTAAAGCTGATAAAATTGGAAATTTATTGCAAGAATGCAATGCAGGACTCATCAAATTGGATGTTTTGAAAGAAAATGGCAAACAATGGATTCAATTTGAACTACCAAAACAGGAATTCATCGAACTAGGAGAAAGTGAAATTAATGAATTGAAAGAAATTCTCGGCGATTCGTTGGCTGAACAAATTCCACGAATTGTTTGTGTCGGCCCCCGTTGGATTGTTGCACAATTGAAAAGTGCAAAAATGGTTTTGGAATTCCGAGCAGATTTGAAAAAAATTGCAGAATTAAATTCAAAAACAAATACAACTGGAATTGTTATTTTTGGTGAATATGTTGAGAAGGAGGCAATAGCCAATATTGAAGTCGAATTTTAAAATTATTTACAAAAATTGATTCTCCCTAAAGGTTCGTGCCTTTGCCCCACTACATGGCATAATCGAAGATGCAGTTTGCGGAAGTGGGAATGGATGTGTTGGGGCATTCATCCGCGAAACTGGACAAATTTCACATTTTGGTAATATTTTATTGGCATCACAGGGCACTGTATTGGGACGTTCCGGATTTGTTCGAATTTCGATGGAAGAAAATGGACAAGTGAAAATTGCTGGGATGGCTGTGACCGTTATTGAAGGGGAAATCAACATTTAATTTTAATAAAGCACGACTTTTTTATTATTTATTAAAAATCATATGTAACATTTATAAATTGTCCATCCATCAAAATTTTTGAAATGTATATAAACATCAATTATTAGTTTTTGAGCTTTGATTTTCGTTTCGACTTCCATTGCTTTATTTTATGCTTTATCATATATGAAAATATTTTTACATTATTTTTAAAATCTTTTCATAATTTTAGTTATTTTTATCACTTTTGAAGCTTCAAAGCTCGAAAATTTTAGGAAATGACCAATAAGCATTTTCACCCAAAAACATAAACAACCAAAGAACTAACCAGAAAACTCCATTGCATTCCAAAAGACACAGAGGACATAAAATTGAATGAAATAGTGAAGAGAAAATAGTGGATTAAAGATCTTCCCAGGGGCCGTCAACCATTCCTTCCCCTATGCCCTTCCCCACCAATTTTCCTCATTCCCCCACTTTCGGGTAAACAAAAACAACCGCCGAATGCAGGGAATATATTTTTTGGATATTTTTAAGGCCGAACAATTGACTAGTCACAAAACTAGTCGCTTAAATTAAAGATCTGCCATATCCTAATGTTCCACAATTAAATAATTTTCATTCCATTGTCCTTTTTTTTAATTCTAGTAAAATTTATCGCAAAAAATTAAATAAATTAAATATTCAGCGAAAATCAAGCAAATTCAAACAAAATGAAATCATTTACAATTCTCTCAATTTTCTGCGTTATTCTCGCAACTTCTTTTTTGCCATCTTCTACCGGTAAAAAAGAATATTTTGAATTTAAAATCCAAAAAATTTAAGATGCACTCTGGGGTTCCCCACAAAAAGAGCACATGGAACAGGCAAAGGATTCGGCCTATGAATCGGCTCAAAGAGCAAAGGAAGCCGCGCAAAAGGCATATGAGGCAGTGAAGGAAGGAACCCTTGGCTTCGGGGAAAGGCAAATATAAATTAAATTTGAATAATTTCGAATAAAATAATTTTAAGAGTCGGTGAGACGGCTGGAGCGGCAAAAGAGGCAGTTTCCTCGGTTGGAGGCAAAGTAGCCGATACAGTTGGTTAGTTAAAAATTTAAATTGAAAAGATTGAAATTTGATATAGAAATTCATAAAATTAAAATTATGAGAATAACTAAAATTTTGTTAATTTTCCGAAGGGGGTGCCTTTCATGGAGCCCGTGAAACCGCCGGCAATATTTATGAAGGAGCAAAGGAACAAGCAGGGAACATTTATGGTGGAGCCGGAAATGTGTATGAAGGGGCCAAGGAACGGGTTCAGGACACGGCTGAGGCAATGCGCGAAAGAGCAGCACAAATGGCCGGAATGGGACGAGAACGGGGAGAGGAAATGCGCAGAAAGGTCAAATTTTGAGGAGGTGAATAGGAAATGAATTGATTTTTAGGCCGAAGACCTCTATGATGATGCCGCGTTCCGGGCCAAACAAGCAAAACACCAGTCGCAAACTTGGTTGCAATGGCTTTGGCAAACATTCTGGGACATCATTTTGTTCATTCCAAGGACAATTCTGAATGCTCTTTGTAGGCCAAATAAAATTTATTTATGATAATTATTTATTATTGAAGCCTGGGCTTGGCAAACAACTTGCGATGATGCCGGCGATACATATGAAGCGGCTCAAGAATGGGGTGGAGAAAAGGCGGAACAAATTCGCAGAAAGGCTGGGGAAATGAAGGAAAGGGCTGGCGATTTTGCGGGACAAGCACAAGAAAAAGTGAGTTGAATTAATGCATTCGTCATAATCATGAAGAACAAAAAATTTAAATGTTTGGAATGAAAAGAAAAAAAAATGATTTGGAAAAAACAAAAATGTTTGGAATAACAAAAACAATGTTTGGAAGAATAAAAACAATGTTTGGAAAAACAAAAACAATGTTTGGAAAAACAAAAAAATTTTTGGAAAAACAAAAACAATGTTTGGAAAAACAAAAACATTAAAATGTTTGGGAAACAAAAACATTAAAATGTTTGAGAAAACAAAAACATTAAAATGTTTGGGAAAACAAAAAAATTAAAATGTTTGGGAAAACAAAAACATTAAAATGTTTGGGAAAACAAAAACATTAAAATGTTTGGGAAACAAAAACATTAAAATGTTTGAGAAAACAAAAACATTAAAATGTTTGGGAAAACAAAAACATTAAAATGTTTGGGAAAACAAAAACATTAAAATGTTTGGGAAACAAAAACATTAAAATGTTTGAGAAAACAAAAACATTAAAATGTTTGGGAAAACAAAAACATTAAAATGTTTGGGAAAACAAAAAAATTAAAATGTTTGGGAAAACAAAAACATTAAAATGTTTGGGAAAACAAAAACATTAAAATGTTTGGGAAACAAAAACATTAAAATGTTTGAGAAAACAAAAACATTAAAATGTTTGGGAAAACAAAAACATTAAAATGTTTGGGAAACAAAAACATTAAAATGTTTGGGAAAACAAAAACATTAAAATGTTTGGGAAAACAAAAACATTAAAATGTTTGGGAAAACAAAACATTGTAAATGCTTGAATTGTTTTTAGGCACGTGACGCCTATGAACAAGCTCAAGACCGTGCACAGAGTGCCAAGGAACAATTGGGAGAAAGGGCCCAGGATGCGCGTTATTCGGCTGGCCAAACCGCCGAAAGCATCAAAGATCGTGCTGGACAGGCAAAGGACACAATTTTGGACAAAGGACAACAAGGGGCCAATCTGATCCGTAAATTTAAAGCAAAAATTACTGATTTTTGATGCACTCATTTTTAAGGAGAAAAAGTTGGACAAGCCGGTGAATATTTGAGGGGTGGGGATGGCGAAAAATTATTGGATCGTTCTCGGGAAATGGGCGAAAAAGTGCAGGGAAAGGCACGTCAAGCAAAGGGCTGGTTCCGTTGCCAAATGGAACGCATTTGTATGGAATTTGGATTGAATTAATTAAACCATTTTGTTTAAGTCAAAGTTTTGTTCACTTTGGCCACCCTTGGATTCATCCTTTTCATGTCCATTGCTTTTTTCTCCTCGCCTCAGCGTCGGACACAAGTGCGCGAAGGGCTGAACAAAACGGCCGATACCATTCGAAATAAGGCACAAGAGGCACGCAACAAGGGATATATTCCAGGTGGCAACATTTTAGTCCATTAATTTTAACAAAATTAATTTCAGTTTTGAGCCGCGGTCAATCCAACGAAAAGAAGACGGGCAAGGATATTCCGGTTCAGCATCATGAGAAGCTGTCAACCACATTGGAGGAGAAAGACGAAGATGGCACCAGGAAGACCGGCACAACTTATGCAGAGAAGACCCGCGAACGTGAAGATCCACACAAACAACGCACTTAAAAAGTGCAAATGATGGAATTGATGATTTATTGACAATATTATTATTTAATCGATTTTGCCGATTTTTATTTATTTTCGGGACATTTTAATCACAAATTTATTTTCGGCAAATTAAAATTTGACAATTTATTTTTGTTTCCTCAAATTTTTGGTCAATATTTGACCCATCAAATTTGAATCTTGACAACCACCCACAAATCTACCATCCTATATATTTTTTCCATTTTTTTTGGCTGCTCCTCTCCTCTCAATCAAATTGAATTCTCGCAATTTAATTTTATCCATTTTGTAATTTATCAAATAAATTTACGGAATAAAAAATTCAAAAAAAATTATAAAGAATATTATTATTAAAAAATTTTGAAAAGTTTTGTTCAAGTTCGGCTAAAGGATTTTTGCTTCGCACTGTTGGGTACCCCAATTTCGATATGCTTTTCCATTGCCCAAATAGTCAATATAAGATATAACGATGTTCAATTCATCGAGGAATGCTATTTTTAATCATTTTGCGACTCGAAAAACAATATTTTTGAATCTTGCATAATATTTCATCAATCCAAAAAAAAATGATGATATACCTATTATTAAAAGTAGAACCGGCGCAGAATCGGATCCCGCGTAGGATTTTTGCAGGATTATCCCACGAACCTGCAAAAATTTTTAAAAAATCCTGTCCACAAATCTTGCAAAAAAATTTTGCCGGTCTCTGATTAAAAGGAATTTTGGAATGTAATGTAAATAAGAAAATGTTGAGAATTAAAATAGTTACTGTATATTTTATTTTTGTCCATTAATTTAGTAATAAATTAAATTGGAATAGAAATTGAGTGAAATTATTCGTTTGACAATTTTTAAGGGTAACATTATATTTGGTCAAATTTTATTAATAATTCTATTTACTCCCATGGAATTAGTTATTAAATGATAATTTCAAATTTCTTTCCTACTCTCCAGAATTCATTTAAAATTTCATCTTTATGACCTGTAATAAACTTAATAAAATATTATAAATATGTTATTTTTTCAATTTTTAAAATTTATACTGAAAACTAGGGTTGCGCCCCCGCACCCGCGGGGGCCACCCCCGACGGGGATCCCCGCACTTTTTGGGTTTCACCCCCGACCCTACCCCCGCATATGCCACCCCCGCGCCCCCGCATCCCCGCAAGAGCCACCCCCGCGCCCCCGCACCCCCGCGGGGGTGAACATGCACCCCATATTATTGGATTTTTCAAGGAAAATGGGGTTCGATAGGGAAATTTTGACCAAATTTTTGTAGGATATTAAAATTTTTTATTAAAATTTTTCTCTGCGAGGCTAATTTTAGGTAAAATTTTTCGCTACGCAGCCATTTTTGGATGAAATTTTTCTTCAAAAAAATTTTTTATTTGAAAAATGTGGCTTTTTAAAAAATTTACGCTACCCCCGCCCCCGCGGGGAGGGGTCACCCCCGAACCCGCAAGTGCCAACCCCGCAAACCCCGACCCCCGCACAACCCGCCCCCGCACTGCGGGGGCGCAACCCTACTGAAAACTGAAAATCCAGTATTATTCGTATTATGGTGGCCCTATAGATTTATTTAAATTTCACTCCGTTTTGGATCTGAAAATATATTATATTATCTTTATCTTATCCAGCTGACTTTACAGATCCTTTTTTTACAGAACTTTTTTTTATTCCACCGAACTCTAAAAAAATGTAATTTTCTGACAGAAAAGAAACCAAGCCACAGAAAAAGGCAAGTATGGCCACTACATTCACTACAAATTTTCCTGCTTATCATCCCCCTCCTCTTCCCTTCCATAGACCATTGCTCACCCGTGCTTCGTACTCTCGTACCTTATTTATTTGGTTCAAATTGGTTTATTTAAATAGTGAAAATTATGCAAAAAGGTTACAGTTTTCCACACATTCAATCCTTTAGATTAATTTTATGGATAATTTGCCAATGCCAATGGAGGAGTCAATTGTTAAAGTGAAAAAATGTTTGGTTTGCAATAAACCTTCATTGTACATCTATTATGGAGTGCCCTCTTGCGAAGGTAAAAATAATACATTGAGTTGTTCAGAAAGTTTTGACCATTTTAAATTTTATTTAAAAATTAGGAGAATAAACAAATCATTTTATTTGAATTAACCAAGTGTAATAATTTAAGTTTTAATTGGAATTATAAGCATAGCCACTTATTTTTTTATTATTATTTTTTGCATAAAATTTTAAATAAAAATTTTCCATTATTTTCTAAATTTTAAAAGAAAACAAAAATATAAAAAAATCCAATTTTCGCTAAAAATAGCCTAATAATTTTATTTTTTTATTAGCAATTACGATTTGTTTAATAAATTAGTAAAACAATATTATAATTCCATTCTCATTTAGTTGAAAATAATCATGGTTCTTAATTTTGATATGTACATATTCTAATAATGACCCAAATATTCAATTGTTTACTTTTCATAAAAGGGGCTAATGGACTTGGGATATCATTTTCAGAACAGACTTAAAGGGGGGGGGGGGGGGGGGTTGACAAATAATGGAAGCCCATCAAAGGTACGGGACGGGTACGTGCAATGATCATTGACATTGAACACATATACCTAAATACACCCAAAAATTCTAAAAGCATTTGGAAATTCACTGATAAGAATTTAGGGAGCAATAAAGGAATAAGTAGGCAAAAATAATTTGAATAGATAAATTTAAATGCTAAATGAATGTGTGGAGGTATATCCTCTGAGAGTGGATTATCAAGCAGCGAATTTAAAAAAAAATATTAAATTTTACAGAAATTTTTGATAATTTCTCAATATTTTTAGCCTGCAAACAATTCTTTCATCGAATTGTGATCAAACAAAAGAATTATCAATGTGTTCATGATTATTTGGAAAAAGGTGGGAAAAAACATTTAAAAAAAAAAATTAAATTATTCAAAATTATTTAATTTTTTAAAGGTGAAAAATGCCGAGCCTGCCGCTTAAATAAATGTCTTCTTGTGGGAATGGAACCGGCGCGAATAAATAGTTTTGATGTTTGGGATGAATGCCGGAAAAATTATTTCATAAAATTAAATGAAAGGAAAACAGAATTAATTGAGAAATTTGGCGAATATAAACAACAAGAAAAAGTAAAAATGGGGAAATTAAAAATAATTACTTTTATTAAAAAGATGACGGAAATGAAATCAGCAAAGCTTGAGAATGAAAAGCCTGAATCAAAATTGAATGAATCAATGCCAAATCCATTTGCCCTTTCAAAAATGGATTCAAGAGTAATAAAAAATAATTTTTTTAATATTAATTTTTCATTTTTCAGATTTCCAATCCACTCGCCGATTTATCCCATTTAATTTATGCACATAAAAGAATTTGGAATCGAAGTTTTGATGTGACGGATGAATATTTGAATAATTTTAAACAAATTGAGGATATTTTGTGCGGAGAAGAAAACATTCTTGCACATTACGAATCATTTTCGGTAAATTTTTAGTCGAATATTTAATTAGTTAAACTTAAAAAATAAGAAAATTGTTTTATTATTTTAGCCGTATCCGATTAATTTGTTGTTGCCTTTGGATTTGGACAAATTAAACAAAGAAATAACCAATGAAAATGATGCGAAGAAATTACAAATTGGAATTAGTAGAATTAATGGAGTCGATAAATTGTTGGCGGTTGGCATTCTAAAGGCAATTGGAACATTTAAAAAATTGGCATTTGAAGAGAGGGTAAAATTGAACATTTTTTAATTATACAATTTTCTCTCAAAAATAATTCATTCAATACATAATTCTTGTATTTTATGTCAGATTTTAATTGCCCGTGAATTAACTGATCAAATTTCTCAATTCTTCAATGCATATTATTCCGCAAAAATGGGCCATCAAACAATTGTTTGCCCTTATGGCATTTCACCATTTGCCATTTTCAAGGCAAATTTTAATGGGGAACCCAGGTAGAATAATTTATTTAATTATTTAAATATAATAATTATTTTATTTTTTAGAGTTATGTCTTTGGCCAAAAAAGTTTATATCGATCCAATTTCTGTATTTTTGCCTGTAAAAATGTTGGAACAAGAAGAATTTGCATTATTGATTGCAATTCTTTCATCAAATCCAAGTAAAAATATTTTGAATTTATTATTTTTTGATTTCAAACCACATCGTTAAAATATAGGCCATGAATAATATCCTCTAGTCAAATTTTAATGAAAATAATAAATAAATTATCTTCTTTTTTAATTGTTTTATTTGAATTTTATTAGAATTATTTATTTTTACAATAATTAATTCATATATAAATTTCAGACATTTCTGGCCTCTCTGAATATGCCAAAGAATTGCTTTATATTGAACAAAATAAATATTCAAAAATGTTGATGCAATATTTGCAAATGAATTATGGCGGTGAAAAAGGTGCAAAAAGATTTGCGGAATGCCTTCATCTCATTGGAAATGCGGTAATACATGCCCATAATTATGAATTGTTGATAACCTATATGGAAGTTATGCATACAAAGGAGAAGAATTATTTTGGAGGAATTTACCCGGAATGCCTAAAAATGATCACAAAATAAATTTTAAATTACTATTGTTTTTATTGATTATTTTATTTTTATTTATCCGGGTATTCTAACAAATTGGATTTGGACACCAATTATTTTTCACAATTAAATTGAATTGGAATCATAATTATTTTTTGAGGTGCATGGTCATTTTATTTATATTTTGCAAATTTATTTCGGAGAATTTTCCATCATCATCGACATCATCATTTCATGCCCATTGTTCTTTCAATTGTTGGAAATAAATGTCTGTTTCATCAATTTGTTGTTCGGCTGGTACAATTTTATTCTCATTTAGCATTAATCTTTTCTTTCTATTATTCACATGTCGCACAAATTGAATATAAACAATAATGGCAACGGCAATATAAATATAAATTAGCTGAAAAAAAATTATAAATATAAACAAAAAATTATTTTACATTATTTGCCAATGAATAATATAAAGCAAAATCATTTTTTGACAGTTCATATGAGCGTATTATGATGATTAATGCCTGGTATAAGGAATAAATGCAGGCATATGAAATGTCTAGAGGGAGAATTAGCCTCATTGTCATTTCATTCTCCTTCAATTGATATTTTTGACTCAAATTATAATGGCCGAAATGATATCGTTTAGAATTGCTAAAAAAAAATTTAAATTATAAATTATACTTTTTATTATTTTTATTCGACTTTTTCTTTCGTCTGTTCATCACACTGATTCGCCAATCACAAAATGCCGTGAACACAATTAATGGGGGCATACAAATATTCACACAAAGATTCACTTTGGCATTATATTTTGATGTTAAAGTAATCGTACTTTGGGGATGATTGAATAATTCAGTATCAGCAAATGCAGATAAAATTACATATACCATATAGGCAATGGAAATTGTCCACTTAAATTAATAAGATTAATTAATTAATTAATTAATTAATTACACTTTTATGTTCTATTTCCATCAAATTTTGTTTGTTTAACATATTGGTATTTATTTTTTACATAATTATTTATTAATGTTAAACCCCAAATTAATACAATTAACAAAGCCGTCTTGATGTGGAATTTCCTTCCTTCTTGTTCATATTTTTCAGCCAAAACCGTAGCCCGATAGCGTTCTATCATAATAAAGAAATGGAATGCAGGAAAAGCAATCGTATAAACATAATTAGGGCCAACGAGAAAAGGGACTAGCCAAACGCGCGTTAAAAGTTGACAAGGATGTTTGTAAGAATAAAATAAAATCTTGAAAATTAAATATTTTTAGTTTGTAATTCAAATATATTCTTACCGCATATCTCAAATTGATTGTAAATATTGAAGAAATAAAAAAGAAATATAAAAATAGAATATTGGCGAACAGTAACTAATTAATAAAATTATACGGTTTAATCATTTTATTTATATAATTAAATTACCAGCAAATTTCCATGTAGAACAATTTTGCAACGAATATATTGATGGACAAGAATGGGAATACCAATTAATATTGAACAAATTAATATCATTTGAAAAATGATGCAAATTTTCAATACTTTGTTTTGTGATATGATTTGTAAAGTATTTTCGATAGCATAACAATATGGCAGCCATTCGTCTGGATATTCCAATGAATTATTCTCCATTTTGTTGGAAATTTATTTTTCAAATAATTCAACTAGAAACTTTGAATGAAAGTTTTCTATTCTATGTATTGTAATTAATAAGAATATTTGGTGAATGTTTATTCGTTAATGTTCACTCGTTAAAGTTTATTGCGCAAGTCTCGTGAAAAAATTTTAATTTGCTGAATAAATTTAATAAGCATCTGCACTGCAATGGCCAAGATTATTGGGAGAAGGACAAATGTTAGTGGAAATTTGGCGACTAAATTATATTAATAATTAATAGAAAATCGAAAAAGAAATTGGTCAGAATCAGTAGAATATATATTATTATAAGTAAAATAACATTTAAAAAAATTGATTTAAAATTTTTTATGCAATTTCGCTGATATTTTCTTTTTTATCAATGAGAATAGTATTATATATATAAATGGAACTCTATTAATTTACATAATCGAAAAATATTATATTTTTAAGGTCATATAACTTAGCCAAATTAGGCTTCTTTAAGAATCTCTAACCCCATACCCCTCTAGCCCTTAATCCCATCCTGCCCTGAACCTAACCCTGAGCCCTAATACCTAGTTATGACCAAGTTATATGGCCGCCTCAAAAATATAATATTTTGTAAATTCAGTCATTTTTATGTAAATTAATATTTTCCTTATATTTATACTTAAATATGCAAAGCTGATTTGAAAAACAATTCTTCCATTAATATTTATGCAATCAACTTAATTTTCAACATTTCCAAAAATATAAAGTCACAAATGAACGTTCCACCACTTTGACCATTATGATGGAAGGAAAAAATTGCGACTGGAAGTCAAGGTGGTGAATCTGTGGAAGCAATTGAGGAATAAATTGGAAATTGGGAGAAGAAGATGTGAGTGCAGCCAATTATCCTCCACATTCAATCTTCCTTGCTTTATGACAGTCGAAGAATATTTGTGTTTTTGTTGAATTGAATGCTAGCTAAAGGGAATGTCGCGCATCCCTCACAAAATAATATTTATTCCTTCTTTTTGCCGCCTTTGATATGAATGAATCCATTTATTTAGTGTGGTTCTTCTTTTGCTAATATTTTCCTCTTTTTGCTAACTAAGCAAATTAGTATAACCATAAATAATTAATGATGATATTTTTAGACCAAAATTATTATTATTCACAAATTTATAGAATGAAAGTTGAATCGGAAGCCCGCGAAGCTGCCTATCGTTTTGTGGTGAAAAATTATTTTTCAAATTAAAATAAATAAAAATCTAAAAAGGTGTATACGGCTGTTGGATTCTCATTTACGGCAATTTTGGCCGTTTTCATAACATTGCCTTTGGCCAATCAATATATCAATGGAGTTTATCAAAGAGTTCAAAATGAAATGGATTTTTGCAAAGTTTAAAATAAAAAAATAAAAATAAAATCAATTCTCAAAATATTTTCAGCTTTCAATCAATGAAGTCATTTCGGAAATGGGCGATATAAGCAAGGATGCCTTAATATTGGACAATATTGAAGGAGTAAATGATGGAATTCATTTGCCCTGGATGAATGCCAAAAATGGAACAAATGGACGTGGAAAACGTCAATCACCTGCAAATGGAGCCGGTTATGGTGCCTCCGGCTGTGGAGGTGAATAAAAATGCCAAAAATTTTCAATTCCAATTCTCCAAAAGGATGCTGCATTCCCGGATTGCCTGGTCCACCTGGACCACCAGGTAGAAATGGAGTGCCCGGACGGCCTGGTGCAGTTGGCGCCCCCGGATTCTATGGACGCATTCCAGCGTAATTAAATTTTAATTTTAATGAAATATAAAATATTCCCTTAAGAATTTGTGAGGAAATTACCCAACCTCCTTGCATTGCATGTCCTCCAGGAGCCCCAGGACCGCCAGGACCAATTGGAGATGTCGGAAATTTGGGCCCAATTGGCTTTCCGGGACGAGCTGGAAATGATGGAGCACCCGGTAAAAATTCAATATGATATTAATTTAAATCAAAAATATTTATTCAAAGGACTGCAAGGCGAGCCGGGAGAACAAGGACCACCGGGCGAGGAGGGCAGAGAAGGACAACGGGGTGAACCGGGCCGACCGGCTATTTCCACCCCAGCTTTGCCTGGCGATGCGGGGGCACAAGGCGAAACCGTAAATTTATAAAAGTTGGCAATAATTCAGTGTATTTTCCTAGGGACCCCAGGGATTGCCCGGGGCGCCCGGCGAACCAGGTCGTCCGGGAGCAGAAGGATTGCCAGGGGCTCAAGGACCACCCGGGCCAACTGGCAAAACTGGGCCAATTGGAGCAGTTGGGGAAACTGGTAAATTTAAAAAAATATTTTTTCGAGAATTTATTTTCCTTTTTAGGCCAACGCGGTGCTCCAGGCCAACCTGGAGAGCGTGGAATTTGTCCAAAATATTGCGCATTGGATGGTGGCGTATTCTTCGAGGATGGCACTAGAAGAAAACGCAAATAAATGAGGAATTGAAAAAATAAATAGATTATCACAAATTTATGCAAATAAATTTAAATAATTGATTAGATTTTATTTTTTTCTGTTTCAAATATATCGACATAGTGCTGCCGAATATCTTTCTGATAATCATTTTGGCAATGGTCATCAGAATAACTTTTAGAATATTTTTTATAGAAAATAAAAATTATTTAACCCTCTCATATCTTTTGATTGCGGGCGAATTTACATATTCCAAAATCCAAACCCCAAATCAACCACTCAGTTCGAGTTCAACTGTTGTGGATTATATTCCCAATATGACTCACATCAAACATTTCAAAATTTTACTCTTATACGGTACAGGAAAAAAAAGGTTCTAACTTGACATATACGACAGTGAACTAAAAATTGGTTAGTACGGAGAAATTCCAATTTTGGGTCCATATACGGAAAAACGGACTGTACATCGTACAGGGCTGCTTTTTAGGGGATGGAGGAGGTAATTTAATTTTGATAGTTTTCGAGTTCATCAACTCGTTTATTCCACAATTAGCACTTTGTTACGATATGCGGAATAAATATTTAATTGTAATTTAAAATCATTCTATTTTTACAAATGATTTTCCTTTTAAAATTAATTAAATTAATGAGAATAGCTTTTATCAGACGAAATATGAAATCCGAAAAATTTAATTTAAAAATAGCTAACAAATAAAAAGAAAAACATAAAGATGGGGAAATCGCTTTCCGATCATGTTCCCCTTTTTGAATAGATGCGGTTTTTCCATTTCTCTTGCAATATTTTCAATTCAATTCTTCATTCTTTCGTTCAATTTATTTTCGACAGATGCACATTTTTCAAGTCTTGACTTTTTTCTTTTTCATTTTCCTTTGAGGACGAGTGCATGTTATCCCTGCAAAATTAAAAATTAGACGAAATTAAATAATTGTAAAGTGTAAAAGTAATGAATTTATGAATTGTCATAATCTAAGTTTTATTTCAATTACTATTGAAATCAAATCATAAATTAACAAATATTTAAATTAGTATAATTCAAAAGAAATCCTTATTTTGTTTACCATTATTGAATTTGTGCAAATAATTGTAGACTAGTCGACCGGACGCACTCAAACAATTCCCCGGATTTGGCACATTTCCTGCCCCACAACTTGGCAACAATGCCGCGGAATTCTCCTTCTGATTACTCAATTCCCAATTAATATTTCCAACATTGTATCGATTCATGAATGACCACCTAAAATTGATCACATTATTAATAAATTACCGTGATAAACTAACCAAGTCTCTACTTGTTGACCTGGATCCACCGGATCATTGGCGTTCAGGCCAGTTGTGCCATATTCAGACACAAATGTACCCAATTTTAAATTACGCGCTTGCAGCAATTGATTACGTTGTTTGTCATTTTGCACATTCCCAACCGTGTACCAATGAAGGGTATACCTTATTTAAAATTAATTATTCATTTAAAAATCTTTGAATTTTGTTAAATGCATGGAAGAATAATTATTTCACTAATAAGTAAATAATAAAATGCCAATTCTTCTCACAAAATATTTGGAGCTTTAATTGGTTGGCTCAAAACGGCTCCTTTTGGTCCACTTGACCATCCGGGGGTGCCAGCAATTATCACTGCATTTGGTGAATTTTTTCGAATTGCCTATTAATTTTATTTTGATTAATAAAAATGAATTAAATTGACTGGAATGACGGCATTATGGTATCGCCGAATATCGGCCCATGTCAAATCTTGGTAGACATTATTCCCTGTTTTGTCTTTGCCAATCACATAATGCGATGGCTCATTCCAAAGTTCGTACAAAACATTTGGAATATTTGGATATTTTCTCGAAATTCCATCAAAGAATTTGACACCTTGGTTTATGAAATTTTGATAATCCGCCGATTTGGGATTAGCCGAATCGAGCACATTGTGCCAATCAACCAAAATGTAAATTCCGGCCTATTATAATTGATTAAAAATAAAGTAGTATATTCAGTAAATAAATAATATTAAAATATATTTTAATAATATTCTTCTTCAACTTACGTTGATTGCTCCCTCAATGGCCGTCACAACTCGATTAAATTCCACACTTGGGTTTTGCATATATCCATTCACAAGCATTGGTGCTCGAACCTCCATAAAAATAATATTAATTAATTAAATAATATTTATTTAAATTCCCTCACAATATTCGCATTCCAATTGCATGCCAATCCTTTGATAACATCTCCAGTCCAAAATTGTGGGAACCAAGTGCTGACCATCAATGAAATTCCCCTCAATGTTCGCGGTTGCTTTCCAACACCAAATAAATTTGGGCCATTCACTCTCAATTGTCCATATGGAGCTGAATTTATTTAACAAATCATTTGAAATTAATTAATTTTTATATACGTGATTTTCCAACTGCTTTCTAAAAATTATAAAAAATTGAATTTAATCTTTCAAAAATTTCCCACATTATCGAATGGCACAATTTCGTCCAAAAATTTCAATTTTTCCTTCATGTCAGGATCTTCCACACTCGGCACTTTTACCTCTAGATGATTTCCCCCACTTATATTTGATTTCTTTTTTGCCCATCTATTCAATTTTAATTGTTCCTCAGCCTCAGCCAATTGATGAAAATATTGGCTTTGTAAATCGAGAATATCCTAAAATTAATATATTTCTATAAAATATTTATTATTTTGTACATTTTCTACTAAATTTCGACTCTCGCCATTTTTTTCTGCTTTTTCGACTGGCACATTACTATTTCCGCTTTCAATTGGCGTCCCTTGATAAAGTTGATGAGCAGACACGGGGGGCTGATAGAGGCCTTCGACCTTTGCCATCCCTTTTCCCGTTGAAACAGCAGAAATATCAAACGCATTGGCCGGGGCCATTCCTGCTGATAAAGCCGATTGAGCTGCCAATGTTATGGTTCCGAACTTGGAAAGAATGGAAGAACTTCTTCGTTCCCCAGTAGAATCATTATCTTTGTTGACTTTATTCTTCTTTTTTCCGCCATTGACCAAATTGGAAAATACAAATAATAGAAAAATTAATGAGGAAAAATGCTTTAAATGCATTTTGGGGGTGGGAATCTGGGAATTGATGAGGAAAAATTTTGGAATTCACGATTGAAAATCCGCATAAATTGCCTCCTTTTTAAAGGCTCATTCCACGGAATATTCATTTGCAAAAGAAATCCAAGAATTAGGCAATGGCCAAAAAAGAGGAGCGAGAGGAGAATTTGAAGTTTGTGTTCAAGTTATATGGATAATAGAGGGAAAAGGAAAATCAAAACAAGAAAATGAAGGAACCGAGGGGGAAATGATTGGCCAAATGAAGGGGATGGATCTAGAAATGGCCAAAAAGGGTAGAGCGAGATTAAGCAAAAAGGGGAGGAAATGCTGACTCGATTAAGAAAAAGCTGTCTTTATCCCTTTCTCCTCATTTCCAATACTATTTTGTTTTTTGGCCCGATTATATTGCTGGCAAATAGAAGGGGAAAATCAAAGATTTTTGAACCAAAATTAATAATAGATTAATTTAAAATAATTACAATATTTTGTCACATTTCCCAAATTACGGATTATCCTATTCCTCGCCATTGTTATATATCATTTTCCGGAGTTTTATCCATGAACTTCGCCCTTCTCGAACGCTAGGCCCATTCCCATCTTCTAACTATCAACTCCAGTTTTTGTTTTCCTCATTCCCCTCCGCTAAATTTCCGACCAAATGATCCTTCCTCTTTCCATCTACCCAATCCACAATCAATTTCCGTACAGCTTTTCCAGCAGCATTTTTTGGCCCAATCTGTTTGAGGCAAACCGTCAGGCTTCCATCCTCTCCCCCCCCCCCCCCCCGCAACAAATTAATTATTACTTGCTAATTGGATTTATTTACTCGTAAAAATATGAATTCATGTAATCATTTTATTTTCTTATGTAATTATTTCTATCGCCTTCCTGTCCAATTTCCCTGATCTTCTGGATTAATTCATTTAAAATTTGAAACATTAATTTCATTTCTTCCTTTTTATATTTAATATCTACTTTTTTCATTTCCTTTTCTAATATTACTAACTCCTCCACTTTTATTTATTTTTCAACGAAAATTTTTACAAGAAAATACAAAATAAATAAAATTAATTTATAATTTCCCGGATTAATTCTTTCTAATAATTTTTTGCAGCTGACAATATTTAGTTAATATTTTGTTGCAAATTCCTTGAAGAAATGGGAACAGCAGGAACTTTTTAAAATCATACTGGGTGCCGGCAAAATAACATTTAAGCCAAAAAGTTTGAATATTTTTGCAAATTCATTTAGGAATGCTTTTTCATATTCTTTGTTGCAAAAAATAAATTATATAATACAAAATTAATTGATCATTATTTGACCTTGTGAAGAAGAGAATTGGCCCATTTGAAGCGGCACTCAAATTCAAAAGCAATGAAATTGCCTGCATTGTGAACCAATAGGAAATTGGCGATTTAATTTGAGGTCCAACAATAAAACGAAAAATTCGCATAAAATAATAGCCGCCCAAATTGAAGGCAATAATTATAAAAAGTGAGCGGAAAATACGAAAATGTTTCTCTCTGTTGGATTCAGTGTATCTATCCCTTAAATAATATTTTAATAAATTTATTTGTTAAATTTAAATTAAATTATTACCAGCAGCACGATATTTGATCAAAATGCCCACTAAAATATAAATGAGAATTGTGGCATTATAAAAAGGGAATGAGAATGCGGAATAAATTGTGCCGGCATAACCCTGAAAAAATGACAAAATTATTCCCTAAAATGTTGATATTATTTTTGTGCCTGTTGGATGTCCCAATTGTGCCGGTGATCATCAATTTTGGGTCCACGTCATTTTTGAACATATTAAAAAGAATAAATAGGCCAAAACCGCAACAAATTGTTGTTATGGTGACCAAATAGGGAACAGGCTTAACAATTCGTGGACTGCAAATTTTGCATTAATTAAATGAAATAAAATTCCTATTTTGATCATTTAATCAAATTTATTTAATAAATTTGCATTTTTACATTCTCATTCTCACGCATTTTCTTCATTCATTTCAATTTAATTTTTCTATTTGGTTCAAAATGGAATATAAATGTAAGTATTGGTTGCTGAAATTTGATTTTGTCAAAAATGTTACAACTATAAATTTTAAATGCTGTAGGGATTAAAAAATATTTAAAATTTCGATTATTAAAAAATTTACCATTGTAATAATTTATTCATGTATAATGAGATAATTCAAGAAATAAATAAAGTATTAATATTTTATTTTTTAAATTAATATTAGAATATATGTATACAGTTGAATTTCTATAATTAATGAATATTGTAATAAATTTAATTTTATTAATTCAATAAAACATGAACACTCAAAATATGTTAATAAATTGTTAAATTGGAAAATTCTGCCCCGCTTTTATTATATCATTTTTATAATAAAAATCAAGAAGACCAATTTTGTTTTATTCTTGGAATATAATGTTCAATTAAAAGAATTAATGACATTTAAATTGGTGATTAAATAAATTTAATTTATCTTTCGGAATTTATATTCAAATTATAAAATAAATTAAATAGACAAAAATTTATTAGGATCAATCTCATCAAAGAAAGTATTTTACAAATTAAATAAATACTAATATTTAATGTAAATTCGTCAAAATCTTTTGTGCATTTGTGTTTGTGTCACCATAATTGTTGATGTCAATCTTATTTCCTTTGTCCTATAATTCATGTGGGCCACAGTGATTGTGGAATTTGGTTTAATATTATTCATTTTTATGCCAAATAATTTGCAAATTTTGAAAAATTCACCGTTGAATGCCCTTCGATAATCAACACTAAAATGTCAAAAATTAATTTAATTTTGAAAATTATTATTTTTATTTTTACCTATTAAAATATAGAATTGGGGCATTGGATGCGGCAGAAATATTCAAAATAATTCCAAGGGATTGCTTAATAAACCAATTTGTCAAATTTGAATTGAATAATGGAAGAATGAATAATGTGGTAATTCGCATTAAATAATATCCACCAATATTTCCACCAATTATAATGCACAATGCACGAAATAATCGCCGCTGTTTTTGTTCGTCTGCTGCAACATTTGCATCAAATATAATAAATTTAATTTTTTTAAATTTATTTTAATAATTTATTTACCGTTTCTGAATTGAATTGCCAACCAAACAATTAAATAAATAATTACGGTAAAATTGTAGAGAATAAATGTAAAATTTCCATAAATTTGGCCTCCAAATCCCTGGAAAAATTACTTAAGGATGAGAATTATTTTAGAATTATTACTTGTAGGACAATTTCGCCCAAAAAACCTGAAAATGTGGAAATAAAATAGAAATATTTAATCTATTAAAATTCACCGGTGATCATTAAATTCGGGTTCACATCATTTGTGAGGAATATAAATAAATTTAATCCACAACAAATTAGGCAAATTCCAGTGATTATGGCCAAATATAATTTATGGTTCACAATTTTGGGGCTATTAAAAATAATAGATTAATTATTTATATTTTGCATACAATGATGGCATCAAAACACATAAAAGTCGATCCAATCCGGTGAAAAAGATTGAGGGCGCAACACCGCCCAAAAAGAAAATACCAACAGAACAAATTCGAACGGACATTCCATAAGGGAGGAAATTTTTACCGGACAAAGTGATATAGAGGAAAAGAAGATGAATATGTTGGTGGAAGAATTCAAAAAAGGAACAAAGGGCCAATAAATAATTTGCCGTCCCATGAAGGGACCTTAAAAATAAAATATATTAAATTAATTAGTAAATGGCAACTTTGTTCTATAGGTCACATAAATGACAGCAAAATTCATGAACATTCCGGAAATGGACACAAAATTCAATCCCAAAGCGAATGAGGCCATTGCCCAGGTGAAGCCAGCATCCTTATAGACTGAATATATCTTTTGGAGGGAAATATTAATTTAAAATATTAAAATGGATGATATTTAATTTGACTAAAAAACATTGAAAATGGCAAAAGGATTTTAGTGGTTTAATGGTTTGTCCTAGACCCCCAAACCTAATACCCCGATCGAAAATCGATAGAACATATCAATGCTACTAATTTTTCCGGTTAGTTTCCGGAAAGTTTTAATCTAAGTCTTCCGGTTGTTCCGGTTAAGTTCTGGAAAGTTTTAATCTAAGTCTTCCGGTTGTTCCGGTTAAGTTCTGGAAAGTTTTAATCTAAGTCTTCCGGTTGTTCCGGTTAGTTTCCGGAAAGTTTTAATCTAAGTCTTCCGGTTGTTCCGGTTAAGTTCTGGAAAGTTTTAATCTAAGTCTTCCGGTTGTTCCGGTTAAGTTCTGGAAAGTTTTAATCTAAGTCTTCCGGTTGTTCCGGTTAAGTTCTGGAAAGTTTTAATCTAAGTCTTCCGGTTGTTCCGGTTAGTTTCTGGAAAGTTTTAATCTAAGTCTTCCGGTTGTTCTGGTTAAGTTCTGGAAAGTTTTAATCTAAGTCTTCCGGTTTTTCCGGTTAGTTTCCGGAAAGTTTTAATCTAAGTCTTCCGGTTGTTCCGGTTAAGTTCTGGAAAGTTTTAATCTAAGTCTTCCGGTTGTTCCGGTTAGTTTCTGGAAAGTTTTAATCTAAGTCTTCCGGTTGTTCCGGTTAAGTTCTGGAAAGTTTTAATCTAAGTCTTCCGGTTTTTCCGGTTAGTTTCCGGAAAGTTTTAATCTAAGTCTTCCGGTTTTTCCGGTTAGTTTCCGGAAAGTTTTAATCTAAGTCTTCCGGTTTTTCCGGTTAGTTTCCGGAAAGTTTTAATCTAAGTCTTCCGGTTTTTCCGGTTAGTTTCCGGAAAGTTTTAATCTAAGTCTTCCGGTTGTTCCGGTTAGTTTCCGGAAAGTTTAATTCCTAATATTTTCCGCATGTTTTAGGGACTTCATGAAAAACACTGTTTGGTACCTCAATTCATATGCCAATAATTCTGGTCAATATTTTTTCGCCATATTAAATATTTTACCTATATTAAAATTTGCTTACCGTAATATTGGAGGAATTCATTTTAGGAAATTGCAAAATGAATCTAAAATAATATGAATGAATGAATGAATGGAACATTATATATTTAAATGGGAACATTTTGGTAGCAGAAATTATTTTATTAAATTTAAGAAAAAACATCGATTCTATTTAGGATTGGAGTAAATCAAAATTTAATTTAGGCATTCATTGCGAATGAATTAAATCAAAAATTAATTAAATTCATTCATTCTCACTTTTTGTTAGCATTGGAAAATGGCAAAATTATTGGAAATTTAATATCTTTTTAAATTCAAAATGTTGAATGAAATTCAATAAGGAACAAAAAAAATAATTTAGCCAAATTTATGGGCCAATCCTTCGAGTATTCCTGAAAAAAATTTCAAAAATTATTTTCTGACTTTTTGAGACATAAAACAAGAATTTGTCATACTTTCATAACTTACGATTTTGATAAATAATATAATCAAATTTTACTAAGAAAATGTCAAAGATGATAAGTTGACTAATTTCAAAAAAAAAAATATAAAAGCATATTTTTGGGGCCCTAATTTTGAAAGTTTGCCTATTTATGAAAAATAAAAATTGCACATCAATTATTTCTCTTTAATCGGAAATTTTTATATTTATATGTGTTATGAGTTATGACAATTGGGAATGAAAAGATGGCTTCGACGGTAGTCAAGATAGTAGATACTGAATTAATTTATATATCATTTTAATGGGGCATAAAATTTGCTATGAAATAATATCAAATTTTTGGCCAATTTTTTATATTTACAGAGTTATTGGCACAAAATGGCCAACAATTTTAATTAAATTTTTTGGCCATAATTCTATAAATATCAAAAATTGGTAAATGCTTTTGATAACATTTCGTGACAATTTTATGCTCTATTAAATGTTAGGTAATTTAACTTATTAGAAGCTTTACCATCATCAACTCTAGAGAGACAGACCATTTCATCCTCCAATTGTCTACAGCCTTTAAATATATTAAATTTCGCAGAAATGTTCAATTTTCATCTTTTTTTTTCAAAAATTCCTTTTATATTTTTATATTTCTTTTCATATTAAATTTGTTTACTTTTGAATTCATCTTCATAATTCATGTTTTCTTCTCTTTCCTTTTCCAAATGGATTTTATTGATCCCTATAAATTAGAATTTTGTATTTGTTAAAAAAATTAATAAAAAATACTAACAAAATATTAAGCATTTAAATTTTCATTTACTGAATAATATAAATGTTATATTTTTAGTTGATTCATGAATTCCACATTTTTTTGCCATTTTTAGTCAATCTTTAAAAATTGATTCACTCAAACAATGAACAATCAAAGAATAAATATTTTTGTTGAAAATAACCGTTTTTTTATTTATATAATCCATCAAAAATATTTTTTGGATTTTAATTTAAATTTAAATTTAGGCCAATTTTATTTAAATTTGTTTTAAACAAAATTCTTCTTTGATTAAAAAAATAAATTTAAACCAATTTCGGCAGCCCAGTAAGCCAAAATTATTCGTAATTATTTTTTTTTAAATTTTAATTTTTAGATGTTTTTCAATCAAATTTTGATCATTCTTTTCTGTTGCATTTCTCTTCAAATTTATGGCTACGATTGCCCTGGAACATGGCGCCATTTTTTGATGGACATTTTCTGTCAAGTGAAAGAATGCCCAAAAGGATCATATTGGAGTGAGAAATGCGTGAATCGACATGCCACTGCCGAATCCGCCGGATGCAGGGAAAAAGTCTACGAGGATTGGACCACCGAAGGATGCGATACCGTATTCCAGGGATTTCGCTATAAATGTTGTATTTAAGACGAATTAAATATATTTAAATAAAATCATAAATTTTTCCATTTTAATCCAAATATTGAAAATTAGAATAAAATTGATATTTAATTAATAATATTTAATTTTGGGAGTTTGTGTGAAAGCGCGAGAAAATGATAATTAAAATTGACTAAAATTAAATAATAATTAGCAGAGAATGGACAAAAGCAATGGGAATAAAAAGAAAATAATTGGATGGAAATTGATTGAATTTGATCCGGCCTTTGCGTACAAAGCACTGTCGAAATATTCCTCGGCTAATTCCTTTTCCTCTTCCATTTCCGTGGATTCCGAATTCAATGAACGTTGTCTCTGTTCCATTCGAATTTTCAGAACCGAATTATTTTTGGTTGGCCTGTTAGGGAAAATTATTAATTTTTCCCAAAATTTTCTCTCACTTTTGTTGCTGTTTTTGACTGCGTTCTGCAATCTTTTTTGGTTGATTTGCCCAATCCATTGCATTATTTAATACTTCCTCATCTTCCCATTCCCAATCTTCCTCCAATTCTTCCAATTCCTGATCATCCTCTTCCTCTTCACTTTCATTTGATGATTTTTCAACCTAAAATATATTATTTTCCATTAAATTCATTCAGTAAATTACTTCAGCTTTGAGCAATTTTCTCTCCTTTTCCATGATTCGTTTCAATGCCGGACTGCCGAATACATTCACTGGCTCATAACGATCCCGGGCACTGACATGGATGATGTGGATTCGATTGTGGCGATCAAATTCACTTCTCAATTTTTGGCTACTATTTTGTTGATTTTTGCTTCGATCAAGTGGCAATGAAGTGGTTGAAATGGTCACTGGCTTTTTTGTTGATGTTTTTGTGGCCATTTTTGTTGAATTCTTTGTTGTTGATATTTTTGAATAAATCTATTTAGAAAATAAATTAATATTTATAAAAATAATTGTATCTAATTTTTACCTTTGTTGTCGTTTCGATTATTTCCATTTTCTTCTTTTCATTTCCTTTCTCATTTTTAATTGTTGAAATCATAGTTGGCGATGTTGGTAAAATATTAATCTTAATTAAAAATATATATTATATTTTTTAGATTATATAAATTTACATTTTCCTCAATTCCATTCGTTTTTTCCATAAATTTTTGTGTAATTTTTGTAATGGCTGCCGTTGTCGTCGAAATTGCCGCATTTTTTGATACATCAAATATTTGACCTTCCTCATTATCAGTCAAATCCATAAAATCAACTTGTTGAATTGCCTCCAAAAATTTTGCCTAATTTGATAATTTCTATTCTTAATTAATTTATTTTTCTTGCCTCATCGCCACTAATAAATGAGCTAAAAAGTAGTTTTGAATTTTCTGGTGTATTGCAATTTGATCGGCCAAAACACCAACAACGAATATGACCTTTAAATTGGATTGAATTATTATGCAAATTAAGAAGGGAGGATATTACCGGATCGTTTTCGAACGCATCCTGACCCATTTTGATTGCCCAATTCGCCCTTTAAAACGCAAACGAATTGATTTCTATCATAAAGGGGCGAATATTCATAGAATGAAATTGCATCATGCTTAAAATATAAAAATATTTTGAAAATTGAAATAAATATTATTCGTACCTCAATTCGAATTCGGCAGGAAACAGTATGGGCTGGGCAAAGTTCACTGACCAATCCAAAACCTGCAAAAAATATGTCATTTTCTATTATTATTTATTTATTTGATATTAAAAATATTCCACATTAAATGTGCACTTTTATCCATTAATATTTTTGTTTATCCCAAATTTATTTTCCACTGCCCATTTTTTATTGTTTTCCAAAAATTAAATCATGTAAATTTAATTAATTCTCTCTTTCCCTTCTCCCAAATGAATATTCAAAAGGAATTTGGCCGGCGGAAAACCATTAAATTGGCCAAACTGGTCATTGGCCGAGGACAATGAGGGAATCCATGATGAGGGCAATGAATCCCTTTTTCCTTTGATAAATCCGAAAATTGGGTCTGGGGGTCCACAGCTGGCGGAAAAATAAAAATGGCTTCTTTTGGGTTAATCCCTTCACATTGACGGCATCATTTTATTGGTTTTTTTGATGGCACAAATAAAAAATGGTCAAAACAAAATGGACAAAATGGTTGGTCATTTAGGCCATTGGAAACAAAGAGAATATTTTAATGCAACAAAATCTGACAAAATGCCATTCCCTTTTTAGGTGAAAAGTTTTGGGCAAATTTCTTCGATTTTTATGTTTTTCCCCAAAAATGACCTTCTCATCCATCCATCATTTTCCTCCCGCAAAAATGACATTTTTTACATTATTATTGGACTATAAGAAGACTATGAAAATGAAGGAAAGACTATGAATGAAAATCAAACTTAGTTATTTTTTATTTGAAAAATTTTAAAATTTTTCCTAAATTTTTTTAAAAAATTTTCCTCAATTTTTTAAAAAAATTTCCTCAATTTTAAAAAAAAAGTTTTTCCTCATTTTTAAAAATTTTTACCCTCTATTTTTCCAATCTATCAAAAATTTTCGAGTTTGAAAAATTTATTGTTGGATTTCTATTGAAGGATGAGGGGGTGTTGGGCATTGTCAAATTTGCGACCATCGGTCAACGGCAAAATTAATTCAATTCCCTTTGGGGAAAAAGGCGATGAAAAGCATCGGCGGAAAGCAGATATTTGGGAAGATTGTGGCATTTTGGGCCAAATATGCCAATGCTAATTTTATAGTGAAAATTCCAATGGAAAAAAGCATATCAATTTTTATGATATATTTTTAATATTATTTTTACCTGGTCTAATGACGAGACAATGCATTTCGGCATTTATTGAAGAGAAATGGAAAAAGAAGCCAAAAAGGGTGGCCAAAATGATGGCAAGAAAATGTGCCATTTTGATGGAATAATTGGCGGATTAATATTAAAATTGGGGATGAAAAATATTTAATAATTTTTGTCAATATTTTTACGATTTTGCGTGCAAAAAAAAGGCAAGAGAAATATTGAAAGAGGAGCGGAATGGACTGGAAAAATGAGTTATCCCATATTTGTGTCCAGCGAAGAAAAGGGAAGGAAATGTTGGCACATTTTTAGCCGGGATTTATATGTTGAAGGGATTCAGTGGCATGTTTTTTTCGGCCATTTGGCACGGACTTTTTTGCGGATAAAAAGGAAGGAGAGGGCAATGTCCGAATGAAAGTTGGAATTGGAATGGACAAGAAAATGGGAGAATTCCCAAATGAATGCTACATATTTTTAGGGTGCCAAAAATGACAGATCTGTTCTCAATCAAACACAAAAAGTCAGCTGCTTTTTGGGAATTTACTAGAAAAATTAAAAATTGAAAAGGAAAATAATATTCGAATAATTTTAATAAATCCAAATTTCATTTTAAATAAAAAAAAAATTTAAATGATGAATAAAACCAAAAATTGTCCAAAAAATGATTTGGAACGTCAAAGATAGAATAAAAAATGGAAATAATCCCTGACCAAATTGCCTAGGAATGTTTATTTGATGAGGAATTATTGAGTAATTTTTTGGCAATTATAATGAAGAAATGATGGAATGGGACATAACCATTGGCCACAAATGGTCTTCAAAAAGGCGATGGCCGCATCATTGGCCAAGGGAAGGGGGACATTACATATATGTGACAAATGGCTGAAAAAGGGGAAGGGTATTTACAAGGGAAAATAGAGGAGGAGAATGGGACAAATGAGGGAAAAATGGCAGTGCCGGCCAATCCCTCTTCCCATTGGCATGTTGGCCATTTTGGGCATTGGCATTTTCTCATTTTTGTGGCAAATGCCAACATAGATTATTGTGGCTATTAAAAAAATATTATAATAAATTGGCACAAATTTGTTTTATTAAATGGAAAATAAAATAAATATAAATAAATCATATCAAATCAAATTGATTCCATAAGCATGGTTGTTCTGATTTCAAAAACATTGTATCTCCTTCTTTGCATCAAAATGCATCAAAAATTGTTGAAAGTTATTATGAGTGCGTGCCACATTTACCTTGGTTTTGTGCGGCGAATGTGAATCAGTGTTGTGCTGATTTCATTTTTGACCCTAAAACCTTCCTCCATGAAACACCAAGCCTTAAAAGAATTAATTAAATATTGCCAATATACATTAATTATTTTTACGAAGGCATAGCTGATGAAGAAGAGTTGTATTTGATTATTTGGCCAAAACATTCTGACCAATTATATTCAATCAATCATCTTGATATCAAAATTCTTTACAAATAAAAAATCAGCCAATTAGAAATTTGTTTTGCAAATTATGACTGAGATATAGATTTGACCTTTGTGCGAATTGAATAGCCAGTTTTTAAAGTAATACATTTTGCTTATTAGTTTCATTGCATTTATTTCATCAAATTGTCCATATTTTAATATGTCCCTCAAAATTGCCATTTATTTTTAAAAATTTAATAACAATTAATTAATTAATTGAAGGAAAAAAAACAGGATTGACGAGGAGAAAGGAAGCCATCAAATTCCAAATGAATTTTTGATAATTGAAGCGAATAAAATGCAAATTTTAATGTGAAGGAGAAGGTGAGTGAAAAGCTCCTTCACCGATTCGCAAAATTAGGACAGAAGAAGAGAGAGAGAATGGCGGCACAAATAAAATGAAAGTGAATTTGATTAGGATGGTGCGCGAAAATATTATTTTTATTATTTTGATGGAAAAGGTGGAAATATTTCGACATATTTTCATACATTTTATAATTTTTACAATATTTATTCTTATTTTTTAATATTAAAAGAACTTGTTGCCCAATCTTTTTTCATTATCATCATTCCTAAATCAGTGTTCATTCGCGCATAAAAAAGTTCTGACAAAAATGCGCATAATTCCCCCTTCCCTTGCCTTTCATCCATTCATCTCCATTTTGGGGAATATTCCTCTTCCCTCCTCTTTAGCTGATTTTATCAAAAATTCTTTCAAACAAGCCAAATTCCTATTAATCCACCATTTTCTTCTTGTTTTAACCGGATTGTCTTTTTTCTGTTTGAATCTGGATGAAAGGACTGCGCCGCCCATTACCAACTATTCTCCTCTTAATTCACTTTTGCTTTAGGGCATTCTTTTTTTTTCTGGAAATGGCGCCCTATATAAATAAATTCATCCAGGCTTATTCCATATTTTCCCCACTAAAACATTTTCTTATATGTTTCCCCTTTTTTTGAAGATGTCCGACCTTCCAAAAGGGTCGATCACGGCTGCGGCCATTTTCTCGCTGATCTCATTTTTGGCCCTTCTCATCGGTGTCCCCCTAATGTTGAATGATGTGGCCCAATTGGAGAATGAAATGATCCAACAACGCCAAGTGTTCATGGACATGGTTTTGGCAATAATTTGAATTAATTCAAATATATGCCTTTAAAGAGTAACAATATGTGGAAGGATGTGATGGAACAAGGGGAATTGACCCGAAAAGAGCGTGCCACGGCATCAATCCGCCATCGGCGACAATGTCCGTCATTTTGAATTATTCATTTTTAGAATGTAAAATTCTAATTCAGATGAAGCCGGGTCAACTGCCGGAGCACAAAATGCTGGCGGAGGAGCAAATCAATGCCCACCTGGACCGAAAGGTGCACCCGGTTATCCCGGACAGCCTGGTAAATTCAAAAAATAAAACAAAAAAAATTAAATCAAATTTTAGGACAAGACGGTGAAAATGGAACCCCAGGACAGCCGGGAGCGGGCGCCGGTGGTGGCGGCGGTGGCTATGAAGGATTCGCATCGGCGCCATCCAGTTGTGGAAAATGGTGCAAAAAATATATAATTAATACCTTTGTCAATTTAAATTTTAAAGCCCCGCTGGACCACCTGGCCTTCCCGGCTACAAAGGCAAACGTGGGCCACGCGGAGAGAAAGGAATACCCGGACAGCCTGGAGCACCTGGACGTGATGGACAACCCGGTAAATATAATTATCTCTATTCCCGGAATTAATATTTCTGGGGGCGAAAGTGGGCCTAGGCTCTCGCCCCGTACCTTCACCGGAAGCCTAAAACCGCCCAGTGGCCCAATGAATGGGTTTGAGATAAAGATTAGAGGAAAATCAACTTTTAGTTATTATTTATCACTTGGGTGAAATATAATATATTAATAAAACACCAAAAAGACCATTGGGAAGGAAAAAGGGCTGATTTATAAATGGGAATTGTGGCAATATTTGATTGATTGGGAGACAGGTGATTAGGGAAAAAGTGTGGGTAGAGTACAGCAGGATTGATAAGAAAGGTCCTTAAGTATTATTGGCATTGACAAAATAAAAATATATTTATTAAAATTAATTAATTATACAGGTGATGAAGGCCCCGAAGGCGAAAATGGATTGCCAGGGGATATTGGCGAGGCTGGGCCAAAAGGAGCACCGGGCGAGGATGGAATTGGCTATGCCAAAGGGGCACCTGGGCCAAAAGGAGAATCGGGACCACCGGGCATGGTCGGAGATGAAGGACCACCCGGTGAACGAGGAGACGATTCACCGCCTGGTCAAAATAAAAATAAATTAATTTTAATTAAATTTATTCTTTTAGGCCCACAGGGTGAGGCAGGACCACAAGGATCACCGGGAGAAAAGGGCAAAGATGGAACACCAGGACAGCCTGGACCCGCCGGAGCACCTGGTAAATTGATTTTATGGATTAATTTAATGGTTTAAATTAAAGGAGCCGACGCGGAATATTGTCCATGTCCGGAAAGATCAAATGGCCAAGGACCGGGCCAAGGCCAATATCCGGGTGAACAGCCCAGTGGAGGAGGAGGGGCTGCAGGAGGTGGTCAAGCTTATCCAGGTTAGTTACCTTTATAAAAATTATTTTATTCAAATATTTATAATAAAATTATTAATAAAATCTAATTTTTCCCTCAATAAAAATAAAGGTGCGGCCCCTGCCGGCGCCCCACCACAGCAAGGAGGAGCAGCCCCTCAATATCCGGGAGCAGGCGGCGGTGCTGGACAAGCCGCCTATCCGGGCGGCACCCGTCGTTTTGCTGCTTATAGCAAATTGGCTCATGCTTCCGCACTTCGGCGACGTCATCTTTGACTTTGAAGAATGGGGAAGTTGATGATGAAGTGAAAGATAAAAAAATTCAAAAATTGATTTGCTAGTAGAAAAATGCTTTTTGTAGTAATTTTAGAATAGCATAAATAAAATAGATTTTACAAGAATTAAATTTTGAATTACAATTTAAATAATCCGAAATGTTTTCTTGCCAAATTTGTAAATAAATTTCCAATTTAAATTTAGTTCTCTCTCCTTTTATTTTCCCATTGTAATTCCAATAATTTTTTATTTTCGTCATCGTTTCCTTCTCATTAGGGTTGGAGAGAGTCGGTTTTAAACCGGGGTCTTCGGTTTTCGGTTGGCCCGGTTTGCCAACCTCGGTTTTCGGTTCGGTTTGAAAAAAATGCTCGGTTTTCGGTTCGGTTTTCCGGTTTTTCGTTTTTTTGAAAAATGGTCATAAAATTTTTAAAAATTTAATTTTTCATATAATAAAGAAAAAAAATCGAACAAAATATAAATAAGATTCCCAATACTTTTTCTTTCAACAATTTCTAAATATTCTTACTATATTGGAGAAATTTTTAACCAAAAATTGTCTCGTAGCGAGAAAACTTAAGCCAAAATGGCCCCGCCAGGGAAAATCAAGACCAAAATTGGCTCTGGAAGGGAAAATTCGAACAAAAATCGACTCGTAGAAGGTTAAAATTTTAAGGCAAAAATGGTCCTGATTAAGGGAAAATTTTAGTCAAAAATGGTCCTGATTAAGGGAAAATTTTAGTTAAAAATGGTCCTGATTAAGGGAAAATTTTAGTCAAAAATGGGCCCGATAGGGGAAAATTTTAGTCAAAAATGGGCCCGATAGGGGAAAATTTTAGTCAAAAATGGGCCCGATAGGGGAAAATTTTAGTCAAAAATGGGCCCGATAGGGGAAAATTTTAGTCAAAAATGGGCCCGATAGGGGAAAATTTTAGTCAAAAATGGGCCCGATAGGGGAAAATTTTAGTCAAAAATGGGCCCGATAGGGGAAATTTTAGCTAAAAATAGCTGCACAAAGTAAATTTTTATCGAAAATTGCTTTTTAAGTTGAAAGAGAAAAACCGAAAAACCGGTCGGTTTGGACCCTCGGTTTTCGGTTTTCCCGGTTTTCGGACCTCGGTTTTCGGTTCGGTTTTTTTGCCAAAAATCGCCTCGGTTCGGTTCGGTTTCGGTTCGGTTGACCGACCGCCTCCAACCCTACTTCTCATCAACAAAATAAAATGACATAATAAAAAATTTGTTGTATTTTCATGCGAAAATTTCCGGAAAACAAATGTGTTGGCCCAATTAATCTGCAATAAAAAATTAATAAAAAGAAAACACAATTCCTCTATAAATGGATAATTTGATATTTATTTGCAGAAGGAGACATAAACCAAACTTGTGAGCCAAACTTCTTCCCATAAAAGTAGGCCAAATACAAACATTTGTTCAGAATTTTTTCCCCCAAAAATTTGTTCAATATATTTTTTTTAATTTAAATTTTACTATATTTTAAATTCCTCTTCACATTTCTATAATCCCATTTTGTGAAAAATTCTGAGTAAAAATTATTTTGACATTTAAACATCCATCGAAATTCCAAATCTTTAAAAATCGCTTAAATCACAATTCCTAATAAGAAGTTGAACGCAAAATGTTGAAAAAATATGAATGGAAAGAATGGTTGGATGACCCAATTCAATTCAAATTTTCATTCTATTCCAATTTTCGTCATTTTTTTTAATTCAAATGCCATTCCAAAATCATCATTGAACTTTCGGAATCCCCATTTTTAAAGATATTTGAAATAAAAAATCATATTTAAGGCTTCTATGCTGGTCATAATATTCAAATCTTTTGCTTGAAACCTTATATTCCCAGACAATATTTCTATTAAATTGTTCATAAAACAAATTAATGATGTTTTTGGGGCATCAAAACAAGTCTTATTATTTTCATAAGAATTTAATGAATTCCTCTATCAAATTAACTATAATTTTTGTTATAATTTTTAATATGTTTTTTAGACAAAAAATGGCAAAATCCATTGTCCTTATCCCAATTCTTTTCACAATTTTATTGTTGGCCGCAATATTCACGGACCAAACCGGTGCAATGCCCCGTCGTTACCAATGGAATCGTCGTCGTCCCCATTGGCATCATTTGGGCAGAGGAGGATATGCTTATCACCCGGATGGATGGGGATGGGGCATTTCCAGCCATTATGGACGCCGTCGGGCATCAACACGGTCCAAATTACTGATATTAATATTTAAATTTAAAAAAAAGATAATTTTAAGCAAATTTAAAAAGCCATTTTAATTCGAAATATTTTTGCAGTTTTTTCAGACTGAGTGAACCCGTTCCAATGGGCTGGGCAGGCTATAAACGATTCAGCCGTACTCCAACTTGGAATGCTTTCAGTGGAGGTGTAAAATAATTTTTCTAATAAAAAATTTGCAAAATTGTTTGGATTTTTAATAATTTTAGTCAGAAAAATATAAAATAGTAAAAATGCTGAATTATGCAAATTTTATTAAAATCATATTGGATAATATTTTTCCCCATTTTCCATTCCAGGCTGTCATTGTGTGTCGCCCGGCTGCTTGGTTACCGTAAATTGTGATTAATTAAAGCCAAATGGAAAAAATGATTGATATTCGGCAAAATGATTAAAATTGGAATTAAATATTTAAATTAAATTTGGTGGATTGGATTGCTGTATTTTTTCGAATAAATATTGGATAAATTAAATTTTAAAAATGTAACTTATATTGGAATAGATTTTCATCAACTACATCCTTCCCCAGATTCAAAATTATTTTCTTCTTCTGATGAATTCTCTCCAATTGAATCGCATGGACTTTAAAAATTAAATGATTATTTATTTTCCAAATTTTTGGCAAACTTTATTGGGCAATTATCGCCACATAAATTGGAAATGTCCATTTCCTCGTTTTCATCCTTGCAATTTGCTTCCACTGAATAGGCACATTTCGATATTTTATAAGTGTCTTTTGCCTGCCCATATCCTTTTTTATAATCGAAATAGTGATTTTGCTAAAATTAATTGGGAATAATTTTAATTAATTCAAAAATTCATTTCACATTTGATCCGCATTCCATCTTAAAATCGGCCACCAATTTGGTCATTTTTGGCCGATTGCAATGCAAATTTAATTTGATTCGTGCCATTCTTTTCACAGTACGATTTTGTTGCTGTGGTCGACTTCGAAGCACATTTCCCACTTGAGGATAACAATCAAATGTGATTTCCACTATTTTCGTGGCATTTGTCTTCCTCGTGGAGAATTCCTTCGAATTTTTTTCATCGAAAAATTCCGAACTTGATGAAGAAGAAGAATGTGATGATGACAAGTATGATGATTGTTTGAATGGATGCCATCCACGTCTATTTCTTGCAAATTGATGGAATTTTGCATTGGCAAAAATATTTATAAAAATAACGAAAGGAACAATTTTAGGAATTTTCATTTCGAAATTGATGAATTTTGTTTAAAATTAGATGAATTTATAAATGAAATATCTCTTCATTCAAAGCAGCTGTGCAAATTTGGATAGATAAATTTGGTAATTAAAAACGAGATATTACCTTTTTTGGATGACTAATAAATGAAAATAAATGCATGACCAATTAAAAATTAAATTACGTCAAGCAAAATTGTTTATATTATTAAATATTCTTAAAATAAAATAAATAGCCCATTAAACAAAAAGAAAATAAATTTAAATTTTTTATATTTTTTGAATTTATTATTTAATTAATTAATTAATTATTCCGATTTCCATTTGTTTTTGCAGACTAAAAGATATTATTTAATCGTAATTGTCCATCGAATAGAATATAGGATTCATTTTTCAAATTTCAAATTTTTGTGTTTATTTTTGTTCTATTTTATGTCTGATTTGTGATGATCAACTTTTTGGAAGTTTCACAAAAAAATAATAGGAGAGTCCCACTCTTTTAAAAAAGTGGAATTATTGGATTAAAATGAACCGCTGCTGTGAACAAAGAATTAAAATGGAAAAATGATATATGAAATAATTGATAGTTTTTTGATTTTTTGGCCATTACAATAGGCCTAACCCCAATAAATGAATTTGGATGGAGTTTGAAATTTTTGGGAATTGAGCAACAAACATAAATTGAACACAATTTCCTGTGTGTCCAAATTTTGACTATTTATAATTTTAAAGGGTGGAACGGAATGAATACAAAATTGATACAAATTACAAACTGTGAAATAAGTATGGGTGTGTTAAATGTAATCCATCAGTGGGTAGGGCGTTAATGCACCATTATAAATTTTTGCTACTGTCTATTTAATGAACTTCTTTTTTATTGTCCAAAGTTCAATTGAGAATACTAAAAAGAGAATTTTATTAAAATATTTTAATTATCCTCAAAATTACAATAATATTTAAAAATGAAATGAATTAATATTTAAGAATAATAAAAATGTCCTCTCAAACTGAATTAACCAAATCTCGAGCTGGCACAAACACAGATTCAATTGAGAGTACTAAATCGACTGAAAGCAGTTGTCGGATGATCACAAACTGGCGATCAATTTACATTATCGTTATAATATGCTTAATTGTAAATAAAATTTGAATAAATTGGAAAATAATTTTACATAATAGGAAGCCCTCAAAATGACAATGGTCCACATCATGCATGGCCATATCTTCACGATGTCCGAATATTTTAATTATTTAACTAAAATAATAATTTTTAGTTGGATGAATCTACTAAACAAGACTTTTTTGGCATTTGTAAAACCACTTCCACACTGACAATGATGGCAAGTTCATTTGTGACTGGATGGATTGCAAATCGCATTTTGGACACAAAGTATAAAAATATTCATTATTAAATAATTATTTTATTTTATTTCAGATCAGCAATTTTATTTGGGATTATTCTAAATATTTTTAATTCTATATTTTATGCAAATATTTCAATTTTTGGATTGCATCTGAGAAGATGGGCATATTTATTGTCAGAAATGTCCTTTGGAATTAGTGCAGGTAAATTTAATTTATTTTAATTAAATTTATTTAACATTTTTTGCAAAAAAGGTGCAATAATGACATGGCGAGCCTATATTCCGATGGCAAGCATTCCGGCCGATCGGCAACGAGCATTTGGCCTAACAAATGTGGCCATTAATTCTGGGCTGGTTATTAGTCCATGTAAAATATTGTTGAAAAATTCACAAAATATTAATTTTTTAGTCATTGTTGTTCCATTTGGGAAAATGTTCACCAATTCTTTCAATTTGCCCTGGGGCTCCAATTTGAGCATTTTCACTGCGCCCGTCTATATTATTGCCCTTTTGAATTTGTTTTTGGCATTTTTGGTTATCCGATTTTATAATGGCAAATTCAATGTTCCAACAAATGCTAATGGAATTATTG
This sequence comes from Pratylenchus scribneri, assembly GCA_030063045.1. Taxonomy (NCBI): domain Eukaryota; kingdom Metazoa; phylum Nematoda; class Chromadorea; order Rhabditida; family Pratylenchidae; genus Pratylenchus; species Pratylenchus scribneri. The sequence goes on along the minus strand of JAQSEB010000111.1, from coordinate 434,370 downwards.
TGGAAAATGGGATTGAAAATAAACGTTGGAGGCGAAGTGATAGTAATGCGGAATTGGCCAAAAATGATGAAAACCAAGGTCGTAAAAATAATTAATTTCGATTTTTAAAATATTTAATTTAGAAAATGGACAAATAGTTCAAATGGTTGGGGAAAATTCATCAACAATTTCAAATATTCAAACAACAATTCGACCGGATTGGATTGCAATTATTTGTTGTTTTTTGGTTCGATTCAGCGTTGTCACCTATTATATTTATTTATTCTCGTATGTTTTAATATTATTAAATATTTTTAATTAAAAGTTAATAGAAGATATTAGCGATTTATTAAATCTTAATAGGTATATAGGAAAAAATTTTTCTTATGAGTGGTTATTATTTTATAAAATATTTATATATATATATATAATTATAAAATTTAATTATATATTATCATAGAAATAAAATAAAAAGAATTTAAGTATTACATAGCACTAGTTTTAAAAAAAATAATGTACATAAGAAGATTAAAGAGAATATGTTATTTAACTATTAAAGTTTGAATAATCCAATTTAATTTCAAATATTTTATTATTTTCTAAATAAATATAATGGAAAGATATATAATAATATTTAAAAATATTCAAGTTTGGCAAGTTCATTCACGATGGCCACCTTTGGATGGGATGGAAAGGAGGCGATGAACTACATGAAAATTACACAAGGGCTTTTGGGCACAATGGGCTTGTTAATCTCAATTGGCTTTTCAACACAATTTTTGTCCCGTCTGGCACCCGAAAGATTCTTTATTTTCTTTTCATTGGCCATGATGCTTCTTTTCTATTTGCTAACATTCCCTTGGCCTTTTCTCACTGCTAAAATGCCGAATTGTGATCCAAAAGTGTTTAGTTGGTGCGAAAATACGCCGGCAAGCAATAATTTATTTATGAATATTCCCTCATCAACAAATTTAGGCTATAAATGTCTATGTTTATAATATTGCTTTGGTTGGATGTTTGGGCCTTTCTTTGCCAATTGTCTTCCAAAATCTCGACGTCCTTTATGTATGTCCAATTCATTCATTCATTTATTTTTTGATCATTTTTTTAAATTTTTAGTCTCGTCTGCTTGGCCCAATCAAACAAGGAGTTTTTCAAGCTGCATTCCATGTGGTTGGCGAAGCCACTACAATAATTGGCCCACCAATAATTAAGTTCGAATTCAAATTCGACTAATTTCTAAATTATACAAATTTTAGTGTTGTTTATCAAAATAATGGCCCAAGGCCAATTTGGACAACTTATGTCATTTTGATGATTTTGGCCACAATTCTTTGGATTGCCAATTATCGCCGTTTATTGGGAAAATAATAATTAAAAAATGTGAAATTAATTTTACTGCATTTTATTTGTTTATTTTAAATTTATCATTAATTTTATGTGTATTTAAATTTATTCTATTAAAATATTTTTATTTGCCAATTTCTGTGTTTGATGAATATTTGAACAAAAAGCAAATATTATAAGTGAATGAACTCTTGAAGAAGGAACATTTGAAGAGGAAGATAATTTTCTTACGGAAAAAATAGACGAACTGGCTTAAAAATGACGAGTAAACTAGACAAATAAATAAATAGAAAATTAATATTTAATCTTTCTTTGAAGGCATAAATTTAACATCTATGTTCAATTTGTGTCGAATTTTTATAAAATTTAGTTCAGTTTATGTTTAATTCTGTGCATTTTGTGCAAAAAATATAAATTATTGGTCACTTTTTAGTTCACCAGATTAATAGGATTTGTGGATTTAATAAAACAAATAAACATTTGCTATTTATAAGTCAATGAAATTGTCTTGAATTTGTAATAAAAAAATTTTAAATAAATAAAAATTTAATTTTGAGAAAAATGTCTTCAAAAATAAAATTAGTGAAAGGATCCGAGAGCAATGCATCAACAGATTCAATTGAATCAACGACAATTTCCTCCATCAATTCGAATGGCACAAATTGGCGATCAATTTATATTATTGTATTGATGTGCTTTTTGGTGAGTTCACATAATAAATGAATTTTAAAAAATTTTTATTTATAAAAATTAATAAAAATTACAAAAAATATCTCCTAAATATTCAATAAAAAATTATAAATTATTTATTTTAATTTAATTCAAATTTAGGAGGCACTGAAAATAACAATGGTCGCTGTCAATGCATGGCCATATTTAAAAAATGTAATAATTTTTATTTAATTAATATTTAAAAAGTTTGATTAATTTTAGTAAAATACCAAACTTCGATTTTTCGAAACCGGTTTGTGAACCCATACCAGTTCAGGAAATTTAAATCATAAAAAATAAATGCCATATTCGGAATCCCCATCAATGAGAACCCCTAAATACATGTTTTCAGGGAAAAATAAAATTAAAATTTTTTTTTTGGTAAAAATGGGGGGGAACGAACGACACTATTACCGTTTATTTTATTTCGTAAGTCACTACATCATTTAATTTTCAATAATTATTTTTTAATTATTCAGCCTATCCAGCTCATTCACAATGGCCACATTTGGATGGAATGGGAAGGAAACAATGACCTACACAACTATTACGCAAGGAGTTTTGGGCACAATGGGCTTGTTAATCTCGATTGGATTTTCCACACAATTTTTGTCCCGTTTGGCACCCGAAAGATTCTTTATTCTCTTTTCATTGGCCATGATGCTTCTTTTCTACCTACTCACATTCCCTTGGCCTTTTCTCACTGCCAAAATGTCGAATTGTGATCCAAAAGTGTTTAGTTGGTGCGAAAATACGCCGGTAAACATTTTTTTAAAATATTCCTTCATTTACACTTTTAGGCCATAAATGTTTATGTTTATAATATTGCTTTGGTTGGATGTTTGGGCCTTTCTTTGCCAATTGTCTTCCAAAATCTCGACGTCCTTTATGTATGTCAAATCCACTTATTCATTATTTTTAAATTTTTAGTCCCGTCTTCTTGGCCCAATCAAACAAGGTGTTTTCCAAGCTGCATTTCATGGAATTGGCGAAGCCACTCAAATCATTGGATCTCCTCTAATAAGGTAAACTTTTCACTTAATTAATTTATTTTATTAATAAATTTCTTTTGAAGTTTTGTTTATCAAAATTATGGCCAAACTCCTATTTGGACGGCATATTCGACTATTTTAATTTCCATTATAATTTTATGGATCTGCAATTATCGTCGTCTTTTGGCCAAATAAAAAAGGATTAATCAATTATTAATTAATTTTTGCTTTGTTCATTAAAATTAACAATTATTCAACTTATTCTTTTCATTTTTCCCTTTAATTTTTATTTTATTTTGCATCATATACATCCTTTTAGCTTATTTTTAGATTAAACAAAGCTTTAATTATCATAATCATAATATCATATTACATTTGTAAAAGTAAAAAAACATCCATAAATTGTTTCTTTTTCAATCAAATCAAAAAATGATAAACTTTTTAATTTATCATAAATAAAATTATTTATTTATTCTTGTCCTATAATTTGTGCATCAGAAGTGAAGAATTTTGGACGTGAAGCTGGCGGTGCATTCCCTCCACCAACTACTGGTGCATCTCTCTTCTTCCTTTGTTGTGGCAATATTTGTCCATCAATGTCAATTCCAACTTCCTCTGGGTCCAAAATTCCATGAACATCCGTTGGCCCATCAATCAACGATCCAATCAGAATAATGAGGACAAAAAAGGAATTAGAAATCGAGGAATTCAACATATCTCTATTAAATTGGCTTGTATTATTTTCGATGATGATATCGAATATCTGAAAGATGAAATAAATTTCAATAAAAAATTATAATTTTAAATAGAATTTTTCAAATTTATTTCTATATTAAATTTGAGGAAGCTCTCTCGTGTTTTACTCAATCATTCAAAATATTTCATCAGTAGCAGCTGAACAAATTTTGAATTAAATTTTCTAATTGAAAAATTTACGCACATAGCACAACAAAAAACGAATAAATCTCTATGATTTTTCATAAGGCTGGGCAAATAATTTGGATTATTTCATTCATTCCTTATATCTTCTTTTATTTCGATTAAAATAATCAAGAAAATAAATTTTCAAAATATATGAGAATGAAGATTGTGGGAGCACAGGTAAAATTTGGATAGGATAGAAATCATCGACTATTCTCTCTGGGATAATTCATACAAATTTGGGTTGTATCATTTACTGTACTCGGTAGACAGTAGCATATTGATGTGGCTGGGCATAGTTGATGAAATTGATAATGATATTAAAATATATTCATCAAAATCAAATAACCAAATTACCTTGGACTATAGTGATTAGTAATCAACCAATACTATAGACAAATAATTTCTTTTTATCAAATGTCTAATTATTTTATTTTAACTTTATTCACGATATTTAATTAATCATTGATAAACATAATAATGATTTTTCATTCACCATTAATTCGAATATTTCATTCATTTCATCTATTAATTCGCGAGCATTATTTTCATTCCTCTTCATCCACGTTCCATTGACGTTTCTTTCTTGGATTATTCACGGTGAATTGACGCTTCTTTCTGGATCCACCGGCTCCAACTGATAAACTTCCTTCACCTTCAACGGGGCCGGCGATGGCCAAGGCACCAGATGGGCCAGCATAGAAAATGTTGGAAATGGCCAAAAGGCTGATCAGCAAAATTGCGATGAATATTTTCATTTTATTGTTTTTAGTCTGAAAATAGAAAAATAAATGTAAATTTCTAGGAATTCGGCGGGAGAAAATGAATTAAAATTTAGAATGAATAAATTCATTCAAGAAAATTCTTTTTTAAATATTAGACCTATTTTGGGTGGTCCTAAAATTTATTTTAATTTGTACAGATTTATGATTGACTGGGAATTAAATTAAATGTCAGCAGACTGTGGACGTGGCCAAATTATATTTACCCATTTAAATAAGCAGTGAAAAGGGGAGGGATTTGTTAAGCAAAAAATTAAATCCTTCAAAATTTTTTATAGTTTGGGAATTAAAATACTCAAACAAATAATAAATTTATTAGGTTTTTTGAATTCATTTTGGCTCAATCAAATTGTGAAGCCAACGATGAGCATCAAAATTCCCTTTCAAATAATCATGGGATTGACGAATGATGAGGAAAATGAATGTTTGTACAGCATTTAAGATGGGGAAATAAAATTTTTAAAAAAATTAATAGGATTAATCGAATTAATCGAATTAATTTTCTTCAAAAAGTTCAATGATTTTTAGTATTTGACATGAGGAAGAAAACAAGAAATATACAATAAAATTGGTATTTAAAATGGAATTATTTTTAATATTAATTGGATTTGGATTGGGGAAATGTTTTGGAAATCATTAAATTAAATAATAAAAAAATAAAAATCATTCATTATCATAACAATTCTATTATTTTGTTGGTCCCTAACTTGTTAAAATACATTTTGTTCTTGTTTTAGCTTCTTTTATGCCTAATACTTACACATTAGCATACATTCATTCAAATATTTTCTCCATTTTTCTGCTGCTTCTGTTAGCCCTTGAGGAGACTTGGAGACTCGGCGTCTTGGCTACTACTGGACATTGGTCATCTCTGGCCTCTGTTTGGACTGGGACCATCAATTGGGTGTGGGAAAACAGGCTATGGCCAATGTGGCATTGAATATAGCAGCAGAGGGCATTTGATGAGGGAAGAAGCAGACATAGGCCAAGGATGCATTTGCATAGCATTTGGACATTTTGTTTGGTTGGTTGGTTCTTTCTGTCCATTTTGGTGCCAATGCCAATGCCAATAACAACAGCAGAATAGCCGAGAGAAAAGGCCAATTCCTCTTTCCAAAACCAAATTTACATATGCACATTGGTCCCAGACCGGTCAATGAGCTGTTTTGGTCGATATTTTGTGTAAACTAAATATATTCCATTCTAATTTTAAAAAATTTGATTTAAAATTTTAATTTATTAATAATTTTTTTTATTAATATTTTTGTCCGATTTTCGAGTACATTCAATGTTTATAATTTGGACTTTTTATTGACTATCCACTTTTGTCAACATTATATGAAAGGAATTTCCTATTTGGGAATTCATAAAAATAAAATAATGTCACTTTTCTTTGTTTGCACTTTTGATGCAAAATTTTATATTATTTATTTAAAAATAAATATTATAAATAATTTTTAATTTCATTATTTTAAATTAAAAAATTCTAATTAAGTTTTGCTTTTAATTTTTGCACTCTCATAAAATGGCAGTGCTCAAAGTAATAAAAAAGAAGCGGTGCGTCGGAAACAATGACCAAAAACTCGAATACTAAAGTCCCACCACCCAAAGCCAGCAACGGTCATTTGATTCCCACATGGCCTAGGCCACTCACTTCCTTTTTTCCCTCTCCCTTTGGGGCATCTGGCCAGCATTTGGCTTTCGCTGACCATTTGGCTAAAAAGCCGCCGTCCAATCCAAAGCCATTGCCGACTTTGGGGGAATGGGAAGTCCCGCGGGGGTCTAAGCTGACTGACCAACATATTCGCGGCCAAATGTCCGCTGAAGCCAACCAAAAATTGGACGCCGCGAAAAGCAATGAAAAAGATTGCAAAATCCGTAAAATTGGATCCTCTAAATTTACAAAATCCTTCAATTTCAATTCAAAATCTCCTTATGTTTTTACTTATTTCAATAAAAATTTACATATTAATTTATAAATAATTTTCCTTTTTTATTTAAAATAAGGCGTCAAGTCAAACAATAATTCTTTATCCCTTTTAAATATATATATGTAAATGCGTAAATATTGATGGCTTATTGTCACGGCATTTTCCCCTTTATTTTCACAAACAGTTCTTTGATGCCATCAATGCCGCCAAAATAGCCATTGGCTCTTTCCATTTCGACATTGGCATGTTGTTTTCCATTTCCATCCAATCCCAGGAGGAGGAGGGAATGGCAACAACAATATATCCTTCCACTAAAATATTTTTTTCGATATTTATTTTCGCAATCTGCTTTTCCTCCATTCTTGGCCAATTCCTCCATTCAATTGGCTCATTCTTTGATGCGAACAATCCAAAATTCGGGTAGTGCAAATAAACAGGCCAAGAGGACAAAGTCTCGTCCCTTTCTCGCGCTTAATAAACCAAAAATGTCCTGGACATCGTTTTTATTCCTTTCCGGAAATTTCGAAAGTTGCCCAATTCTTGCATCCGCGCAATAATCTTGTTTATCAAATTTTAATATTTTTTTTTTCATTTTCAAATTTCATCCTAACTTTGACATTAAATATTTCCTTATTTTATTTTCCTTTTGCGCACCAATTTTAATGGATTTTTTTCTTTTTTTCGGTTCACAAATTTGGCGAAGGAAATGAAAAGGTGCCCAAATGATTAATGGAAAATGGGAAATGGCCTTTAATCTATTCCGTTAGAAAATTAAAACATTAATCAAAGATTTAATCGAATTTTTCTGTTCATTTTGTAAAATTTTTTCGCTAGTATTTTTGTTCCAAAAATTTATCAATATAATCAATTTCAAAACCTAATTTTATCATTTTTGCTCAACATTTTATCCTTTTTTACTTCCTATTTAAAAGTCCACTAATAATTTTTGTCCTAATCCCCATTTCTCATCAAGCGCCAATATAACCGGCAATCGACCGTCAACCCAATGTCCAGTGTCCACTACAATTATTCCTCCTTTTCTTGTCACTACAATTGGCACCTTCTTTCCGAAATAAGCATTGGGGCCAAAAGGGGAGGGGGCATTGGCAAATTAGCAGCACATTTCTACTGCTGCTTGTTAGGCCAAATCCATCCAAATGTCCATTCTCCATTCGTGCTACTCTGGCCCTTAATAAAGAGCTGTCCATGCCTCATTAATTTTTCATGCAATGCCATCCATTCTATACTATTATTTGAAAATTAGTTTATCCTTCCATTTTTTTGATGATGAAATGAAAATATTTATTACTAAATTAGTACATTCAATGTTATTGTACAAATTCATTCAAGATTTAGTCCCAATACAAAATTGCTGCTTTCCCAAACAATCTTATACTTTTGTTTTGTGGTAGCAGTCAGTGATGGGATGACCTCAAATTTAATCAAATTATTTATTATTTTATTAGCTTATCATTCTTCCCCATTAATGATATTCTAATTAATAAGATAAGGAAAAATGTTGGAGTAAATTTTGTCGGTAAATTGAAGAACATATTTCATTCAAAAGTTGAATTCTTTCCCATTCCTCCCTTGATCCCACTGATTTGATTGACTTCCAATTTTTATGAACGTTTGATAAAATTGGATGTTCTTTACCATTTTTATGACTGGCGCATTTACGCTGCCTCGTCCAATGCCCTTATTTCCATTAATTTCTCATTCCCATAAACCTAAATTATATTCCTTGATAATATTATATTCCAAAAAAAATAATTCATTTGTAATTTTTTGATGGGTTGAATTATTTTCTGAAAAAACCCAAATGAAAAGATCCAAAAAAAAAAAATCATAGGAAATATTTTTGGGAATGGTTGAGGGAAATATTAATGTGATGAATCGACAATCGACACACATTTTCTTCAGTCATCCAATAAACATTTATATTATTCATCCCATTTTTTGGGAATTCAGCGGAAAAACCTCCATATTCCTCTTGCCAATATTTTCCTAAATTTATTTTTGGATTTATGAGATGTTTTATTTCCAAGTGGAAACATGGAAATTGGGCCAAAAAATCGCTGAAATATTTTTAGATAATTTTAATGACAGTCGGGACACACTTCACCTCCTCTTCCATTTCCGGAATTAATATTCTCCAAAGGAAAAATAAGACAATAACAAAACAATCGTCAAAATTGTTTGCCTTTTTATCAGCAGCGAGCACTAAAATAGGGCGAGTCCCCCCATATATAGATGATCATTTAAAGTTAATGCGGGAACATTCAAAATTTCCAAAAGTCGGAGTCACAAAAGAATTTATTTTTCCTTCTAAACTGCAAAAAAAAATGAATTTTTGGCGGTAATAAGTCCAAAAATGTATTTTTTTAAGAACGATTACGAATTTGCATATTTTAAAACCGCTAAAATGGAAAAATTTTTGTCTGGCCTTTGCATTTTCTTTCATTTTCTTTTTGATGTCGAGAAATCGGGTCCAGTCATCAATCCATCCATTTCCATCTTCAATTAATTCATCACAATCTTCCACCTAAATTCCTCTTAAAATGTAAAATTCATCATCATCGGAGGCTTCTTCCTTTCCCACATTCACATTCATCCTTTCATTTAGATCTGCCATATATTGTATAAATTATTTTGGCCTTTTATGGGCAAATGTTTCCATTTTTGAATGAATAACATTTTTCCTCCTTCAATCCTGCTCCTTCCTGTCTGGCCAAATCAACATGGCTTCTTCGGTTGCTATTTTTCCGATCCATTAGTCATTTTTTTGTTCTTTTAAAATAAAAATATATCTCAAATCAACCTCAAAATAAAAATTGTATAATTTTTCATTTTTCTATTATAATTTTATATTTTACAATATTTCATAAAATATTAAAGTTTTTTCCCAAAGTTTTGGCAATCATAATTCAATGTTTTATTTATTCTTATTTAATAATAATAAGTGCAAAGGTTAATTCCAAAAAGCTATATGTATCATTGCTTCAATCTGTGAATTTTTTTCTGCAGCTGCAAATTCCATTTCATACCAACTCGTGTTTTATCCACTTTAAAAAAAAACACTGTTCCGTTCACTTTTTCAACTTTTCAATTTTTCATCGCCGAACAAGGAATGAATGGATATCATCCTCCTCCTCCATTTTTCACATAAAATTTCCGTTCCAAATTTTTATTCGCAGGTGTCCATTTTTTACTTCATTTCTAAAACGTGAACATAACAAAATTGCTTTCCCCCATAACCGCACAACCGTAGATGCAATTTTTTCCTTCAACCTTTTTGTTCACGTTTAGTCTTTAGTGACTCGCTTTAATCCATTCAACAATTTCCTCCAATTCGGCCAACCGCTAACAAATCAGTTTCGCGCAAAAACACAAAAGCGAATCAACCAACAACGAGACGAAGCGATTTTCGCTGAAAAAAGAAATGAATGGATATCCCCTCCCTTTCTATCCAATTCACAGTTCAAATTCACAGTGACCATTTTATCATTTTTTTAAGAACTGACAAAATTGCTTTCCCCTATGCCGCAAAACACCGCAGGTGCAATTGTCCCCTTCCACTTTATTATACTCACTTTCCTGACTGAATAATCCCCTCTCACCAATTTCCTCCATTCTCCTTTCACCATAATTCGGCCAGCCTCCAACAAATCACTTTTCGCGCAAAAATACAAAAGCGAACCAACCAAAAACCATCCCCGTCGGGTGCGATTCATTCCCTCCCCATATTTTTATTTTGTAGTGAATTCTCTTCCTATTCATCCCATATTTTTTTTTGTCAATTCCACAATCCTCATTTGTAAAAGTCGCCACAACTCGCCAATTTCCCTCCGCAATTTCCTCAATCCCTTCCTCCTAATCCTAATTCCTAACCAACCCATCCATCCAAATATGCAATCCCTCCTCCATCCAGCCGCCATTGTCAATTTTCCCTCATCCTATCGTCCAATTCTTCCAGCCTCTGCTGATGACTGAAAAAAAATCCCTCAATGGACTCATCGATTTGTCTTCCCTCCAGCCGCCCCTCAACTCCGCAACCAGCCGACAGCAAGCGAGCGACTAGAAGACCAAAAACTTAATGGTTGGGAGATTGGTTTTAGGATGTTGGCCAAAATTGGAGGGAGCGACAAAATTGCGATTGGGATAGTTTTCCTAAATAATTTCGTCAACATTAAATTAAGTTGCGCTTTTGGGCACCAAATTTTTGAATAATTCCACAAATTTTGCATGGTTCACTTTTCACAACCAATTATGTCTCAGCGATTAAATCCTTTCCATCCGTCTTCAACACTTTTCCGCGCCATAATTGAATCGTATTCCTCTGATTTTCCAATTCAATAACTTGTAACTTCCATCCAAAATTTCCTACATTCTTTCTTATAGTATTCTTTATTCAAGGCTGAGGCGATGATCATTTATAATTATTTTACTCGACTCACCCAATAAATTTTGTGCTTTATTCCAATAAATCCTTCAAAAATTTTCAATTCTTATTTCAAAATAGCCAATTTGTCTCCTCTTATTGGCTTATATTTAATTTAAATTTCTTTCTCATTTTGGCCATTAAAAGGCGTGATTGCTGAAAACATACTGACCCATAATTTTATAGTTGAGCAAATAAAAAATTTGACCATAAGTCCAACCTAGCGGCTAATAATCCAACCAATTCGTCGCGCGGAAGGTAGTGGCCACACCACGGGGTGGGGGAAGGACGAAAAACTTGGCCACTTAAAAATCGCCCCCCTACCCCGATTGTGTTGTCCACCTTTGCATTGGGTAATCCAAATCCAAATGTCCAATAATTCAAATTCATTGGAATGGATGGATGAACAAAACATTTGCTTCTCCCCTCTTCCCCCCCCCCCCCCCCCCCCCCCCATTCTCAAACATTTGCAAATAATATTTGTATGACCCAAATCAAAAATTGCTTGAATGAATCAAGGAATATGGAAATCTAAGTATTCTTTTAAAAAATTAACTTTTCATTCAAATAAAATTACAAAAACGGATCGCATAGAACATTAAGTTATGAATTTTTTCTAGACAATAATTGTTTTACACAAAAATGAGAAATTGGGAAAACCTGTTTTACCAAATATTCCAATCCAAAACTAATTGCGCCAATTCTTTTTTTCCGGTTTCATATTTTATTGCGCATGCCGAAACTAATTATTATATCACACTTGAACAATTGTTCATCCCATATTTACCAAAAAAATACGATAAAAAAAATAATTAAAAAATATACGATAAAAATAATTATTTTTTTTAAATTAAATTTTTTGGCATTGTTTTTCATTTATTATTTATTGATTTTCGGACTTTTAATCTTTTTAACAGCATTTTTTTATTCTTCTTCATTCTTAATCTTCATCATTCAATCCATCACATCCAATAATTCATAGTTCCCACCAAATAAATCTTCGAGGTCATGTTGCACCAATTTTCCTTCATATTTCCAATCTCATTCCGCATCATTCCATCCAATTTCCATGTTCCAATTCCATCATAAATTTATTTACCGGTATTTGAATTTTAATCAATTAAAAACATATTAATCTTCTGCTGATGCTGAATTGTTAACCCAATTCACAAATGATTTACAACTTTACATCATTTTGTCATTTGTTATTTTCTTTTCTTTTACATCTGTTCGGTAAATGTAAATTTAATCGAATTTTTTGGCGACTGACCAAATGACCCAGAGAATTTACTACAACCCATTCTTTTTTTGCACTGCTTTTCTTTATCCTTCATTTCGCGATAGACCATCATTCGCCATCTCTTCCAAAATATTCTTTTGGCTAGGGCGCTAGGCTATTCTTTGGATAGAAGGGCCCATTCGGAATAAGATGAAGGCCGAAGGAAGGGCCATCTGCTGCCGACCTCCCATTTCCATCCCGCTCAATGGGTCAATTCGCGCGGCTTGGGTCCACTTCCACTCCCCAGCCAAAGCCAACAACTATTCATTCGTCCAACGTCCACATCCAATCCATTCATCCACCGAACCCGCGTTTCCCTAGTCTTCAGTCCATTTCCACTTGCAGTTAAAAAGATCCCCCTCCTCCCCCTCATTCAATACACCGCGGCAAAAGTCGATGAACCATTCGCTCTTATATTTTTATTTGGTTATATTATTATTAAATTCACATCACAAAATAATCACAACTAATAATATTATTATTAATTAGTAGTAATTCATATTTGCAAATTTCATTTAAGCTCGAATAAACAAAAAAATTCGTAATATTTTTAAATAAATGCAAAATGTCAAATGGATGGGACGACGACAATACTACTTTTGGTAACAATGGCTTTGGCAATAGCCCACCCAAAAGTTAGTTTTATAATTAAATTACTCGAATAAAATATTTAAGGCCAAGATTTCTAGAATAGATGTTTTTATTACAATTTCGGCCATTTATTTCATTTTTGCTATGACATTTTTGATTAAAAATGTGCCAAAATATACAAAAAATGAAAAGTTTAAGTAAAACCTAAATCCTTGCCCTAATTAATGGTTTAAAAACCTGAAAAATTTTATATTTTCAAAATTCCAGAAAGTGGTTTCGGCAACAAATCTGTGAACTTTTCTCGGCCAACAACAAATAATAACAACAGCAACATTGGCTGGAAACCAAAAGCCAAGGATTGGGGGCCAGTTGGAGACTTGTAAGTTTACTAAATTTATTAAAATTTTTTTATATATTTAAATCGAAAATTTTTGTTCTGAGATTTATGAATTACACTCTAAATAAAAGCATAGCGCATAAATTTTGCTATAAAATTGCAAAACAAAATAAAACCATAAAACCTCTTACTGCTTGTAAAATATTTACTGCTTGCCGCAAGTCATAAGGCACAATCTTTATCTGCATTCTTAATTCCTGCACAAAGCAACTAAAAATAATTCCAGTTTTTTAAAAAATATTCCTACTTTTTTCGGCATGCCGACACTTGCGGATTGGACATTTGCGGACCGACATTTGCGGACCGACTTTTGCGGACCCTACTATAGTTGTATTTTCTGGATTAGCCAACAAAATATTAAAAATGAATATTGAAAATATATTTTAAAATCTGTAAATCCCATGCTCCGATATTTGTGCTATTTTTTGACAACCTTGCAATATGTTAGACTTCTTTAAGAATCCTATGCTCCGAGCCCATAAGCCCTAAACTTAGCTCTAACCCTAAACCTAGCCCTTAATCTTAGCCTAATTGGGAAATTAAAAATGGTCATAACTTTTTTACTCTTTAGGTTTTATGCAAAACAATCGGCAGATTTGGGCTCCTCTCATCAGGCTGCCTCGATTGAGCTATAATTTTGACCGAAAAGATTTGTAAAAATTTTTAAAATTTCAACTAAAAGTAATCCTAAAATACTTGTTTATCAAATACAAATAATCCGCAAATATCGGTCCGCAAAAGTCGGTCCGCAAATGTCGTCCGCAAAAGTCGGTCCGCAAATGTCGGTCCGCAAATGTCTCATCCGCAAGTGTCGTAACGCGCTTTTTTCTTCAATCCATATATTTTTCCTCACTTTATTGGGAAAATCTCCAACTGTTTTTGTCCCTTTCGTGACAGGAAAAAATAGTTGTTGGTCTCAGTTCGCGCGACCTCCAAATAAATTCCATCCGAATATTGCATTTCCCTCACAACAGTGACCATCTGTTACCGTTATTTTGCCCCACAACCGCAATTCCCTCACTCAATTTGCTCTTCTTCGCCAAAAAAATTCCAATTCACAACCAAAAATATGCGCAAAATGTTGTCCATTTTTCCTTCAATTTTAACATTTCCGTTTCTTCATTCAAAGTCCATTAACCATTAGCACATTTTCCAATCTTTCTAACAAAATAAAATATTCGTCCATCTGATTGACCTTCATTTGTACCTAACTTTAAAATTAAAATTTAATAATTGATTTTTGTTAAAAATTAAAATTACCTCTACTGAGGATAAGCTTAAAAGCTTGATTGAAATATCAAATAAAAAAACGGTTTTTTAAAACCGTAAAAATATTAAATCAGCACCATCGATTGCTGCGTTCACCGACAATTTCCCCATTTTTCTCTGGCATAAACCAGAGAGAGGCCTTCTCCTTTCATTTCTCAATAATTGGCCATCAATATTTTGGCCAAATCCCCATCCCAATGGCACCAACAATCCATTGATATCCAGTTTCCTTTCCCAAATCAGCCGTGTCCTCTGCCTTTGCTGTTGGCTCAGCAGGCTTCCCATTCCCATCCATTCCCCCACCAATATTCCCTTTTATCTATATGCTTTTTGGCTGCATTTTTTGCGGCCAAATTGGCCGAACCGCCCAAAACCGCGAATCCGTCCGCCGTCCCGTATCATTCATTGACGGTTTAGCTTACGGATTTAACGGAGTCAAATTGTCCCTTCTCCACCTAATTACCATTTCCAATTTCATTTTAATCCAAAACCCAATTATTCCTCTTTTGGTGGAATTCTTTTCCATATTCTGATTGGCCGGCCTAAATTCACCGCCGACTATTTTTCCTTCTAAATTTCTTCAATTCAAATATTTGCCGATTATCCGAAAACACTTAAACAATTCCCACATCCATTTATAATCCCCTACCCTAACCTGTCCATATTCCTTATATTTTCATGAATTGTCCCTCCAAAAATAGTCTTCCGAAGATCGAATAAAGTCAAAAATTCATCCATGAATTTTGTCCTTTTATTTATTTTGTTATCATTAAAAATGGGACTAAATAAATATTTTCCATGTCCCCAATCATAGGGCGACAATTATCCCCCCTATTCCCAAATCCAAACAATTTTTGATCCTAAAAAATAATACTTTTTAACTAAATTTTATGTCCAATTCTTTTTAAAAATAGAAAAAATAGACTAATGGAATTTTTTGGGTAATTTTTTACACAGCCAACAAAGGAGGATCCATCCCCAATCTAAATTGCCACTTCGTTTTTGGTTGTCGAAATTACCCGGCCTTCTTCCATTTCCGCCCCCCAAATTCGCGCACTCATTGAGGAAATGGGTGAAAGGGGGGAATTCGCATCAATTCACTCTCAAGGATGGGCAAAATTTCCATTGCCAAGGTCACATTCATCTTCCACCGAATTTAACCCAAACCCCCAGACTAATCGTAGTCTAGGATGGTTGGCATTGGACCCAATAAAAAGGGAAATACGAAAGAAAATGTGGAATTATTTCCTTGTGAAATATTTAAAATTACATCATCATCCTCATCACCCCCCCCCCCCCCCAAATAAAGCTGATTTTCGTAATCAACAATGAAGTGTAGAGAAAAATGCGCATAGATCTGCAATGAGCTTTTCATTATCCCTTTCTAAAGCTCTCTCCTGTGGGGATTGACACGATTAGTCACAATCCTTTTAAGGACTGATTTCTAAACACTTTATAGTTCGGCGGCAACCCTCTTTTGCTCAAATGTAGCAAATAAGGAAGAAAAATGGAAATGGTGGTTGGAGGCGAAGGGCAGGCAATAAAAATGTACTCCCCTCAATCCTAAACATATTTACTCCTTTTGTGCGCATTTCCTTTTTCGCGCATTGCAGTGATTTATATTTGGCGATGGAGAGAGGGGAATGAATTGTTGTTATGATGAAATACAACAAAAATGAATGACAAATCAAAAATGAAAGTGAGGGCAAAATGGATGGATGAATGGAATGCATCATTCACAATCAATTCAATTTTGAATTTGAATTAATTCCCTCTCTGCCTCTTCATCCGTAGCCATTTTAATAAACCTCTCCAAACCACATTTTCCCTTTTCACGGATTAACAATTCACATTTTACACGTAATTTTTACTAATTTTATATTCGTTGAATATTCAGTCAAATCAGCCAAAGGAAACTTCAATTTTTGTGAAGCCTCCTTTGCACTAACCAAAACGTTCAAAATTCCCTCCAAACATTCCGTCCATTTCCCAACGGCCGAAGAACTAATGTACGGGGGCAGTGGCCGAAAACAACATTCTTCCTCCTCGCCTGGAATAGGTGGCAGCGGAGGGTTTGAAACGGCGCATGGCGATTGGTCAAGGAATTTGTAAGTGAAGGCAAAATTGGCCAAATTATTTACACGTTTTTTCGTTGTTTTGCTTTAAAAACTAACAAAAGAAGATGTTTAGTTGTTATTATTTCGTTTATTTATTAACAAATCCAACCAATTGCCATTTTTAATCTCAAGTTTCAAACATCAAATTCTGCTATTTTTACTAACCCTAAAAAGCAAGCGCATCTTATATCCTCCCAAAATAAGTAAACATAAATTTCATTTTTTAATTTTTCTAAATAAATTTTTCTGTGCGAATTTTAAAATATTTTCTTCAACGACATTTAAAATGTATGCAAATATAATATAATTCATTTTTCAATCAAGAATTTATTTATTCCCTAATTACCTTCCCTTTTCTAAATTGTTCAAAAAGACAATATATTTTATAGTTTAGGCTCTAGGTTTATAATGATTTATATTTTGATTGGTTGTTGAAATTTCAAATAGATCGGCAAAATGAATAAAGAATATAATGAATATGAATATGCGCGTTTAAATTCTATTTTCTTTCTTTCTGCTTTTATTTTGAACATCTTTCATTATTACGAATATAAATTAAAAAGTTAAATTAATTTTAAAAATTTAAATAAGATTATGGATTATTTTGAAAAAGCCAATTAAATTCAATAATTTTTCAGGAACAAAATGATCTCAGTGCACAACATTCCATTCTTTGGCCAGACCCAGGCCTTCATGGGCAAAACAATATGGGACTGGTTCAAACGCTCAAAGGCCAATTTCTCGGATATTATTGACCGCCTCAATTGCCACATTGTGCCAATGTTCCTGATTTTCTTCGTCATGATGATCAGCGCAAACATGTAAATTTTAATTAAGAATAAAAACTAAATTATATTAATTAAAAATAAATTAAAATATTTAAAAATTAATTAATTCAGTTTCGGCACATTTGGGATGGAACCGATGCGTTGCCTCCGCTCTCCGGAATTGAACGACGAAGAAAGGGAATATGCGCTGGATTATTGCCAATCAAAGAACACATATTATGTGGCACCGGAGGAGGGCATTCCATGGTCAAACAAAGAGCGGCGCGAACGGCAACTTGGATATTATCACGTGGGTTTAATTTAAATTCATTTTAAAAGAAAAGGTATTTAAAATATAAAAAGATTATGAAACGGTTTATAATGGTTTATTGGTTAAATTAACCCCCAAACCATATACACAATCGATTGACAAACTATTAAACCTTATTTTTGGCCATTTTAATACTTTTTCCCAAATAATATTAAATCATTAAAAATTTTTTTTAATTTATTGAATTATTTTTTTTTCAGTGGGTGCCCATTATGATGTTCCTTCAGGCAATCCTCTTCATGCTGCCAAATCAATTTTGGCATGCGCTCAATCAACATAGCGGTAAATTCCATTTTTAATTTTATTTTTAATATTTAATCATTTTAGGCATTGAATTTATCAAATTCATCGAAGAGTCGATTCGCTTGAAACACATGGAATTGAACAATCAGGAGCGGCCCAGTTTGGTGCGAGAATTATCCGAACGAATTGCAGAGGTAAAAAAATTATTTTAATTTAAAAATTAATTTTTAAAGGGTGTCATTAATCGCAACGTCTTTTTCCATCGTCGATTGGCCGGTTGCCGTGTTGGCTCCTCAATGGGCAGTTATGTGACGGTAAGTCATTTATCATTTAAAAATTAATGAATACAAACTTGATCAAATTATTTAATCCATTCTCGAACTTTTTAATAGCTCATCGAAATGTTTATCAACTAATTTTATTAATTTAATATTTGTAATCAAATAAAAGTGCAGATTCTTGGCTATCTAATTAAAATAAATTTACTAAATATTGATGAAATTATGCCCAAAAACCACCGAATATTTTTTCTTCTCCATAGTAAAAATTCATATTAAAATTTTGGACCTTAACTTTATGAAATTTTAGTTTAAATAAAAATATTATTAGATAGGTTAAAAGTCAGCTTTAATCTGATAACAAAATTATCCAAACTGTTTCTGAGCTTGATGAGTTATTATAAATGGAATGGCTCTAAATTATTATATCATTCCCCCAAAATTAATTTAATTCCATGTTATAATTTTTTTTTCAGCTCCTCTACATTTTCATCAAAATGCTCTATTTGGTGAATGTTGTCGTCCAATTTTTCGTCCTCAACACATTCATTGGGACCAGCTATCGATTTTGGGGCTGGGAGGTGCTGAGAGCATTGATTAACAATGAAAATTGGCAGGTTGGTCCAAAACGAATTAATTTTAATTATTTCCAAATTAATTTTCCTCCATTTTAAGGACTCGCCCATTTTCCCACGGCTCACACTTTGCGATGTTCCAATCCGTCGACTCGGTGACACTCCTCGCTATACCCTCCAATGCCATTTGCGAATCAACACATACAATGAGAAGATTTACCTCTTTATTTGGTAAATCCAATTTTTTAAAATTAATTCATTTTTAATTTTTTAACATTTTTCAGGTGGGGCTTTGGCGTGGTTGCCGTTTTGACATTCTTCAATTTTCTCTACTATTTGATTGTTTTCATCCTTCCGTGCACGCAGGAAAATTCGGTTCGCCATCTTCTCAAACAGGCAAGTTCAAAAAAATTATTAATTTTTAAATTCCATTTTCTAAAAATTTTAAATTCCAATTATTAAAGGACCGGCATGAAAACATTGTCTATTCATCGAATAAGAGACACAAAAAATTGATCAAAGAATTTGCAGAGGAAGCATTGGCCAAGGATGGCGTAAGTTAAAAATACACAAATATTTAATTAAAAAATAAAATAAAACATAACTCAAAAATTAAATTTATTTTTTCCAGATTCTCCTTTTTTGGTTCATTGAAAGCCATGCTGGTCCAATTGTGGCGAGGGAAATACTTGGAGAAATTTTCGAATATTACAAATCCAAATCGGTAAGGACAAGGGAAATTGCTTAAAAATTAATTCATATCCCCTTAAATTTCAGCATTATGAAGAGGGCCCCGACGAAATTGTGACGACCAAAGGCAAAAGTTCATTTTCATCACAAAGCACCGGTTCCCTGAATGATGAATACGATGATTGGCCGCCAAGTCGATTTGGAAATGGTCGGTTTTGGCATACATTAATCTTTCCATTAATTTAATTTGCTCCTAAATTTTAGGTGCCACTCCAAGTGCTCCTCCCAAATTCCCCCCAGGCGAATCGGCCAGTTTTTCTTCATCCCAAGAGCGTGAATTGATTGATGGCGAAGGGATGGACAGCACGGAAACCGCAAATTTGTATGCATCGACGCCACGTGGATCGAGGAGGGCAAATGGAGGAGCCGGATCAGCAAAATACAAAAGTCGACCGGCCACAGACGATTATTCAGGGGGTGAGTTCATGGAATGGAATTTAATATTTATAAAATGGCAAATAAATTTATCAATTCATTGCAAAACACATTTTAATCTTGTCGAAAACACATTTTATTTAATTCGAAAACACATTTTAATCGAACGAAAACACACTTAATTCGAAAATACATTTTAATTAATCGAATTAGCTAACCAAAAAATAGGAATTCTTTTCATTTTATTTAATTATTTTTTGAATTTAAGGCAAGGACAATTATCGCCGACAGCAGCCAAGTTTCCTCACTCGCACATTTCGTTTCATTTTTGGTGGCGGCAGTGGCGGAAATAACAACAATTATTATCGAAATCAGCAGCCACCTTTGATGACCCCGCCTAGTTATTATGGACGAGGACAAATCAAGAATGTTTGAATGAAGAATATTTGAGAAATCCGAAATAAAATGCAGGGATAAACAAATCACATTTCCAATTTTGTAATCTCAACAAAATCCTTTTTATTTTATTTGTTCTTTCCAAATTCATTCACATCCAATTTTGTATCCATTTATTTAATATGGCTTTATTATTGTTATTTTCACTTATTTTTTAAAATTTACACATTTCAATATATTTCCACGATTGAATGTGAATTATATTTATTTTTTATTCCTTTGGAATACATAAAACTTTGATTATTTTCCCATTTCGGCAAACATTGATTTAGTCCATCAAAATGGATATTTTCCAAACCAATTCCCCTCATTTTCCCTCAAATCCTTATCAAAAATATTCCTATGAAAATGAGAAAATTCTTTCAACATTCTTTTTATTTTTTCAGTATTTGGCATTTAAAACAATTTCATTCATATATTAAATCCCACACAAATCGAAAATCACAATAAATAAAAAACATTCCTCCATTTTAATCCATTTTGCCTACATCCATTTTTGCAATTCTTTCATTATTTTCCATTTTTGGACTTCACTTTGCCACTTTTTATCCCCAATAAATCATTTACCATTTTTCCAATATTTTGAACCAATTTCCACAAATTATTTCCAATTTTGCCTTAAGCCATTTTCCGCCAATCTTTCAGGAATAAAAAAGCCAACAAAAAATGAAACATGACTGCAGAATTCCATCAAACATTCCCCGAATCCAATTAATTATTTTTATATTATTTACTTTGTTTGAACATTTTCTATTGTTAAAGTTGCACTTTTTAAAATTATGGAACATTTATTTTTGGCATCGACCTCCTTCCCCAACAAGCCAACCCAATAATCTCCAATTCCCACGAAAATATATTTTTGAGAAATTCCACCATTTGATTTACACTTTTCTCCAATAAAAAAAAAGAATTAAATTTCCAATTATTTAAAATTCCTTGCTCATTCCATTCTATCCACCGAAAAAACCAACCCACATTGATGAATTTTATTGTAAATTTTACATAAATATTTTTTGAATGGAATAAATATTAAAGATTGAAAATTTACTTTCCAGGATTAATTAGAATTTTTGAGAGTGTTTGATTAAATTTTACAGAAACTAAAATGACAAATATTTTTTTTCCAATTTAATAAGAGTTATAATTTGCAACGAAGAAATCAACAATATTTACAACATGCCGTTACAATTTTTAATCCCCCACCCTCTAAAATTCCCCAACCTCGATTTTGAAGTTTGAACTCATGCTTATGGTAGTGTGAAATTTAAAAAATTATGGCATTTTCTTATTTCCCTAAACTACAAAATTTGATATAATTTGCTTAAAAATGTCCCCAAATTCACGAATTAGATACCCAATTTTCCCATTTTTTGAGAGTTTGAAAAAGAAATACCCCAAGGGGAATATGAAGTTGTACGATATTACATTTTCAAATACCAATTCATACTCTTGATTTATCAATTTTTAATAAATAGAATAAAAATTCACAGATATAGTATTAAAATTAATCAAAAATATTCCAATGTGGTCATTTCTGCTTCATCGCCTCCATTTTTCCAAATTCTACAAAAATTCCAACATTTTTTGGCGCACAAAAAGAAGAAAAGAAGCACAAAAGGAAGGAACATTATTCTGAAATGGGAAAATAAAGCAGAAGAAAAATTATTTAATTCATTAAAAAATTGTGCAATTTACGCGATGACAATGTTGTGCGGGGGAGGAAGTCGCCATTCTCCTTCTAAAAATTTTAAATCCCAATTTTTATATTTTGATTAATTATTATTTACGATTATAATTTCCTCCTTTTCCACCACCAGCCGAATTTGCAATAACAATGACACCTTTGCCATTGTGGGCAGGCCAAAAACAAAAATGCAAAATGAGAATTGGCAAAAAAGGAAATTTGGATAGGAAAAAATGAAAAGAAAGAATTTTAATAATTAATGAAAGAGAATACATTAATATAAATTTTCGAACAATTTATTAATTCATTTTTATATAATCTTAAAAATAAAAATAATTATGGTTTTAAACATTTAAGAATTGGGAATTAATCTCTAGGAATTATAAAAAAAGAAGCAAAAATATTGGAGGAACAATTTTTACCTTTTTTTGTACAAACATTTGATCAACGAAAATGGAAATTTGGTCAATGCCAAAAAGTCATTCCCACTTATTCTGGCTGCATTCGTCCAATCCTGTCAAAAACAATTAGTTTTAAAAAACAATGGACCAATTTGAAAAAAGCAATTTCAACACTTTCTTTCTCAGTCAGTACATTTTTTATTATTCTATTTTTAAATATTTATAATATAATGAAATATTGAAAGAAGAAAAAAATAAAAATGAATCTTTGAATTTCAGAAATTTTTCAAATTTTGTCAATTTTTCTCAATTTATTCCACCCACAAATACCTTTCAAAAAATCCTAATATTAAAATAAAAAATTTTAATTCCTATTTTTGACAAAAAAATTGTTATTGACAAATATCAGACGAATCAACATTAATTAATCTTCCATTTCCTTTTTTATTCTTAAAAATGAATCAACTTTTATCTTTCATTTCTATATTTTGTTTAAATTTTTACGGAAATAATTTAAGAAAAACAATTTTGATTAATTTGAACTTTCACGGGGAAAAAGGAAGCATAAAAGGAGTCAAAATGAATCATTCATTGAAATTGAAAAATAAAAAAAAATATTAAAAATGAAATCCCAAATTGCCCTTTTCACATTCTTCATTGCTCTTTTTGCGTTCATTGAAGTTGGCCAAGTTTTGGCTGAACAAAATAATCAACAACAGGCTGAAGCTGAAGAAGAGAAAACATTTTCGGCAGTTCGGCGTTTACGTCGCAATGTATTCCAATTTTTTAATTGGCTTAATTAACCATTGAATTAAATGTGAAGGTTGATGATGGCAATGGGATGATTGCACAACAAAGAATGTCCGAAGATGGCAATCCACTTTTTGCTGGCATTACTGCAGGCAAATTGCGTCGCCGCCGTGATCTATGTTCTCAGGCGTGTGTTTGCTCACGAGTAAGACGTGATGTTGAAGGAGGAGAAGTAGAAAGCCGTCCAAAACGATGGGACGCTTGCGAGACGGAATGCGTTTGCGTTTGTAATAATTGTGGCTGCAATACTTGTGGAAAATGAATGAATTGAATGAATGGAGAATTGTAAACCAATTAAAAATAATATACTTATCATATCAAAATAAAATGATGACATTTATATCAATTTTTATTTAGAATTGTAAAATTAAATGTAGATATAAAATTTTGTATTGTTTGCATTAATTTTGTATATTAGCTTTTAAATTTTAAAGACAGAAAGAGGAAATAAAATCTTTGAGTAAATTTATTCTGGATTGAAATTCTTTTTTCTTTCTAAATAAAAATACACTTGGACAATCATCATTTCATTTTTGTCAAAATTCAATGTGAATTGTGAAAAATGACAATTAAGAATTAGGAATTAATTAATAATTATTTTTATTCACTTTTGTTGCAATTTTTATTGAATATTTTCATCAGGGTGGCGGCCTCTGAACAAATATATAATGGCAAAAATATTAAATTTATTTCTATTATTTTTATTCTTCAATTTTGTTTTTCATTTTTTATTATTGCCTGCGGAGGTAGAATCTCGCATTTTTAATCGCCTCAGGGCACCATCAATGTTTGTCTAAAAAATAAAATATATTTTCCATTTTCAGTTCTTCCAATGACATAATTTTAAATGATAAATTCCAACCAAGAGGTGCACGACTCCAATCAAAAAAGCCACCACTACCACGATTGTTAGCTTAAAATTTAAATTAATATTTTTAATACATTTTTCAGACCTTTGAGATCAAAATGGCAAGCATTTTGCACAAGGCGAAGCAGCAGATTTTTGGGACGGGGATGTATTAAAACGGGAGAATTGGGTGGAATTGCCAGGGATAAATTGACAGAATTATGGCGGAAAACAGTCCGAAGAAAAGCAATTGCCCAATTTGTGGGAGGAATTGCGAGTGGAGATGGTGGCTTTCGTGCTGTCCACGCATTGGCGATAACAGCTGGACTTGCAGCCGGCGGACCAGTGGGCGGAATTGCTGCCGGTGTTGGTGGAATGGGAATGTATTTGACGGCACGAGTTGGGAAAAAATTGATCAGAGGAATAAGAAAGAATTATCTAAGGAAACAATTACCTTGGCAAGAAAATTTTAAAGGGTAAGTAAAATTAATTTGTGAGTTATGGTGAGAAACTGCAATTTTTGGTAATCCTCGCGAATAGAAAGTCCAAAAATTTTAGTTTTCAAAACTGTTTTATGATGGGCTTGGTGTTGACAATTGAGCACGAATTGCATCTATTTTATGATATTTTATCGTCTGAGAAATCGCCTGTTTAATTAAGTTATTCCACCTGTTTTTCACTAAATTAATTCCGCAATTTAATTCCGTCTATTTGCCTCAATTTATTTCCGTCTATTTGCCCCAATTTAATTCCGCCTATTTGCCCCAATTTAATTCCGCCTATTTGCCCCAATTTAATTCCGCCTATTTTGCCCCAATTTAATTCCGCCTATTTTTGCCCCAATTTAATTCCGCCTATTTGCCCCAATTTAATTCCGCCTATTTTGCCCCAATTTAATTCCGCCTATTTGCCCCAATTTAATTCCGCCTATTTGCCCCAATTTAATTCCGCCTATTTGCCCCAATTTAATTCCGCCTATTTTGCCCCAATTTAATTCCGCCTATTTTGCCCCAATTTAATTCCGCCTATTTTGCCCCAATTTAATTCCGCCTATTTTGCCCCAATTTAATTCCGCCTATTTTGCCCCAATTTAATTCCGCCTATTTTGCCCCAATTTAATTCCGCCTATTTGCCCCAATTTGATTCTGCCTATTTTGCAATTAATTCTGCCTATTTTAATTCCACTTGTTTAATTAAATTTTAATTTCGATTTTTTCCCAAAAGTTTTAAATAAAACGACATTCTTGATATTATATGTACTATTTGTAAAAGTTGGCTGTTGGCACTATTTTATCCAGATGGTTAAATATAATAAAAAGATAGATGCCAAAAGCAAATTTAGTTCTCAAAATCAGCACATTCAAAAAACTTAAATTTAATTTATGAAAAATTTTTTTTGGCTTTGATTTGTAAAAGGAATGCCCAATTTACTTTACAAAACAAATAGTAAATTAAAAAAGACACTATTGATTAAAGTATTTTTTAAAAATTTTAATAAAAAAAAAGTAATTAAAAAGATTTTCATAAAAAATATTAAAATTAATAAATAAATAGATGGAAAATGTATTATAAACAAATGCGTGAAGGCAAAACAGGCAAAATGTTCAAAAAGAAAAATATAGCAAAATTAATTGGTGGTGGCACTATTTCTGGTTTTGGAAGCCATGTCGGGTCAATGTTGGGAGAATCACTCGGTATGATGATTGGAATACCCGGTGCGCCCACTGTTGTTGGTTGGGTTGGAGGCACATTGGCCGGAATGGTGACCGAAAAAATTGGAGAAACAATTGCGACTTCTCCTTGGATGGCTATGAAGAAGATGAAAAAATGGAAGGCAAAAAGACGAATGTTGCGTGAACCCGATATTCCAACATTAATAAGAAAAGTCGAAATAACAAGATTAAAATGAAAAATTTAAATTTGCATAAATTTACTTATAAATTTTAATGTTGTTAAAATTATCTTATCATTTTTCCCAATGAATAATGTGCCATTAAATAATATAATATTTAATTAAAAATTTTTTAATTAAATTATTTTGTAAATGAAGTGCCAATATTTGTTACATTGCCATTGCCATTCCAAATTTAAACTTAATTACAAATTCTTTTTTCATTTTTTTTCAAAATCACATTCAAAGTCGATTTTTCTTTCCTTTTCCGTCAATTGCCGACATTTCCTCTATCGAATATTTTCATCAAGTCATTTGTCCGTCCATTTTCATTCTCATTGGAAGGAATGTTTATTTTTACAATCAAGCTAAATTCACCTATCATTCCATCAGTCCACATAGGTGGATTGAATTTATTTTAATGCAAAATACGGGGGAGACGGAAAATGAATTCATTTCATTTATAGCCAAAGACCAATTTGGCGGCGATTGACTGATTAAAAATATATTGAATTTCATTTGAGAATTTCTTTTCTTCATTTATCTCCTATGGATTAGTCATTTTTTAATTATTTCACAAGTTTAGTAAAAAGATATAAAAGGATAAATTATAAATAAAATTCTGTACCTGAAGACCACTAAAATTTATTCTCCTACAAACGCCAATTGTAGCTCCCTGTCCCCGATGAATTTGTCAAATTAAATTTGAATCAAATTTTGCCAAAATGATCAATAATAGCCAAAATCTCACTAATTTCAACTTAATTGCCCAATATAAAATTTAAATTCTAGCCCAAATTAACAATGAGCCTTCAATTTGGCCCATTTTATTCCATTTTAATTCTTCTCGCTTTTTACTCCTTTGCCATTTTGGCCGAATTGGTTCCAAATGGTCGTGGACGAACAGTTGACTCGACAGGCGAAAACAAAAATTGTCGATGTGCCGAAGAGGAAACATTTGCCGACACACTTCGATCTGGCGCATTCAAGAGTCCCGGATGTATGTTTTTTAGCATTTATGGATCAAATATATTGATAATGGATAATCCTTTTGATAAATTAATTTGCGGGGCACTTTTTATAATCCCTATTCCAGGGACTAATATTGTTCGGGGCGAGAGTAGTTCTAGGGACTTGCCCCGGACCTTCGCAGGGAGCCTAAGCATAAGCATCCCAGTGGCCCAAGGAAGGGGATTGGGTTTAATTTGGCTAGACTTTAATAAATATATTTGTCTGTTTTACGGAAAATTGTTATAACAGAACGTCAAAGTATGATGGAAAATTAAACATTGCGTGAAGAAATGAGTGGGTTTAAAAGGCAGATTGAGGCAATATTTGATTGATAAAGTGACAGGGGTGATTAGGAAATAAATTGTGGCTACAGTAGGAGAATAGTAGTGATAAGTCCTTAGGCATCATTGTCATTGACATATTCCATTTTTTTAGTCTTTAATCCATTAAAATGAATTTAAAATAAGTTTTTTTCAGTCCCATCCAATTATTGCGATTTACTAAAATGTAAATGGAACATTCAGCCGGCGGAAAATAGTTTTGTGAGTGCGGCATTGGACTTTTTCGAGGTGAATTATTCCTCAATTATTCCCCCAAATTTTTATTCATTTTTCAGACGGAACATAAATATGATGGCCTGGAAGTGTACCAAACACATTGGAATGGTTCACAATTGTTGATGGCCAAACAAACACGGTCAAAATATTCTCCCAAAAACATTCAATTCAATTTTCCCATTTTTTCAGCCTCAGCGGCAATTTTGACCCTCGCACAATGCCCCGGCATTTTTTCTCCTCCTTGGGCGGCGGCCTCCTTTTTCGGTTCCTCACCGACAACACTGACCATAATCATCAAGGATTCCAAATTAGTTTCCAACGGCATAATAAAGATCAGTTTAATATTGTATTATTTCCATAAATGCTCTAATAATTCTCAAGTCTTGGTTTTGTGGACTCATAGCCTCCTTGCAATATGAATTTAATATATACATTTTAATTCATTTTTTTATTAGTTACCTAAAGTTATACAAAATTCACAATAAATTGTCAAAATGTCACAAATTAGGGAGTTAAACTCTAAATTTCCCAATTTTTGAGGAGTTAAAGATAAATTATTTCTTAATTATCTACATATATTCAAATTTTTGAGTCAAATTGGGAATGTATCAGTAGCCCTATAAAGGTAATCCGGTATAGGGTTAGGGTCTTTAAGGATTAGGTTATCATTTGACGTTTCATTAACCCTAACCCTAATATCCTGTAAGGAGGACGGACCCTCATTCAAAAAAATCTGAGTACAGATTAAGGAGTACTGAAAATAATTCCCCTGCTGGGCTTTTAATGGAGCATATACGGTAATTTAAAATTAAATAACAATTTTTTTATTTAAATTATAATTTTGATTTCCTTTCATTTTTTAAATGACCCACTCAATTCCCCTTGCCCAATGCCATTCCAAGTGGCCACTGACCAAAGCCAAAATTTGCCAACATTGAATGCCCATTTTCGCACTGATTCTGCCTGCATTTTTGTGATTAATTCGACGAAGGCAATCAAATTGAATGTGAAACGTTTTGCCGCCTCCGCTTTGACCATTGAAGTCAATTTCGATTCCCTTTCGACCAAATTTCATTTGCACTTTTAAGATTTATGAAACTGAAAATTTTGCGGCGGCCACAGAAAATTCCAACATTGTTGCATTGGCCAAGTTTGTAAATGGCAATGAATAATTAATTCATCTCAAAATCTAAAGGCTCAACAAATTTTCGCCTCCCCAAGTGATCACCAGCCGAACATCTTCCGTGACCATTTTGCTTCTCACAATTTCCAATTTTTTCCTTGGTTTGGGCCAATCACTGAATTCGGCTGATTTATACGAAATTGAATTTGAGCGCACAAAAAGCGGTAAAAATGATCACAAAATAATCCCATTTTCCTTCTAAAGTTTGTGAATGTTTTCCTACGGAATTGACAATTAGCCGAATTAAATCAACGGAACTTTTGTCACCCGGTTATCCCCTAGAATATTGCGACAATCACAAATGTTCGGCGCATATTTCTTTGGAACGTCCATTGGCACCAAAATCAATTGGCCGCGATTTTGTTGAAGTACTCAGAATTCGTTTTGAGCAATTCAAATTGGAACAATACACGGATTATATTGCATTGAATGCAACTGCTCCAAATGCCCAACAAGGATCAACCAATTTGATTACGTTGGTTTTTACGCTTTA
Organism: Pratylenchus scribneri; assembly: GCA_030063045.1. Taxonomy (NCBI): domain Eukaryota; kingdom Metazoa; phylum Nematoda; class Chromadorea; order Rhabditida; family Pratylenchidae; genus Pratylenchus; species Pratylenchus scribneri. Next base: position 404,961 of record JAQSEB010000111.1, on the reverse strand, counting down.
AAATGGAATAAAATTCAAACTTATTTTTTAATATTTATATTGTTTATTTACATTAATTTAATTTTTTGTAGAAAAATATTAAAAATGAATGAAAATATTCAGAATAAAATAAAAATTAATGCATTGAAAGATAATAAAAACAATAATATACAATACATTTCAATAATAATAATTTGTAAATTTCCAGTTTATCCGGTGATGCCCAAGAAATTCGTCAATTCACCTTCGATTCCCCACAATTTGATTTTGATTTCTTCTCGGACCATTCGGTCGTCGATTCAGGCTTCAATTTGACCATTGAATCCTATCAAAAGCCAAAAGGTCCAATCCATTAATTAATTTATTATATATTCCCAGACTGTATTTGTCCCGGTGCCCCATTGAACATTTTGGAAGGCATTAAGCATTCAGAACTGAATCAATTCGATGCAATAAAATGCAAATCAATGGACTGCTTTTGGGAAATTCGTCCGCCAAAAGTTGGTCCCAATTAAAAGATGGGAATAATTACCATATTTCTTCTAATAATGGCTCCCCTCTAGTAGACGCCGGAGGATTTAAAAAATGAGCCCCTTCATCTAAAAATGAGCCCCTTCCTCTAAAAATGAGCCCCTTCCTCTAATAATAGCTCCCTTCTTCAGATATTAGCCCCCTTTGAAGTTCTCTAAAAATAATGGTCCCTTCTCTAATAGAAACCCCCACCTCTTCTATTAAAAGTAACCTTTGTAGGGTCTCTAAAAAATAGTAGCCCATGGAGCCACTAATAGAGAAATTATGGTAATTAATTTCACTTACAATTTCAGCCATCAATGGATCGACTTTTATTCAAAATAAATCACACAATTGTTGACTTTTCCGAACAATTGCTCGTTTATCAAAACGCAACCACTGATCGTCGAAAGATTTTAGCATTTCAGTGATTCACTGTCAACTTTTTCTTTATTAATTATTTTTAATAATTGTAGAGGTGATGCATCGAACAGTGGCGAAGAACATTTAATCCAATTTGACAATGCAATGGCAATGTAAAATAAATTAAATTGCTTTTTATTTAATAAATTAATTAGTTTATCACATTTGGATGGCGGTGCCCCAATGCAGCCAATCACAATTTGGTATCACCGAGAATGGCCTGAGGCATTGGTTCCATTTCGTCCCGAGAAAAGGGAATTCAACTTTAGTTATGAATGGAGAGAAGGTAAATAATTGATAATAATATTAGTTAATTAATTAATTAATTAAAGAAGGCAATTTTTATGATCCAATTTATATTTTTACCCAAATTTTTCCCCCTTTTTATTTTTTCACTAATCAGAAACCGGTTTAGACCCAACAAACCCTAAACCAAATTGTAGATATCATCTAAACGCATCGAAATAGTATATAAAAATATTAGGTTTTTGCCTGCCCAAAATTATGTTTAAAACCAAAAATAGAAACATAGTTTAAACGGTTTAACTCGCTTAGTTTCGATTTAAAGTAAGAAAGGTTTATGTCAAAACACGGATGATCTCCATTACAGGGTATAAAACCGATTTCTGACTTATCAAAAACTACTTTTGAGTGTAAAAAATTAGGAAAAATATTTTTCCATAATTAATTTATTAATTGATTAATTCAATCCATTAATTATCCCCTTTTAATAGTGTGTAAATACGGTGACCCAACTTTGCAAGCTTCCACCGAAAAATGGCAACCACTTCGTTCTCCGGACAATCCATATTCATACTGTCGTTCAATGCGATGCCAATGGCTTTTGGATGCCCCCGAGGGCCATCATCTTCTCCTCAATATCACTCAATTTTCCACCGAGGCAGACCAAGACTTTTTGACAATTTTTGATGGAAATGATACAACAAAAAAGCATATGGAAATGTATGGATTATAATAAAAATAGTGGCATTTATTATTTAATATTTAAAGGTTATCTGGTCTGATTAATTTCAAATCGGCATTGCACAGTGAACAAAATCAAATGACATTATTGTTCACTACGGATTCCAGCATTCAAATGGATGGATTCGAAATTTGGTTCAAAGCTGGTTGGTCAAAATCAATATTAAAATTAAATCAAATCATTTATCATTGCAGAGCCCAATCCTGAATTTTTGGCTGCTCTCAAAGAAAAGAAGAGAGGATTCCCAAAATTTATTCTTTTGTTCATTTTTGTGTTCATTTCAATCAGTGGAATTCTTTTCTTGACGGCACGATCCCGGGGAAATGGCAATGCCGTTGATGGAATCCGAACAATGTGGCCGCCAACCTGGATTTGGAGTTGGACAAATAATTTTGGCGGCGAAGGGGGACGTTTACCGGAGGTATTTTTCTCTATGAAATTTAATAATTAATCATTCATAGTTTGTTGAGGGCCGTGTCCGCTTCATCCGAAATTGGGCCCAAAATCGTCAACAAGGCCAGCGGCAACCATTGAATCATGAAGATGGCAACGAGGATTTGGGTGCTGGATCAAATTTTTCCGCGAATAACCCAATGTTCAATCCCTTCCACTAATAAGTATTCATTTTGTGTGCAATTTTGATTGCAAAACTTCCATTCCATTTATGCCCAATTTATATGTGTTTAAATATTTCTTATTCATTTCATAATTTCTGTTGCCTTTAATCTTTGTTCACTAATTATTAAACATATTTCAACAGAATTCATAATCAAATTAATTGACAAGTTACAACAATAACTTGGGATCACTTTCTTACCGATCAGCATATATTTAATTTAATATTCATCATATTTTTGAAAGAATTAATTAATTTGGCCATAATTTTATTTTGCATACATTTTTATTATCAAAATTTGATTCGTTCTTTTTTATTTTATAAATCATTTCATGAATAAACTAAATTTATTTCTTCCCAATAATTCAATTAATAAATATTCACAATTATAATAAATTGCGCATTGCAATGATGGGGTAGAGGAAGAATTGAGCCATAAAATTGTGTAACTGGATTATAAGCAAAAAATAAACGGAAGGAAGAAAAGGATTGATGGATAAAGATAGGATAATTATTGAACAGCAATGACGTAATGGGCTAATGGAACATCCAATCCAGGCTAATTATCTGTGGTCGGGACTCGGGATAGATGGAAAATGAATGAGTAATCATAATGAAAAAAATGCTAAAATATTTATATTCCCCAAATTATATGCGAATTACCATACCAACAACGGTAGCCGTATTTTACATTGGACTGACCTCATCAGTCGATAATCAAATGTTAAATTTTATTTAGAGATATTTTAGCAAATTTCCTAGTGCCAATGTAAATAAGTCAAAAATGTGAAACTTTTATAATTGGATTTTTTTGGATTGACATTAAAATTAAACATTAGTATCTATATCTGTTATATTTTTAATAGACAATTTTCATATAATTTTCCAATATAAATATCAATAAAAATTAATATATGTCTAATATTGTGTGCACATTGCCCCAATTCCCTAATTTATTCTTCGCTTCTCCATTCTGCTCTTCATTCGTTCCGCCGCCAGGGAATATGTATTGTTGGTCCCATTCCCCCATTTTCTTGTTCCCATTGCATTGTTTGCCCCTTTCCTTCCATTTTCCTCTTCCTTCATTCTTCTCTATTCGTCCATTCATCAATCCATCCTTCTGCCAGCCGCTAGAGAGTTGTCCCATCCTCTTCTCTGCCGGCTGCCATGAGAATTCTTTTTGTTTTATCCAAAAAGAGGAAGAAAAATTCTACATTTTTCAATTCTACATTTTTCTTCCCATATTCCTAAAATTGTTCATCACAATTTCACATTTTTATCTATTCCGCCAATCCGTCATTTTCCAAAATTCTTAAATAGCCGACAATTTGCCATTTTCGTGGAAACAAATTAGCCTATAAATGTGGCCATAAATATATTTCAAAAATGAAATAATCAATTTTTTGCCATTAGATTTAATAGAAAATAAAAAAATAAAATCACAAAACGTGAAGAGAACTAGGCTGGTAGAAAAGAAAACCGGTCGGTCATTTCCATCCCAGCCCATTGCGCATTGTCCCCATTCCCTGCATTTTGCGCAATGCATCCATCCTCTCCCCCATTTCCCACATTTCCATTCTTTTCCATCCCAACCAGCCGACCACTCATCATCGAAGTCATCCCCCAGCTAATGGTCCAGTTGCGCATTCCCCCTTTCCTTCCAGACAGCCTCCCCTCTTCCCCACTTAAAAGCGTAAAAAGTGTAGCAATAAAAAATTGCGCAAAAAATTTTGCCTAAAATGTAAACATGGCGAAAATAAATCAAAAACATATTTGGAAAAATTTAATATTACTTATTAGAAATGTTCAAAGTTCTATTATTTTTTTTCTGTATTTTCTGACTCATTCAACATTTTTAAAAGCATATATATTCCCACAATCGAATACTTTGCCGCGAGCAGAAGCTTTTGGCTAATTTTCTTAGAATAGATAGAGGATAAATATTTCAGAAAATAAACAATAAATCATATATATTAATATAATTAAATTTTCGTATTTTTTTATTCTCATTTTGATTATTCAATCAAAAATAATTAATATTTCCAATTTTTTATTTTATATATTTTATTTCATTTATATTTTCTCATCATTTTCTGAAACTGAAAGTTTCGATAATTTCCCTGACTATTTTGCATAATTTATTTCCAACCGCAAACTCAATCCTATTCCTATTCTTATTCCATTGTCTCATTTTGGGAAAGTTGACGCAAATGGGCCTACATCATCCATTTCCGGGAAAAGTAAACCTAAACAAAACTCAAATAAAATAACCAAATCTTTTTCCTCTTGAATTCATGGTAAATATATAAAATAATTAAAAATACTTCCATTTTCCTTTTAATTCATTTAGAAATTCCTTTTTTATTTTTTATTATAAAATTCTGTTTTTCCTTACTTCGACTTTCTTTATAATTTTTTTTTAAATTTTATTTTTATTATTTTATGTCTTTATTCAAAAATGCTGAAAATAATAATAAATATTTAATTGATAATAAAATCAGAATCAATCCCTATTTTTAAAGTCAAATATATTCCTTGTTGTTGTTTTCGTCTGCCAATCAAAAATTACAACCCACAAAATTCCCTCCCACCTCTGTCTGGGTCTGGGCCAATTCTTCATTTCCTCTAAACCCATTTTCCGGCCAATTTTTCTCTTTTTCCGATAACCACTTTTCCTTTTCATCTTCCTAAAATTTTCGCCAATAATTCTTCTTCCATTGATTTCATTCTCGCCCAAAACAAATTCATCAATCCGCCCATTCATTTTGGCCATCCCTCACTCCATTCCAACCAAGACCCAGTCATCTGGTCTGCTGTTGGCCTTGAAAGTTTTCGCCGAGAAAATGTGAATTTGGGGTGGAGAGACCGCAGTGAAAGTGATTTGGGGCCTACGGAAATCAATTTGGACTTTGGTTAGGTAGGTTGATAATTGGCCAGAGAAATTGGAGAAAGGCTTAATGTTTTGAGTAGGGCAATTGTCATTCATTCAAAACATTTTATATATTTAAATTAGGCCAAATAAAATTGGCCATTATTCTGGGAATTGTTTTGCCACTTTCTTCTCACATTAATCAAATCTGAGAATTTCTCCGAAGCTCAATCATTCATTTTCGAATGGTTTCTCATTTACTCACAAAAATATTTATTCCTTAAAAATAATTCTTTAACAAAAAAATAAATATATAAATTTACCCCAATTTTCATTTTCTTGCACTTTACAAAAAAAAATCACCAAATTACATTTAAAAAAGGAGACAATTTTCATTTTGCTAACTTTGTTTAACATTTTAGTCCTCCTCTGGAATTCGGCGACCCTCCCTCCCCATTTCCTCCCAATTCTTCCCAGAAAAATTCCATTACTATGAAAAATGAATGAATGCGGCAACAAAAAAGTCCTTACTCCATCCCGGCTGCCTAAGTCCCAGTTGCTTTCCCTCAACTCCGCTTCCATCCCTCCATTTTTTTCTCGACTGCTCTTGAGCCACCCTACCCCAATCCGGCTGCCCTAGACAGCCCCCCAACCATTCCCCACTCCATCCAAACATTCAATGTGCCTGCCTTTTTGCAAATAAATATACAACATTCAGTGTTGGGAATTGGAGGAAATGGAACTCACTCCTAGGAACTCAAGTCTTCCTTCCCGTTTACTCTCATTTTCCTCATTTTTCCCCAAATTGCCTGGATGCATTCTGGGGCCATGGCGCCAACCTTTTCCCCCACCTTCCGCCCTCATTTTCTTTATTCAATCCACTAAAAGTCTGGTCGAGAATGGGCCAATATAAAAATATAAGTGTGTGGAAAAAGTGAAAAGGAGGGTGTGGATCCGCATAAATAGACAACCAAATGAATGTGACAAAAAAGTTGGACCAAATATCCACATAAAAAGAATTACCCAACACTTATTTCAAACAGCAATGTCCATTTTCACATAATTATTCAATTAATGAAATAATTAATAAAGAAATAAAAAAATTCAAATTTGCGCTGATTCCAATTTACCTAATAAATCGAATTTAATCCTCCTTTCCTTTAGGTTTATCCAGAGTTGGTCCGGTTTCGGTTCTTGAAAAATGCCGGTTTTCGGTTCCATCCCTCCTATTTTCGGTTCTAAAATGTTTCGATTTTTTGGAACCGGAATGGCTTTGCTCAATCCCGGCTTTCCTAAATGGATTACCACAAATTAAAATATGTAAATTATTTTGGCCAAAAAATAATTCTTGTATTTACATTTATTAAATTTTTCTCATTTTTAAAAAAAAAGAATGTGTAAAATTTATTTAAAATGGAAAAGGGTCCAATATTTAATACTTTCTAAAATCCTATTCATTCATGTAATTTTCTTTTCTCAATTTTCCATTCTTCCAGTTCACCGATTTTGCCCGGTGAAAATTCATTCAAGTTTTGAATAGGAAAAAAAAGTGAAAAGGAACAAATGTTCCAAAAGTTCTCCACCCCATTTTCCCTTCCATCAAATGAAATGAACCAACCCAACCAGTCTCTGTGGGGCCTTTCACTTTTCTACCTTTCAAAAAAAAAGTGTCCCCCATTTTTTTCACTCTCGCTGATTTCATTCACAATTGGTTGGTTGTGAATGAAAAGTGCGCCAAAAGTTGAGAAAATGGATGTGGAATGGCGAAAAACGAGTTGGGCCAAAATGCTGGGCCATTTTCTATGCCGACTGGGCCATATGTTCAAAAGGATGGGAATGGGATGAGTGTGGGCCATTCCAGGGAATGAACTTTGCCGCCCTAGGCCCTACTCCTCCTCAAATTTACTTTTAACTTTGACTTTGGTTGATAAAATGATGAAGGAAAATTTTTTTAAAGAAGGTGAAAGTTTGCCATTCCTTTATAATCTGGTTTTCCTTCGAAACCATCCACCGTTTTTCATATTTTGGCTTCCAATCCTAAAAAACTATTTTCATAATTAAAAATACACCATAATATGCCAACTTCATAAGCCATTTCCATTTCTATTAATGAAGGTGACAAGCAAAAAAGTTTTTGGTTTATTTTCCAACTATATTTAGGTAGAATATGATCTATCAAATGATTCCCCCCATTTTTATATCTTTAGCAATTAGCATGAATACCAGAAAATCAATTCTTATGATAATTAAATTTTCCCATTCTCTAATCTATATTAAAATTTAATTTAAACTTTTTTATTTTAAGAAATTTTTTAAATTCCATTTTTTCCTCTCTGTATGATTTGATTGTGCGCTCTATACTATATTGACTATTTGCTCTCGAGTGTAAAAAAAGTCAAGAAAATTGAAGTAAAATGAAAATCGAGAATAGGGAAAAAGTGCAATCATCGTCTTTCTTCCTTTTTTCCTTCATCTAAAGTCCTCTTCATTTCATTTTTCCTCTCAAAATTCTTCCGGGGACCCAGTCAATCGGCCCGGAATCTGCCGGTTGGCCAAAGCAGTGTGGAGGGCCAATTGATGAGTTTTTAATCCATCTATTTTATCCCCTCTTTTCCAAGTATTTTATATTCCAAATTTAAATATATATTAAGTAACACAATTTTGGGCATTAGCAGTAGAAAGAATAGCTAAATTTCCATTAAAAATGTGAAAAAAAAACATTAAAAAATGTTTAATTTTTTAAAAATCATCAAATAATTCCATTCAATATTTTAATACCAAAATTTTCTTTCATTTCCCAAATTTCCATCTAACAAAATTATCAATAAAAAATAGCCCAGACAATTTTATACATTTTCCCACTTTTCACTTTCCTCTATTTATCTTTCTTGGGCTAATTTGAGACGGCGAATTGGACAATACAAATAGAAAAAGCCGGGAAAGCAAAAAATGAGGCCAGACGAAAGAGGAAGGAAATAGGGAAAACAGCAAATAAATATGCCCTTAATGCAAATGCAATCTCACTTTCCCCTATGATTCTACTTTCATTCATGTATTATATTTTGTATATTTATTTTTCTTGCCATTTTTATTCCAATTCATTCCTTCAATCTATCTCTCCTCAATTTTCTTTTCTCTGCCTCCATTTCCATTTCTGCCAGCTGATATATTCCCACTATTGACAGCCGGTTGGTTCTTGGTCGGCTGTCGCTGAGGCTGACTGACTAACTGGAATTGAGTGAGTCTCACTCTGCCCTGTCTGGGCCAATCGGTCTGCTGACGCCATTTTGCGGGGCCACAGCCGTCCGCCAAAGAATGCCTATATCTCACTAAAACCAGCCTCCTCCCCTCACATTCACCCTCTACCATTATTTTCTCCCTCATTTGGCCCCTACGTTGGGGGATGTCGGCCCTAAAGGAAAAGGCCTCCCTCCATCTAGTCCAGACGCAATGGCCAATTCCCCTTCTTTTTTTCCCTTAACGCCGCTGGCGTTTTTCATTTGGCCCGTCGTCTCAAAATATTTCATTCCTTCCCCATTCTTCAGAGATTTTTAGAGTGCATTTGGCGCATTTGAGTCGAATGCATGTCTAGACCCAGCCTAGACCCTCAATTTTTAGCAAATTTTATAAAATTCATTTCACTAAATTGGCTATACAAAAAAAAAGACAATAAAAAGGACAATGAGAACATTTTATCCACAATTTTATATCGTCAATTTGTTTTTTAATATTACCGTAAATACTCTTTTAATACCACAAGGAGAATAATTTTTAAATCCCAATTTGGGAAAATTTGATCTAACTCTTTAATTTGTAGACATTTTTGAACAAATTATAGCGGATTTTATGGGGTTTAGGGACTAAGAAAATACATTAAAAATTTTTTTAAAGTCCATCCTTATAGAGGATAAAAGGGTGCTCAAATTCGAGGGTGGGGAATTAGAGTTGGGAATTAAAAGAGAATCTACGGTATTTGTAGATGTTGCTTAAATTATACATAAATGACTTTTAAATAAGATAAATTTCTTTAATAATTTTTTTTTGATTAATTTTTTCCTTGAAATTTTTCTTTTTTTTAACCAATCCACCTTTTTTTCTTATCAATATTTGACGAGAAACATAAAAAAAAGTCTCGCATTGATGTTTTCTACTATTTTCCCGCATTTTCAGCGTCTTTCGACTCCCCCTCTTTTTTCCCTATCCTCACATTCCGCCCTTTTTTCATTTCATATGACTTTTACGTCCTTTTCCCCGCCGGCATACACACTTATATATTGGCCCAAAGCCCAATGTGTCCCAAGTCCCCGGCAGCAGCTGGCCTTGTGACTTTCCTTTTTTCGTCCCACTTTGCCATTCAATTCTTTTCCTTCCTTTCCTATCGTTCCCAAATCCCAATATAGCAGTTGGAAGGGTAAAAAAAAAAAGTTAAAGAAGTCCCGAAAATTCTTCATAATCTTTAAAATTCATCCATTTTTAGGCTCAAATTCATCGATAAAAATTAATTAAACTTTTATATATATTTCAACTATTTATGCAAATTTTAGTTAATCATACACCAAAAATTCAGAATTCACAATTATTTCCCGCATTTTGGGTCACACGACTCTCATTTTAGGCCAACATGAGAGGAATAAAAATATATATGGTAGAATTGGATTCCCCTAGGCGGCATCACTTTCTCCCGTATTGGGGGTGTCCCTTTCCCTTGAATTTTTGATGTCATTTTTGTGTTATGGCTGGACAGAATTTTTCATTAAAAATTCAATTCAATCCTCTACAATTGCATGAGCTAGCCAATTTCCATCCGATTGAAAACATTTTTTATGGGAAAGGGGATATAGGTACATGCACTTTATGCTTCCTTTCTACCTAAAATTATTAGAAAAAATGGCAAATTAAATAATGAATTATAAAATAGCCTCAGAAAGGAATCATTTTGAAATATGGAATTAGTTGATTATTTTCCTAAAAATAAATTCATTGGACTTTTTCTTCGATTGATAAACATCAAATCGACCCATCTTCCCTCCTTTCCCATATTTGTAACAAAATTGGCGAATTAATCGCTGGTAGACTATCAATTTGCCTTCCAATCCATTCTTCTTTTCATCAATAAATTATCATTTTATTCGCCATTGAATCGAAATTTTTACTAAAAATTAATTCTTCTTAGTAAAAACGAAAAAGGCTCTTCTCTGACATTCTTGAGTTCTTCTTTAACAAATGACGTCAAAAATTAGTCATTTAATCGATCAAACCTGTTTTGTAATGCTCAAATCACTAAAATTTCGATTTCTAATATTTTAAAATTTACTAAAATATTTCTCATATTTACAGAAAATATAAATGAAAGAGCTATTCGGATTATCCAATTTTGTACGAATATAGCTAAAGTAATTTCGAGTTAGTCAAAAGTCGAATATTTTGCCTAAATGTCCTCCAATCAGTCTAATTTGTCCAATTATATGAATTCTTCCTCCAGTGCTGCCATTTTAATTCCATCGACGCCACAAACCACAACACCAACGCCAACAACGCCGACGGCAACAAATGGCTTAAATAGCAATAATTCAACACCGAATGCATCATCCAGAGTGGTCAAATTAACCAAAAATAATAATTAATAATATTTTCATTGAATATTTCAGCAAGTCCAACAAAAGAATCCGAAATTGTATAAAACGGAATTATGTCGAAGTTGGATGGAAACTGGACGGTGCAATTATGGCGAAAGGTAAATTCAATTAATGAAATGAATGAATAATATAAATATTAATTCACAGATGCCAATATGCACATGGGGAAAGGGAAAAGCGTCCAGTGCCACGGCATCCAAAATACAAAACGGAACCATGCCAATCTTATCATAAAACTGGTTAATAATCAAAATCAGAATTTAATTATTCAATTTTAAATCCCCGCAGGATATTGCCCTTATGGACCAAGATGCCATTTTGTGAGTTTATTTTCCTTAAAATTTAATTTCATTATGGCTTTTCCAGATTCATAATGAAAGTCCGGCCCAACTGAAAACGCTGATTACCGTTAATGAACAAGCCCTCCAAATGGTCCAGGATTTGGCCGCATTGGGTGAATATTAGTCCTAATCTAGGGTTAAACTTAATTGGAGTGAAAGAGGGAAAGAGGGGCGGCCTAGGCTATCGCCCCAGGTCTTCGCCAGAGGCCTAACCCCCCCCCCCCCCCCCCTCCAATGGCTCATCAATGAATGGGATAATGATAGAAGCGAATCAACTTTTAAATTATTCCTTATTAATTGAGTGAAAAATATGGGAAAAATTTGTAAGGAAAAATGAACACAGGGGAGGAAAAAGGGTGGATTTAAAAAGGTAGATTGGGGCAATATTTGATTGATAGGATGACAGAGTGATTGGGCAAAAATTGGGGGTACAGTATGATGAAAGGAAAGGTAGGCATTATTAGCATTGGTAGTGAATGAATTCAAATTTTATAAAATAATTCCAATTATTTATTCCAGGCATTGAACCGTCCAAAAAGGCACCAACAATGTTGACCACATCGAGTAGTGCGGCTTCATTGGGCGCATATGCCAATCAAAAAAACAATAATTGTTCTTCAAATCCCTATGGAATATTTCCGGCACAAAAAAGCAATTCAGCTGTGCAATTTATGAATGGGTAAATTTTTAATATTTTAATTAAAATAAAAAAGTATTTTTAGACATCATCAATTTTTGGGCAAAGTTCAAAGTTTTGGGAATAATTCTCCACCGGACAATTTGGCCTCAGGCCAATCCCAAATGGCACAACAACGCCAAATGGGAATGAATTTTGGTGGTGGAAATCCATTGGGCACAAGTTATCCGGAAACAAATAATTTTGCCAAAGTAAATTTGAATAATTAATTTTATTTATTTTCTAATAATTTTAAAGAATTTTTGGAGCAATGAAATTCCGAACACATTTGGAAATCAACAACAGAAATCGCCAATAATGGAACCAAATCGACCAAATACCCTGGAATTATATGCAAATTCAGGCTTCCATAGCCAGTCAGTAAATCCATGAAAAAATGGAAAATATTTTTTTTGAAGGCAAATTTCTCCAACATTTTTCACTCCATTGGATGAATTAATCAGACAGCAAAATAAATCACCAAATTTTGGAATATTACCTTTTGGGAATGAGAAAATGGCCAAACCGAGTGGATCGACAATGGAAAAAGGGAATATTGGCGATGAATTGGACCCCCAACAATTGTTGGCAAATATATGTTCCAGCGATGGTGAATTCAAAATTAATTAAATTTAAATGAATTATTCCGCTTTTTATTTTGGATGAATATTCGCGCGCCTCAATAATTTCATCGAACATTGATTCTGGCAATGAATCACCGTTGGTTCCATTTGATGAGGAGGTTAAATATTTATTTGTTTTTTTTTTAAATTGAATTGAATACAAATTTTAGGCACGAATTCGGCAACAAATTGAGGAAGAATACAAAAAGAACATCACTCCAATATTGCCAGCGGCAGATGAACCCCAGCCAAGAAGAAGCAGCGATGGAGACACAACATCGGCCAATTCAACAGCAGCAGAAGGTATAAATTAATATTAAAATAAAATTAATATAAAATGGAATTATTTTGCCAGGCATTAATATATATATAAGGGAAAAAATATTAATTAATACCTATGAAGTACATTTTAATAAGGGTAGAATTATTTAATCTAAAAACAGGAGGAATTAATTTAATGCAAACTGCAAAACAGGCGGAATTAAATTGGGGCAAATAGGCGTAAATCATTTTGAATTAAGCTTATTAGTTATTAAATATTAAATTGAAATAGACATAATTAACAAAAACTTGAACTAGGATGATAAAAATATAATATTGATGTATAATTGTATATTTATTCCATTTTTCATTACAGTTGCCATTGCCAATCATTCAACGGCCTCTTCTTCAATGGCCTCTCTTCTCTCCTCATCCTCCTCAAATTCATCCGCTTATTTGGCCCACAAATTTCTGATCAATACACCGAATTCAGCAACTGTTCAATCCACATCGCCTTCCTCGCAGAAAATCCGTTTGCCAGTTTTTGAACGTCTTTCTCTGAATCAATGAAAAAAGGACAAATCAAGGGAAATTCGACGAAAACAAATTTATTATAATTTAATTCCCCTCATTCATAATATTTAGTAATCTTTTTTTGCCTAGTTCATATTTATTTATATTTTTTTCCTATTTAATTTATTGTAAACGAGTAGAAAACAAATTAGGACCGCAAATTATTGGGAATGAAAATTTATGCAAAATTTATTAATTTTTGATTACCAAATTAAATTCTTTTAAATTTTAAATAAATTTTCATTCCTTTATTTTTTTTTTATCAAATCCGGTGTCAAATAAAAATTTATTTTTTTTTTATTAAATTATTTGTAATTTAATTTCCCATTTCAAATTCAAATCGCCTCTTTTCCATTTTAAAAATGCTTTCCCATCGACCCTTCCATTTTTAATGTTTTCCCGAATATCCAATAATTCAATCATTAATCTCTGTGCCTTTCCCAATCCGTATGCCGTAAAATGCTTACAAAACGAATTTACTTAAATTTTTGAAATTGGAAAATAACAAGGGAAATTATGAATTTTTTAAAAGAATTTTCAAATTTTTTAATTTAAATTTTAAATAAATAATAAAATTCATAATTTCCACTAAAATTCTTTCTCCAAAAATGACTAACAGACCTCATACAATTTTATTTCTTCCGAATGACATTTTGGCCATCGCAAATCCAAACCCCTCCCTTCTTCTTTAAAGCGTAAATTTGCTTAATTTATCTATTCAATTAAATTATTTGACTCTTCTTTAGACTATATAAATTGACCTTTTATTGTATTTTCCTAAAATGCTGCTTAACTGTTCCTTTCAAATATTCAACAAAACATCCTTTCAAATTGATCATGAATTGGACAATACTAAAATTAATATCAATATTTTCGGAGAATAACAAAAAAGTTCAATTAAATCTAAATTATTTTCTAACAGTCCAAAATCCATGATCAATTCAAAATATTCAATATACTTCTTTATAAAATTCTTTCCTGTCTTTCGCCAAGCTATAATGGTGTAAATAATTTTTATAATTCTTCTTAATTCTTTCCCTATTTTCAAACTTTCCTATTCAACACAAATATATTCATTCGCTAGATGCTAACGCTATAAACATATTGACTAGTAATTAGCTTACTATAAATCTAATCTTTGATATAAATTTAACCAAATGTTTGTCTCCTCTCAATTTATTCGCGAATCCTCATTTCAATTTTGAAAAAGCCGATGCCCCAAAATTAATTTTGTAATTTATTTTTTCCCCAGTCTTTCCTTTTTTAAATCCATCAAAATCAACGACGACATTATATTTTAAAAATGTTTTCCATTTATTATTTATCAAAATATTGGCATTTTATTCATAATCCCGATTATTGCTTTGAATATATTATTTTTATTTTAGTCAAATTAAATTTCCTCTGCTAGAATTTTAATAAATACTTTGTACTACTTTTAGTCACTTCGAATAGCAACCCCGACGATATTTATATTTTAAAATTTTATAATCTCGAATAATATTTAGAAATGCATTGATTTATATAATTATAAATATAGAATAAATTGCCTATTTTTTTTTACAAATTTTTGAATATAAATTTACAAATTATTGAAATTTGAAGAGTATTTTGAGTACACAATATTCATTCAAAGTCAGAATAATTTTAGATGAAATAGCCTCAAAGCAAGTTAGAATCTTCATTAAATAATGGAATATTTTATAATTAAAAGAGTTAGCTTTAATTTTTGGTCTTGAAGCTCAGTAATAAAATAAATGAAAATCTTAAATGTTTCTATATTCCGTCTTACTACCCAAAAATGATGTTATATTTTTCTTTTATAGCCAATCGATTTGCAGTTAATTCAATTTATGGCCAAATTTAAAAAACTAAAATTGTTCAAAAATTAGTTAACATTTCATATTTTCTTTCAAATCCTTATTCATTGGCCAATACAGGGAATCTTTTCTTCAGCATCTCTAATTTCTCTGGAGGAGTCAGTATTTTCTGTTTTGCGCAAAAATACATTAGACCAAATTGACGCCGAAGGGCATGGTCAGTGGCACAACCATTTGGGCCTTGCACCAACTGAACATCGCAAATTGCGCAAGTAAAACAAGATTTGTGAACTGAAATCGGCGAAGGAATAAATAATTATTAATAAATTTAATTAAAATGGCCAGAAGAGGGAGTGATTTAGTAGAGACTGGACACTATTGGAATAAAATAAATGGGCGTGATTGTGAATAAAAAATTCAATTTTTCCAAATTATTAATGAAATATGCATCTAAAGAATTTAATTTTAATCAACATGAGATATAAAATATTTTCATATGAATCAAATTAGATAAATTCAATCTTACTTAGCAATATTTTACCTATATAAATTAATATGGTTTAATTATAGACTTGCCCATATTGGTTTCCACGATCACTTTCTCGGCCATCACATCGATTTCCTTTTCACAAAGGGCACATTTCCTTCCGACTGGTCCACTACAAAACATTTTTGATTTTGTGGGAAGAAATTATTTCTAAACAATGAGAAAAAATATTAATATATTAAAAATTAGTATAGTAAAAATAAAAATCACCTATATATCTATATGTAATAAGTAATAACTTAATAACTGAATGGATCAAGGAAATGTCGTAATTCGCTAATCATATCCACAAAATTTTTTTAAGTTTACGTCAAAGAAAATGTGGGCGATGGAGAAACTTGGAGACAGCTGCTCATTTGGAGAATATTCTGCTGGGATATAATCGGCGGAGTCAGATATTGAAAAAAATATTGAATGCTACAAAAAATTTTTTGGGAGTGGGGCTGAAGAATATGAGTCGGAAGAAAATGCCGGGGATATGTTGGAGAAGCATATTTCAGTTTAAGAGGAAAAAATGACAAAAATACCATAACAATTACAGTGGATATCCGACTCAAATTAAAAATATTTACAATTAATTCAATTCCATTTGATTGTGATTTAGGATCAACTCAATATTTTCCATTCTCTTCAATCAATTTTCTATTCATGTTCCGAAATAAATTATTTATTCGAATTTAAAATACTGATTTTTAATTATTAGTTTTTGGTTTTATTATTTTATAAAATTAATATTTTTCCTTCTTAAAAAATATTGATAAAAAATTATTTTAACTAAAATTAAATACTTCATAAATCAACATTATGAAAATGATAAAAGTAATAAAATTATAAAAATAAAAGAGAATAACGAAATAAAAATAATCGCACTTTTCCCTAATTGTTTATTCATTCGACTAAAGCCATTGGCCAAAGGGAAAGAATGAATGACCGAATAAAAGTTTAAATGAAGGATAAAGGGAATTGGAAGAAAGGATAACGGAATATTCTTTGTCTGGCATTTGTGCAAAACTTTGTTTTCATTGGGCAATAAAATATTTATTTATTTACTTATAATATTTGAAGTTGCCATTTGCCCAAATTTGCTTTATTTAATAATGATGGCATTTGCGAGAATTTCCTCATTTTGGCCATTTCCTTTTGATCCATCCAATTCCCAATGAATCCATCAAAATTTTACTATTTTTCACAATTTTTGTTCATTCTTTTTTATATTTTTCATCGAAACAATGTTTTTGCCGCTGACACTTGGCGTATGCTATTTAATTGGATTGATTAATTTTGTAATGATTTATTCTCATAGCCTGCCTCCAAATCCCTGGTGGCAATCCACCAATGCAATGTCATGATGGGGTAATATTGAGTATTGACATTAAAATTCTTGTTTAATTCTTCCTTGCACAGAAACCTTGCAATCCATCGACCACTTCACAATCAGGTTTTGCTTGCTCACCTCCACTATGTTCATCTCGAGCTGATTGTGAACCATTCGATTGCGATACAACAGCAACACCTACCAAATGCCAGGATTTCATAGAAAAGAGTTCGAAAATTATTTTTAATATAAAAAAATAATTTTTTTAAAAAAAGAGATTGACGCTTCATGCACTACTCATATTGAATGTGGACCAGACAAATTGTGCAATGATATGCTAAAATGCATGCCGACGACGGGTTCCCCCTTCTTTGGAAGCTCATTTTGTTTGTTATTATAATTTATAAAGTATTTTGGTAAATAAGTATTATATCTGTCCAGATTTTTTCAATCTTATATTCCCTTATGTTATCCCCAAAAATTGTTCAAAAGGTTCTTTCTAATCCTAAAATACTGGTTTTCATCGTTTTATATAATCAAATAAGAATAATAAAAAAAATTCAATTTTCAATTCTGGACTGGACAGTGTTAATACATAAGTAGTAAGTATAAGTACAAGTATTATTGATGATATGAATATTATTTAAGTGCGCTGCGATGTTGGGGCAAAACCCCCAGTAGTTTGCACTGTCCCAACAGAGGATTGTGCACAAAATCCAGGAGGGACATCGACACAAGGCGTTTGCTTGAAAAAAACCAATGTAATAAAATTTTTTTAAAATTTATCAATAATTCAACCATCTTTTATTAAGAATGTCCAAATATTGAAGGATTTGTTGACCGGCACAACAAAATCACCAATTGGAGTGACCCCAATTCCCGATGGAGGCGGTGAAGGCCAACGTAAAAAATTAAAATTAATATAATATTTTTTGGTTAATTTAATTCATTATATTAGGTAATGATACATTTTGGGACTTAATTAAATAATTTTTAAAAGAAGAAAATGGAATTTAATAATTAATTTTCGAATATTAGAATATTATTTTGAGTGCTATATTTGTTTCATTTCATTTGTTTTATTCAAACTAAAATGGTTCCCTTTTGTTGTCAGCATGTACATATACGAAAACAAAATGTGCAACACCATTTTTTTGTGACTCGGACGGAATTTGCAAGAAAACAAATAAATTGAAAGGCGAGATAACCGGACATCGAATTCCGCCTCCACCTGAATATAAAAATTGTCGAGATGCTTTGGATTCGGGCGAAACGGACGAAAATAAATCGAAATGCAAAGAACGCAAAGAACTTTGCACCCAGCCATTGTACATTGAATTGATGAAGGAACAATGCCCAAAAACATGCGGATATTGTGAAGATCCTAATTTGGATTTGGCCGAATATGTGGCGGAAAGTGCAGAAAGAGGGGTGGGAGGAGTACAGCGAACAGGAGGAGCAGCCGTAAAAACCGTAAAAGGTAGGTTAGATTCAAATTTTATTATAAATTAATTGAGAATATTAATTAAAATCCCATTCTAAGTGGACCCATCGGCTGCTTGTTCCGATCGAAAATTGCCGGACAAACAGTCGGATTGTCCAAATTTGAAGCAACTTTGCAATGATCCAACATATAAATCATTAATGCAAGAGGAATGCCCAAAAACATGCGGATTTTGCACTTGAAAAAAAACATAAAAATGGAATATTCAAATGTTCAATGA
Organism: Pratylenchus scribneri; assembly: GCA_030063045.1. Taxonomy (NCBI): domain Eukaryota; kingdom Metazoa; phylum Nematoda; class Chromadorea; order Rhabditida; family Pratylenchidae; genus Pratylenchus; species Pratylenchus scribneri. Next base: position 386,063 of record JAQSEB010000111.1, on the reverse strand, counting down.
TAAAAAATTTATTTTTACTCTTTCACTATTTTTGCTTTCTTTGACCTATTTGTGCAATTTTCGTATGGAAAAAGTATGAAAAATTGCTGAACGGGTACAGGGAAAATATGTACATTGGTATTTGGTATCGATGTTTGGCCATAAATGACGTTCAGTCCAACTCCGTTTTTGTTCTCTGACCAAAATTAGAATTATATTTTCTTGTTTGAATTTCTCTCATTCAATCAATTGTAGTGACCTGCGAGCCGATCGAATGAATGAAAATGCTGCTGGCTTTTTGTAGTCTTGTAGAGCTTGATCAGGCAGGAGTGGCCAATAATGGGATTGGTTAGGGGGGGGGGGGAATATATGAAATCCATTTGCCCAGCATTTGCGCAGCCTATAAACAAGGCCATCCAAAGCTCACAGTCTCAATCCTTCAGATCCCTTCCCGATCCCCCCATCCTAAATTCCCAAAAATCGATTTGACCCTCAAAAATGAGCGGATTTTCTAAATTGACGTGTACGGATTCCGTTTTCCCGACATATTGCTTCTTTTAACCGTGACATTTTTCAAAAAAAAGTTAAAATCAATATGCACGGGCCCATATTCTCAAAAATCTGCAGTTGATAGGATTCGAACTCACGTTTTATTCCTTACAATACAATCTCCTCTTTGCAATTAAGCCAATTGGTTTTAAACAATATTAATAGCCCTTTTTAAAAATGGATTAAACGGGATTTTGTGAAAATGTTATTTTTTGGGGCACATGCACGGAATGTATCGTATATTAAAAATATTTTGAAATTCCAATTTAAATATTTAATATAAAATATTTATTTAAAATTCAGTTTAAAAATATTAATGTGCCAATTATTTCAATTTTTCCTTCTATTTTCTACATTTTTATTCCTTCATCATCAATCAATTTCGGCTGAAAAAAATAGAGAAAATGTTAATGAATTGGAAAATAACGTTAATTCTCCTGTCCAATATTCAAATTTTTATGGCAAAAATTCGGAATTATTCCATTCCAGGAAAAAACGTTTTCTTGAACCAATAACGTGGACCGTGAGCACAGTTGTGATGCTTGCAGTTTGGAGTGGATTTTTGGCCCCATTTTTACAGGCCCAAATTTCATTGAAAATTAACATTTTTGGATGGTTCCTCGATGATGAGGTGGAAATTAATTAAAATAAAAATATTATAGAATATATTTAATTTATAGGGATGCATCAAAAGAATGGTGCGGAATGAATTTAAAAGTTTTTGTAAACCAACAAAAGAGGAATTATTTATACGCGAATTTATCCATCAAGCGAATATGAAAATATTCAACAAAATTTCAAAAGAAACAGGTTTTTAAATATACTAATAAAATAAATTTGATATCATTTTGAATAATTATGCCAAAGGGATGAATCATTTTGTCATTTTGATAAGAAGAACAATTAAATTGTGCATCCTTTTTTCCAAAGACATAGATCATAGAGGTAGATATCATCATAGGGGGTGGGGGTTGTATTAGGTCACATAATAATATTGTTAACATTATAATAAGTCCTCCAAGTATATAAAAATACCCCCGATTAGCCGACATTTGCAGACGAAACGATCTGATGTTGAAGGGGTTAAGTGGCATTGTTTCTAGCATTTTACTAGGGATAAAATTATATCAAAAACATTTGACCATGTTGAATATTCACAGAGTTATGGCCAAAAAACCGTTGATTTAATTCAAATTAGATTTCACAGGCATTTTTTTGGCCATAACTCGATGAATATTCAACATTGGCAAATGCTTTTGATAATATTTTGTTAGTTTAGAATGCAATGAATAGAGCAAAAAATTCTCTATCAGTCCATATAAAAATCATCAAAATGTATTTTTAAAATAAACCTTCAAATTTGTCAAATTCAAAACATCTTTCAACTTTTTATATTTAAAATAATATAATTTAATTATTTCGATACATAATAATAATAATGCATTGCTCTATCAAATCCATATATAAAAACATACAAAACGGTTTAGATTAAGATGAGTTAAAATTTAAAAGCCATCGCGAACCCGCCCTACCTTTTATATGGCATAGTTTGATAGTGCCACGAAATATGGTGCATATACTGGCCAATTTATTTTATAAAATTATATGTAATTAAATTCTGCATCCGATTATTGTTAATCGCTCAATTATTTTTAAAATTAAGCTGAATTGTTGCAATACGAACACAGCCGAACAATCCAAATCCATGAGCCCCCAACCAATCCCGAACATTCATTGTCCGAAAGGGAATCACTCTTTTTGACTCTGTTCAAAAATCGCCTTATCCCATATGGCCATGTGAAAATTTCAGAATGGCTTCTTGCTGAAGAGGACAAAAATTCGCAAAATCTTTATAAAAATTTCAATAGAATTTGGTTAAAATTGCCGGACAAAGATGCATGTGAAAAAAGGAGAGAAGAATGGAATAAAAAAGAATGGAATAAAATAAAAAAGAATAAAAAAGAATGGAAGGATGAAAAAGAAAAAGAAACGTTCGAAGACCTTTTCTTTGAATTACTTAAATGTGAATGTGTTCGAATGCAAGGGGATTGGACAATGACAAATGAACCAATTATTGTGGACACGGTTGTTTAAGGGATAAATAATAAATATTTATAACAATTTGATTAATAATTTTATTATAAAAAAGCATTTTTTATTTTAATTTTGTTAGAAAAATATGTATGAAAATTTTAGGTGAAAAATTGTCGTGAATTATTGTTATTAAAAAAAGTTCCTGAAAAAATAAATACAAAAGAAGAAATATATTTTGATGCATTAGAAGAATTAGAAAACCCTGAAGAAAAAGAGTTAATTAGAAAAATTGCAGAAGAAATTAAGGGAGTAAAAAGAATTGTAATTGAGAAAGAAAAAATTGTGTACGAAGAAAAAAAAGAAAAAATAAAAGAGGAAGAAGAAAGGAATAAAATTAGAAGAGCGAAATTATGGAATATTTTGTAAAAATAAATATAAATTTAATTAAAATTTATTCCCATTTCAAATTTATTTAGAGCGGACTTTTTGAGCAATTTTAATGTGAAAGAAAAGCAAATTAAATTCCTTGAAAAATTGGAGGAAAATTTATTGGGAATACAAAAAGAAAATAAGCAAGAAAAAGAAAGTAAACCATTGCCCAAATTTTCTGTATCCAAATTTTTCCGTTTGTCAAAAAAAATATCACCGGCAATTTTGCCCACCTGCGGCCGATCAAAGGCGGTTAATTATGGCGAAGATTTGGGGGAAGAGGAAAAACCTGCAGAAAACCAAGACCAATGCCGGATTAATTATGAAAATTATGGAGAACATTACCTAATTGGTTGGAATCATCATTTGAAACGAATAGATTTGAGAAAAGATAAATTTGGAAATGAACCCAAAAGTTTAATTACACTATTTGAGGTATTTTTTGAAATTAAAAGAATTAATGATTAATTATTTATCAATCAGAAAACTTTTAATCTGGCAAGAGAGCAATTTGAGCAAAATAAATGGCCAGATAAATTAAATTTTAGGGAATATAAAAATTATATAGGTGAAAGGCATTTATACATTACATTACGACGAATTCCCTGTAAAATTTATGAATTTCTAAATGAGATAAATGAAAAAAATAAGAAGAAAATCGCCGGATTGAAAATGGCAAAAAATGTTTTGAAACAATTTGGCCAATTGTGTGAAAAATTTTATGAAAAGAATTTGAAGGAAAGAACAGAATTATTGGCAATTGAAGGATTCCAGGAATTGGACAAAAATGGGCAAAGAATTAATGATGAAATATTGGACTTAATTGAATTAGAAAATTATCAATAATATATGGATATGGATGGAGAAATAGAAAATGTGCATTCCAAAAATGTTAAAAATTCAAGAATTTTGCCAATTAATAATGAAAATAAGAGACACTCAGAAGAATTAAAAAGGAATGGATATGAAGGATGGCTTACCAAATTGTTTAGAAGAAAAAGAAGTAATGAATATTATGATGAAAATGGAGCAAAAATTGCAATAAATAAGAAAGGTAGTAATTCATTTATAAAATTTAATTAATCTTTTTGATAATAAAATTTTGAAAAGGAGGGAGGTTTATAATTTAAAAAATAATCTAAAAAACTAAAAATAAATCAATTTAACAACAACCATCCAGCAGGATTGATAAGAAGAAAGCGTTTGGCCCTTCCTTTGGCCCTTTTGAGTTTCGCAGCTTCGTTAGCATTTTTACAAGTTTATTTGCGTTTTTTCGCTAAAAACTATGATCCAATCACTTGGCTTTGGATGTGCATGAAATACCCTCACAATCATTGCCAAATTCCGGAAGCAATTCGAAATGAGAATGAATTCCTTGAAAGTGCAAAAGAAAATGCATATGCGGAAATGCCCCTGGAAACAGGCAAAAATAATTAATTATATAAAATTAAAATAAATCGAATATCGAAATTTATATTATATTTTAATTTTGGTAATTTTTTGATCACGAAAAATATTATTTGATATAAAATTTTTATTAAAAAATTGTAATTTTTTGCCATTATATAAAAATTGAACCAAATTCCTAATAATTCATAAAGATAATATCGAAGAATTTTGGCAAAAAAAAAACATTTTACAATTAAATTTAGTTGTGGACATACGCCAATTATATGAAATGTATCTTCCATCTCTTCTCAAAATCAATCTCAAAAAAGTGAAAGAAAATTGGATGAGGCCCAGCCAATTGTTTGCAGCATATTCGGTCAAATTAAATAGGCGACATCAAATTTTATTGGATTGTTTTTATTATAATTGTGATGAAAAAGAGAAAAATAAACCCGAAAATTTGGACAATATTTTGGCACCTATTATTGAGGCGAATAAAAAATATTGCACTCTTTTTGTCAGATTTATGGAAAATGTAAAGGTTAGTATAAAAATAAATTGATTATTTGAATAAATTAAATTTATTTCTTTTAAAATTCATATCTTTCTTTTTTTCCTAGATTCCAAATAAATTGAAGCACAATTCAACTCATTGTTCACAAATTGGCGGACGAGTGAATATGCCTTGAAGAATAAGCATTAAATTAAATATTTAACAAAATTAAATTTTGTTGATCATTTATTTTTTTATTTTAAGACTTTTTTCATGTTTTGTAAACGAATCTGATCTGCTGGTGTTAAAAATTGAAATATTTTTTCATTTTTCTTTCTCTAATTCTTTAATATTTTCCCGAATAATTTTTGTCCTTTTTCTTTTTTTTTCACAATTTTTTCTTGCGATAAATTTATATTAAATAAAATATTAATTTAATCAAATAGTAAAAGAATCTGCTTTAAAAATTAAATAAAATTTTAAACAGAAATATTTATTTAAAATCAAAATTACACTTATGTTAGAAATGGTTTTTTTGATTCATTTAAAAAATATAAAATATTTTAATGAAAGACAGAAATAATTAATCAAAATTCCATTTTTTTATTAAGCCATTTTAATGCAAAAAGGGAATATTGGAAAAAATTACTGATTTTAGGAAAACCGAAATATTTCAGAATATTCCCAATATTTTATATAATATCCAATTCCTCTTGTCTATTTTTTCATCAACATTTTTCAATTTGATACGAATGTGGTCACACTTTATGCTTGCAGGGAATATGTGAATGATCCATTGACCACAATCACATTTGCCTCATTCGAAATCTTTTTGTTATTCAATGAAATATGCGGAGTAAACGATGATGGAATTGTTCCGCCGCTAAATGCTGAATTGTTGGCTTATGGACGATCCATCGCTGTTGACCGTAACGATCACAGCCTTTTATGGGGCAAAATATTCAAAATATATTCTCACCAACCTTATTTCCATTTTTAAAGGCATTGACATAGATTCCATTACTTGGATTATAAGTTGCATCCACTCGAACATATCCCGGACGAAAATATTTTCGACCATTGGCCAATTACATAGGCACGAATTGTTGGATTCCCATTCCCATCGAGTGGACCGATGGAATTTTTTCATCCTTGAACCACCATAACAAATATGCATTATACTCGGCAACAGTCATTGAATCGTGTATTTCCTTTGCCGTTTGCAAGCAGTTTTTGTTTTCAATAAAGTAGCTCATAGTCGATTTCAACTCAAGAATCAATGATTAAAAATTTCTTTCAATATTATTTGCTTTCTTTGATCTATTAAATTCATTGATGGAAAAAACATGAAAAATTGCTGAATGATGGAAAATATACATTGTTATCGATGTTTGGCCAATAAATGCCGTTGTACTCTCATCTCAAATCAGAATTATATTTTTTTGTTTGAATTTCTCTCGTTCAACCAATTAAGGGAGACTGTTAGTATTCGATGTAGGGGGCTTGCGGATTTTGCAGGAGTGGCAACAAATTTGGATTGGTTAGAGGGGACGGGGATATGTGAAATCCATTTGCTTCAGCATTTGCGCAGCCTATAGCCAAAATTCGCCCCCTTCTCAAATTCGCTCCCCCTACCCATTGGCCATTTAAAATCATCCCATTGCCCAGCCTCCATATCCCCAATCCAAATTCCCAAAAATCGATTTGACCTTTAAAAATACTATTTTGAAAGTCCAAATTAAATATTTAATAAAATTAAAAGACATTATTTAAAATTTATTTTAAAAATGTGTCAAGTGTTCCTATTTTCCCTTATATTTTGGGCATTTTTATTCCTTCATCATCAATCAATTTCGGCTGAAAAAATTAGAGAAAATGTTAATGAATTGGAAAATAACGTTAATTCTCCTGCTCAATATTCAAATTTTTATGGCAAAAATTCGGAATTATTCCATTCCAGGAAGAAACGTTTTTTGGACCCAATAACGTGGACCGTGGGCACAGTTGTGATGCTTGTAGTTTGGAGTGGATTTTTGGCCCCATTTTTACAGGCACAGATTTCATTGAAAATTAACATTTTTAGATGGTTCGATGATGAGGTAGAAAATTGAATTCAAATTTAATTAAAAATATATTTAATTTATAGGCTTGCCTCAAAAGAATGGTGGATAATAAATTTAAAAGTTTTTGTAAACCAACAAATGAGGAATTATTTGTACGCGAATTTATCCATCAAGCGAATATGAAAATATTCAAAAATATTACAAAAGAAACAGGTAATAAAATAAATTTGGAATCATTTTGAAATTTGAACAATTTATGCCTAAAAGGGATGGATGGGGTATTTTGTGATAAAAGCAACTAAATTGTTAATGCTTTATTTTCAAAGGCAAAATATACCTTAAATATGATTAACAAAAAATAAAACAATGTTATTACTGTTATTTAGGAAAATTGTTGACTCATTTAAATTTAATATGAAATTATTATTTTTAAAATTAAGCTGAATTGTTGCAATATGAACACAGCCGAACAATCCAAATCCATGAGCCCCCAGCCAATCCCGAACATTCATTATCCGAAAGGGAATCCCTATTTTTGACTCTATTCAAAAATCGCCTAATTCCCTATGGCCAAGGGAAAATTTCAAAATGGCTTCTTGCTGATGAAGACAAATATTCAAAAAAACTTTATGCGCATTTCGACGATAAAGTTTGGTCAAAGTTGCCGACAGAAGAAATATGTAAAGAAAAGAGAGAAAATTGGATTCGAATAAAAAATGATAAAAAAGCAACATTAGGAGAGGACCTTTTCCATAAATTGCTTGAATGTGAATGCATTCCAATGCAAGGGGATTGGATAATGGCAAATAAACCAATTAGTGTGGAAACGGTTTGTTGGAGTTAAACATTAATTAAAAGATTTGTAATTGAAAATGTAACAATTTTATTAAAAATTTTATCATAAAATTGCCTATAAACAAGTTAAGACATTTTATATTTAGCAAAAAATATTTTAATAAATTAATAAAGGTCAAAAATTGTCGGGAATTATTGGAATTTAAAAAAGTGGTTCCTGAAAAAGAAGAAATGAATAAAAATGAGCCAAATATAAATAAGTTTACAAATGGGATAAATAATGGTGATGAAATTGAGGAGGAGGAAGAGGAAGCAAAAATATTTTATACTGCCCCATTGGATTTGGAATTTGAAAAAGTAGAAGAAAAAATATTAATTAAAGAAATTTCAGAGCAAATTAAAGGAGTAAAAAGAAATGTTAATGAGAAAAATATTGTGGAAGAAGAAAAAAGGAATGAAGCGAGAAGGAAGAAATTAAATGATATTTTGTAAAAAATAATATAAATAAAAATTTATTTCCATTCCAAATTTATTCAGATCGGACTTTTTGCTCAATTTTAATGTGGATAAAAAGCAAATTGAATTCCTCAAAAGATTGGAGCAAAATTTGTTGGGAATGCAAAGAAAAGAAACTATTAAACCATTGTCTCAATCTTCTAAATCCAATTTTTTTCATTTCTCAAAAATTTCATTTCCTACCTGCGGTCGATCAAATTCCCACAATTCAACAAATAAAGAAAACGAAGATGTTGAGTTCGCCTCGGTTGGTGAAGATTTGGATGAGGAAAAATCTGTTTTAGAAGACCATTGCCAGATCAAATATGAAAATTATGGAGAAAAGTGCCTAATTGATTGGAATCACGATTTGGAACATATAGATTTGAGAAAAGTTGAATTTGCAATTGCGGACAAAACATTTTATCCTAAAAATTTAATTACACTATTTGAGGTATATTTAATGAAATGATTATTAATAATTATATTCAGAAAACTTTTAAATTGGCCAAAGGGCAATTTGAGCAATTTAAACAAAAATTTCCAAATATTTCATCAGAAATTAAAATGCATATTGGCAAAAAGCATTTACTAATTATATTCCGGCGAATTTTATGTCGAATTTATGAATTTGCAAGAGAGGAGAATTTTAAAGAGGAAAAGAAGAAGAAAAAATTGAAATTTATACAAAAAATAAACATATTTTCAAAGGGGAAAAATGGCGGATTAAAAATGGCAAAAAATGTTTTGAAACAATTTGGCCAGTTGTGTGAAAAATTTTATGAAAGAAATTTAAAGGAAAGGAGAGAATTATTGGCAATTGAAGGATTTGAGGAATTGGACGAAAAAGGGCAAAAAATGAATGATGAAATATTCGACCAAATTGAATTAGTTTATCATCATCCAGGGCAGCATATGAATGCAGGATTGAGCAATGGACATTCATCAAGAAATTTCTACAGTGTGAGAATTTCGCCAAGTAATAATGAACGACAAATTAACTCATCAGAAGAATTACAAAAGCCAAAAAAGGGAGGATTTATTGAATATATTAGCAAATTGCCGCAAAAAATGAGTATCAGGAAAAAAAGAAGCAATAAATATTATGCAGAGAATGGAGGAGAAGAAAATAAAATTGGAATATATAAAACTGGTGGTGAAGTTATTTTAATTATAAAAATTAAAAAATAAAATTTTGGATAATTTTTTAAAAAATAAATAATTCAATTATAATCAATTTAATATCGATTGCAGGATTGATAAGAAGAAAACGTGCGCCCATTGCATTGGCCATTTTGAGTTTCACAGCGTCGTTATTATTTTTACAAATTTATTTGCGTTTTTTCGCTAAAAAATATGATCCAATCACTTGGCTTTGGATGTGCATGAAATACCCCCGAAGCCATTGCCAAATTCCAGAAGCAATGCGAAATGAGATGGAATTCCTCGAAAATGGAAAGGGAATTGCACAAGTGGAAATGCCATTTAAAACAGGCAAAATATAATAATTTTAATAAAATTAAAAATGCAGGGAATTTATTGAAAATAATATTATTTTATTTCATTTTAGCAAAAAATATTTTTGGTATAAAGTTTTTGGGAAGTATTTAATTAACCGAAAAAACATTGAAATGCCGAAAAGATTTCTAGACTCCAAATCCAATATTCAATCCATAGATCATAGATATTTTCAAAATGCGGCGAATAGTATAAAATTTTTTCATGGATTTAACCATTTCTAACTTATTAGTTTTGAACCAAAAACCAAAATGGATTTGAAATTTGAATTTGTACTAATAAATACCGTTTATTTTGACCACACCAGACAAAGTATATACAAATCGAAGAGTCCTGATGAGATCTATCGATTGGGTTAAGATTTGGGGGTCTACGTAAAACTTTTGATCCATTAAAAGTTTTTCGACATTTTCAATATTTCGGAATACAATCCCCAAAGTTTAATCGGAGAATCGCCATTTTTGGCCATTTTTAAAAGGCGAATCAATTCCACAAAATAATTCATTAAAAAGGCATCGAAAAATTGTTTAACTTTTAATTTAGTTGTGGATTTACGCAAATTTTATGAAATGAATCTTCCAATTCTTCTGAAAATTAACCTTAAAAAAGTGAAACAAAATTTGATGAGGCCGAGCCAATTTTTTGCAGCATATTCGGTCAAATTAAATAGGCGACATCAAATTTTATTGGATTGTTTTTATTATGATTGGGAATCAGATCAAAAGAAACCTAAAAATCTGGACAATCTTTTGGCACCGATTATTGAAGCAAATAAAAAAAATTGCATTCTTTTTAAGAAATTTATGGAAGAGGAAATGGTAAGTATAAAAATTAAAGGAATAATTGAATAATATTCTAAAATTTATTTCTTTTAAAATTCATATCTTTCTTTTTTTTCATAGATTCCAAAGAAATTGAAGCACATTTTAACGCATTGTTCCCAAATTGGCGGACGTGTGAATGTTTTGCCTTGAAAAAACGAGAATTAAAAAGTAAAATCAACAATATTTAATTGTGAAATTGGGATTCATTTATTTTATATTTTAACGAAAATAAACTTTTTTTTTCATGTTTTGTAATAGAATTTGATTTTGGTGATGTCTTTATGATTTAAAAATTGACATATTTTTTTTCAAATTTCATTTTCTAATTCTTTAAGATTTTCCAGATCCATTTTTATTCTTTTACTTTTTAACAATTCCCAATTATCCCTTTTTTTTCATATTTCTTCTCTCTTGAGAATAAAATATTAATTTAATCAAATAAAAAAACAACCTGTAAAATAAACAAAATTTAAAAAAATATTAAAAATATTTATTCAAAAGCAAAATTAATCATATAAATGAATTATTATTCATAAAAGTACAAAATATTTTAGGGAAAGATAGAATTTATAGAGTAATCTAAAATTCTATTTTTTTATTAAGCCATTTTAATGCAAAAAAGGGAATATTGGAAAAATTACCAATTTTAAGAGAACCGAAATATTTCAGAATTTTCTCAATATATTATTTCAATCCATTTTCCTCATCAATTCATATTAATTGTTTCCGGTTAGTTATTTCCGGTTCTCATTGATTTATAAGTATTTATAAATATTTTATATTATTTTATATTTTTTAATATTATATTATCCAAATCCATTAGTTAAGATCAAAATAAGCATTTGCTAACAAACACCAAAATTTCTCTTTTTCCCCTCCATCATCATGGTGTCCACTGTTCACATTCTTTATAAATCTTCCGGTAATTGTCTGATTCATTAAATCCGAATTTTTTGTACTTTCCATTTCAATAAAGTAGCTCAACCTCAAAGTGTCAATTTCAATTTGAGAAAATCGATGCCAATTAAAACAATTGTGAATTTTATTCAGATTTATCGAAAAATAGGAGAAACCGAAAATGGACGTCTTTTCAAAAACCTAAAAGCGAATATTATGAAAATCCCAGTTTTGAACCGACTCTGATCTACTCTAATTTTCAACACCAATTTCAATTCTAATAATAATTTGACTACTCTAAATTATTTAATAATTGATTTTTCCATTATACAATCCTTAATAAGGGAAAATTCAAAGAAATTGCTGAAATTGCTATAGATCAAATGAAACTAAATTAATCGATGAAAACGTGATTTTGAAGGCGAAATTGATGGATTTCGAATTCAAAATTTATTCTCGTTTTCCATGGTGAAGGCTGAAATGAAGAGGGCAAAAAATTGCCGCTTGCGCATGGGCCATTGAGTTGAATGAAAATATTATTTGAATAAAGGAGTTTGAAAAGGGAAGGAGGAGTGTTTCCGAATTGCGTTTCGCCTGATCCACCTCTATTCCCACAATTTCATTGGCCAAAATTAACCAAAATGGGCCGGCATTGGCCATCCATTCCCATTTCCCACAATTTCATTGCCTAAAATTAACCAAAATATTCCGGCATTTTCCAATCACAAAATCAATAAAGCACGTGGCGAAATTCAGAATTTAAAGACGAATCCGTAGAGGCAATTTTCATTTATTATTATCCAAAATGCCCCTCTCCTCTCAATTTTTCCTTTTAATCGGCCTTTTCGACCAGTTCTGCGTTGTGCGCTAAATTTTCTGCGATGCCGCAGAACGCAGCGGAATCAATTGGGACCGTGGCTTCAAAAAATATGAGGCAGTAGAAAAAGGTCAACTTTATACGCCAAATTATCGAGTATTCATCAAAAAGACGGATGATGACAAATTTATTTCCCCATGGCATGATATTCCCCTGTATGCTGATGAAAAGAACAATGTGTTCAATATGGTCGTGGAAATTCCAAGATGGAGTCAAGCAAAAATGGAAATGTCAACCAAAGAGCAAATGTCACCAATTCGGCAGGATATTATCAAGGGGACGGAAGGGCAAATGCGATTTGTGCGCAACATTTACCCATTCAAAGGGTACATTTGGAATTATGGGGCATTGCCACAAACTTGGGAAGACCCACAAAAAGAGAATAAACACACCAAAGCCATTGGCGACAATGACCCAATTGATGTGGTGGAAATTGGCTCAAAAGTGAATTTTACTAAAATAATTATTATTTTTATTTAATATTTTTATTAGATTCATCCAACCGGTTCAGTTATTCAAGTGAAAATATTGGGAATATTGGGTATGTTAGACGATGATGAAACGGATTGGAAATTGGTGGCAATCGATGTTACGGATAAATTGGCCAAAAGATTGAATAATATTGAGGATGTGGAGGAGGAAATGCCCGGATATTTGGATGATACACGAAAATGGTTTAGAAATTATAAAAGGCCGGAAGGCAAAGGACCAAACAAATTCGCTTTCAATGGAGAATTCCAGGGCCGTAAATTTGCGCATGAAGTTAATTTTTGCCGAGAATTTAAATTAATTTAAAAACATCCGGAAAATTTTTCATTTATATTAATTTTTGAAAATATTTAGATTATCGAGGAAACCAATAATTTCTGGAAAGAATTGATTAAATCCAAAAATGCCCCCAAAAAAAAATATCAATACGGAATGTTATATTGATGAAGGAGTCAACAAAGCATTGGATGATGTTTGGCCAAGCAAAGTTGAGAAATGGGCTCAATTTGAGAATGCCAAAATGTCGCAAGAAATAATGGATTGGTATTTTTTGAAGGAGAAAAAGAAGAACACAGAAAGAAATGGCCGAAAAAGGCTTAGAACTTTGTGAAAGAAAGAAAATAAAATTATAAAGAAAGTTAAAATTGAGATTATTTTATTCATTCTATTTCGGATTTATCTTAAATGCTATGTTGGAACCATTTTATGCATTTTATTTGGGGAATATATTCATCTTTCTTTTATTCCCTTTATAATGGATTATTTTTCATTTCCTAAATAAATTCTTTTCTACCTCATTAATTTTTTTTTCAAATATTTAAATTAAAGATGAACGTCGCTAAAATAAGAAATTTATGTGAAAATGAAATTCATTTAAATTTGTATATTTTTTTACATAACTTAAATTTTAAATCTAATTATTGCACAGGAGATTTGGGTTATCAACCCTTAATGACATTTGCCATTGAATTGCAATAAATGTAATAAAGAGATGAGATATTTATTAGATTAGTCCTTTATCACTATTTTCTTATATCATTTCGATCGGTGGATAGAATATGGCCAGAAATGGGCACAACTATTTTTGCCGCTGGAATTAGCCTAAAATCCACTTAATATTGGGCCCGATTATTCCATGCACTTTCTGCAGCAAATCCAAGCCATCTATCAATTCATTTTCATTAGCCTGCATTCAATCCCAATTCTTTTCTGTCTTGCTAATCAATCAGTTCTGTATACAAAATTAATCAAAAATTCATGAGCAAATTCAGTCCTAATTCGAACTATGATGGCAAACATAAAATATCATAAAGCAGAAAGCAGAAAATGAATATGAATATGAATATGGATATTTGATAGCATCAAATTTGAATGAAACTATGGATTTCAGAATAAAAAAAATCAAATAAAAATGTCATTATTTCCATACAAAAATAATTTTGAAATAATTTATTTGACTAAAAATAGTAAAAAGGTCAATTTATTTAAATTTAACTGAAATTCATATTCACATTTCTTTTCCATATTTAATATTTACTCAATTGACAGTCTCATGTCTATATTAATCTAAAATTCATTAAAATAATTTAAAAATTTCGGGCAGCCGGCGAATGAACAAATAATATATTGGAATTTAATTGAGATGAGCAAAAGTTCAATATATAAAGTAATGCTAAATTTTGCATTAATTAAACATTTTAGAATTATAAATGCTTAAGTGCGTCATTGAAACAAAATATTTCGTTTTCAAAATTCAATTCGGAGCATATGAATAAATAATAAATTTAAAATATTAATGGCATTAAATTTTTATGTGTCCCACTTCTCATATATAAATCCATTTAAATTTAATAATAAATTTAAATTAATTTGACTTAATTAAAAATTTAGAGCAATAAAAAAGAAGAATATCATCAAAGACGCCAAATTTATCTCTACATATTTTTAATATATTATTAATGCATTCAAATTTAATAATGAATTAAATATGATTTATTTTGGACTTATTTGAATGAGAATAAAAATTAATTAATTTTAAAATTTATTATAGAGAAAAATGCCTTTTCATTTTACAATTTTATTATTTTTAATCGTGAACACAAATGCGGCAGTCGAATTTGTGAATGAGGATATTCTGAATAAATATGCGGATTATGGCGTTGAATTCAATGGATTCAGCATCGACAAAGGCATTCAATTAATTATTTAATTAATTCTATTCCAATATTAAAGGTGGCAAAATTAATTACCCAGCATTGATGGATTCACTGAAATTTGCGGAACAAACAAATTTGAATCCTTGCAATGATTTTTATGAATTTGTTTGTCGTGGAGTCAAAAACAAAGTGGACAAAGCGAAGGAAATAAAAAAGAATGATACATCAGTCGACACTTTGGGTCGAGACCCATACATCCATAATGTATTAATTGTGGAACAAATTGAAAAATTTTGGCTTGGTAATTTTCATTAATAAATGAAAAATTAATTAATTAATTTAATTTATAGATTATTTAACCAATGCAGAATTGTCAAAGGAATTACCGGTGAATATTTCCTCAAATTTGTTGACATTTTTCAACAAATGCAATTCACATGCACCCGAAGAAGATGAATTCGCCAGCACTTTGATTAACCAATTTGGATTGAGTCAATTCAATGAAAATGGTTCAAAAATGTTCCATTATTCTTTAAATTTTGATTCCAGATTCTTCCCCAATACCATTCCATGAATTCAATGATAAATGGGTTCAACGGACTCATCCATATAATCCATTCTTTTCGTTGGAAAGAATGGCCACAAAAGAAATTGGACCGGATGGAAAATTAATGCAAGGGAATGAATTCAAAATTGAATTAATTTATATGAATTTTGACGGCGAAGCTCTTCAAAGTTATCAAGATTGGCTGGCGGAGATGAAATTTGCTGGAAAAATACGAAATCCGGCGCTGGATTCAGAAAAAGTACAGCAAAAATTATTGGAAATTGCCAATATCCTTGGAAAAATGAATGGTATAAAAATATTTAAAAATATATTTATACATTAATTTTTAGATGATAATAATACAATTGAAGCAATGAAATTAAATTTAAGCGAATTCCAAAATGAATTTGGCCAAAACGGAAAATTCAATTGGACTAATTTATTCATAAATTTATACCCAAATGCAAAAGTGGACGGAAAAAGTGTGGTGAAAATTTATTATTGGGATTCATTCAAAAAATTTATGAAAATTATGCAAAATTATGGCGAATCAAAAAGGTAAAAATATTTAAGTTTAAAAATAAATTTATTTTATTTGATTAAAGTGAAATTGACAAAGCCGCAATGTCCGAATACCTTATTTGGAGTTTAATAAATAGTTTGAGAATATTCAACGAAGGCGAATTTTCGCCATTGCTTTGCATTCGAAAATTCATGTTTAATTATTTTCCACATCCATTGAGCCAATTATTATTCACAAAAAAGGGTATTGAAAATAGCAGCAATGGAGAAATGGAAATTTACAAATATTCAAGAAAAGGAATGCAAAAAGTTTTGAATGAAAGTAAATGGCATGATCAAGAACATCGA
Organism: Pratylenchus scribneri; assembly: GCA_030063045.1. Classification (NCBI taxonomy): domain Eukaryota; kingdom Metazoa; phylum Nematoda; class Chromadorea; order Rhabditida; family Pratylenchidae; genus Pratylenchus; species Pratylenchus scribneri. Next base: position 369,659 of record JAQSEB010000111.1, on the reverse strand, counting down.
AAATATTCCATGGAAAATTTGGATACAATTTTCACAACAATTGGAATGGATACTGAATTTGGACAAAACATTGATAATGAGTGAGTTAACAAACATACTTTTTAATTATATTTTTATATTAAATTTATGCCAGATTTGAATCTGAAATAATTAATCAACTTAAAATTAAAATACTTTAATTTACATAAATACCTAAATAAATATAATAAATATAATCCTTTCCTTAAAAATAAATAAATACATTTTCTTAAAATAATATTACAAAAAAATAATTTCTAATAAATAATTTCAAAAATATTCAAAAAATTATTTTAAATTTTGTTTTTTTTTAAATTATTTTTTTAGCTTCTATAAAAAATATCAACTTAATGAGGGAATGAATTGGCTGGAAATGTTGGCCAAAGTGAGGAGAGAATTCAAAAGGAATTATCCGCAAAGGGAAATTTCTTATACGGATTTGGGCGTATATTATGCATTTCGAAAGCAAATATCCATTGGAAATGTTAACAAATTATTGCCAGTTTTTCATCCCAAATTTCCATCTGAATACAATTTTGGCTATTTTGGTTCTGTGTTGGGACATGAACAGACACATGCCCTCCAAATAGGCAATTCAGATATAGATTTGATGGAAGGCGGATTTGGTGCAAAATTTTGGGATGCAAAATACATAAAAGAATATGAAATGAGGATAAAATGTTTGCGAGAACAATATGAGAAGGAATTCAAAAAAGTAAGTAAAATTCAAGTCAAAATTAATTATTAATTTTTAATAATATAAAATTCAATTAATTTTAAATTAAATCAATTTTTTAAGCTCTATCCAAATTTGACCCATGCTGACACAGTCAGCGAGGATATGGCCGATAACGTTGGAATAGTGGGCGCCTTCAATGGATGGAAACTTTTCCAAAAAAGCAATCCAACGTCTACCAAAACCACATTGGCTTATAAATATTCACCTGAACAAACATTTTTCATTGCATCCGCATTTGTGAGTTTTTATTTAAAAATAAATTCAAATTATAATTTAATAATTTAAATTTAGCCTTATTGCTTTACGGACAGGGATGACCCAGAGAGGAATCAATTTCCGGAAGGAACCGATATTCATTCAGTGGCACGAATGCGAGTCAATATTCGACTCAAAAATTTCCCGGAATTTTCCTCGGCATTCAAATGCAAATCGAATGAAGCAATGAATCCGAAAGATAAATGCCAATTCTATTAATGAACAATTAAAATGGATTTTTTGTTATTAAAATCTAGTCAATTAATTAAATCCTAAAAATTTATTGTTTTCTATAAATGGTTTTAATTAATTTCAAATCATTACATGAAATTTATCCATTATTTGCTAAATCATGCAGAGAGGGATATTCCCGAACCCACCACAGTTCCACTCCTCCAATTTAATTCAAAATGTGATATGATTAAATCAAGAATTCGCGATCAAATTCAGTCTTAATTCGAACTATGATGACAGAATATGAATATTTGAGAGCATCAAATTTGAAATAATCTATGGATTTCAGAATATAAAAATTTAAATAAAAATGTCCTTTTTCCATACAAAAATAATTTTGAAATAATTTATTTGACTAAAAATAAAAAAGGTCAATTTATTAAATTAACTAAAATTCATATTCACATTTCTTTTCCATATTTGATATTTACTCAATTGACAGTCTCATGTCTATATTAATCTAAAATTCATTAAAATAATTTAAAAGTTTCGGGCAGCCGGCGAATGAACAAATAATATATTGAAATTTAATTGTAAAGAGCAAAGGTTCAATATATAAAATAATGCTAAATTTTGCATTAATTAAACATTTTAAAATTATAAAATATTTATTTGCGTCAGTGAACCTAAATATTTCTTTTTCATATTTCAATTCTGGGTAGAGATCGGCAAGACGCTTCGGGCGAGATCCCCTTCGGGGTTACCGAATCAATCCGGAGTCGGGATCCCGAAAAACACCGGTCAGGATCCCGTCCGTACCGTCCGATCTCTGACTTTGAGCATATGAATAAATAATAAATTTAAAAAATATCAATGTCACCAAATTGGTCAGTAGCCCAATTCCCATATATAAATTCATTCAAAAATGAATAATTAATTTAAATTATATTAGAGTTAATTGCATATTTTCAACAGTAAAAAAAAGAAAAATATCATCTAACAAGGCACGAAATTTTCCTGTAGCCCAATTTTCATATATTAATTCATTCAAATTTAAGAATGAATTAATATGAATTTTATTTGAACTTAAGTGAGAATAAAAATTTTTCTTTTAGATGAAAATGTCTTTCCATTTTACAATTTTATTATTTTTAATCGTGAACACAAATGCGGCAGTCGAATTTGTGAATGATGATATTCTGAATAAATATGCGGATTATGGCGTTGAATTCAATGGATTCAGCATCGACAAAGGCGTTCAATTAATTATTTAATTAATTCTATTCCAATATTAAAGGTGGCAAAATAAATTATCCAGCATTAATGGATTCACTAAAATTTGCGGAACAAACAAATTTGAATCCTTGCAATGATTTTTACGAATTTGTTTGTCGAGGAGTTAAAAAACAAAGTGGACAAAGCGAAAGAAATGAAAAATAATGATACATCAGTGGACACTTTGGGTCGAGACCCATTCATCCATAATGTATTAATTGTGGAACAAATTGAAAAATTTTGGCTTGGTAATTTTCATATTTACCTAATTATTTAATTAATTTTGAAGATTATTTAACCAATGCAGAATTAATTGTCAAAGGAATTACCGGTGAATATTTCCTCAAATTTGTTGACATTTTTCAATAAATGCAATTCACATGCATTCGAAGAGGACGAATTTGCCAACACATTGATCAGCCAATTTGGATTGAGTCAATTCAATGAAAATGGTTCAAAAATATTCCCATTTTATTTTTAAATTTTATTCCAGATTCTACGCCTCTTCCATTCCATGAATTCAATGATAAATGGGTTCAACGGACTCATCCATTTAATCCATTCTTTTCGTTGGAAAGAATGGCCACAAAAGAAATTGGACCGGATGGAAAATTAATGCAAGGGAATGAATTCAAAATTGAATTAATTTATATGAATTTTGATGGGGAATTTCTTCAAAGTTATCAAGATTGGCTCAAGGATTTCAAATTTGCGGAAAGAATAAGAAATCCGAGAGTGGATTCAGAAAAAGTGCAGCAAAAATTATTGGAAATTGCCAATATTCTTGGGAAAATGAATGGTATAAAAATATTGAAAAATATATTTACCCATTAATTTTTAGATGATAATAATACAATTGAAGCAATGAAATTAAATTTAAGCGAATTCCAAAATGAATTTGGCCAAAATGGAAAATTCAATTGGACTAATTTATTCAAAAATTTATACCCAAATGCAAAAGTGGACGGAAAAAGTGTGGTGAAAATTTATTATTGGGATTCATTCAAAAAATTTATGAAAATTATGCAAAATTACGGTGAATCGAAAAGGTGAAATATTTAATTTAAAAAATAAATTTATTTTATTTTAATTAAAGTGAAATTGACAAAGCCGCAATGTCCGAATACCTTATTTGGAGTTTAATAAACAGTTTGAGAATATTCAATGAGGACGAATTTTCTCCACTGCTTTGCATTCGAAAATTCATATTCAGTTATTTTCCTCGTTCATTGAGTCGTTTATTATTCACAAAAATGGGAATTGAGGGCAACAACAATCAAACTAGCGAAATGGAAATTTACAAATATTCAAGAAAGGGCATTGAAAAAATTGTGAATGAAAGTAAATGGCATGATCAAGAACATAGAAAATATTCACTGGAAAAATTGGAAAAAATATACACAACAATTGGATTGGATGCGTTGGAGCAAACAATAATGGGTGAGTTAAATATCATTTTTCAATAATTAATGCCCGATTTTGAATTTAAAATTAATTATAAAATATTAAATTAAAATAAAATACTAAAATTACAATACTTTAAATTATAGGTGCATAAACCCTTTGTAAAAAGCGAATTAATAATATTTTTTGGAATAAATTTTAGTCTGAATAATTATACAAAAAATAATTTCAAAAATATTAAAAAGGGTTTTTTAAATTTGTTTTATTTTATTATTTCATTTTTAGAATCTTCCAAAATTTTAATCTTAATGCGGAGATGAATTGGCTGGAAATGTTAGTTAAAGTGAGGAGAGAAATCAAAAGGAATTATCCGCAAAGGGAACTTGCTTATACGGATTTGGGCGTATATTATGCATTTCGAAAGCAAATATCCATTGGCAATGTCAACAAAATGTTACCAGTTTTTCATCCCAAATTTCCAATTGAATACAATTTTGGCTATTTTGGTTCTGTGTTGGGACATGAACAGACACATGCCCTCCAAATAGGCAATTCAGATATAGATTTGATGGAGGGTGGATTTGGTGCAAAATTTTGGGATTCAAAATACATAAAAGAATATGAAATGAGGACAAAATGCTTGCGGGAACAATATGAGAAGGAATTCAAAAAAGTGAATATTATTAATTATTTTAATATAATTAAAATTACAAAATAAAATAAATTAATATTTAAATTAATTTTTAAGCTTTATCCAAATTTAACACACGCGGACACAGTCAGTGAGGATATGGCCGATAATGTTGGAATAGTGGGCGCCTTCAATGGATGGAAACTTTTCCAGCAAGAATTGAAGAAAAGTAATGGAACTTCGCCCAAAACCACATTAGCTTATAAATATTCTCCTGAACAAACATTTTTCATTGCATCCGCTTTTGTGAGTTTAATTAAAAATTCAAATTATATTTGGAATAATTAAATTCAGCCTTGGTGCTTTACGGACAGGGATGACCCAGAGAGGAATCAATTTCCTGAAGGATTTGATATTCATTCAGTGGCACGAATGCGTGTCAACATTCGACTCAAAAATTTCCCGGAATTTTCTTCCGCATTCAAATGCAAATCAAATGAGGCAATGAATCCAAAGGAAAAATGCCAATTCTATTAAAAGATGGAGGACAATGCACAATAAAAATAAACAATTTTGTTTCTTCTGCGTTCCAATGCCAAATTGAATGAGGTTATGAATGAGTCCAATGGAAAAATACCAATTCTATTAATGGAAAATTATATTCTAAAAAACAATTTTGTTGATGTTAAAACTATTTAATTCAGTAAATCTTTTATAATGGTAGAATCGGTACTATTGCAGTTAGGAGGCTGGAAGTTGGGAGTCGACAGAATCTGTCAATCAAATTGTCCAAGCGATATATTAGATAGAATTTTTTAGATTCCTAACCCGGCTCCGCAGCCCTACTCCTAACCCTAACCCTTGAATAAATGATAAATTGTTGAATAAAGTATAAAATTAGGATTAAGTTTATGATGGAGTGGCTAGGATTAGTGATTAAGGCGGCGGAGCCGAGACCGGGATAAGAATTTAAATATATTGGTTGGAACTTGGAAGCAACAAAAATTATAATACTATTTTAATTGGATTGATTCCCTTGAGGGACATTTGATTGATAGATTCTGTTGTTTTCCATTTTCCACGATCCCTTCCATCCTCCCAATAGCAATAATACCGTAAAATTACGGAATTGTATTATTTAGTATTTAATTATTTTGATTATTTCAAAATATTCACTTTCACTAATTATTTTTATTTAATGAATTGGACCAATATTAATTGAATGAATTCATCTCTTTCATTGACTAGTTCTTCTTCCTTTCCAAATTTCTTGTTCACTTTTTGCAATATTTGATGCAATCATTATAAGTCCTGATAAAGAATTTTATTATAATTATTTTTGAGAGAATTACTCGAAATTATTTGCATTGCCCAATGCTCCATAATAGGTGAAAAGCAAACAATTATTCACTTCCTTTTTGTAGAAAAAACGCTGAAAAATTAATTCAATTGTGAATACTAAAATGTCCATATTTACGGGAGTATGCGATCCTTGGAATGCATACCGTCCAGTGTCATATTCCACATTGCAAACAATGTCTAAATTTAAATTTTAAAATATTAATATAAATAATTATGTTAACCCTTTGAAGTAGGACAGCATTTCCCCTCATTACAGGCATAGCCTTGAGGGCATTGATCACCGGGGCAGTTCAGAACACGAGCCTCGGGATCGACCCCAGCCCGAACATTTCCCTCACATTTTGCTGAATTAATGAAATATTAAATCAAATTAAAATATTAATTAAATTATATTTAATTTTCATAAATCAAAAATAGGCATCTTATTTTTATTCCAAGAGCATTTTTAGACAATTAATATAAGTAGGAGTGGGAATAAATATTTAAATTAACTGACGGACTGGCAACACCATTGCGTGTCCTCCATGTTCGGGCTTTTCAGCAGGAACAAAACTGCCACATTTTGTTTTGCAATCGGCCAATGATTCAAAATTGTTCCCATTTCCTCCACAACCTTGAATAAATCATTTCAATTTATTCTACCCTTTTGTAACCATCAAAAATAAATGGCTGGCATCTTTTTGTGACCGTATCGAAATAAAATCTTTTCCCACTTTGCGATCCACAATCGCTGGTCCCTTTGTCGCGAGCTGAATTAATTTAAAATAATTGATATTAAAATGAATATAAAATTCACATTGTCCACAAACACTAATATCCGAATCGGCATCCGAATATATTGAAGGCACAAAATTGCAAATAATTAATAAAAGAATTGCAATACTTTTCATTTCGAAATTAGAAATTATCTAAAAATCTTAATTTCAATATATAAATATTTTTGACTCAGATATATATTTTATATTAAAATTTATTTTTATTAAATTTATTAAGGTATTTTTGTGGTCTCGAAAATCATTTCTATTTAATCAGTGGAATTAAAATGTTTTTGGTTCAAATGAATAACAATTTTTGTCGATTGGTCTCCTCTCCTCTATTTGGATCGATCGAAATCAGCTGCTGTTACAAGTCTATCCATCATTTTCTGCTCATTCATTCGGCTCACAAATTATTGTTGCGCACAATTTTTGATGATTCTCCCAATTCTGGTTTATTGTTTTTTATATTTTATCAAGGGTGCTTCTCTATGTTCGTTTATTTTTGTTGCCCAGATCGACAATTTACGCAAGCAAAATTTGGGAAATGAATGGAAACTGGTCATGCAATATATTATTGAATAAAAATATCTCATAAAAAAATGCAATTGAATATATTCTATCAAAAATATTTTAAATGTATTGAGTGCTCTAAAATGAAATTCAATCAAAATCCATTAGAATTGGTCTTTTGAATTTCATTCTCTATTGAAATATTGTGCAATGTGCATAATTTTCCATTGACGTAAAACCTATTTTAAAAAGAAATAATAAAATTGAACCAATTGTTTCGTACATTGAATTCAATGTTTGCGAATTTACTTTAGCTTGACAACAAATTATTTTCATTTTAACCTTTCAGAATTTTTAATTTTCAATTTTCATTCAATTTGAAAGGCCAAAGGATGGAAGAAAATCATTTAAAAAAAAGATATAAAAATTTAATAAAACTAATCATAGTCTGAAATCATCATAAATTGTATATTATATTCATTTGTTAATATTTATATTATTTTTTTATTTTGCATGGTTTATTTTTTACTTTTTTCCAATTTCTTGTACAAATTTATTAAAGCATTTTTTATTACCTTTTAATATTTAATATGAAAATTTGATTAAATTTTAATTGCTGCATATTATATTTTTATCATTTTTAAAGAATTATTAAATGAAATAAAGTACAAGCATATTTACTTCCGTTAAATATTTTATTGTAAAATCGATTAAAAATATATATCAAATTACCATGGCAACCAAATTATTCCAAAAAATTTAAAACTCCATTTTTTTTTTGTTGAAAATTCATTTATAAATTTAAATGGAACATTGGGATGCATGGCTGGCAGAGGATTTATTCAGGGAAACAGAATCAAATGAAGGTAAAACAAGTGTGAATAGGTTCAACGAATTTTCGATAAAAATATTTCATTAAAAATTTAAGTTGAAACGGCCTCATCAAAAATTATGATGGAAAAGGAACAGAAGAATCCTAAGAAAAAAGTGAAAACGAGAAAAAAGATAAAAGGAGGAAAAGCTATTACAGATAAATTAAATAAAAAATTGAATTCGACTAATTCGGAAGAAGAGGAAAATGATTTCGATTCGCCAGAAATTTCCACTCCAAAAAGAGGTAAAAAGAAATAAAAATTAAAAAATTAAATTTAATTTAGAGATACCAAAATTCTCATCGACATTCCAATTTGAGAAGCCGAAAGAAGGACGAATTTATATTCATAAAATGTTGGATGAAAGAATTCCATTGGAGGAATTGCTTCAAATGGAAATGCCACGTAAAATTATTAAATAATTTTATTTTAAAAATTACATTTTTAGAAGAATTAAAGGAAGAATTGCGCGATTGGAATGAAAAATTTCCAAATTTAAGTGTTCATGGGAAATCGATTGGGGAAAATCCGGAATTGGAGGAAAGGAAACAAATGAGGCAAATTATTGGGCGAAGAATTGTGGAAATGCATCTTTGGCCGGAGGCAAATTCATTAAAAAATAATTAAAATTAATTATTTGATTTTTCCGATTCATATGGTACTTTCAACAAAAATGACTAAAGTGCCGAAAAAAGTTGGAAAGGAATTGTCAAATATGCCGGAAGTGGATGAATGGATAAAAGAAGCGACAAAAAATGGAAAGAAAAGTGGGAAAATAAATAAGAAAAATGAATTTAAATTACCGGCAATAATTAAAAAATAAAATTTATTATTTATTTAACATTCTATTATTATAAAAACTACTATTTCTACTGTGTATTTAAATCCTTAAACTACAATTTCTATTATAAATATCTTCGCATCATGGATCAGCAATCATTGATCGAAATTAGCCACTTTTGTTTGAAATGATGCAATTTTTCCCATCGCCCGTCTCTCCGACTTTATAGTTGCGCAGTTCTTTTGATTTTCCACTGGTAACTCCGGTGAATTCAGTACAAACATTAGCACCGGATGGGAGTCCTTGTACATTTCTGATGGTTGCTTTGTCCCCGTAGTTTTCATTGATGCCAACCAATGTAGAAGTTTGGCCACTGGATTTGATCGTATCAACCACTATATTTCGCTGACATTGTTTGTCACATTCGCCGCAAGAACGAACCAATTTGCCATAATTGCTAACCTAGATTATGGACAATTCAATTGATAATTGACCCAAAACTGACTTGAAAATTTTTAATAGTCAGTGTGCCGCCTCCATTTATCATAAAAACTTTGTCTTTAGCTGATCTGGCGCCGCCACCAATCACCTGAAAATTGGCTGGCGTACATCCATCGGTGCTACGGAATGTTGCCGCATCCTCGCCAACATCTTCCCACCTAAAAATTGATATTTTGTACATTTTTAATCAATTTTTGACTGACCAAACATTTTCCAAAGTGCATGAGCCATAGCAATGAATTCCATCGGCTCCCGGTGCCCCAATAATAACATTGCTCAATTTTGCCCCATTTGACAATTTGAAAATTGGCTTTTGCTTTTCAACTTGGTCCCCTTTTCCAAGCGAACTGGCAGCCGTAAAACGTCGATAGTTCATGTTTTTGGCAACCCCTTTTAATTCTATCGTTTTGGTTACAGGTGGTTCCGATCCAGCTGCTTTGGGCCAAGCGCTAAATTGGGCCAAAGAGAGTTCAATCAAAGAGAGGGAGCCGATTATAAGGAACAGCATTTGTGTGAATGCCATTGTCGAGAATAGGATTGGATTGGATATAAGAATGTAATTGATGAATTTGAATTGGATTCAGTCCATTTTTATATGGCCCCAAATCAATTTGTTCAAATGCCATCCAGACAATTTTTCAAATATTTCAATATTGTACGAAAAATGTCACAAACATTTTTATATGCCACCAATTGGTTCACTTTTTTTTGTTAATTTCCTATCCCAACAGCCATTTTTGTTCCCTTTCCTTTCTGTTTAAATAATTTATTCACTAAAATCCTCATATTTGTACAGCAAATATTCCTTTCAAGATTGAACTATCTATCAATGAAATATTCCATTTCAACATTTGTTCAAATATTTTATATAATTAATTTATCCACAATTTTGACTCTTTTGCGTCAATTTGTGCTTACCTATTTGGTTGCCATGGTAATTTCCAATTTTTTGGGCATCCATCCTTTCCCTCCTTTTAACACTATGCTTAAAATAAATGGAAGGAACATTTGCCGCATCCACCTCTGATGCTGATGAACAAATTCGAGAAAATGATGATCCTGGACCCGGTCGACTCTACGAAATATTCAATCAAAATGAGATGGTCATTGAGCGATTGAAATTGTTAAATTATGAAAAACATTTTGTTAGCCTGGATGACAGCCTCAAAACAGTGCCACGGTTAATAAAATAAATAAATACATTTTTAAAATCAATTTTTCAGCCATTATTTTGTGCAATCCACGAATGTTGGCGAACAATTCCATTTGTTCACCAGCCTTTGTGCCTGGTTAATTCGAAATGCCCAAATTGGCCAAATGGAAATGCCCCATGAATTCGATGACCCAAATGCAATAATTGCACAAATTTTAGATGCACTTAAAGGAAAAGTATGGCAATCAAAAACAAAAAAGAAGAAAATTAATTTTCGAATTTTTAGGGAATTGATGTGAATTTTGCACCAAATAAGCTGAAATCGGGGTCTGGCCAACAATGCATTTTTGTCCTTTTAAAATTAACTGAAATGGCATTGGAACAAAATGGATTCAAATTTGGAGTGTAAGGCATAAATGAAAATATATTTGCATTTTTTTTAAAGAATTCAACCAGCGGAAGAAGAACCAGGAGAAGGCAATAATGAAGAAATGAATGAAGTGGATCAAGCGGAATTAACAGCGGAACAAGTCAATTAATTAAAATTAATATCAAATATTTTAATATTTAATTAATATATTTAGTTTGAAGATGAAGTAGAATTAGCAGAAGATGAGGATGAACCAATAGTGGGAGAAGCAAACGATGATGATGGGAAAATGGTCGGAGGAATTGGGGAATTTGAAATGGGATTGAACGATTCGGAAATGAAGGTTGATGATTTTCATCTCAAAAAATGTTGATCAAATTTGTTTAAAGGGAATAATGCGAAATAATGTGGAAAATGTTGAGAGAATGCAGGAAGAATTGAAAAGGATTATTCCACAATTGAAAATCACAGTCCGAGCAAATCAAAAGGATTGGCGAATGCACACCGAACAAATGGCCAAATTGGAGGCAGCATTGATGGAACAATTTGGGGAAGTGAAACCATTTTTGGCAAGAAATGCGGATGAAGTGGAAAAGGCGATGGAGAGGATTGCCTCAAGGGAACAACATTTAAATGTACCCAAAAAGGGGAATATATTTTAATTTGAATTCGTTTTAGGATCAATTTGGTGGATTGCTTCAACTTTATAGGAGGAAACAAAATGAATTGGCAGCAATCAGTGAACAATATAAGTAAAATTTTAATTTTAAAATTTTTTATTATTATAAAAATTAAAATTAATTAATAAAAAATATGCGAAAAAATTTTTTGATAAAATTAAATATTAAACTCATAAAATTTTCGATAATAATATATATTAAAAAATTAAGAAAATATGTTAAATTAAAATAAACAATGGGCACCCTGCGCAAATATAAAATAAAAAAATTAAATATTAAAAAATAATTTAATTAAAATTAAATTAAATTTTGCATTTAGGGAAAGCAGTGGAACATTGAATAGTAGGACGGAAACATTAAATGCATTGAATGAGGAAATTGACCAAATAAAACAACAAATCGAAGAACAAGGAACACAAAATACAAGCGGCGGTTGGAAATGCTCAATTTCTTTATTTATTAAATATGTTTTTAGCACCAATCCTCAAAATCAAACAAGCGTTGACCAAAATTGACAAAGATTGTTTTGTGATGCGAGTCCAAATTGCCACGTTGGAACAGGCCCTAATGCAAACACAATTGACGGATCATTTTAATAATAATGCATTGGAATATTTGAATTATTCCTCCACAAATTTTATTTAATTTTCTCATCATTTTATTAATTTTTCAAACATTCAAAAGAATGAAAATTTGAATTCTTTTTTTTTATATTTTCTCGGCCATAACCACCAATGGTTTTGTTGGGCGTAACATATCAGCGGTTTGTATTTTAATTGGGAATTTCTGTAAAATATTCGATTTATTAAATTAATTTTCTATAAATTTTGACCGGTGTATTTGGGCCAGGGAAGAAACGAAAAAGACGGACCAAAATGGCAACGGCCACATGCATTTGAAATTCAGCAAAACGCATTCCAATACAATTCCGTGGACCTAGGCCAAAACCCACAAATGTCATCGAATTTCTTTCGGCTTTTTGCTCTGGCATAAATCTGCACAAATTAATTTATTAAATAATTTAAAGGGCTAATTACCTTTCCGGATCAAATTTCTCCGGTTCCGGGTAAAATTCTTCACTATGATGGACGGCATAAATTGGCATTGTGACCAAATCACCTCGACGAAATTGGATTCCATTTATCAGAATATCCTCATTGCATTCTCGATTCATTCTAAATTATCCCTTTTTTAATTATTTTTCATTATAAAATCGAACGCCGGTGCAATTGGATAAAATCTAATTGTTTCTTGGACGGTGGCCTTTAAATAATGCATTTGTCGAAGATGCTCAAATGTAATTTGGCTATCTTCGCTAACAATTGAATTCACTTCCTCCCGAATTTTCTCTTGAATTTCAGGGAATACACTGATCAAATAAATGACAAAATGGAGGGTTGATCCAGTCGTTTCATTTCTATGATAAGATATTTTAATATTTAAATAATATTTTTACCCAGCAATGAAAAGCACAAAACTTTGGGCAATCATTTCAATTTTGGTCAAATGTTTGCCTTGAACATTTGAAAGTTCTTTGTGGAATATTTCCGCATCAATTTGATCAATTGGCTCTGCTGCCTTTCCTTCTTCTTGATTCTCACTTTCATCCACAGCATTCAATAAAATTTGAAAAATGTCACTATATTTCTGCAATCATTTTATTAATTCAAATTTATTAATTTTATGCATATTTTCTGTTACTTCTTTTGCCTCTGGATCTGCCTTCCTTTGATCATATAAATCTTCGAGTAATCCTCGAAAGAATGGTTCTGCCGAATTTTTGAATAAATCATAACCAAAATATTTTTCCAAAAAATGCAAAAGTGCAGGGCAAAATGCTATAAAGGGGAAGAATAAATTTAAAAATGTACTCTTTTCTTACCAAGGAAAAGAAAGAAATACATTCGCCATTTTGTGCCGAATGCCTCTTTGACTTTTTTAATGAAAATGTCCTCCTCATCCTTGAAAATATTCACATTCAATGAGAATCCGCCGCGGGCAATTTCTTCCAAAACCAATCGGCCAAACAGACTGAATTATTATATTAAAATATTTATTTTAATATATATTTAAATTACTCTTTCAATGGTATCTCCTTTCCTTTGGCAATAAATTCCGTTTCCATATGTTCACATAATTCATTGGTGCATTCATTCAAAGTTGGAAGTAACTAAAAATTAAAAAATAAATAATAATTTTGTTATTTAATTTATATTTTCATACTTTTTTCAATTTTCCACTTGTGAATGCCGGTGTCACCCGATTTCGGATTCTTTTCCATTTCTCATTTTTCACAGCAGTAATTACATTTCGGAATATTGTTTTTTGTAAATTCTCATTATCATTATCCACAAATGCCTTTGAAAAAATAAATTACTGTGAAATATTATTTATTAACATACAAAACGATTCTGAAAATGAGAAAAATCTTTGATGAAAATGCGTCGAAACATTTCCAAATCCTTTGTGGTAAAATTCCTTCGATCGAATGCAAATGAACTACAAAATTACAATTTAATATTTTAATTAAATGAATTGAATGAACCCAAAAGATTTGCCATATTTTTCCATATTCTTTCTGTCATATTCGGCCACTCCATTCCAAGCAATTTTCAAAACATTTCCAAAGAAAATATTGTCAATTGGGCCTGGGACTCCATTTTTGTGCCAATATTTCTTCAAATCATATTCATAACTAAAATAAAACATTAAAATATTTTAAAGAATTGAAAAATTTACTAAATCCATGTACTGATAATTGCGGCTGAAGAAATAATGAATGAAACTTGGGGCAATATTTTGTAGCCAATAAAAAGGAAAAGAAAAATTAATATAAATCGGTCACCACTACCAAAATTCACCATTTCCGAAATAATATGTAAAAATTTTTTGGAATTTTAACCTTAATTTTATATTTTAAGAAAAAAAGGAATAAACGTGAAGTAAAGAAAAAATTGTGAAATTGGATAAAAGAAAGAACTTGTTTTGATTATATTTAATTGTGAGTTATTTTGGGAAAGAGGTGGCCAACAAATGAAAGACCGAACGAAACGAAATGGTGGGAAAATACAAAATACGAGAATAATTGGACAAATTTAAAAAAGAAAACAAACAAATAGAAAAAAGAGGAAGAAAAATGAAAAAAAATAGTAAATTGGTTGTATCAAATTTTCAATATTATTATAATTTAATTAAATTTTATTTTTGAATTTAATTTATTTTTTTAAAATATTATTTTGTTGATTAATTTTTCAACTTTTAATTTTATAATTTGGAATATTTTATTCGACGCATATGACCAAAATTTAACCGTCCAAAAATTGTTCATTCTTTACTTTATCAATCACAGAGGAACAGTCGAAAATGAACTTGGCGAGTGTTTTACGTTGTAATATTTTCAAGGGGATTTTTCATTTCTTTTTTGGGGCAATAAAAAAAATAAACTTGAAGACTGAAATCAGTTAAATTCCCAATCGATTTAACAAAACTATTTCTCATTTTATTAAAATTATTAAGAAAATGCCAAAACCACCACAAAGAGGCCATAAACCGCCACCTCAACAATTAATGTTCACTTCGGTCAATGTTCATCCAAAACCAACAACAAATTCAGTGCCGGCCACTGAATCCTCCGTTCTCATTGATCATTTCAATTCATATCGTCGCAGTTTGTTGATCACATTGTTGCTTGCCATTTTTGTAATTTTGATCGTCGCAATTGTGCTAATCCCCTCCAATGCCCTCATTTGGATGAAGCCAATTCTTTTCATCATTTTTTGTGTCCCATCAGCCAGTATAATCAATTATTTATAATTTTTATTAATTTTATTACTTAATTTAGTTGCCATTCGAGCCATCTTCAAAAAGGATCCGGGCCAACTTCTTCCACTTCAATTTTTCCTTTCCACTTTTTTGGTCCTTTTAACACTTCTTCTTGCATTGGCTGGGGCCAATATAATTTTATATTTATCCGATTATTTGCTTGGAACAATTCCACCTGAAGGACTTGGAGGATGGGATTATCTTATCGGTTGGATTGACATTTTATTAATTTTTTGTAGTTTAAATTTTTAGATTATATTCCAATTTTGCCAACTTTAATGCGTTTTTTGGGCCTAACTGGCATTTGGCAAAGTACATTATTTATGGCTACAATAACACTGATTGGAATGGCAATTTTGGTTTTAACAATCGTCCATCTTGATTCCACTTATGGCCAATTGCGTTTTACATCCGAACAAATGCATCAGAAGGCGCTGAAAAGAATTTGCAAATTTTTCTGATTTAATTTGTCTTAAAATATTCAAAATTTTAGAAGATTGAATTATTTGAACAAATTTGTAATAGAAAATATTTCATGGATGATATTTCAAGCATAAAGTGTAAAGAAGTTAAAGGAAAAGATTGCGAATCTATCACTGGATTAATTTTTCATGCTTTATTTATAAATATTAATTCAACAAAATAAAACACATTTTTATATTATTTATTTATAATAAAATTTCTATTCCCAAAAATGAATAATTGTTCAAAATTAAATTATTTTTTAAAATTTTCAATTACCAAAAATGTTTTTTATCACAAAATTTTATTTTTGAACCATTTCCAATATTCATAATTAATAATGAACAGAGAAAATTTAGAAAATTTTATTTAATTGCAGTTTTCTCTTTATCAATCCTGCACTTTTTAAGATAGAACAAAAACATAAATAAATTTTTTGATGAGTAAAAATTATTTTAAAAAAAATGTCCTGAAAGTGCAGTCGTAATTTGGGCAGAAGATCAAAATTATTCACTGGAGAAAATTGACCAAATAAAAAACAAAGTGCATTGTTTTTATCACAAATTGCGGAAATTTTTACACCAATTTTATGATGCCCTGATCATCAAATGCACTGTCGCGGAACTGCCTTTAAAAGGCCCTCCATCTATGGAATGGGATCAATCCAGCTTCATCCCATAAATTCATTAATTATTCATTTCCATTCATTGCCATCAAAAATCATCAATCAAAAATGTCGACTAAATTTTGCTCAATCATTTTGACCGTCTTCCTCTACATGGCCTTTGTGTTGACTTTTGCTTGCCAAATTGGATTTCCGATTCTTGCCATCGCCCAAGCGTAATATTTTGATTTGTATAATTTTAAATATTAAAAAAATTTATCTTAAATGGGACAAAATTTTTCAATCATCATATTATTTTTGCAATATGGGAATGAGTGTGTCAACGATTTCTAAACTCATTTTATTAATTAGAAATAAATT
Organism: Pratylenchus scribneri; assembly: GCA_030063045.1. Taxonomy (NCBI): domain Eukaryota; kingdom Metazoa; phylum Nematoda; class Chromadorea; order Rhabditida; family Pratylenchidae; genus Pratylenchus; species Pratylenchus scribneri. Next base: position 352,907 of record JAQSEB010000111.1, on the reverse strand, counting down.
TTTTAGTCATTTTTCTAATCTTTACTCTATTTTCATGAATTTCAAGTTGTAATCGTTCTATTGAAAAATGAATAGTAAAAAAATATTAAAAATTAGACATATTTTAACAGACAAAAAAACGATAAATAATTTTAAAAAATTAAATTCAATTTTATAGAAAATTGCATTAAAAATTGTATCATATTCATTTTCCCATATTCAGGAGTTGCTGCGATTGTGAGAAGTGTGATGCTGGCAGTTATATGGTCGATTGTGATTTAGAATGCACTCAAGAAGTTAGGCCATTGGCCATTGTGCACGACGAAGATCCAATCACGATTAATGCAGACCAGCAGCAAATGCTCAATTTGGAAGTGCCACAAAAGGAAATACTTGCAAGATTGGCGGCATGGAAAAAGCCCGCACTCAAATATGGTCGGGGCATTTTGGCAAAGGTACACCAAAATAATATTTTTATTGCTTGATTCATTTTCCTATTTTATTTTTTAGTATGCGGCACAAGTGAGCAATGCCAGTGAAGGAGCAGTCATAGACAATTCATTTGAATGATGATGGAGGGAGGCAATAAATAATTCAAATTCAATTTTGATAAAATTAGGATTTATTTTCTCTATTAAATGCTAATTTTCCAATTATTATTTTTTCATATAAAATTGAATGATCAAATTAATTATTTTTTGCCAATTAGTACATCACCTTTTATACATTAAAAATGATAAATTTATGCATGAATAATATTGAAAAAATAATTGTGGTTGCATTTTATTTCTTTTCTATCGAATTAATGGCATTCCTAAAGAATTCGCATCCGTTATTTTTATTTCTTAAGTTTATGTCAGAAAAATAGGTTGTTTTCTCAGGCATATTGTTTTATTGATCAGCAGGCCACAAATATGGAGGGAAATGCGCGAAAGTGTGTGGCCATAAAAGGTACTGAATTTGAATCCAAAGTGATTTGTGATATAGCATTTTGCCTAATTCTCTATTGCTCAATACTACTGACTTATTTTTATTCATCAAATCACCCTCCCTCCCCCCCCCCCCCCCCCCCATATCCCAGATGGGCCCAATCTTCATATATATGTAGTAGTCTACAATTTCATAAACATTTCCCTTCCACCAGCAGCAGCCAAACTTTTGTGTTCTAATCTGCTTATTTGGGAACTAGGACCAAATTACTCAAAAAGAGGGGAATTAATTGACTGGCTGAAATATATATAAAATTATAATCAAAATTTTATAATGAAATCTTTGCTTCTTGGCTTCTAGGCATCGTAAGACTTGAGAGTGGGCTCATTCGATTCGGCCTATTCGGTTTTATTTATAGTTCAGACCAGTTTAAGGGCTAAGGTTAGGGTTAGGTTTAGGGCTCGGAGCATGGGAATCTCGCAAATCCAGAAGTAAAACAACTCAAGCCGGTTTGAAAATGAAATCCTATAAATAAAATCTACCGAATCGAATGAGCCTACTCTCGAGTCTGTACGATGATGACTAGAAGTCGAGACTTCCAAAATTCGTCAATCAAATTCCTTGTCGATTTCCGGAAATCGTCAATTTAAAATATTCGGCGCAATATACGGGGTAAAAAATAATACAGGGTAGATAATCAAACAAAAATTACAGAGGAAATTTTTGGAAAAAATGTGAGAAAATTTAGCCAAAATGATGAAATTGGAAAAATATTATTTGTAAAATGATAGAAACAGCGATGAACTTGAAAAAAAGTTAGTAAATATAAATTGAATTGCAATTAGAGATTTGGGTTTATATCCTCTTTTTTAGTTCTTTTGAGTCCAATTGTTGATTTGAGCTCGAGTCTTTTTGATTGATGAAACTGTCGTAATGGAATTAACATTATTCGTGGATGATGATTTTTTGAAAAAACAAAATATTCTTCTTAATTGCTTTTTAACATCTTTGCGGAAGTCATGGACCAAAAAAAGTAAGCAAATTTCCTCAGTGCAAACGGACAATAAAGCGGTAAAGAACGATATCCACGTCATAATAATTCTAGGAATTTCCGACAAATTTTTACTTGTATTAGTAGCTATTGGTTCATAGATGAGATAGCGAAAAGATGACATGAAAAGACAAGAAAAGCAGACAATCAAAATTCGGAATTGATCCTTTTCGGTAGAAGCGCCACTTGACATTGTTGGATTTTTCTTATCTGAATTCAAAAAAATACAATATTTTTGTTATTTTCGGTAGATGATTTACATTTTAACCAGATCAATTTACAAGTTAGTGCCAGATAACAAAATGCTCCAAAACCCATGCAAATTTTGTGAATGATTGAGAATAGCGAAATATTTCCTGGTATCACTATTTTGACAATTTGATCCACTGAGGCAGCAATCAATGAAAAAAGCCAAAGAAAAGCGCAAATTATGTAAAAATTGCTTCAATCAATCAAATTTATAATTTTATTAACTAAAAAAAATTATATTCTATTTACCTTTCCTTTGTAGAAAACCAATTATAATGGAATGGAAAAATAATGGAATGCGCTCGGTTCACTGCCAATGCCAAAATATGCGTTGCCAAAAGAATATTGCCAAACATTATACTCGCATTGCTCAAATAGACAACAATTGGGGGATAATATATGAATAAAATATAGGCCATAAGGTAGCCTGGCATTTGTGAAAACATTTGAAGCAGGCTTCCGATGGCCTAAATATTTTATAATTATAATAAGAATAATGGGATTTAATTTTAGTAAATACCCTGCTGAAGACGATGATCATTGCCAGTCTCGTTTTCGATAATTTCCAAAGTGGATGTAAGAAAATGAAGAAAAAGATGGAGATTAATAAAATGTGGAAAAATAATCGAATGACCCAATCATATTTAAGTTCTGCCATTTCTTTAAGGCAAATTTTCAGTTGATGTTATTTTAAACAAAATCTTTTCTTATAATCTAGTGAATTTATAAAATTGCTGATCTGAAATCAATTATTAATTTTTTTTAGTTTAAGTGTGCTAATGAACGAATAATAAAAATTAAAAAATTTATAATTTAAGTTCCTTTACCTTTTTGGTAATGCGTGCAAATGATTGTCAACCTCGAAATGAATTTCTTTATAAACCAATTGAACTTTGTGAGCCTTTTAAGAAGGAAATTAAAACAAGGAAATAAACACGCAAATTTTATGGGTGGTTTTCCCATCAAACATTTCTTACGTAATAATTCCGTTTGAACAATTTGAAAAATTCCTTTTTAAATTTTATGATTTTTTCAACTTTTTTGCGTTCTTTAATACTCATTAAAAATTTTCCGGAATTTCATCATATGTTTGGCACTTCTTTTCTTCGTTATTAGCAAAGTGCAAATTTACAAAATATTTAAGAAAAATTATTTACTTTGACTAAATACAAGCAATGCTTTTTAATTAACAATGAAAAATATTAATATTTTTGCCACATCGCGGCTGGATAGAAATAGAATGATGAAGGTAAAAAATCTTTAATATCCAAATATGTATACTATATCTATATAGTCTGGAAAATAGTTGGAAATGGGAAAATTTAAAGCAAACATTTAAATTAATATAAATTGTGAGCGGTAATTTGTGCATTTATTACAAAATTAAATTAAGAAAAAAATGAGTCAAGTCTAATAAAATTTTTCGTAAAAATTAATTAAATTCAAATCCCTTTCGAATGGAAAATAATAATTTAGAATTTTGCAATTTTCATAGATCTACAAATTCTTTTTAAATTCAATTCATACAAATAAACAGACATAAAACTTATTATAAATTGATTCGCAAAATTTCATATAGGTATACTTAACTTACTTGCCAACAAAAATTTTGATCAAATCAATTATATGCTTCATAGTTCAAGTTTTTTTTTGCAAATTCAATGATGTTTGAACTAACATAAATTTAAATGATTAGGTAAATTTCTTTTAACTGAGAAAAGAATTAATTAAAGCTATTAAATGCAATATAATAAAAAAGTAAAGAAATTGATCATAGAATAATTTTAAATTTTTCCCTTCAATTTGCATATTTCATTCTTATTTTTTATTTCTCCTCGTCCATTTCCATCATCAATTGCTGCCCATATTTGACCATTTCTCCTGGCAATAAACAAAATTCAAAATTTTTTGGCGCTTCAAAAATCTTTAATATAAAATTTGAATATTAAAATTGAATTTAAATAAATTACCAAAACCATTGTTGAACCAAAACGGAATTCGCCAATTTTTTGGCCATTTTTATATTCAATTGGTGGATCGCATTTTCGATGTTCCGTTGTGAATATTTCGGCAACTTCATCCACTGGATCCTTCAAAAAAAATGAATTCATTCCTTACTCATCAATTCATCACAACCGTATTTATCACAATATCGCCAACCATCATTGCGGCCACCGGGGTCATCGAAAAATATCCATATTTCCATTGGCCACTCAGCACGACCCTTTCATCCTCCTCCATAATATAAGGGAACCAACGAAGAATTGTGGGCTTCACTGTCATTTCAAAACCTGTACAAATATTCATTTGGAATTGCTCAAAAATCAAATTTCGCCAACCCGGAATATTCACAATTTCTTTAACTTTCAAATTTGTTGGCGAATGGAATCCATGGTAATTGCCTGGCCATAAACTGATTACGCATAAATAAATACGCATATCCGGCTGCCAGAGGAAAATATTAATTTAGAAAGAAATATTTTTGCCATTACGTTCGTTTTAAATTTCACGGGGCCAAGAAAGTCGCGAACATCATAATCGTAGCCTTTTACTTCATTGATTTTATTATCACGAACTTGGCCCAATTGCATTATTTGGCCATCAACGGGTGAAATTTGGGACAAAAATGATAAAATATTAAATTCAAATTAATTAAATTCACCAAATCCGCATCGCTAATTGGACGCAATTGTGGCTTTAATGCTCTTCCAAACCATTCAGACAATGAAGAATATGCATAAAAATTTGGTTCAATTGCCTCTTCCATTTTGGCCTTATTCCACCAGGAATATATTCCAATCACAATTCCCCGCAAAAAATACGGAATCGACAATTTAGTCCACCATCCAATCCATCGTTCATAAAGGGCATTAATAAAAAGAAGGAATTGTAAGATGGGAAACTGGAATTGAAGAATAAAATTAATACCGAAAAATTACCTTTGTTATTGTTTGCTTTCGAAGGAATTTTTTACAAAATTCAAACATTTTTAAGGGAAATTTAAAGCTTATGGCAAATTTTAAATCAACAATTTTAATATGATTAAAAATAATATGCTTTAATATTTGGGATTGGTGAAAAAAGACCAAATGAATTGGAAATGGGAACAAATGTTGATTTTTGGCTTTCTTTTTATTATTGTTTTTGTTTACATTTTCGTCTCTTCTCCCTCCCATCGCCCCATTTTCCCTTTTTACGTTTTACGTCTAATAAAAGATTTTTGGTCTTTCAAATTTTGAAATACATATGAAGGAAAAATGGAAAAATTAAGAAATCAAAATAATTCATTTAATAATTTTTACTTGTATTAATTAAATTAAATAGAATGAAATTATTCCGAAAAATCGATTTTTCATTAATTTTTGTTTTAGCCAGTGCCAGTTCCTCCACAGGTTAATTCGGCCAAAGTTGGGCATCCAGTGCAGGAGACAAAAATGGCATTGAAAGTAGAGCCAATATTTTGGCCACATGTCATCGTCCCTTGGAATGCCAAACATCCAGTGGTCATTGGGCTGGTGCCAATTACGGCTGCCGATTCGACGCAGGCTAATGGAGAGAATAATTCAAAATAAATAGGTGAAAATGGAATTAGGACTTACGATTCACATTGCAATTTGTGGTGAATCTGACCAAAATATTCCCATTTGCCACATTTATTGGAACATAGCACACATTTGCGGTGTCACAAACGCAAAGATTTGCGCATTGGGCATTGGCTTGGACATCAAAGGCGGCATTGCCTCGGGGCAAATATTGAATGTTGAATGCACCAGAACATGGACAAACAAGCAATGGCCTGGTTGGATTTGCAATTCCACCTTGCTGGGCATCGAAAATGAGTGGAGCAGTGCCAGCGGGTTGGCCTTGTTGGCAAACTGAAATTTTATAGTAAATTCATTACTCAATTTTAGGGTCATGAAATGGCTCAATTAGATTTTACTTGTTGTTGTCGTTGTGGTGGTTGTTGTTGTGGTTGTTGTAGTTGATGTAGTCGTTGGAGTGGAAATTGTTGTGGATGAAGTTGCGGGATCACCCGGTTGGCCCGGTTGACCGCCAATTCCAACAGAAGCTCCACGACGGCAAGCAGTACGGCATGAATGGATGGGAGAGGCAAATAGGAACAAAAATGTGAACAATTTTATAATTTTAAGAGGGCATTCAATTGCCATCATATTTTTAAATTAAACCATAAATTAAATATTTTTGAAAGTAAATTCTTTTATTTTAAAAAATTATTTACTATAAAATATACAAACTTATCTTTAAAAAAATTAAAGGAAGCTGGATAGATATTTTTATTTTCAATGGCAAAAGGGAAAAATGCATAAAATTATGGTTGAAGAAGGGTCACTTTTGGCGATTTACAATGCCCGATCCGGTTTTGCGGATATTCTCAATCCCAATTCATGGCTGATTCTTTTTATTTTCAATCATAAAATGACCGTTCCAATCCAACAACAACAATGCAATTTTTAATTAATTTATCTTATTTATATTGATAACATTTAAATATTTTAATTTAAAATTAAAGATATTTAGTAAATGCAAATAAATATGAATCAAATCGATGAAATACAAATTTAGTCAGGCTAAAATAAAAATAAATTAGTTGGAAAAATGAAAAAATTAGGGAATATAAAATTTAAGTTTGTTTTAAGTTGGATTAACTCAACGAATATTGTAAATCAACATAGTAGGTATAGGTATCATCCAATAATAAGTCGATTAATTTTAATTAATTTTTCTTTAATTCAAAATATTATTTATTCATTTATTAAAATTGGATTAATATTAATCTATTTTTAAATGTAAATTTTTCATCAAATTGTGCATAAACATCTTTTCAATATTATTTATTATTTTGTTTTTTCCCATACAACTTTTTCAACATCGATCGAATGCCCTTCTCAATTCCCAATCCGTAACTTGTTTTTCAAATTCCGATTGTTCATTTCGTGCAGCAGTCAAATAATGTGAAAATGTCTTTTGACCTAATAAAAATATTTAAAAAATAAAAATAAATAAACTTGCCAAATGCTTTTGGGAGCATTTTTGATTCCTCCATTATTTGGATGGCATCCTTCAATGAATGTGGAAAATCGGGCAATTCGCTTTTACTGTAAATATTGCCCATTTCCGGTGGACCAATTTCAAGTTCTATTCGGAAATGATTATTCAAATTAAATTGGATTATTTATTTATTTGGTCTACCTTCCTCAATTCCAGCAATTCCGGCGGCAATTATGGCCGAAAAAGCCAAATAAGGATTCAAATCGGCGCCGCCCACACGAATTTCTACATGAATTCCGGATGTTCGCTGATTGCACAATCGAAATGCACTCGTCCGATTGTCCAATGCCCAACAACATTTTGTTGGGGCAAAGCTAATGAATAAAAAATTAATTTATTTAATAAAGAAATTTACGTATTTGGCTGCAATCTTTTATATGAATTCACATATGGGGCAAGGAAATATGTGTATTCTTTTGCATATTTAATTAATCCACCAATCCAATTTCGCATCAATTTTGACATTCCAAATTCATTATTTTCATCATAAAATGCATTTTTGCCAGTTTTGTCATCCAAAAGGGACACTAAAATATTAAAATATAAAAATATAAATAAAATTTCTGTTGACTATGAATATGGCATGAACTGCCCGGTTTATTCGTATCATATTTGGCCATAAATGTGGCCGACCAATTTGATTGATTTGTCATTTCGTGAATTCCCTGTTTGGTCAAAATGTGTCGATCGGCCATTTCCAATGGATCGGCCGGTTCAAAATTCAATTCCTGTTGGCTGGCTGCAAATTCTGCGTGAGTTGCCTCCAAAAAAATGCCTTAAAATGTGAAAGTAAAATTTAATTTCAAAGAATATCGACTAACCGGCCCCTTCCAATCCGTTTCGAATTTTTCTCATCATTGGTTCCATCAGGGAACTGGCCTGAATATTCATCCATTGGTGGAGTGGTTGCGGCGTTTTCAACTCTTTCCAGCCCTTTTCCCGTGCACTCTCTTGACTTTCATTGAACAAATGGAACTCCAATTCGGATGCAAATAAACTCTTCAATTCCATTTTGGCCAAACGTTCAATTTGTTGACGAAGAATTACTCGAGGCGAACAATAAACCAATTCATTGGTTTCTGGATCCTATGAAAATATTTTAAGGGATTGAATAATTCGTGAAAATATTAGACAATATATTTACATCTTCACTTCACCACTGGATGAGATCGATTTTGGATTACTTTAGTTTCGTTCCGAAATTACGGCCATTTTGGCACCGAATTATGATTTTCGAAAATTTTCAACGAAATTGCGATTTTTTTGTGTAATCGATCCCATCCCTGATCTTTACCATTGGATCAGCAATGACCAATGCTGTCCCTTCCATCCATGGAATAATTCGAAGTGTGCTTAAATCTGGCAAAATTGCACAATTATTCCATCCAGTCCCCCAATTGGCAATGTCATAGTCATTTGGTAATCCTATTATTTTAATTAAATATTCAAATTAATTAAAATTAATGCTATTTTAATTTCCACCATCCACTGTCATTGCCAAATGGGAATAGCTTAATCCCATTTTGCTTTTTGCATTCTCCAAAAAATATCGACCAGTTGCGCGCTTCCCAATTAATTGTCCAAACATATCAATACAGCCTTAATTTTAATTTAATTTTATTATTTTTGTATTTTAATTAATTACCGATAACAATTGTGTCAATTTCGCCCTCATTTATTTTTGCTTTTAGTTCATCCAATGATAATTTCATTGTTTTTTTGTCGAATTTTATTTAATTAATTGGTACTTCTTTAAATTAATTAAATTAATAATTAAAAATAAAATTAAATTTTGTAACTTAATAGTAGAATAATGAGGAATTGTTATTTTTATGGAATTTTTTGTCTGCGTGAAAGGAATGTATTGATAAAAAGATAATATGAATGGAATGAACTATTATTATTTTTATTTTTATAGTCATTCTTTTTATTATCTTCATTTTTTATTATCTCATCATTTTATGTCTTTGATATGTCATTCGTCATTTTCAGTTTTATTTATATATAGTCTGATTAGTTTTTACAATATTTTGACAACAATTCGCTATCGAATCCCTTTTAATCTCACTTTCAATTGTCCTTTTTTGGGAGGACCTATCCCTTTATTTAATTGGTGTATGGATGGAATTTTTCGGGGATTCGTAAAAATTTTGTTATCAATAACTTTGGGCAGAAACTATGTAGTATTTGTGAAATACACGGTTAATCTATGTATTTTATTAATAAAAAATGTTTTTATGAAATAATTGCAAAATTTTAAAAATAAGCATTTAAATTTTTTTCCTTTTTTAAAATTTTTACAATTTAGAATTTAATTTTTTTAATTTTAAATTTTTGGAAATGATTATTTTTACAAAAAAATTTATGTTAAAAATTGGCGTTTGAGAAAAATAAATCTAATAAAAATTCTCAAAAATAATGAAAAAAAATTTGGTTGTTTTTTTCTTTCTTGTTATTGTTGTTTTCGTGACCATTTCCTAATTGATCGGGACGGCTATTTTGTGTGATAAACAAGTCAAATAATTTTTAAAAAAAGAACAATTTTTAAATGAACATCTTTTTTCCCTTTTTGTTGAACTTTTTCCTTCCGCCGGTAATTTATGAAAGGAAGGGAAATGAGGAGAAGGGGGAAGGCGGATAACAAGTTTGAAAGGATAAGAATGAAAAGAAGAAGCTAATTATATTTCGCCGATCAAACTTGTTGAATATTCTTTGAATGTTGCTTGGATATAGCCCAAATTGGTGGCTGTGTGGTCATTTTTCATTTCCGCCGAATTTTTCAAATGATTAATCCATTTATTTTCATCATCAATTTTTATATTATTATTACAAAATTTTTTGGCCCAATTTTTGCTTGCCAAAGTACAAGTACAGTTGCGCAACCCATAACAAGTAAAAAATTATTATTTTTAAAAACAATGATAATGATTGCGCTTGGGAGATAAATTAAAATTGAATGAACATAATATTTGCTCATAATTACAAATACTATATTAATTTTGCTAAAATGACAAATAAATATTAATAAAAAATAAATTATTCTTGTTTTTTTATCAAATTTTGTAAAATACCATTTTCTTTAATTCTTCCTTAAAAACAATTATTTTTGGTACTTATGTATTATCTGGTGCAGATTTCTTCCCCTAAAACTACCTTAAGTTACTTACAAAATGGGTCAACCCTAAAATGAAATAAAATCATGTTTATTCATTATTTTACAATCAAATATGAATAATAGAATAAGAATATCAAAAAATTTTTAAATAAGCATCCGGATATATGTAAATACCATTTTTGTACCCCTTTTTATACTAATAATTTTAGCAACCTCAACTTCAACAACTTCCACATCCACAACAACAACGACCACGACCACAACTTTGAATCCATGTGCTCAATGCACTTTGGCCACAATAACACTGACTCAAGGCGATGGCACAAATACTGCAACTCCCACCACTCCAGGGGTGCAATGTTGCGATGCAAATGGATGCTCATCGTTGACCGTGACATGTACTGCTTTACAAGGGGGACAAGTTTTTATGCAGGTAAATTGGTTAAACATTTCTCATTTACAAAAGTGAGCATTATTAATCAGCTAATTTTTTATTTTCTTTATTTAATAAATATCATCATATTGGAAGGGAATCTAAGTATTATTCTTATTCAATTAATTAATTTTTCAGTTTAACATCAATCAAGGTGGCCCAATCGCGCCAATTGGCACAATCGTTACCGCAACATTGAATTGTAATGCCCAAGGCCAATGGGTTTATGCCCCAGGTGTATTACCTTCTCGAGTCATTACCGAAGTGAATTGTGTATTGACAGCTGCAGGATAGATTGATTCAATTAATTAATTGAATAAAATTCAAATAAAATTAATTTAGTTTTCTTTTAACTTGATTTCATGATTTATCGCTTTAATATACCGAATAAATTAATCATAATTATTCATAAAAATATGTAAAACATTGTGCCTTCCATGATCTTTTATAATCTTTTTTCAACATCTAATTCGATATCGGGATTTAAAAAACTTAAATTAAAGGGAATTATAAACTAATCAAATCTTAATTTAATAAATTGACTAAATACAAATTTGGTTATCAACTTTTAAAGAAATATACCATTATTTTTTATGGAAACAAATGGAAAATTATGACCATTATTTTTATATTTCATATTTGGGTCCCCCGATTAATTATTTTAGAGTACGAACAAAGTTTGAATTAATTTTCAAGGATTTGGGTTGAAAATTTTCGTCGCAATTGAGGACATTGTGATTGATCTCGAACGCGAACATATACCCATACCGATCGCCAATTTGGCCCATCTCCCCCTTCGTAGCTAAATCCAAAAATGCCCAACCCAAATACTAAAAATCCAATGGAAAAGGCCGAATCATTGAAGGAGGATGAAGGAAAGTGAGGCCGGAGGATGACACTCGAATGTGGGATGCTGCTCATTCACAGGACACACCAATCGATCGATCCCATCCCGGAGCCGTAGTTGGACCATTTTGGGGGCATCCAATAAAAATATTTATTGATAGTTTATAATTTTTCATTGCCTCAATCCCATCCCAAATATACTCTCTTTCAATTGAATTTATGGCATCGCAAAATTATTGCTTGGAAAATGAACAAAATATAATTGAAAATTTCTATCAAAAATTAATGAATGAGGCAATACTCCGTGAACGGATTTGCATTTGCAATTTGATGGCAGGAAAAATTAATGATAATTTTACGGAAGAAAGAATTCCTTTGAAAAATGTTCCCGAACAATCAGTGGAAAAAGCAATAATTGAAGAAGAGCAGAAATTACCTTGAAAGGTAAAAATGGGAATATTGAAATTGTCAATAAAAATAATCAAATTAAATTAAAAAATAAATTTAATTATTTTTTTATTAATTTTGTGACTATCTCTTATTAAGATTTTAACTTTTAGAAAAATCTCATCAGCTATAAAAGCCGAACAAATAAATGTTGCATCCGAACAAACCTCGCAATCTTCATCCACCAACAATCCTCTACCCTCAATAAAAATCCCAATATTTGGAAATTGGAATTATTTATGCATTGTGAAGAATATTGGCGATTTGGAGAAAATCCGATGTCATTATGGAGTGGCCAAAAACCGAAATTTGACATATGGAATTCGATATGCGTGCACAAAAACAATTCAAAAAAGACGATGCTGTCGATTTATGATGTTTTGCAAATTCTTAGATTTTAAGGTAAATATTATATTTATGATTTTTAGTTAATTTATTCACTGCTTTTTAAATCTATTAAAAATTATTTTTATTTCAGAAGCGGGAGAATGGTCCAATGCGAATTTATGTTCGAGGAGAACATTGGCATCCTTTGAAAACTGTTAGCCCCAAAAAGTTGAAAAAACAACAAAAACTATAAAAAAAAATTACATATCCGTTATTTGATATTTTTTGTGCATAAATTTTTTTATTTATAAATTTCACAATCAATCTTTGGCGGAAATTTTTTAGTCTGCATCCAAATTTTCCACACTTATTATATATTCTTTATATTATTATTAATTTATTAAGCAACTTTGAATATCAACTATAATAAATCCAAACCTTTTTTTTTGTATATATAAACCTATTTCCGTTTGTAAATCTATCCATTTGCAAATATCCTCTACGCCGAAGCCGAATCCATTTCTCTATTATTTTTCAGAATACGATATGGTAATGGTAATATTGTGGTGCCCTCTAGGCTTTCCCTTTTCATAATGATCCATCAAATCAAGAGGGCATATTCATCTGCAACGATATAGTGTATTGTACATTCATTTGGTCACATCTATTCCTGAAGCTGTACAATGTACATAGTGTTAATATCATATTTCCAAATAATTCCATATAAGCCCATAATATAAAATTTTCCGCTTTTTTAGATTCACACCATATATTAAATATGCGTCTCTAATCAGCCCAGCAGGCTTGGGCTGAATTTTATAAAATAAATAATTTCATTTTAATGCATTTTATTTTAAAAATAGTCGAAAAGCTTTTAGGTATTGCTTAATATTTTATAAAAGAATAATTTTGATATCAATAAATCTTTTATCTAAAATGAATAATTCCACATTCCAATTTATTCATCATTCGTTCCATTTTTGTTTTAAATTCCCTTTTTTATTGAATGCATTTTATCTTCTTCATTTTTAAAATTTTTTTATAGATTTCAAAATTTTCTCCTTCAAAATGAAATTTTCTTCCAAATTTCTTTTTCTCGCCATTTTGGCTTCAACGGTGATTTTGACTTTTTCATCGGAGAATTTTGCCGTCCGTGTGAAACGTCAAATGGTAGAATTAAAAAAGAAGAATATTATCCGGGAAACATATCATTTTTTCTAGGCACCGATGCCATCTTTCCAATGCCGTCGCAGCTGCCAAATCAGTACAATGGCCAAATGTGTTCCAGGAGTCGGGGCCAGCTCATACGATCTTCAATGTTGCCACCGTACGGGATATCGTTTCGTCTGTGGCCTTGGCTGATGTGAATGAATTCCCTTTGGAATGAGGAAGAAATCGAGAGAAAATGGGAATTGGGATATTTCGAATAAATATGAATTATTAAATGTTAATTTGAATAAAAAATTAATAGCAAAACAATTATTAATTAATGGATGAAGGCCTGAGGAGAAATTAGGGAAAAATGCAATTGTAAATTGTTTGACAATTTTCTGATTTGCAGAATTCACTTTTATAATTACCATTCTATTTTGGACTATATAATTCAGCTATCGATTCAATAATAACTAATAAGTAATATAATAATAATATTTGTGTAAATTTATTAATAACATTATATACAAAATATAAAAATAATAATAATAATAATGATTTGATTATTTATTAAAAATTAAATTGACATCACTCAAATCATAAAACACCAGAATTCTTCAAATTCTTTGTCACCGCATTATCATAAGTTGCATTGAACACAATTTCTATAAATTTATTGTACATTTTTGTTGATTGTACATTTTTATTAATTTTATTTATTTTTTTTATTCAGAAATGGGAAGTGAAAAAATAAATAAAAAAAAGAAATAATAAAAAAAGTAGAAATTATAATATGGAAGGGGAAGGAAATAATGAACATCCAAAATCCACTTTTTAGGACATCCCGGCAGTCTTCATGTTCTTTGACAAAATGATATCGCAAGTTGCGTTGAACACAAAGTCTGTGCAATTTAATTAAGTAAATAATATTTTCAATCATTCATTTGAAATTTAATATTTAAATTTTAATAATTCTGATGACGATTAATTTAAATAAATAAATCTTGGTCATAAAAAGGTAAGAAAATTAAAATAGTGAAAAACGGAATGACAGAAATTAAATGAAAAAGTGCAAAGAAAAAGAAAACAAATAAGAAAACACAATTAGAAGAAAGAATTTAGGGAATTTGACCAAGATCCCTAATATTTTAAAATAATTTTATTTAAATTTATTTTAAAATGATTTTAACAATACTCACCGACATTCCTCGTGTCCGTTGCATTTGTTGTATGTGTGTATAATGGCCGTTTGTCATGTCCACGGACCTAAAACAAAATTATTTATTATTATTAGTAATTTTAATTTAATTTTGTATTTTTGAATTTTAAATATTTAAAAAATTATTTACCGTCATGAACATATTTTTGACAAAATCCACAGCTTCTTTGAAAATGTCGGCTGCTTCCATATTTGGTTGAATTTTAGCTAAAATAATACAAATTTAAATATAAAATATTCACAAAAAAATTACTTTCAAATGCGGGATAATATTTTTGCAATGGCACATAGAGGATTTTCTTCGCAAAAATATCCTTTTTATTCAAGAATATCATAAATGAGGAGGTGCGCAAAAATTTATTCCGATAAATTGTTTTGAACAATTCAATTGTGTCGGCCATTTGATTCTGAATAAAATAAATAATAAAAAAATATTTATTTTAATTTTCGGACCCTTTTTGCATCCTCTTCCATGACTTGATTATAGCAGGACAAAGAAACAATGAATAAAATTGCGGCAACACCTTCTGCAAAAAATTAATAATTTAATAAATAAAATATTATTTAAATTTACCAAAACAATGAATCCATTTCCTTCTTTCCGTTTTTTGACCGCCAACATCAATTAATCTATTTTTAATAAAATAATTAATTATTTTATTCCCAATTATTATTACCTAATTGTGAATTGTCTGAATTGGAAAATGATCTCATAAATGCCCTTTGTGGCTGCCCTCGCATGAATAATGTCATCCGTTGTTGGACTATATTCCGGGTGCAAAATGCGATGAGCCTCTTTCAATAAACTGTAAATATTAAAATATACATTATTTGATATTTTTAATGCCGACTATGATGTATTGTCTGGCACATAAAATTCATTAATTCTATCAATTGCCTGCTTGACTGCTTTAAAATTGAGGAATCGGACAATCTGATGAATAAATTAATTAATTATAAAATTTATTTCCTCACAATTCCAATTAAATCAGAGCTTTCGGAAAGATTGAGGAATTGTCCGTAGTATGAATCGCCAAAAGTGTGAATTAATTCACGTTCGGCCGGGGCCACATCAATTTGGAGGGTGTAAATTCCTTTGGCAATGAATTGGAATGAATCAATGTAATTTGATTGGATCATATATCTACGAAATTAATTAATATATTTGTGGTCAATTAATTTTAATTTACTTATAATGCATCCTTTCATCGGCGGAAAATCCCTCCGTATGCAATATCCTTAAATAAATTAATTTCAAAGAAATTCTCAATTTCAATTTTGGATTCACCTCATTTGCTTTGCAATTGTACTTTTGCCCGAATCGGATGCACCCAACAGTAATATTTTAATGATTTTCTCATTCTTTTCTGCCTCCTTTTTCAATTCCAAATCGATGGTTTTACTCTGAATTAATTAAAAAATTAATTAAAATAATTAATTATTATTTTTGTACCCTTTCTGCCTGTATTTTTTCCATGGCCCCAGCCAGCCCAACTTGATCGCTTGTCTCGTCATAAACCCGTCGATTATTTTCATCCGGACAGCACATCATTGCGCCCATTCCACGGCAAATTGCACTCAAACCAAAGGAAGGGGTGGTGTCCCCAACAAAATTGTTTTGTTGTCGCCTTTGTGGCGGTTTTGGTCGATCCGCTGGGGCTGAAGGAAATGCAAAAATATGGAAAATTCCATTGCTGTTCCTTCTCATTTTATTTTGGTGAATATATTTTTAGCTTAATCACAAAAATGGACAATTTATTTGGTACAAATGTTATTAATTTTGGATTCTTTCGTCAATAAATATATTCAAAATGGAAAAATATCTAAACAAATTATTTTGGATAATTTTTTGCTGCATTTTTGGTTACTAAAAATAAAAAAAATAAAAATATTTCCACCTGTTGGTGATATGCTGTCAAATATTTTTACCATTTTCTTATATTTATGAATTGGAATTACTGATTGAAAAATATTTTATTTAATATTAATCCTCCTAATAATGGAAGATTGACGCAATTTAAAGCAATAGCTGGGGCGTTGTAGACGATGAATGAATGTACTTATTTTTAAAATTAAATGCCATTTTATTATTTTACTCAACTATTAAATTATTATTATTCTTCTTCAATCACAGACACCATCTCCCATCCATTATTTAAATTTAATAAATTATAATAATAAATTTAAATATGTACCTTTACCTTGCGATCCACTGTTGTTGGCCGTAGCTGTAGTACCCGAAATTGCAGGCCTGGAAAATGTTGTTGATGCCAAGTTGGCCGCCAATAATTCGTCCCGTAAAGGTCCAATTGGAGGCAAAAAATATTCCTCCTCTTTGTGTTGAATTTCTCTTCTCAATAATTAGGGAATTGATTGAAGGCTTTAAGCCACTAATAAGATAATGACTATGGGCAAATTGTGGCGGAAGAATAAATGATTGCCTGTTTGTTGGAAAAAATGTTGATAATGCATTTTGAAGGGAAAAAATTGAAAAATGGAGGTACAAAAGTTAATAATGCCTGGGGGTATGTGTATCTGATGAACGATAATGTCTAATTTTCTGGGCAATAGTACACAAAGGCTAATAGAGATTGCAATGAATTATTACTAATATTTTGTTGGATTGCAAAGATTCTTGGTATAAAATTATTGCATTCATTTTGATGATGCACCCAACAATTATGTACATATAATTTCTATGACTCAAATCAGAGTATTATTGCTGGGAAAACAAATATTCGAAAACAGACAATTTGAATTTTTTTATTGGTAGAAAAACAAAAAGATAACAAAAAATATGCGGAAGTGTATTTGATAAAATTGTAAAATTTGGCTTTTTCCATGCTTATGGGTTATGGCTTATTTACATTAATTGTTCTTATATTTTATTAAAATATTTATTCTCAAAGATATTTGTTTATTTTTGCTTTGGGTTTGTAATTTTTAATTTTGCTGCCAATTATGAAAAAAATTCAAGTAAATTGAGGAATTAAAATGAAAAATTATTTGCTTATTTAAAATGAATGCCAAGTCTGACTTAAGATGGTTTAAAGAATTTGGCCAACAGAAAAATCAATAAAATGCTGTGAGGCGGCAGCAATTGCGCAAAGAATTTGTACATTTTCCCCTCATTTGAGTATAAATTGGGGTGCGGTGCGCACACAACAAAAATTGGATGATGGAATTGGCCAAGTGCTAAGAGGGAAAGGAAGCAATACGGCCAATTTCCAAGAAAAGCACCTGTTAGCCGTGCCTTAATTGTGTCCACGCATTTATTCACCAGCAGCAGTAAATGAACATGAATCTTTTTGATTGGTTTATTTTTTATTGGGCCAATAAAGGAAGGGTATATATATTATGTATATGATGATAAATGATGATTTGATGAACTATAAAATTTCTTTATTTCCATCTACTTAATATTTTTGTTTCTTGCACATGTCCATACTAATCAGTTCACATTTTTTTAAAAGAATAAAGTTTAAAAAATATAAATAAAAATGATGATGTCAATGATCTTATTAATGATTTTACAATAATTAATTTAACAATTTGATTCAATTTGATATATGTAGTAATGATAATGCATAAATAATTCATTTATTTATTATGAAATTTTCTTGAAGAATTAGGAAAATATATTTTTAGATTTCGTGCCATTTTTTAACCTTTTAGAATAAAGTAGTAATTTTGGCAATGGAATATTACTTACTCCTCCATTATTAATCAAAAAATGAAGGAAATAAATTTTTTAGTAATTTTGTCAATTTAATACCTAATTAGCAGTTTTAGAACGAATTTTTCGAAAATAAAGCATAGAAAAAAATTGAAGTGTGGGAAATTAAAAATATCTGACAATTTGGTATAAAGCAATCTTTACATAAATATTATCTTCGCTTCACGCAGATTTGAAGTTTTTTAGATTTAATATTTATATTTTATTATGCATATTTGATTGTATTGTAAATTATAAAACGATGAAAAACATTATTTTAGGGTTATTGGAATCTTATGACCAATTTTGGGACAAAATAGAGTGATTTTCGGTTGGAAAAAATTTGCATGCAGATAGACGTAAGAACCTAGAAATGTGATATTTATTTATTGGATTCAATCCAAATATTTGGGAAAAATTTAATTTTCATTAAAATTGTATTCCATAAGTTTGCCACGCAAATCGGAGGCGTTTTTATCCTTCCTTTTGTCATTTCTCGATTACCGGACCACACATTTTCTTTGAATTTAAAAAGAATATGTTTTTTAGAAAAATGATAAGCGGAACAAATTTTTGTCTGGGAAGTTGAAATGGAATATAAAAATTACAAAATTTGATGATATATTAAATTATTTTCCGAGAATAAATATTTTGACATATTTAAAATGTTCGTGACGATAAACAATTTAGTTTTTTATTAAAATTTAAAAAACAATGCAATAAAATTATCAAAATATTAAAAAATAATTAATAATTTATTTCGTCACCAGGAATTTCTCTGACCAAATTAAATTGTGGGAATTTTTTAGTCAATTTTTTCCAAAATGTGCGCCTTTTCAATAAATCGGGCATATTTGATTCCAACGCCAATTCCAGTGCCTTTATGTTTATATGTTCCAAATGATTGGCGTTTTTCACTTTTGGCCATTTAAATTTCATTGAATTCGATGTTGATGGATTGCTTAAATTAAAAATATTAAAATAATATTTAATAAATTCCATTTTTAATAAAATTCCTGAATGCCTCTAACATAAATGCTTGAATTTTCAAATCTTGTTCATCAACATTATCCCTTCTCCCTTTTGAGGTTCAAATTCAATTTATGCCATCGATTAGATGAAATTTTATAAAATTTTGCGCATTCCCCATGCCCAAATTGACCAAATTCGACTAACTCTGCTTTTGCTCAATTTTTAGGGTGGCTTTTTCTGGGGATCGAATACGGCTGATCTTTGCTCAAGTTTTAGGTGGCTTTTTCCGGGGATCGAATACGGCTGATCTTTGCAAAATGCAAATGAAATGGACAACAAATGGGATTCGAGAAAGGAAAATGAAGGAAAAAATAGATCGATGTGGCCAAAATTAAATGGGCAATTAGAGTGTGTGACCGACTAATGAGTGGATGTAAAGAGAGAAAGAATTATGCGAAATATTACCTTCAATCAATCAATTGATTGATTATTTGAGAATTGAGACAGATTCATTATTGAAGACAGCAAAAATTCTCTATAAATTGAATTGCAAAATTTCTTTATTATAATAAAATAATTTTTTAAAATTTTTTTCAATAAAATTAAAAAAGCTTTCCAAAATTTTCCAACTCAATATTAATTTTATCCAGTATATTTAGATTTAATTTAGCCCTCTCCCGTCTATGCCATCCATCAAAAGAGATTTTTGAAATATGTTTGATAAAAAATTTGTAATCTTTTTCCTTTTACATTTATAGCCGAGCAAGCCTTTCATTTAATAAATTTATTTTTTTACATAATAGATATTTATTTTTTTATTTTTAATTAATTTTCAAAAATTTTCTATTTAATATATTATTTTAGTAAATATCCAATAAACAAATTGATAGATTTATTTAAAATAATTAAAAAATAAATTTTTCTGCATTTTTCTTATTATTTGTTTTATGCCGCAAAATATACTTTCCATAGAGCAAATTTTTGATAAAATCCTATCCACGGTCTACAATCCCCTCGCCACTTTTCGAGATTGCATATTGGGCTTGAAAAATCGTACCTCAAAATTTGTAAATTTATAAATTATTTAGAGAGTATTAATGGAGCTTGGGGGATGAATATGAAAAAGTTAAGAGCCCTATGGGATGAGATTAAAATCATTTAAAATACTCTTAAAAAGGGATATTTGTGAATCGTTATTTTTAATCAAATCTTTGCCTAACCCTAATACTGCCTAACGAACCATAGGGGGTACTCTTCTTTCTACTGATCCTCAAACTTCATTACCACTAATTATATATTTTAAATCCTCCCTCCTGGCGCCGAAATTCGCTCTAAATCCAAAAGACATACTTCATTGACGTTAATAAAAAGTAAAAACCCATTTATGTTAACTTTGGTATGTTCAAATTTTCAAAAGTCCATTCAGCTTTTTAGATTCAAATATTTTGGTTGCCAAAATTTAATTTGTACAGATTTTATAGTATTTCTATTATTCTTATTTAAAATTCTAATCTCGTAGACGGCTGACTAAACATTTTCGGTTAAAATTTGTGTGACTTTTATATTCCATTCCAAATTTAAAATTTCATAGAATGAATCAAATTCGAACAATCAATTTTAGTTTGTATTTTATGTTTAAAAATAATTGATTCGAAAAACTAAATATTAAAAATTGATATTTAAAAACATTTGAATAATAATGAAATTGGTCTATTATTTTTTGTGTGTTTTTCTTGCAAATTAGTAATTATCCTCTAATCAAAATAATTTCAATATAAAAAAGGATCATCCAACAAAATCCGATTAATTAAAATATCAAATTTAAAACAAAATCAAATTCTTTGGATGGAATCAGGGAAGAACTTTACGTGACACAATCTCTTGGGTTTTGGTCTCGTCCCTTCATCATTGATATGATAATTCCCTCCCCCCTCCCCCCCCCCCCCCATTCCCTTAATTTTTTCAAATTCTCATTTATTTTTGCAAATTGCAGATTCAGACAATCCAAAAATGACGTCAATTAGAATTTGATATTTAGCAAAATTTGATCCACATTTTGCCCACAGCAGATGGAGACAATCCAAAAATGGATCCGTCAATTCGGAGTTTGTACGGATTTCGCGCGCGCGTCTCTTCTTCATTTTGTTTTTCCATCTTTTCTCAATTTTTCCCCATTTCATCGTACCAATTCTCGCATCATTTCTCGGCCCAATTTCATTAAATCAATATACTCATAGATCCTTAAGCATCAAATATCAAAGGTGCGGTTTATTAAGCCGCTTTATAAATAGAAATTCACGGAATTGGTTTATTAACATATTTTTTATTTTAAAAATTATTCGTCCCAGTAAATCATTTCTAAAATTTTTCAGAAATAATTTATTTAATTTTTTAATTTAATTTGGAGGCTAAATGAGTGTAAAAATATTTTTAATTTTAATATTTTTATTGAAAATTTAATTGAATCTAATTGAGGCTAATAATCCGCAAAATCATCAAAATAATGGTAATTTTATTTAATAAAAAATTTTATTTAAATATTATTTATTTTTAATAATTAATTAATTTTAGCCATCTCTAATATGGAAAATGAATGTGAAAATGGGGATCAAATATGTAATCAAGGAACATGTCCAGTCTACAATTTTTTGCATCCAACAGATTCTTTGATAATTCCGGTGATTAAAATTTATTATTTTTTATTTTTAAATAAATTAATCGATTCAGAAATCACACAGAAATAGGAGAAGGAGAAAGAGGGAATTTTTCTTGATCACATTTTTCATGACCGGATGGGTTTATAAATAATAAATATATTGTTGCCTGGGTGATTCCCCAATTGGTAATGAATGAAGTTTGCAAAAATACTGGATTGGATGAGAAAATCATTGATTGCTTTAGAATGTGGTTTTTGAAGCGGAGAATAAGTTGTAAATTGCCAAAACCAATTCGGCATAGTGCAAAATTTGCGAATGATGTCATTGAAATTGCAATGCAAAATGCGACAAATGAATCAAGTTGGCGAAATTTTATATTATTTTCATAATTTGATTCATCATTTCCAGAAATCCTAATTGATTCTCGGTTTGAAAAATTTGCCAAGAAAATTCGTGATCTTCCGCCATTGGATTTTGATTTTGGAGGAGACCCAAAAATGTCACTGATAAAATTGCAAGAAGCCGGCCTAATCAACCTTGAGCCGAGAATGGTGCCAACGGCATTTGAAAAGGACAATGAGAAAATAATGGAAATTGAGGAAAGTAAAAAGAAGGAGGAAGAAGTGGCCGAAAAAGAACAAAATAATGGAAAAAGGGGAATTGGATTATTTTTTGAACAAATTATTGGGTCTACGAAAAAATCGAAAGAACAATTATTGGAGGTAAAAAATGGGAAGAGGGATGGTAGAATAAAATTGAAATTAATTAGGAGGAAATTGAGAAAAAAATCACTGAAATGGAAATGGAAAGTGAATTGCACGATGAATTGGAAAAATATGAGGAAATATTAATAAAAGAGAATGAAAATGAAATGAAAAAATTTGAAGAAAAATTAAATGAATTAAAAATTGAATTTTTAATAAAACAAAAAAGAGAAATGGAAGAATTAAAACAAAAAAATAAAATTAGATTGGAAGAATTTAGGCAAAATAATGATAAAAAATTTCGAAGAAAAATGGCAGAAAAGAAGGAAAATTTACGAAAAGAATTTTTTAAGAAAATTGAGGAAGAAAGGCGAAATGAATTGAAAAATATAAATTCAACAAATAATAATGAAAATAATCATCAAATTTTGCCAAATTCCCATCGCAAAAAACGTTTTGTTTTGGGGCCAATTGCTGCCGGAATTTTCACCTTTTTCACTTATAATTTTGTTCGTCGTTTTGCATTGCGTGTTGCCATCAAAAATGTGAATATTTGGTTATTTTTGAAAAGATGTTTTATGGCAAGTATGTCGGCAAAAACACTAAAATGTAAAATACCGGAAAGATTCGTTGAGGAGCAAAAATTCTTGCTTGAAGTGCTCAAAATAATTTTACAAAATTTGACGGAAAAAGCAAGTTCGTTTCCTTCAGATTTATTATTTTATTTATTATTCCATTATTTTTAGTAAGCAAAATTCGGGAAAAATTGGTTCTGAGCTCCCAGACTCAAAATCAATCAAATGATATACCATTTGATAGAGCTCGTCGAGCTGAGTCTGAAAATATCAAAAATTCCGGCGCGCTTGCACTTTTGGCCAAGTTATGGCCATTAAAAAATCGTAAAAGTGAAGGGTCCCCCCTTTGGGTCGAAAAAGTTATAAATTTTTTCTATCGACATATTTAGCTCAGACGACGCGTCTCAACGAGCTGAATAAGAATCTGTTATCGTTTTTGCATAAAACCCAAAAATAAAAAAGTTACAGTCGCGCAAAGGAAATACGGATTGGAACTGCTCCGGTGGGCATTTCAGAGTGGACTCCTCCGTGTGCTCCGCCTCCGCGCGACCAGACGAGCTTGTGGCTCGCTTCGCTCGCCACAAGCCCGTCCAGTTCCCGCGCTTCGGCTACGCACACTCCGGAGTCCACTCTTACATTCCTCCGCAGTTCCAACACATTCCAGCGAGACAAAAATGGTCATTACTTTTTTATTTTTGATTTTTATGCGAAACCGATGGCAAATTTGAGCTTCTCTCATCGAGGCGCGTCGATTGAGCTATAATATGGCCATGAAAAAAATTTTAAAATTTTCGACCCATAGGGGAGACCAAGCACTTTTATGGGAAAATAGTTTTAATGGCCATAACTTGGCCAAAAGTGCAAGCGCGCTGAAATTTCTTGTATTTTCTGACACAGCTCGTCAAGACTCGTCGATTGGTATATCATTTGATTGATTTTGAATCTGGGAGCTCAGAACCAATTTTACCCAAAATTCGAATTCGATACGAACATTTCAAAGAGAAATTCCCGATGCCAATTACGAGGGGAAAACCAGTGGCTGAACATGAAAAATTGAGCAAATTCTTGGAAAAAGTATTCTCCGGCATAAATATTGCAGAAAAATTCCGTGACCAAATGGATGGTCCAATAAATGAGGAGGAATTGGAAGAAATTGTGAATACAAAAAATATTATTTCAAAAGAAGAATGAAATTTTTTTGAATTTATTATTACGGGCGAACACCCCTCGTTTGGGAATCTGATCGTTGTGTCTTTTTCGCCCCTTCGGGGCTCAGAGAATTAATTTGTTAAGAATAAAAATTTAAAAAAAATATTTGCCACAGCTCAACCGCCTGCGCTATCCTGCCCTATAACTATAAACAAATATCCAATCATTTCTACTATTAGTATATTTATCCAATATCATCAAATGGCGATAACTTGGCCAAAATTTCCCTTGGACAAAACAATGAATCTTATCAAATTGGATTTCCCTTAAAAAGAGTTTTGAAATGATTTAAAATCTAAATCAGTTCATGTTATCGGGCATCCAAACAAAATTCCTTAGCAAGACCGATCCCATTACTTTCTAATTTTCTACACTTATTAGATCAATTCAAAAATATTTAATGGCCAAGACCAAAACTAAATGCAAAGCCTATATACCAATGTATTCAGCATGGTCGTTTACTTTATATTTGACATTTCCACTTCAAACTTGGCCATACGGCTTTGATCAAGTCAAGCAGGATCTAGCAAAATCAAAACACTTAAAATTTAAAATTTTTGTGATCCATTTATTTTATTATTAATAAAATTGAACAAACAAAATTTGTTCCATTGCGTCCCAAATATGGGCAATTTTGGCATTGATCATTCATTTTCATTTTTCATCAAAATAATTCCTCCTATTGAAATTATGACGACAAAAATATTCAATAATCAACATTGTTTATTTTCGTATTGATCATTTCAATTAGTCACAATGACGCCCTTAATTTATGGGGGATTATTTTCACACAATGGAATTTATTTGATGTTCAGTGAATTTGTTGGCCTATAAAAGGCAGACAAAATTCCATTCATAAAATAATTTCAAATTAAATTAAAAACTAAATAAAAATGAATAATTTCCTGCTTATTTTCGGCCTTTTCCTTGTCATCCCATTCATCGCTGGTTCACCTATTGAAAAACGCCAAGTGCCGGAAGGGGTAAATTAAATTAAATTATTTATTTTATTTAATATCCATAAATTTGATTAAAATAATTAAATTTGTAAATTTTCTAAAGTGAAATTTTGGAATTTTTAGTTTCAGTTCCCAACCGGATCGCCGCCAACTTTTGCCACCCGATTGCATTCCAACCGGTAGTCCTCCCTCGCCAGCAGGTGAGCGACCAACTGGCCCACCGCCTACATTGCCTTCCCATTGTCCTCCGCCACCACCATTCGGTATTTCTAAAATAAATTCTATTCAAATTTGGAAATATTTAGGTTTTGGTGGCCCAGGCGGCCCCGGCGACTATGGCGGATTCCAATTTTCTCCATCTGGTTCACCACCAACTGGAATTCCGCCATTTTAAAGGGATTTAAATGAAAGAGAAGAATAAAAAAATAAATGATAATTAATAAATAAGATATTAATTTGACTAATCTTTTAATCTTTCGAATAAAATTCAGCATAGAATTTCATGAAATTATGCGAAAAAGTGGACAATTTATTGAGGTTAGCCTGGGGAATTTTGGCAGGCACAAAATTTTTTAAATTTATTTAACATGTATTTATTAAGTAGAAAATAAAAATGCAAATATTTCATAGCAATTGATCCCCACTTTCCATCATTGATCCCTCATGTTAGTACATTTAATCAAATTCATATTGAATCGAATAAATCAAAATGGTTTAATTCGATCAATTCTGGACAAATATGCGTTAATTCTTTTTTTTCTTTTTTTTGCACTTTATAACATTCTTTTGGGATTCAATTCAATTTTAATAATAAAAAGCCTCAAAAATTAATTAAAAAAGAACAATATCATAAATGGAAATTTGGCAAATTGGTTCTCATTCATTATCAAAATATTCAAGAAAATAAAATAATTTCATATATTCATTTATTTTTATTCAAATTAATTAAATGTATTTTGATTTTTATATTTAATTGTTGTGGTTTTTTCTTCTTTACAAGTAACCGATGTCAAATTTGAATATAAACTTTTGAACATTTCCAGTGAATTTAAATAGGAAAAAACAGCGGTTATATATGGAACGCCCTCATGACAATATGTTTCTTTGCCAAACTATAAATATAGATAATAGAATGTTATTATTAAAATTAAATCAAATCCTCACATGTGGTCCTCCCCAATAAAAATGCCATCTTTGATCGGATCGACTGACATTCGCTTTCTCTGCAACAATTCCCGTATAGAGAACATCCTCCATATTCACTGCATTCACTTTTGGGCAATTTGCCATAATTTGATTAATTGCCTTGGATGAACATAAATAAGTGCATCCTTGGATATAATATGGGTATGTCGCATTCGGGTAAATTTCTTTCGGAACGTACCTTGCATGGAATAAAATTTATACCCTAATTTAGTATTTATGGCCTAGGATTATGAATTTGTTTTATTGACACCTCTTTTAATTTCCCATGAGTAATTATTTTTCAACCTTTAAAAATTTGAAAAATTGAGGGTTTAATTACTAAATTTGTGGATATTTTTGAACCATTACCGGATTTTATTATTCTTTAGGGAACTGAGAAAATGCAATAAAATTTTTTTTGAATTTTATCTTACCATGAGCTAGCTATGGGTCTTCGAAATCGACGATGGGGAATTAAAAGAGTTTTATACATTTTTTATTTTTTTTAACCAAGAATATAATCTGAACCAGGTATTTCCTTCTCTTTTATAATTAATTTTTCCATTTTGAATAAATTTTAAAATAAAATAAAATAAACCATCGATGATATTCTTGCCGAATTGGTTTTGAATTGATTACGGGACATCCAAAACAGGTTGCCTGATTTTTATTTTTCAATTCCACATCAAATTTTCTTTTAATCCAATGGTCCAATCTGCCCAAATGGACTACGGTATCGTCGTCCGTTTTGAGCACATATTTTGCCTGGGGGCAAAATTCCTGTTGCCAAGTGAATGCGGCGTGCATCTAATAAAATATTGGGGAATGCATTTGCATTTTTGGGTATACCATAATGTGCAAATTTGCATATGTGTCCGGAATGCCATTTAGGAATACCGTGTCCCCATAATATTCAAATTCCTCCAAAATATATTTATTCAATGCTTCCGTTTGATTTGAACGCATGAAATAATCGCCAAAATGACTCTAATTTTATTTATTTTTTGATTAATTTATTATTTTTGATAAACCTTTTCCGGATTTTCATCCGAGAGAAAAAAGCGCATAACAGTTCCATTGACCTGTGGAAAATATTTGGTGAATAATTTTTTTAATTATTTTAATTAAAAACCCTATCATTAAACCAAGTCGTCCGAATTGCATGTCTATTAATATATGTTTCCCTCCTTGAAAGTATCAAAATAAATAATTTTGTTTCCGAATTACATGGCATCACTTTTGGCACATCCAACCAATAATTATAGTGCAAATTTTTAAATTCCGCTGAAAATTTTCGTCGATCCCAATTTTTGTAGATTAAATATAAATTTGAGAAAATATTATAGACAATGAGGGCAAAAATGATGAATATTAGTGTACGGAGGAAGAAACGAATGGCCAACTTTAGGCAACTGAATTTGCATGAAAATATTATTTTTGAATATTATTTTTGCCCAACCTTAAAGTTTTCGGCTTCACTCTGATTTTTTGCATTGTCGAATATTTATTTAAATTAAATTTTAAAATATTTTCTAAATTAAATTTATTTATTAAAGGGTATATTGGATGGATAAAGTAGATATTTGATATTCAATCAATAAAAAGGCACCTGGATTGAGCAAGAGCCCAATTCCCATTTCTTAAATTTGGCCATTTTCATTTGATCAACGGCAAAAATAAAAATTTATTATATTTCATACTTTTTTTACGATTAGGTATAATTTATAAAAATATAATTAAATTAATTTAAATGACAAAGGGCAAATTTGACAATTAAATTTGGATCCATGAAGCATGAACTTTCTCATCAGCAGGGCAAATTGGATGAATTTATTTATAATGAATGACTTTTTGGGAGCGAGATTAATGTTTGCTGCCAACTTTAATAAAATAGCCTCTGTGCAAATATTCAAAAAAGGAGGCCAATGAATTCAATAAAATTAAGAGGAATATGCGTCAATGATGGTACAAATTGGCCCAATATCGGTTTCTGTTGATTTTAATCAATCATTCAACAGTTGGGTTTTAGAACAATTCGAATTTTAGATAATTAGAACAATCGATTAATTGGTAATTGCATATTTAATTAGAAATAAATAAATTTTAATAAAATGTGTAATCTTTAATTTCACAACATCATTTTATCAAATAAATCAACATCCATTAACATTTTAAAAAAATATTTATTTATTTTCTTCCATTTTTTAAGATATTAAAATATTTTCAAGAATTTTTTAATTCATTTTAAATTTATAAATATATATCAATCAATATTTATATTCATTTAAATTATAAACTTTTATTTGGCTAAAAATATTTTTTTAGTTTCAAATTTTTTTTGTTTGCTTTTCAAAATTTTCCACCGTTTTTTCGAATTATCCCAAATGTAAACTCTTCTCTTTTTTTATCCGCCAATATTTTTAAACCACAAAGGCACTGGATTTATTTCCAGACAAAGATGGCTGGAGCTTTGGATTATTTTTGGAAATTTTAAAATTGGAAATAGGAAAAGTTCTTTGTTTATCAAAACTATTTAAATCGAAATATTTTCCATTATTGCCATTTTAATAAATAATTCCAATCCAACAAAAATGTCTACTTTATCATTACTTTTCTCTTTTGCAATTATTTTTATACTTTTTGGAGAAAATCATGGCGCAGGATTGGGGGCATGCACCCCATCATTGGGATCAGCAACTGGTTGTCAAAATGATCAGGTTTATACATTGGACCAATGCAATGCAATGTTCAACCCAAGTGGTACCACAAGAAATCAGCAATTGTGCGAAGATTCCGATGGTCAGAAATAAAATAATTTATTAATTTTTTCATCAATATTTCAATTTGAAAATACTAAATAAATTAATATTTGATTTTTTATATTTTAGCATGGGTAACCCAAGCATTGCACTGTGCCGAAACTTGTGAAATTTGTTGTCATCGCCAACAGCCGTAAATTTATTGACAGAAAAATAATTTAAATAAAATAATTTCAGTGGAAAGAATGATCCATTGTTTTGCGGCATTAAAGGCGGTGCAGCTGGAAAATTAGGGGCAGAGGCAGATGTGAAGAAAAAGTGTGACGATGCAAGGAAAGAACGAAATTTGATTGTTTATATGTCGTTGAATTCAACTTGCCCAGAATATTGTGATCCTTTTTGAATTGAGAAAAAGAGCAAAGGAATATCATTAAATGTGTTAAATCGACCAAAATAATTGTTGATAAATTTTAATAATTATTAATTAATAGATGATAAATGCTTAACTCTTTATGTTTAATTTCTTGTAATTTTATTTTTTTACTAATTAATTTTTCTTGGAATTGTTGGTACTGATTTGATTTTATGTGTTTTTATTTTTGTTGATAACTCTTTTTGGAGACAATTTTAATTATAAATTTTTAATGAAATGGATTTGCAAAAAATTGTTGACGAAAATATAATCCTAAAAACGAATTATCTGGCTACTATAAAAAATTTAGCTATTCATTATTTTTCCTATGATTACAAAAATTAAGACGTAGGCGATGTCTACAATTTTGTGGATTTAAGGAATTATGTTCAAACAGTTTCTTTTGATCAATTAAGTCGCATTTTTTATGACAAAACTCTGCTCAAATATTCCGTATTTAATAGTGTCTCTTCATTTCATTCATCACATCATTTAGTTTTTTTTTAATATTTGCTTTAAATGAAGGAAGTATGAAATCAATGTACTTTCGCGCACTTCATTTCCATTTATTTAATTTTGTGCAAATATTATTTTGCACTGATTTTTAATTTTAGTAAATTTATTTATAGAAAACTACAAAATGCTTTTCCATTTGAAATTAATTGTCCAATTTCTTTTGGCCATAATTTTTGTCATCAACATTTGCGCAGTCTACGATTGTCCTGGCGGTTTTCTCAGCTGGAGGAAACTACATCCATGTTTAGTGGAGAAATGCCCGAATGGGAGTGAATGGTCCAAATATTGTACAGAAACAATGAATGGGGCCGACCCAATGAAAAGAAGTGGATGCAATGCAAATACATATGAGGAATATTCGAGTGATGATTGTGCCGGGAATATTAACACTTCATTCAAATATAAATGTTGTCTTTAAAAAATTTAGTATATAATTTCGTTCGAAAATGGAATAAAATATAATAAAATTATATTTAGGAATTTTTGTGAATTTTTATTACGGAATTTATCATGTTTAGAACAAATTCATTCTTTTTTAAAATTCTATTTTTAAAATTGATTACCTCTCTTCTATTAGTGACCCGCCGTGATTTCTAATTTTCTAAGCCTCAATGATGGGTAAAATTTGGGGTCTAACTTTGTTATATGTAGACTTTTTGAAAAAAGTATAGCGTTTTTTATACATAGAGATAGAGGCCAATGGCACAAAGAAATGCAATAAAAATTTTTGTCAAAAAGTTCTCCTGCCATGAGATATTACAGTACTTCAAGCTAAGAGGAAGGAGTTATTAATGGAAGAAAAAGAAATACGGGTATAATTTTCCAAGAAATTATTCGATAAAATCTTTGAATATTTTGAATTAATTTTTTAATATTAATGTATTTATCATAAAACACAAATCATCAAAATCAGCAAAATCATTTAATCAATCAATTTCCAATTCCCCATAGGCCAATTCATGTTGGCTTATATTTCCTTCATCCTCTTCTTGCATAGAAAAATGGGGACAATCGAACAATGGAGGAGGAGGCCCCTGGCCCAAATTCATCCATTTGCGGCATTGACACAACAAATTTGCGCAAACTTTTTGGTCCATTGCCGGAAAAGCTAAAAATATATGAATTGAAAAATAAATATTTTTGAAAATAAAAATTACTTTGGTGCGATGGCGGCATCCTCGTTGGATTTCATATTTGTCTCGGAGAAGAGGAATGGCGTAATTTGGATTGGCCCATTTGGGTAAAATGGTTTAGCAATGCCACTTGAAATGATGGCCAATTGGGTAATAAATAATAGGGCCAAAATTGATGAAGAGTGCATTTTTGATTATTTTTGTTGTGTATTCTTTTCGTTCTAAAAAAATAAAAATAAATTATTTTTTAATAAAATGATATAATTGGGGATTGTCTAAAAATGGATTGACTTTTGGGGTCATTGACAAATTTATAGACTGATGAGAGAGTAAATATAGCCAAAAATTTTAATATTCAATTCAATGTTTTTGACGCTAAAATTCTCTCCCAAAAATATATTTCATTCCTGGAATTGGGAATAGGCTTTCCCATTGCCCACCGACAAAAATTTTTGGCGAATATTCTCGGCTTCCTGAATTTATAATTGGCAAAAATCTCTTTTTTGAATTAGAAGAGGAGTAGGAATAATTAAAAGCTCCATTGTTATTTTGGACAGCCGAATTTCCACTTGTGAACAAAAAAAACACATTCAATTCAATTCAATGCATTCACCGGTGCCATCCATCGCTCGAGTGCCATTGCCAATGCCAATGAAGGTCCCGAATTATTTTTGGTGAATTTTAGAGTGGGTGGATGAAAAAATTGAATGGATGAATGAATATTGGACAAACAAAACAATGAAAATTAGTATTTATTCATTTTCAATTCTATTTCCGTAAAGATTGAAAAATGAATGTTCAAAGATTTATCGTGAATAATTATAATTAATTATCAAACTTGATATATTCAAAAATAAAAAAAAAATATATTTTTTATGAGAAAATAAATTATTAATTGGAATTCTCAATTTTTGTAATTCAAAAAAAAGAAATATTGAATATCCAAATTCAGGAGTTTCAAATATTTATATATAATTTGAAATTTGGTACTTATCGGTGGCTATCTATTTGCAGTTTTTTTCACTACCAAAATTATCCTATGTTAACCTTAAAATTTGTCATAAGATTCTAAACCTAAAATAGTTCATTGTTTTACAATCAAATGAATAATAAAAAAAAAGAAAAAATGTTCAAATTTACATATAAATAACCGATAATAATACATAAAATTTAATTTTCAATATTATTTCAAATATTTATTTTTCGAATTGTTTCCTATATCTCTATATTTAATATTAAATTTCAAACAATTTCATCAAAATTAGTAACGGAAAAAGTAATAAAAAGTTTGAAGTTGTTTTTGTGGCCAATTAGTAAACTAAAAATATAAATAATGATGACGATGGCAGCAGACTGGACTGGACTAACCATTTAGGAAACAAGACAAAAACACCCAAACAAATAAAGTCAATATTCAAGAATGAATGAAGGAAAACAAAAAGAGAAGAAATGCGCGATGGATCAGTTGATTGAATTAAATGAATTGAATTTAATGATCAATTTGGAGTGCATTTCCCGTTCATTTTCATTTTTTATATCAAAATGTTTTTTTAAATCATAATATTTTTATTTTATATAATAGATAGACTGAAGTATTTTTTAAATGGTTAATCCATTTTAGGCAGTCAAAAAAACACTCAAAAGGAATCAAAAAGTTGGCCCTCATTAAATTCGTCCCATGAATTGGTTAAAAAATATATTTTGATCATTTTCTAAAAATAGGATAGATTTTTCAAAATGAAAAACAGTCAAAATTTTTAATTTATTTTATCAACCACAGGAATGAATAATGGTTTTTGCCATTTGGAATTCGAAGGAATTGCAGGAATGAACAATAATAGATGGTGAATTAAATATCGATATTTTGATGCTTTTTTCTTAAAAAAAATCCATGAAAAATATTTTTTATAATAAATTTTGAATTTTTATAGATGCATAATATCCTCCTATTATTTTCCATTATTTTTGTCAATATTTTTCCAACAATTTATTCAAAAAATGCAAATGAATCTTCATTAAGGCCACCTCCTCCAATGGAATGTAAATGTTGTTTTTTGGATTCATTCACAAAAGTGTGCAATGGAACAATTTTTACTGGGGAATGGGGTGAAGGCGGAATTGGCTGCCCAATTCTTGAAAATCGAGCACAACTAGATCGGTAAATTCAAATTTTACTGAACTAAAATAAATAATTCATTTGAATGAAAATTAAAATATTAAAATAATTAATTTAAAAAAAAATTTTCCAATTGATTTAATTCCATTCAATTTAAAATTATTTTTCAAATTAATTATTCCTAAAATTAATAATATTTATTTGTTAGTCGATGCCCTGTCCTTCCTTTGCATGAGGCAGCGGCAATTGGGAATATTGCCCGAGTGAATCAATTATTGGCCAACAAACAGACAAATGTGAACCAATTGGACGCATGGCATAAAGCGGCATTGCATTATGCGGTCGAGGCAGACCAAAAGAAAATTGTACAAATTCTATTGGACCATGGAGCGAAAGTAGACCCTCGAGAGCCACAATTGGGAACACCGTTATATTGTGCCGCACATGATGGATTCGATGAAATTGCCGAAATCCTTTTGAAGGTTCGATATAAATTTATTTTTTAATTATTCATTTTTAATTATATTTAAATTTATTTTTAATTCCCATCATCATTTAAGCATGGTGCCAATCCGAATATCCAATCAAAATGGAGTGGAATAACCCCTCTGCATATGATGGCAATGGCGGGGAAATTGAAAATGGTGAAATTATTTTTGGAATTCGGTGCCAACATTGATGCCAAAGATGTGAATATGGAAACGCCCCTTCATTGTGCAATAATCAGCGGAAATTCACAAATTGTCCAATTACTTTTGGATAAAGGAGCAAAAATGGCAATGAAATTTGGCAATGATGGATTGGCCCCGTTGAGTTATACAATTTCGGGTGGAAATATTGGCATTGTGAGAATTTTGCTGAATCATAGTTCCGCCGATGCTATTGTGAATGCCCAGGATGAGGAGGGGGCAACGGCACTTTCCAATGCGGTTTATGATAATAAAACAGAAATTGTGGCACTTTTATTGGAAAATGGGGCCAATCCGAATTTGGCTGATGTAAAAGGTAAAAATTAATTAAAAGATTGGGGATAATTCTTTGAGTAAATATTTTTTGGATTAAAATCTTTTTTTTTTGCATCAAAAGTAGTTTTTGACTTCTAATAAATCAGAAACCTGTTTTAGACCTTAAAACTTTATACAATTTTGTAGATCTCATCGAGACGCGTCTTTTGACATATAAATTTCTTATTTAATTTAAATCGAAATTGAGCGGTTTAAACCATTTAGACAATATTGGTGTTTTTGCCCTTTAATTTTGAGCCAAATTTGACATTTTAAATTAGATGCATCTAGGTGAGATCTACAAATTGGTATAAGGTTTATTGGGTCTAAAACCGGTTATTTTTGATGTAAAAAAATTTTTAATGCAAAAAATGTATCCTAATTGTTTTGAATATTAAGGGAATACTCCTTTACATTGGGCCGCTTTGCGTGGATTTAGAGCAATTGCACGAAATTTACTCAAACACAATGCAAATATGTTTTTGTCAAATGCCAATGGAAATATGCCAATTCATATGGCAATCCAACATGGCCAAAGGGAAATAGTCAAATTATTGATTGAATGGAATGGACAAAATGCGATTGTGGAAAATGGATACGGACAAACACCGCTGGAATTGGCAATTTTGAATGGGCGAAAGGAAATTGCAGAGGATTTGTTGAATTCTGGGGCCTCAATTGCGCCAGAGAATTTGGAAATGGCAAAAACATTCAAAGAGCAGGAAATTGAAAATATTTTACAAAAAAGGAATCATTGAATTTAATTTAATTTTGAATAATTTATGTGAAATATATTTTGTTAAATATTTTATATATTATTTTCATTAGTTTTCATTTTCAGTTGATTTAATAAAAGCGGAATTTAAAGATTAAGATCTAAATTTTACATTGCCTGGAATCCAAATTCACCATTCCATTCTAATAATAATATTTTAATAAAAAATTCAATTTTATTAATTTTTTTAAAACATTTTTTCCATGTTATCAAATCGATTAATTGTTGAAATTAATGTTCGAATTCAGTGTCCTCCATTCTTCTTTTTCTTGGCACTCAACACCATAATTCCATTTGTGAAAAGTTGGCTTCTCAATGTGTTCGGCTCCACATCACTCGGCAAACGATAGCATCGATGAATTTCCCTGCAAACTGCGCCATCCTCATCTAAAAATGATATAAAATAATTTTAAATAATTGAATTAAATTTATTATAAAAATTGTCCTACTTTTTCGTGGTTCATGAAGGCAATGGATGAAAACATCATGGTCGGCCACTTTCACCTAAAAAATAATAATATCAAATTTATTTATTTTATTTATTACATCAATTTCTTGTGGCCCAAAAAATTGTACATCCAAAGAGACTTCGAATTTATCGTCCGTGTTATTCACTTTTACAACACCGTCAGTGTGTTGCAGAGGCCCTATAAAAGATGTATTTTAATAAATTATTTGATTAAAAACGAACAATCCCATGTGGTGGCCGAATCATGCTCAATGGGAATATCCGTTGTTGGCTTATCATTGTGCCGATGCAATGCTAGGAGTTGTGATTTGGCCACCGGAATGAACACAATTTTAAGTGCACTACAACGATGTTGATTTATGTAGTCATCGTCGTCTTTCGACGCAAAACTTGGATTCGGATTCATGAACATTGCCATTTTTTTCGGAATATTTTATTAATAGCTTATTTTATAAAATTATTTTTAATTTGTTTTATTCTGCTTGAAAACTAGGCTTTTTATATACATTTCTTTTTTATTCTTAATTCTGTTTGACGCAAATGTTGACTGAGGAAAATGAGTAAAAATGGAATAAAAAGAAACATTTATTCTTTTGATTTTTTTGGGATTACAAGAATTTTGGTCTAAAGATTGAATAGAAAATAAATCTTTTGATTTATTTTACTAAAATTTTCACGTGAATGCAGAATTCACAGATCAAAGGCACGAAAAATGAAAGGAAATATACCCAAAGCAAAATCCCATTCATTTATTTAATGTACCTGAAATTTAATATATCTTTTTAAAATTTTATAATTAGCAAAATCCGCTTCCGTTTAGTTCGTTGAATCAGTCAGCATTAGCAAAAAAAAAGAACATTTTTTTATTTAATTTATAAATACAATTTAAATTATATTGAGAATAAATTTAAATTATAAAAAAATAATAGGAAGAAATTCACAAAAAAAAATAATCGAATTAGAATTCCTATATGACCTAGTAAATTTCATATATGATATGAGAATTTTGAATCAATATTTTTATTGAACAAATTAAAAATTTTAAATATTTAAAATATATTCTTTAAAATTTCATATTTTCCATTTTATCGAAAATAAAAAATATTTTTACAAATATTATCATATCAACTTTCCCGTATTTCGCCATTTTTAACTTCTTGGGTCATTTGAAGAACTTTGGAAAAATTTGGATTTATGCATTCAAAAATTAGCCACAAGAAACGTTCTTTTGGCATTTTTATTTCGGCAGCACATGAATCCATTAAGGCAATATTTCCATCATTATTTTCCAATGAATTCACATCAATTGATGGATTCGAAGCATCGCACAGTTTTAGACATCGTTCACTGCAAATTCAAATTTCAAATTTAAATTTTAATAAAATAAATTAAAATTCTGATTTTTTTTAGTTAAAATGGAATTTTCAATTCTTATTTTAAAAATTAAAAATAATTATTAAAATGTTAACACAAATTAATTAAAATTATTTAATTTACCTTTTCACCCCCTTTGCCAAACAACATTCTTTATTATTTTTGCCTTCGCCAATGCATTCAAAAATGAGTCGATATAGGAAAATGGTAGATTTATGGTCGGTTGGTTGTGGCAATGAATTGCAATTATAAATTGGACGAAGGCCCAATTGGTCCAACAATCGTTCGCAGCAAGGATTGGATTTGGCATAGAACCATTGGGCCAAATCCAGAATTGCATTGGGGGTGATGCCCGGAAGTTGATTGCGAAGACCTCGTTGGAGGAAATCATCGTCAAAGGAATTGGACATTTCCACGAGGTGCAATTTAATACCCGGATATTTGTCCTAAATTATAAATAATTAATAATTCGAAAAATTGTTTTTTTATTATATTTTTTTAATTAATTCATTATTTTTGATCTAATTATCATTTAATAATGTTGAATTCTAACCCTGGGAATTGATGGAATTGAGAAGCCAGTGAAAGGCAATAAAATGAAGATTAATAGAATTAAATAAATGTTTTGAAGGAGGCAATTAAATTGTGCAATAAAAAACCACATTTCAGTTTTGTAAATAAAAAAGAAGGTGCGAAAAGAAAAGGAAGACTAAAAAATTGAATGAGGAGAATGTGTGTTTTGCGCATTTTTAGGAGGAAATTTGTGTAAATTGTTGAATTACATTGATTAACTTTATTTATTGGTTTTGCCCACTTGCCAGTTGGTTGCCCTTTTCAGTTGATTGAATAACTTAAACAATTAAAAAAGAACTTGTGAAGTTATAAATTAGAAATGGAAATTTAAAAAAAAGTGCTACTAAATTTATTGATTAAATAATACAAAAAATAATTTCATTAATTTAATTAATTCTTTATATTTTATAATTTTAGTTAATTTTAAAAATAAAAAATTTAATGATGTCTCTTTAATTAAATTATTTTGCACTTTACAATGAGGGGAAATCGAAATCCTCTTTATCTTTCATCCATTGTCCGGATTAATAAGATTAAAATCGAACATTGATGAG
Source organism: Pratylenchus scribneri (assembly GCA_030063045.1). NCBI lineage: Eukaryota > Metazoa > Nematoda > Chromadorea > Rhabditida > Pratylenchidae > Pratylenchus > Pratylenchus scribneri. The sequence continues at coordinate 314,428 of JAQSEB010000111.1, read as the reverse complement.
AGAATTATTTGTTTACCGCAATAAATAATTGTTCAAATAAATTTATTTCCTCTTTTATTTTTACTCTCTAATAAAAATTATATTTGATAGAATTTTAGCTTATAATAAGCTAAAAAATGACCCGATATCAATTGATATTCATCAATATATTAATCATCTTTTATTCATTTAAAATATATGGCCAACAACAATGCCAAACAATTGGTTCCTGGGGTGAATGGGGTCCATGGAAATTGTGTCCTAGTTCACCTCCATCAATGATTCTGTTGAATATTCAGCGACGAATTCGACCATGTGCTCCAATTCCTGCTGGTTGCATACAAAACATCAACTTTAATTGCCCGTATATTTTGAATAAAATTTAATAAATTTAAAATTTAAATTTTTAGTGGAGCATATGCTGAAGTGATTCCATGTGGACAAAATACATCAACGACAATTTCTGGTAAAAAAAAACTATTTTAAAAATTAATATATAATTAATTAAAGGATATTCCATTGCATCAACACAAACAACATTGATTTATACCAATACATCTATTGCATCAACACAGCAAAATACAACAATTATGACATTAACTAGTACAATTCCAAATCAAATTATAGCTATTCAAAATGCGACAATTTTGACACCAAATACTACAGCCCAAGTCGCAACTTTGGCAAATTCAACCGTAATGGCAGTCACTTCATTGGCAATAAATACGACAGTTTCGTCTACAGTAACGACATGGTCACAAAATGGGACAACAGCGCCTACAGCCAATATAAGTTTATCAACTACGACATCAATGCAAAATACAACAACAACAACAGCTATGGTCAATACGAGTACAGCTATGCCAAATACAAGTACAGCTATGGTCAATACAATTACATCCATGGTGAATACAATAACATCTATGCCCAATACAAGTACAGTTATGCCAAATACAAGTACAGCTATGCCAAATACAAATACAGCAATGGTCAATACAACAATAGCCATGGTCAATACAACAACAACTATGCCAAATACAAGTACGGCTATGGTGAATACAACTACAGCTATGCCAAATACCAGTACGGCCATGGCGAGTACAACAACAACTATGCCAAATACAAGTACGGCTATGGCGAGTACAACAACAACTATGCCAAATACAAGTACGGCTATGGCGAGTACAACAACAACTATGCCAAATACAAGTACAACTATGGTGAATACAACAACTATTCCAAATACAAGTACGGCTATGGTGAATACAACAACAGCTATGCCAAATACAAATACAGCAATGGTCAATACAACAATAGCCATGGTCAATACAACAACAACTATGCCAAATACCAGTACGGCCATGGCGAGTACAACAACTATGCCAAATACAAGTACAACTATGGTGAATACAACAACAGCTATGCCAAATACAAATACAGCAATGGTCAATACAACAACAACTATGCCAAATACCAGTACGGCCATGGCGAGTACAACAACAACTATGCCAAATACAAGTACGGCTATGGCGAGTACAACAACAACTATGCCAAATACAAGTACGGCTATGGCGAGTACAACAACAACTATGCCAAATACAAGTACGGCTATGGTGAATACAACAACAACTATGCCAAATACCAGTACGGCCATGGTCAATACAACAACAACTATGCCAAATACCAGTACGGCCATGGCGAGTACAACAACAACTATGCCAAATACAAGTACGGCTATGGCGAGTACAACAACAACTATGCCAAATACAAGTACGGCTATGGCGAGTACAACAACAACTATGCCAAATACAAGTACGGCTATGGTGAATACAACAACAGCTATGCCAAATACAAGTACGGCTATGGTGAATACAACTACAGCTATGCCAAATACAAGTACGGCTATGGTGAATACAACAACAGCTATGCCAAATACAAGTACAGCTATGGCGAATACAACAACAGCTATGCCAAATACAAGTACGGCTATGGTGAATACAACAACAGCTATGCCAAATACAAGTACAGCTATGGCGAACACAACAACAGCTATGCCAAATACAAGTACGGCTATGGTGAATACAACAATAGCCATGGTCAATACAACAACAGCTATGCCAAATACAAGTACAACTATGGTGAATACAACAACAATTATGCCAAATACAAGTACAACTATGGTGAATACAACAACAACTATGCCAAATACAAGTACGGCTATGGTGAATACAACAACAACTATGCCAAATACAAGTACGGCTATGGTGAATACAACAACAGCTATGCCAAATACAAGTACGGCTATGGTGAATACAACAACAGCTATGCCAAATACAAGTACGGCTATGGTGAATACAACAATATCTATGCCCAATACAAGTACAACTATGGTGAATACAACAACAGCTATGCCCAATACAAGTACAACTATAGTGAATACAACAACAGCTATGCCAAATATAAGTACAACTATAGTGAATACAACAACAACCATGCCAAATACAAGTACGGCTATGGTGAATACAACAACAGCTATGCCAAATACAAGTACGGCTATGGTGAATACAACAACAGCTACGCCAAATACAAGTACAACTATGGTCAATACAAATACAGTTATGACCAATGCAACATTGCCTCCAACAACAACAAATGCAACTTTGCCTCCGACAACTACGAACACAACATTGCTTCCAACAACAACAAATGCAACTGCAACTTTGCCTCCGACAACTACGAACACAACATTGCCTCCAACAACAACAAATGCAACTTTGCCTCCGACAACTACGAATACAACATTGCCTCCAACAACAACAAATGCAACTTTGCCTCCGACAACTACGAACACAACATTGCCTCCAACAACAACAAATGCAACTTTGCCTCCGACAACTACGAATACAACATTGCCTCCAACAACAACAAATGCAACTTTGCCTCCGACAACTACGAATACAACATTGCCTCCAACAACAACAAATGCAACTTTGCCTCCGACAACTACGAATACAACATTGCCTCCAACAACAACAAATGCAACTTTGCCTCCGACAACTACGAATACAACATTGCCTCCAACAACTACGAACACAACATTGCCTCCAACAACAACAAATGCAACTTTGCCTCCGACAGCTACGAACACAACATTGCCTCCAACAACAACAAATGCAACTTTGCCTCCGACAACTACGAACACAACATTGCCTCCAACAACAACAAATGCAACTTTGCCTCCGACAGCTACGAACACAACATTGCCTCCAACAACAACAAATGCAACTTTGCCTCCGACAACTACGAACACAACATTGCCTCCAACAACAACAAATGCAACTTTGCCTCCGACAACTACGAATACAACATTGCCTCCAACAACAACAAATGCAACTTTGCCTCCGACAACTACGAACACAACATTGCCTCCAACAACAACAAATGCAACTTTGCCTCCGACAACTACGAATACAACATTGCCTCCAACAACAACAAATGCAACTCTGCCTCCGACAACCACTTTGAATACTACATTGCCTCCAACAGATTCAACCACAGTAGCTACAACGAATACAACCCTTCTAATTACATCCACAGCCCTCTCAATTAATACTACGGCATCTTCTTCAACTACTGCAATTATGCCTTCAACAAATTCCACTACAATAGGGACTTCTACAATACAATTTATAAATACTACAACAGCCGCAATTACCACAGTCTCAACCACATTATTAACCACAACAACAACAAAACCACCTACAACCACAACAAGTCTTATTGGTGGCATAATAGGAGGACTACCATGGAATCCATTTGGCTAATTTTTATATTTATATTGACGATTATTTTTAAATTTCATTTTGATAAAAACATTTAAAATTTTCTAATTAATTTTTGGATTTTTAGATTTGGTTATTTTTTCAGATTTTTAAATAGTATATTATTCTAAATAAATTAAATATAACCAATAATTTTGCTACTTTTGTGTAAAAAAATTATTTTATTATATAATTACTAAAAGAAGTTAATGTTTTCAATTTGTTTGTTATATCCATTCTTCATTTCTTTTATGCTTGATTCTTCTTCTCTTTAGCAATTTTCACTGTCGACGGCAACTTTGTTTTCTTCAGTGGAAAAATTGAGCCAAACGAAAATCGACGTTCTATAAATTGGGAAATTGAAATTATTGCTTTATCAATTTGAAATAGCTCACTTTGTTTTGTGTCCTCCTCATCATTGCCATTTTCATTTTCACCATTTTGTTCTTCTTTCCCATCTGTTGCTGCTGAACATTTCTCATTGAGGCTGCTGCTTCGTTGATGGCACAATTTATTCTTTGTTACTGAATCCACAATGACTCGGCCCCAAAGATCTTCTGCCGGTTTCTCGAATTCCTTTGCCAACTTTCCATCAATCAAACGTCGGCCATCTATTTATGGGAATTCTTCTTATAATTTTAAAATTTTAACCAATTTCCACCTTCTGTATATGAAATTTTTGGCCTTTGATTTAGGCCCCAAAATACTTGATAAGGATTATTGCTGTTGGATGTTCTCTGTTGCTGATTTAATGAATCATCAGATGGAATATTGTCACAATTTGGAACAACAATGAATTCCTTTTGCCCATTCATTTTGGCAAAATCTGCATCCTCCGCTGCCATTTGTCGAATTGCACTCGGTGAAGATGAGTAAAAATCGAAATTCTGAAAAAAAAGAAAATAATATTGGAAAATTATTTTTAGATTAAAAAATTACATCAATAGTCGGACAATTCATCATTCCAAGCATTTTGACGGAATTTTGCTTCGTAGATTATTGGAATTTAAATTGAATTAAAAAAATGTGCTAAAAATAAATGAATCATTTGGATAAATTTTATTGACTGTTCTTTTATAGAAATAATTTTTCAAATGAATGCGCATTTAGGGGCCAATTATTTGGGACGTCATAAAGGCAAATTAATAAATAAAAATAAATTCATTGTGACGTGTCAATTTGCAAATGAGTGGGAAAGGGAAGAAGGGAGTGGGAAGGATTTGGCGAATGGCAAATTAATTAAATTAAATTTATGACCAACACGGATAGAGGAGGAATTTTAATTCAGTAAAATCTCAAATTTTTTTTGCATTTTTCAAAATATTCATTTTTAATATATAAAAAATAATTCTAATTTTTCATGAAATATTTTATGATAAAATATTAGTTTGATTTTGTGATATATTTTAAAAATTTGACAAAATTATTCAAATTGAACTATTTTATATTTTCCTTTTTAAGAAAATGAAGAAATAAATCGCTCGGTAATTGGCAATCATGCGATTAATTTGATCAAAATCAGATGATCATTATAAAAATGGTGAAACTTTTCTTTATTCCAAACTATAAATGCATATTCTTTGGAATTTAATAATTTTGGTATGTAAGAAATTAATCACCAAATTTGGAAATGCGGAAAATGCGGAAAATGTGAACATTTTTTTAGTCAGTTTTATAATTTTTTTGGAAACTGATTTTTGGTTATTTCTCGGAAATAAAGAACACTAAAAAGAATATTTTCATTCAATTCGGCGAATGGACAACATTTTGGACATCTCAGCGAAAAAAGGGATAATAAAAGTTTTAGAACTAACCGAAAAAGGAAGACATAAAATTTAGAGTAAGCAAAATTCTTTTTTATTGTTTCCCTATTTTCTCAGAAAAAATAAAATAAAATTAGAAAAAAGCAAAACTTCCGAATCACAAAATACAAATTATTAAATATATTTCATGAAATTTAATTAATAAAGCAATAAATTGCTTGCAGAAATTTCAAAATTTCAAAAATGAATTTTCTTTATTTGTGATAAAATGAATGAATTAATGAGGGAAAAATAAAGGTATAAAATTTAAATACATGAATTCACTTGAAAATAGCAATTGTTGACTTATGTTGGCTAAATTGTTTGATTCTTGTATGCGAAATATCCTTGAAATTAGTTTTCGAAAATTGTTGAATTCGCCGTCGATTGCCACCTTAAAAATTTAATAAATATAAGAATTATTTCAAAAAAGGCTTTAAGGTATATTCCCTTTCATAAAACATACATTTTTGGATATTTTTCATTCTCATATTTATTTAATTTAGACTTGTTATTATAAATCTTATAAAAAATTTAGGGAAATTTAGATTATTAACTCTGAAAATTTTATCTTTAAAAGCTGATGTGCCTAGCATGCAGAAATATAAATATTTGGTATACAGTATATTTTAATAATTTCACCTTTTCCGCCACCGCCAGCGCCACCTCCGCCTAATCCCATATCATCATCGTCTCCTCCAAGAAGTCCACCACCGCCACCTCCTCCTGTCGCTCCACCTTTTCCCTTTCCTCCTCCTCCTCCCATCATTTGGCCAATGTCCATATCGCCCAAATCCATGCCACCTTGCCTTCGGACACGTTTGAATTGAGATTCTGACATGAGAGAATGGAGAAATAATTTTAAAAGAATTATTTACCTTCTCCGGAATCATTTATGGGCAAATTGTTGATGAAAATTGGAAATAGAAGGAAAATGAATATTATAAAATATTGAGACATATTTTTAAATTTGTGTATTTTTCTATAAAAAAAATGATTAATTACTCTTCATAAAAAATAAATGTAATAAAAAAAGTAATTTTAATGAGGATGTTTTGTTTGTCAAATATTAAAAATGTTCATTCATCAATTCCTCAGTAAATTTCATCAAAACAACAACAAGGTCAAATGGTGAAGGTAACAACTATTTAAATAAAAATATTGAGAGAATTTGTTGTCGCATTCTTCTTTGGAAGAAAACATTAAAATCGAGAATTGTTTCCCTTTAAAAATTGGCGATGTTCCCACAAATGCTTGGGGGTTGCACAAAATTGGCCTCAATTTTGTACGTCGCTAATTCCTCTCAAAATCTATGTTGATTTGTGTTCATTTGGTGCCAGCTGGCAATCGCAAAAATCAACAATGGCTTTTTGACCTTGGTTTCGGCTGTGAAAAGATCAAATCAAGCCAAGTGAAGCAGAAGAATGTTCCTAATTGTGATCTTTCAAGACCTTCTATAATTGGAATTTCCGAGTCTCCTTGAGTAAAAAATTTTGAACGATGACAAATTTGTGCTAATTTATTATGAATGAATTTGTCTATTGAAATGTTTATCCGAATTTATCTAGATCAAATTCCACAATCTCTGATGTTGATCATTTGGAGTAATTTTTGAATTTTGTTTCCGCTCGAAAAATGTTTATCAGTTTTAAAATTTATTTCAAAAATTTGGCCCATTAATTTTTATGAATTATTCAAAAATCTGTTCATTCATTAATTTTATTTTAGGGTTGCGCCCCCGCACTGCGGGGGCGGGTTGTGCGGGGGTCGGGGTTTGCGGGGTTGGCACTTGCGGGGACGGGTTCGGGGGTGACCCCTTGCGGGGGCCCCCGCGGGGGCGGGGGTAGCGTAATTTTTTTAAAAAGCCACATTTTTCAAATAAAAAATTTTTTTGAAGAAAAATTCATCCAAAAATGGCCGCGCAGCGAAATATTTTACCTAAAAATAGCCTCGCAGAGAAAAATTTTAATAAAAAATTTTAATATCCTACAAAAATTTGGTCAAAATTTCCCTATCGAACCCCATTTTCCTTGAAAAATCCAATAATATGGGGTGCATGTTCACCCCCGCGGGGGTGCGGGGGCGCGGGGGTGGCTCTTGCGGGGATGCGGGGGCGCGGGGGTGGCATATGCGGGGGTAGGGTCGGGGGTGAAACCCAAAAAGTGCGGGGATCCCCGTCGGGGGTGGCCCCCGCGGGTGCGAGGGCGCAACCCTATTTTATTTTCATTATTTCCATCCGTCTTTTTCATTCAATAATAGCGAAGCCAATTATCATACGGGTAATACCAACGAATATTGGGAAGGTAATCCCTGAAAATTTGTAATTTTAATTAAATAAACTAATTGGCAATTTAAATAAATTTTACGTTTTATGCATTCTTCCTGGCACCATCACCTTCCATAGGTCCATATTCACATCCATTTTTGCATATTTACATCTCATCTAAATTATTAATAAATGTATAAACAATAAATGGAAATATTGTACCGTCTCTGGATAATATGAATTATTGTAGCCGGGATAGACACAATTGAAATAATATGGCCAATGTGGCCCAAATGTGCGCTTCTTGTCATAGCCCAATGCTTCACGGTCCTTTTGCCGCATTCCAATAGTTTTATTTATTATTGTGAAAATTAAAATGTAAAAAGATTAAACTTTGATTAATATATGTTTACTTGGAGCTAATATATTCACAGTTGCTTTTTTATTTATGACATTATGAGAAATTTTTTAAGAGATTGGATGGGATTTATGAAATGGCATATGGATTGGTGGATGAATGGATCAATTTTCAAATAAAAAGCCCAGTCAAATCAAAAGTCATTTCTCGACTCATTCATTTCTTTTCTTTTTTTTATATTCTCGATTTTGATTTTCTTGACTTTATTTTTTGAACAGTTGTTATTTACTTCGGATTTTTGACCTTTTTACTTTGATTTTATATCTGAAAAATTATAGGAAAATAAAAAAATTTTAAAAAATTAATTAAAAATTTTAAAGAATTAATTAATAAATATTTTTCAAAAATAATCAATCAAAAATTTCTTCCTCTGCTCCGATTTTCCATCATCATTTCATTTCAATTCCCGAATTGTAAAAAACCAGAAATTGCGGCAAATAACAAAGATGGGAGCGCAACCAATCAATCTGCCGATAACCATTCTAACTATCTTTTTCAATTTAAACTTTATTTTTGTTATTTTGTTGACCAATTTTAATAAATTTCATTTAGTAAATAAAAGAATTACAGCTAAAAATGAAAAGCATAATTTTATTTTATTCCATTTATTTGATAAGTCTAATCTTTTACACAAATTGCCTTGAAATTGATGGAATGGTAAAAAAATTATTTGATTATATTTATTGAAATATTTAAACTTTTGCAGGACGATTTAATCCGTTTCAAGCGTGAAAAATCCCAACAACCGCAAGAACTGGAATGCATTGATCCGGCTAGCCGTTACCATGTTGAAAAGGGAGGACATGGAGAGGAGAAGGAAGTCTTCTTATTGGATGTAAATCATTATTTATTAATTATTTAATTAATTTAATTAATTTTTAAGGGCAAATGCTTCGATGATTGCCGTGTTCGGTTCAATCAAAATGGGCCCCAAAATAAATCATTATGGGAAAGATTCAAAGGCATTTTCGACAGTGTTCATGGAGTAACGACACAACCAACAATGGAAAAGAAGGAAAAATTGAAATTGGCTTGTTTCCTCAAATGCTTTTGCCAACAATAAATAATAATGATGAGAATATGTATTTATGTCTAAATAAATTTACTCAAATGAAAATATAAATAAATTAATATTGAAAATTGAAATTTAAAACGCTGTTGGGACACCCGAGAGGGTATCAAAAATGATAATATTTAAAATTATTTTTATATGTCCAAAATTTGATTACATTTTTGTTCAGTCACTAGGCTTCATTTATAACTGGAGCCAATTTTGTGATCGATGGTGGCTATTTGGCCAAAGCTTATGAATTTAATTTATTTTTATCCACTCCTCCAACTTTTAATTTTTTTTTTGATGTGATAAATTCGAGGATTTACTTTTTAAATTTATTTTAATAAATTAATTTATATCAACCTTCTTATTAATTTTGCAATTTAAAGTTTAAAAATAATTCCCTTAAAAATGGGTGGGGTCATCATTTTTTCGATCATTTCCAATTAAATTAATCATAAGGGGAACTTCGATCAAATGAAAAATTAAGAAAGGATCATTCTTTTGTTGTTGTAAAAATGATACGATTTTGGTCCTATAAAACCGGTTCATTCAAAGTAACAATTACTATCCATTTTATTTTTTGGGAAAATAGGAAGAAAAATCAAATTATTAAATAAATAGATTTTCATATAATATCATACCATTATTCGGCAATTAAATTTAGGAAAGCAAAATGGTCTTCATTAAAGCTATTCTACTTTTTACATTGATCAATTTTGCTTGGGCATTTTCGACAAAAAGAGAAGTCGGCGATCCCCAACAAGAATGCATTGAAGAATGCAAAAGAGAGAGTAAATCTACAAATTGTGAGAAATCAAAATCATGTACCGTATTAACCCCAATGGAACGTCATGTGACCCCATTACTGGAGGCAAATTGCGTGAAAGAATGCAATGGAGGGGATGTGACCGCAGAAAATCCATTGAAACCCGAATGTGAACAACAATGTTTATTCAAAGAGGTCATAGCTTACTTATAATTAAAAATTTTCATTTAGATAATTTTTCTTGAGGATAATTTGTTGTCAGTTAAAAAATTAATTTTAAAAAATCCTTAATTTTTTTTGAATTTTACTTTGATTAAAATTCCATTTTAATCAAAAAAATTTTTGGCTATCAAAATTTGATAAATATGCTGGACTATTTATTTATTTTACCTAAATATTGATTATATTTTTAATAATACAAAATATTTAAGCCCAGCCCGGTTCTAAAGAAACGTGCAGCCGAGAATGAAGAGCCAGGGTGCAAAACGGAATGTACGCCAATGGCGGATGGAAAAGGGAAAGAATGCAAAACGACATGTACTGGCAAAACTGGTGGAATTGGTGGACGAATGAGTGGGCCATTGAATAAAACTTGCGTGGATGAATGCAATGGAGGGGTAATGCCAACAAAATTGGAGGAATTGAAACCGGGGTGCGAGGAAAAATGCGCATTCAAAGGGGTCATTAAAAAATATAATTTAATTTATTAATAAATAATTCATTTAGCCCATTGTTGTCTATCAAAAGAAAACGGAATTCGCTTCAAAGGAGGCTTGCCTTCAATATTGCCAAGAGAAAGGATTGGGCCATTCTGAAGATGAATGCAACCAAAAATGTCAACATACCTTTTCTGGCATGGTCCAAGGCTGAAAGAAGGAATTAAATGAATTAAATGAAATTATTAATAAAAAAATATTTAAATAAAGAATGAATTACATTAATTAATTATTAAATAAATGAATGCCTAATTTCTTTATTTATTTTAAAATGTGTTAAAAATTATATAAAATTTTGAATTTTTTCAATTAATTAATTAAAAGTAATTTTCAAAAAATCCCCTAATATAATCCAGAATTCAACGCAATTACTTTATTGCTTTTAGTGCACGATGAAGCAAAAAAAAATATATGATAATGATAATAAAATTTGACTAGGAAGCAAAAATTTAACCAAAGACATATTTCTTCCATCCTTTTGCTCAAAATTTTATAGGACCAGCAGCAAAAACCCCAAATTATCAATAAAATGGCTTTTTCCTCATTCATTAGATAAATGAACGCTGATATCCGAGAACACTCATCGTGCACAATTTCATTGAATTCCACAAATTGTATTAAAATTTTGACTTACTTAATTTATTTTGCAATTAAAATTATTATTAACTATTATATATATAGGATTATTAAAATTGTTTGGCCCAGTTTTAAATTACATTAATATAATGCAAAAATAATCATCAAATAAAATTATAATTTTTCATTCAATTAAAAATTAATTAATTATTTTATAAATTTAGAGAATAATGAAAATATCGCCGCTAGAAAACTGCGAAGTTGTCACCGGGAGAAGGAATGAATCAATTGAAGAAGGGAATGGAGGAATATTTCGGCACAGGATTCGATACATTGTCCTAATTTTAACAACAATTTGCCTCACATTGTGTAGTTGCAATGCAACGGCCCTTCATTTCACAGTGATTTGCATGAAATGCGAAGGAGGCACAAAAGGAATGGAAAATAATTGTGCGCATTAAATTAATTAAATAAATTAATCATTTGATATTCATTTTAGCTGCCGATCATATTCGGGAATTGCCGCCTTTGTTCACTTTTAGGCAGGAGAGTTGGCTATTTTCGTCACTTTATTTGGGCACATTGCTTTGCTCATTGGTCACCGATTATTTTTGTAATTTACTTGGAATGCGCAATTTTGGCACAATTTTGGGATTGGCTTCTGGACTGGCCACATTTGGAACTCCAATTGGTGCTTTATGGCTTCCAGAGCCGGCAAATTTTTATGTCGTTCTTTTGGCCAGATTCATTTCTGTCAGCCATTAAAATATTCATTTATTTTAATTTAATTATACAGGGTTTTTCGCTGGCATTGAGTTTCGTGGTTGCAAGTTGGATTTTAAATTATTTTAAAAATTTTAATTTAATATTTATCAATTTTAAGATAAATTCCGTGAATGGAGTGCGTTGGAGGAATCAACATTATTTATTGGCATCATTTCCACACAATTTACGGTAATTGAATGAATATTCGGTACTTATTTGCATCTCCTTCTCTTCATGAGAAAGGTAAAAGTGAAGGACCCCCTTCGGGTATTAGGATTAGGGGATGCGTGAGATTATTTTTACCGCATCATCATATTCATAACATTTCTACTAACGACTCTACTAATCCTGATGACCTCTTGGGAGGACCCTTCACTTTCTAAAAAAGATGTATATAAAGATATAAACTCGATAAGTACGGAATATTCATAATTTAATTATTAAAATTCCCAGCTAGCCCGAACAATTATTATGGAATTAGCCGCAATTCTTTGTGAATCCTCCCTTGGCTGGACTTCTGTTTATTACATTTTTGGATCATTAACTGTTGTATTTTTCCTCATTTTCTTTTGGTTTTTTCGTGATTCTCCAAAGGAACACTGGTATCGAAAATATATTTTTTTTAAATTATTTGGCTTAATTAAAGGAAAGTTAGTACAATAGAATTGGAACGAATTCAATTTGGGAAGGAAGAAAAAGAGGATTCCAAGCAAAATGTTGATGAAAATTGGCGAAAATATATTGAATTAGTAAATTATTAAATTTAATTTATTCACAAATTAAAATATTAGTTCAAATCTCCATTCATTTTGTCCCTTTTCTTCACTTGCATTGGAATGATACTTGGCAATCAAGTGATGGTCCAATTTGGGCCAACTTATTTGAAAAAGGTGTCCTTCAAAATTTAAAATATTCTTTGATTTTAAGGCAGTGGGATTGAGCACCCAAAGAAGTGGTTTTGTTGCCGCATTACCCTATCTTCTTTCTGTCATTGTGATCACAATTGTTGGCAGAGCATTCGACAAATTGAAATGTTTGCAAGGAAAAATCAAATTGATTCTCATTTTGAGTACTTCATTTACTCACGTAAATATTAAAAGACTATAATTAATTATTAATTCAGTATGCAATGGCCATTTGCTATTTAATTTTGAATTTTCTTCCACCTTCTTCAAAAATTTTGATTCAATGCTTTTATGTTGTGACAATAATATTCTATGGCATTTGGATGGTTGGCACGGTTAAGCATGTCCAATATGTCTGTAATCCAATCAATTTATTTTTTATTATTTCTTATATATTTAGTTGGCTAAATCACGGGCCCAAACATTGATTGCAATAATCACTGCTGTTTGGTATTTCTATGTAATGTGAGGATTTAATAATTTTTTAATTAAAAACAAAAAGTTACTTTTCAGTTTTTGTGTTCTGGATTATATTATTTTAATGTAAAACAGTCGGAATTAATTTAGTGCAAAAGAGGCGGATTAATTTAAACAAAACAGACGGAATTAATTTGGAACAAAACAGGCGAAATTAATTTAGACAAAACAAGTGGAATTAATTAGTGCAAAACAGGCGGAATTAATTTAGAAAAGATGCGGAATTAATTTAGACAAAACATGCGGAATTAATTAGTGCAAAGCAGGCGGAATTAATTTAGACAAAACAAGTGGAATTAATTAGTGCAAAGCAGGCGGAATTAATTTAGACAAAACAGGCGGAATTAATTAGTGCAAAACAGGCGGAATTAATTTAGACAAAACAAGTGGAATTAATTAGTGCAAAGCAGGCGGAATTAATTTAGACAAAACAGGCGGAATTAATTAGTGCAAAACAGGCGGAATTAAATTGAGGAAAAACTGGACACAGATAAATGACAATTATCAAATTAATATTATAAATATTTAATTTATTTTAATTGACAGGCTTATTCCAACTTTTGTAAATTTTTTCATTTCCGAAAATGATGTTGCCAACATTTTCCAGGTTTTTGTTATTTTTAGGCAAATGAGTTTAATTTTTCAGTGGAATCGACTTTTCATTTTAGTTGCCGCAATTCAAGCAATTTGCGGAATTTGCATACAAATTTCGATTCATTTTATGAAAAATTGATGTCAAAAAAATTTAATTGCAATCATAAATCTATGCTTTTTACAAAAAATAATTTTTACTAAATAATAAATAAAATAATACATTTTGCTTAATTTTGAGGGCAAAAAAAAATAAAATTTTTATATTTCGTTCACTTATACAAATTTTATCCCCTTTTCCACTTCCTTCCCATCCTTTTCTGTCAATTTTTCGTCAACCAATTCCAAAACGATCGACCAACACTGTCCTTGATGTTTTTGTCGGCTCCTTTTTATCAAATTTGATTTGAATTTAAGAAAAATAATTGTATTTTGTCTCCATTCTAGAAAGAATAATTTTGCCCCTTTCCGGAAAGAATGAATTTGCACTTTTTCCGGTTGCCCTTTTCCGGAAAGAATTAATTTGCACTTTGTCCGGTTGCCCCTTTCCGGAAAGAATGAATTTGCACTTTTTCCGGTTGCCCTTTCCGGAAAGAATTAATTTGCACTTTTCCGGTTGCCCCTTTCCGGAAAGAATTAATTTGCACTTTTCCGGTTGCCCTTTTCCGGAAAGAATTAATTTGCACTTTTTCCGGTTGCCCTTTTCCGGAAAGAATTAATTTGCACTTTGTCCGGTTGCCCCTTTCCGGAAAGAATGAATTTGCACTTTTACCGGTTGCCCTTTCCGGAAAGAATTAATTTGCACTTTTCCGGTTGCCCCTTTCCGGAAAGAATTAATTTGCACTTTTCCGGTTGCCCTTTTCCGGAAAGAATTAATTTGCACTTTTTCCGGTTGCCCTTTTCCGGAAAGAATTAATTTGCACTTTGTCCGGTTGCCCCTTTCCGGAAAGAATTAATTTGCACTTTTTCCGGTTGCCCCTTTCCGGAAAGAATTAATTTACACTTTTCCGGTTGCCCCTTTCCGGAAAGAATTAATTTGCACTTTTCCGGTTGCCCTTTTCCGGAAAGAATTAATTTGCACTTTTCCGGTTGCCCCTTTCCGGAAAGAATTAATTTGCACTTTTTCCGGTTGCCCTTTTCCGGAAAGAATTAATTTGCACTTTTTCCGGTTGCCCTTTTCCGGAAAGAATTAATTTGCACTTTTCCGGTTGCCCTTTTCCGGAAAGAATTAATTTGCCCTTTTTCCGGTTGCCCCTTTCCGGAAAGAATTAATTTGCATCTTTTCAGGTTGCCCCTTTCCGGAAAGGATTAATTTGCACTTTTTGCGGTTGCCCCTTTCCGGAAAGAATTAATTTGCATCTTTTCAGGTTGCCCCTTTCCGGAAAAATTTTTTGTCCCTTTTGCGGAAAAATTTTGCCCACTTTCATGATCTCTTAAGTTTAAAAATTTCAAAAAATTAAATTCATCCTATGTTTATGTATTTTCTTTTAAATTTTCATTCCTTCCAGTTAATTTCACCTTTTTTCATTAAATTTTGGCCATTTCGACTAGTCCTGTTTGATGGCTGAATGCAAATTAGTTTACCCCAAATACATTGTTGCTTATCAAAAAAATGAATGATAATAAAATTTGACTAGAAAGCAAAAATTGTACCAAAATTGAGGACACTTTCCTTCCTTCCACTCAAAATTTTTATTATTTTTGCTCAAAATTTTATAGGGTAAGCAAAACCCCAAATTGCCAATAAAATGGCTTTTCCCTCATTCATTAAATAAACGAACATTCACATCAGAGAACACTCATCGTTCACAATTTGTTGATTAAATTCTACAAATTTAATTAAAATTATGATCTTAATTTATTTTGCAATTAAAATTATTAATCTATATTAAATTCTTTGGATAATAGCTTAAATAAATTACTTTAATATGATTCAAAAATATTCCATCAAATAAAAAGATAATTTTTGAAATTTTTCATCCAGGTATAAATTAATTCTTAATTTTATAAATTTTGAGAATAATGAAAATATCGCCATTGGAAAACATCGAATCAGCCCCCACAATTAGAAGTGAAGGAGGGAATAGAGGAATATTTCGGCACAGGATTCGATACATTGTCCTAATTTTGACGACAATTTGCCTCACATTTTGTATGTGCAATGCAACGGCCCTTCATTTCACAGTGATTTGCATGAAATGCGAAGGAGGCACAAAAGGAATGGAAAATAATTGTGCGCATTAAATTAATTAAATAAATTAATCATTTGATATTCATTTTAGCTGCCGATCATATTCGGGAATTGCCGCCTTTGTTCACTTTTAGGCAGGAGAGTTGGCTATTTTCGTCACTTTATTTGGGCACATTGCTTTGCTCATTGGTCACCGATTATTTTTGCAATTTGCTTGGAATGCGCAATTTTGGCACAATTTTGGGATTGGCCTCCGGATTGGCAACACTTGGAACTCCAATAGGTGCTTTATCGCTTCCAGAGCCCGCAAATTTCTATGCCATTCTTTTGGCCAGATTCATTTCTGTCAGTCATTTTAAAATAATTAAATATTTATTTTGACAATTTTCAGGGTTTTTCACTGTCCTTGAGTTTTATTTTTGCAAGTTAGATTTAAAATTATAAACATTTTAATTTATTAATTTTAAGATAAATTCCGTGAATGGAGTGCATTGGGGGAATCAACATTATTTATTGGCATCATTTCCACACATTTTACTGTAATAGAAATAATATTTTATATTAAATTATTAAAATTCCAAGCTTGCCCGAACAATTATTATGGAATTGGCCGCATTTCTTTGTGAATCCTCCCTTGGCTGGACTTCTGTTTATTACATTTTTGGCTCATTAACTGTTGTATTTTTCCTCATTTTCTTTTGGTTTTTCCGTGATTCTCCAAAAGAACATTGGTTTTAAATCATATTTTAAAAATAATATTGGCTAAATTGAAGGAAAGTTAGTGCAATTGAATTGGCGCAAATTCAATCTGGAAAAGTGGAAAAAGAGGATTCCAAGCAAAATATTGATGAAAATTGGCGAAAATATATTGAATTAGTAAATTATTAATTTTAATTTATTCAAAAATTTAAATATTAGTTCAAATCTCCATTCATTTTGTCCCTTTTCTTCACTTCTATTGGAATGATGCTTGGCAATCAAGTGATGGTCCAATTTGGGCCAACCTATTTGAAAAAGGTATTCCATTTCCATCATAAATGTAAAATAAAATTTAAATTTAATTTAAGGCTGTCGGACTGGGCACCCAAAGAATTGGTTTTGTTGCCGCATTACCCTATCTTCTTTCCGCCATTGTGGCCACACTTGTTGGCCGAGCATTTGACAAATTGAAATTTTTGCAGGGAAAAATCAAATTAATTCTTATTTTGAGCACTTCATTCACTCACGTAAAAATTAAATGACTAACTTATAATTACTATTTTTATTTATATTCAGTATGCGATGGCCATTTGCTATTTAATTTTGAGTTTTCTTCCATCTTCTTCAACAAATTTGATTCAATGTTTTTATGTTTTAACAATATTGTTCGTTGGCATTTGGGTGGTTGGCACTGTTAAACATGTTCAATATGTTTGTATTTCACTCAATTTAATTTATCATATTTTATGCATTTATTAGTTGGCCAAATCAAAGGCCCAAACATTGATTGCAATCAACACTGCTGTTTGGTATTTCTATGTTATGTGAGGAATTTTCAATTTAATAAAAAAATAAAATTAGGTAATTGTAAGTTCTGATTCAAAAATACTGTATTAATTTAATGCAAACAAACTGAATTGATTTAATGCAAAATAAGCGGAATTAAAATGGGGCAAATAGGCGGAATTAATTGGGGCTGCAAAAATGACAAGTACCAAATTAATGTTATTTTAGATTTAATTTTTAATTGACAGGTTTATTCCAACTTTTGTAAATTTTTTCATTTCCGAAAATGACGTTGCCAACATTTTCCAGGTTTTGCCATTTTTAGATAAAATGAGCTTAAAATTTGCAGTGGAATCGACTTTTCATTGTGGTTGCAGGCAGTCAAGCAATTTCCGGAATTTGTACACAAATTTCGATTCATTTGATGAAAAATTGAAATTAAATTTTTAAATATTTCACAATTTCAATCATCGATCCATAATCTTTTTTACAATAATTAATTTATTTATTTAATTGATAAATATAATCAATTTTTAATTTTGCCAAAAATTAGGTATTGAACCAAAATTATTGCTTTTGTGCCAAATAAAATATAAACTACACTTTTTTATTCCATTAATTAATTTGGAATTAAATTTTTCCTCAAATTTTATGGCCAATTTCCCCATACTTTGAAGTATCGAGTTATTTTTTTTGTTTGGTTTATAATAAAATTGAAATATGGCAAGATAACATGAAATAAAAATCATTAGAATTTGAACGAACACTGGATCATAGTTTCTTTTATGAGGTTTCGAATTTTTATGAAGGTGCATCATCATTTTTTAAACTAATGAGATGGAAAAAATAGAAAATAAAAATTTAAATAAATTTGTAAAAAAGAATTTTTAAATAAAATGAAAAAATGATTGAAGAATCCCTCCAAATTTTTATATTCCCTTGGGAAATAATTCGGCTATTTTGGGATAACTTTTTCCTTTTGTCGGTCACAACCCCCCCCCCCCCCCCACCCCCCAAAAAAAATATTGGCCTCATTGAATGTGCCAAAAATCCACATAAATTCATCAATCATTTTATTGGTCAGTTTTATTTATTGAAATGCCAAAATTGTATAAATTTTTGATATTTGATATGAAAAATTTAATGAATATTAAATTTAAAATATATTTTTTATTCTTATAATTTCCTTTACCTAAACTATTCAAATGTGTGAAAATGAAAATTCAGGGTGGAATGAAGGATGTGCTTTCTCTTCTATTTTTATGCAATCCATTCCAATTCACATGGGAATTAAAAAGAAAAGAAATTCTCTGCATTTTTGGCCAAAAAATGCCGATGCTCTGGTCAAAACCGCCTGACTCATATGAGAATTTTCCTTATTCATTTTTGCATTTTAAAATTATTATTTTCAAAAAATATTTATCATATAAAATGCACAGAGGAAACACGTCAAAACGAACGAAGACAGACCAATTTTAGGATTAAATATGTCAAATTGTCTTTTCAATAATTATGAGTATCCTAACTAAAGGCCTCCTTTCCATTTACCAAATAATTTTTTTATAATTACTTTCAATCAATTTAAAATTCATGCTCAAATGGATTTTTTTGCCAATTGGCCTATTCACCTTATCCAAAATTTTATTCAAATTTAACAAAATTTGCATTTTTGACGGCCAATAAATTTATTTCCTCTTCTCTGATTTAACTGAATTGGCCTTTCCCTCGAAAAAGTTGCATCCAAAATCCAATGGAATTTGTTGGCCATTAGCAAGTAGGGGGGAATCTGAGGGCAAATGGCCACTTGGCATTGGCATCCTTCTTCCCTCCACATTATTTCCCATTGCCTGCTTCTCTTTTATGCCCACTCCCACTTTTTTGGCCCATCCATTTGCTCTTCTTCTGTCGACCATTCCCAGCCAATTCTTGGCCATCATCAACCAAGTCCAACAAAACCACAAAATTGGAGGGATTCATCGGAAAATGGGTGCCAAGAATTTCCCAGCTCCTCATTTTTCCATTTTTCATCAGAATATTTTGCCATTTTTAGATGATATAAATATTTTGGCCCATCTCATCTTTCCATAAAGCATCTTCACCAAATCAACAAATACTCTTTTTCGGTTTAAAATTCGAAATTTATAGGGAAATTTATTTTAGAAGAATGGCCATTTGACTATTTTTGGCCGCATTTTCCTCGACTTCCTCTTTTCCGCACAATTAGGTTTGCCTTTCTTTTTTAGTCTTTTTCCTTCCTACACTCCTTTTTGATTTTTGGTCTCAAAATGCCCAAAATTGAAGAAAAAATTGATTAAATTTTTTAATGAATTTTTCTGAACTTTTTTTGACGACATAAAAACGGACAAAGAAAATGGGAATAAATTGGCTGTGGCACATTCCCAATACCCCTTTCATTTCCCCAGCAAGAAACCACAAGCACAGCATGCTTCCAAATTCCATTCGCCCTTTTATTAATAAGGGAAAAGGGACCAGCAGCAAACAATTTTGCACTCAATCGAACAACAATGCAAAAAATAAAGGAATTTAGGGAATTTGGATGGAATAAATAATTCATTTTTCTTAATTTATTGTATTTTATTTTAAAATGTTAGCATTTTCAAAATTATTTAGATATTTTTAAGCCCACTTCCATATCCTATCCTCCTTAATTTGTTCCAATTACTTGAAATGACCTCTAAACCGCGATTTGCCCTCATTTCGACCATTAAGAATATTTATGCTTCCTCAAAATAAGCAAATTGGATTGATTAACATAGAATCCTCATCCACGACTAAAATTCATTGAAAATTGCATGGCAATCCGCGCACTCATCATCAATTCCCACACCCAAAATCCACTTGACCATCCAATCCAATCCACTATGGTACTCTCCGTTATTATTATTTTTATTATTTTGACTGCTTGCTCATCCCCCACCCCAACTAATTCCAGCAAGCAAATTGCCCATGGAATGAGTGTTTTGTTGTTTGTTCGGCTTCCCTTGGTGGTAATTTTCCATCCATCCAATTGCACTTCATTCTCACAATTGAATGGGTAATTAAATATATTTAGTATATTTTATTTATTGGAATGGCTTTCTAAATTATTAAATCCTTTTAAATATGAATAATTTTTGCAAATCTAAGCCAAATTTTCCCTTTATTTATTAATGAGAATGAGAATATGGCAAAGAAGGAGGAAATGTAGGGGAGGATGTACATTTGGGTGACAAAATGAGTTTGATGAGGGGATACTCATTAGTCCATCCTTCACATTTACTATTATTGCACAATGATGGATGGATGGATGGCACCAATAATATAGGCGGATATGGGTTTTTGGTGGCCATTTGGATAAGCCACAAAATGTAGGTTGAATGAGCGAATTCATTGTAAGCCTTCCTTCATTTTCCCTCTTTCTTCCTTTTATTCATTTCCGACAAGTACATTTATTGGCCAATAAATGAGTGGGATATTTATTATTTTTGCGACTAAAAACAGTTTGGCACGGAATTATGTAAAAATATTATTTTATCGAATTTTTTTTCAAAATTCTTTTGATTTTGGGAGAAAATTAATTTAATTCCAATTCTTCTCTGCAGAAAATTATTCCTTTTCTCCGTTCTCCATTCAAATTTTTTATCCAATTTTGTGGATTATTCCCTTGGTTGGCATTTTGACCATCAAGCAACCACCAACCGCAATTCTCTGAAGCCGGTGACTTAATAAGATTTCGTCTGGCTGGCTCGACCTCCTCCCCATTCCCCCAATTCCCATTCAATTCGAATTTCCCCTTCCTCCTTTCGGACTCTCGTTTTGCTTTTGGAGGTGGTGGCGGCGGCTGCCCAATAGAAATGGACATCCTCCCTGGGACTGGCCATTGGCCAACCAATGTCCCATTCCCCCATCCAATCCAACCAAAATCCACTCGAATTATTTATGATTAAAGCCGCCTCCCCTCAATCCTCACTAGTGGCCAAAAGGACAATCTGGGAACAGCCGCCTTCCACTTTCCCCTTTTCATTTGGTGAATCCAATCTAATCGGTAATATTTTATTTTCTCCATTCATTTCTTGATTGCTTTTCATCATTTCCAATTTATTCCATTCAATTATATAAATCGTTTTTCTCCTTCAATGTCCTTTTTAAATTAATTTAATTATTTTGAATTAATAAATAATCCAATCAATCAATATAATTTAATAAATTTATTTAAATTAAATCCATTTATTGGAAAATATTAGAATCCGTTTTGCTCTTTTTAGTCAAGCTTTAAATTTGTATCTAATTACCGCAAAATTCCCTTCCATTCCCTCCATTTCCCCTTTTGGTCATTCTCATCGGCCAATCCAAATTAGCGGCCCTTTGGGAATATTATTTATCCCCTCCCTCGCATTACCCACGCAAACCCAATTCTCATTCAAAATGGAATAAAATGGTATGGGGGGCCGATTGGGAAGGGCCCAGCCGGTGCTGCGAAGGAGAAGCCCCTTTTGGCCTTTCTTCATCAAAATGGCCTCGGCTATGGCTCATTATGGTCTATTCCAATCCATTCCCATGTTTTGCTCCTTTGGCTGCGGCATTTGGCTGGGAGGTTTAGAAAAGGGAAAATGAAATGAATTCATTGGACTGTCAGTAAATTTGTTCCAGACAATCGACAAAATAGCTTAAAGAGAATGAATTTCGCCAAAAATTCTCAATTTTGACTTCCATTTCCCAAAAATGGCGGTCAAATTTAATTTACAAAAAAACATTCTGAATTCTTTAATTTTTATAGGTTATTTTTTGTCAGACGATTTCCTATGATTTAGATTGTTCTTATAAATAATTGCTTTATTTATGCTAATTTTTTCGTCTCGTCTATCCTTCAGAATATGCTAATTTCCAATTTTTTCAAAATCGTTTCCCCCTTTCATTTTTTTGCCCTTTCCTTTAATTCAATCTGCCTCCCATTTTGCACCCAATTAATTTCCTGCGAAATTGTAAAATTGGCTGACAATGTCCACAGCCAACCTAAAAGGCCAACCGCCCAAATTTATTCCAAATTCCGCAATAAATCTTATCGAGAATGTTTGTAGTGTTGAAGAAAAGAAAAGAAGCCGCTTCCCACTTCCCCTAAAAAGTTGTCACCGAAGAAAAATGTTATAAGCCAATTTACCCTTTTCATTTTCAATCGCTTTGAATGGCCAACAAAACATTGTAAACAATTGTTCCTTCTCTTTTTTTAAATATATTTACTACATAAAATTTATATAGTAACGAAAAGTTTATAAAAAATTCTCTTTAAATTTTTCTAACTTTTAATTTTAACAAAAACCACAGAAAATCTCAATACTAAATTTTTTATCCGATTTATGACCTCCTAAAAATTTGATGGAATTGTCATCAAAAATCATGGCCCATCATTATCCATTAAGCGGTAATTCATATTGAAATGAAATGGGATAGATTGATGGTGTGAAATGAATGATACTTTAGGGGTCATCTGCGGAAGCAGTTGCCTTTCCCCTTCAAAATGACCCCTTTAGCCTTTACTCAAATGGGAAA
This sequence comes from Pratylenchus scribneri, assembly GCA_030063045.1. Taxonomy (NCBI): domain Eukaryota; kingdom Metazoa; phylum Nematoda; class Chromadorea; order Rhabditida; family Pratylenchidae; genus Pratylenchus; species Pratylenchus scribneri. The sequence goes on along the minus strand of JAQSEB010000111.1, from coordinate 291,066 downwards.
GGGTCAATGAGAAAAGGAAAAGGAGAAAAGGAAAAGGAGGAAGTGGCCATTGGCCAAATAATAGTCAATCTTTGGGGTAATGTGTGCCCCTCCTCCCATTCTTCTATCAAAATGAAGTGTCAGTTGTTGCCCAATGTGCCCAAAAATTCTCCCCATACACTCTCTGCCCTGCTTGGCACAGCCAAAAGCATTTTGGGCAGTCAATGAGCATCCATCGAGAATGGGAGAAATGCCTCCCACAAAAAATCCCCTCTTCCCTTGTTATTTTCATTTTGGTGGCCAAAATTCCCTCTCTAGGGGATTTGTGGCTTCTGCTTGCGGATAACATTGCAATGGAAAGGGATCCGCCTCCAAGGATATGTTTTAAAGTTTTTTTGAAAAATGTACTGACAACTTTATTCACTTCTTTGGTCTATTCCCACTCCAGTTTTGCTTATCATATTTCAAATGTTTTTGGTTAATCTGAAATATTTTTTACATTTTCTGCAACAAATTTATATAACTTTATCCTTTTGATTTTTGCCCTTTTCCATTATTTAATTCCATTAATTAAAATATTATTAAAATGCCAATCAAATAATGATAATTTTTGATGCGTGCCGAAAGCTAAGTGCCGATACCGAGTGCCGTGCCGACCCAAAAGAAATGCCAGGGATCAATTCCATCATCCTCTTCCCTTCATCTTCTTCATCTTCATCCTCATACTCTTCCTTTCTTCATTTATTTATTCATCTTTCCCGCCTTCTTCCATTCATTCATTGCCCAGAATTCGTCACCATTCCCAATTATCCAATAATAAATATGTGAATATCATCCACATTCATCGAATGCCAATGCCCATTCTAAAAAAGTAGGTCAATTTTTTAACATTGGAAAGAGGTAAAAGGCATTTCATTTTCGTTGAAAAAATATCAAATACATTTTTTCCCAAAGAATTTAACCAACAATTTCTTTTTCATTCGCACATAAATTAATTCCCCGTAAAATGGTTTCATCCAACAAAGATTGGACAAATTAAATTCCGTTTTTTTATAAAAACTTTCCCACCTTTTTTAAAGTTTTCCCTATTAAACATTTTATATTAGCCCATTTCATCGAACCCCAAATGTCCACTAAAATGGGCCAAATCGACACTTTCCCTCCCTCCATTCCCTCATCAAATGGCTCATTTAGTTTTGGTTGGTGGCCCATTTGCACCAAAAGCAAATGTCCTCCCAACACCAAATAATTGTTCCCTCATTCACTCAAATTGTTCTTGGGTTGGTTCTCAATTTTGGTGCCCGCTCATTCATTTGGCCCCAAATCATTATCCAAAGTGCGACCCAAAAGCCAGTTGGCGTTCGCCCAAGCAGCTTTGACCACCACCAACAAAAATTCCCCCAAAGGTCTAAACTCTAAATGGTCCAAAAAGGGCGGAAAGGGGAACCAAAGCTGGCCAAGCCGGAACAGTTGACCCATTCGCCGAAGGGTTCCATACCCCAATCTTTTCCTTTCCTTTCTTCGTTCGTCCATTTTCGCCCCCAAATCCCCATCGTCTTATCCCTTTTTCCCCCAACCAATCGAATGCTCATAGAGCCATAAATAAAAAAGTTTCTCCACTCAATTTTAAGACAATTCTCACCATTTTGCCCCACACCAAATTATTTTATTATACCCATTTTTGAAGATGAGGAATGCTACCTTTTTTGGGTAGATGAATCGTAAAGATATTCATATTTTCAATATGATTTATTCCTCAATTTTTTTTATTTTCCCTAATTTATTTTTTAAGTTAATTCTTTTTATCAATTTTTGACCAATGAATCAAATATTACCTCTTTTCCTATCAATTAGGTAATTTATCCAATTTTCCTATTTATCATTTCGGCAATTTGAAGATAAGAGATAATTTTTGACTCTCATTCAAATAAATTAGGCAAAATGCTGGGAGGGGAAATGAGGACTCGCGCAGTGTCATCCAGGGAAATTGGAAGGGAGAACCAAACAAACACAAATTGCCATCCAAAGGGAGCGCACATAATCCCTCAATACAAAATGTCCTCCCATCCCAAAATGTCCTCATTCTGCTCTCCACAATGTCCATTCTTCTTTTTCTGTTTTGTTATTTTTGTTATTGTCCAATGTCCATTGGGCAAATAATAATATCCTCCAACCAAAATTCATAGAATCCATAACATTTCAAATCAAGTCCAATGTAAGAAAAATGATAAAAGGCTCCTGAGTATTTCATTTTTTCATTGAAATCATAAATATTCAAAAAGTAATATTAAAAAAAATGCTAAAATTTTTTTTCCCATATCCATAGCGATGGGGCTTATGTTGCATATGAAAATTAATATTCCTCATTTTTCCAAATTCCAACCTTTTTTGGCGAATAAAATATTGAAGTGCCCCGAGGAAAGATCAAAAATTGGTCAATTTATTCTCAAAACAATAGAATGGATACTTTTTGAAATATTTTTCATTTTCTCTTTTTTTTAATTGGTGAATTTTTTGGTTCCTTCCAATAATTCTTTTTAATTTCCAATTTTTATTATTCAATATATTTCTATTCAATTGTATTTTCCTATGCATATTAATCCGAATCTCAAAAATTTGAATATGCCATCAAAAATTACTTTAATAGGGAAATAATCCATTGGGTCAAAGCAAATGAATTTCGGCCCATTTAATGTGTTGCCCTTTTCTTTCGGCGAATTATCATCAAAAAATCCTTTACTCCTTTTCCTCTCTTTTTATTGCCGACAAAGTCCAAATATTCCTCTCCCCCGATTGGTCCAATCCCTTCTTTTTTTCTCATCGTTTTGTCCATTTTTGACACATTTTTCCTTTTGCCCATTTTCCGTTCTTTTTTTGTTGCCGATTCGGCCAGCACAAAAAATGAGGCCTTCCACTCACCACAGGTTTGGGTGATGGCCGGAAATAATGAGCGGCGCGCGACAAGTGAATAAATGTGAGGAAGGGGGGAATAGAGCATTGAATGGAAATGGAAAGGGACACATTCTGCTGCTTCACGGCGGGATTTTGTGGACGAAGATGAATGAATTTGGATCCCTTCCCGCCTTTTATGAGGGCATTCGCGCTACTTTTGTTGCCCCAAAAAGGCATAAAATTATTGGCAGAATCCACCAAAGAATAATGATTGCCCATCTGTTGCCTTTTTATGGCATTTTCGGTCCAAATTATCGACCCCCAATTGATATCGAGCCAATCTTGGAATAATATTTCCTTTAATTGGCTATTAATTATTTTATTATTTTATTTTTAGAAATGCCTTTAATTATAAATTGGCAAATATTCTCCTTTTGGAATTTTCCTTCTTCCTTCATTTTAATTTTAATTCTTCTCTTTTGCTGTGATTTTTCTTTGGCCAACGACAAATTGCACTTTAAAGAGCATCCAGTCAATCAATCCGTCCTAATAGGCAAATATTAATTTTAAATTTATATTATAATTTAATTAAAATTTATTTAAATTAATATTTTAATATTTATTTTTTAGGCTCTGATCTCCTTTTGAAATGTTCAATTGGTCAATCCCATTCCAGCAGTCCATTCCATATTCAGTGGAGAACAAATAAAGGCATAATTTTAAGCCATCAAAATGGCCATGAAATTCCGGGATATGGCCGAAGATATAGGCAAGAATGGGCTATAAAATAATTATTATATTATTTTTAGTTATGTGAAAGAAACACCGGAAGAATTGCATTTAAAAATAGCGAATATCAGTTTGGAGGATGATGGCATTTTTCAATGTCAAGTACTGAAACCTGGGGGAAAATTCCTTCGGGCCAATGCACTGATTGATGTTTTGGGTGGGTAAAAATAATTAATTTTAAATAAAATATTAAATTAAAGTGCCCCCATCCTTTGTCCATTTTCAACATTATCAATCGGGTGGAACAATTCAAGTGAATGAGGAAATTCAAATGAATATCACTTGCGTGGCGGAAAAATCAAAACCAGCTGTAATTTAACTATTGAATTAATTTAAATTGTTTTCGGCAGGTTGAATTGAATTTATTTTTGAATGGTAAAAAGGCAGTGGAAAATGTGCAAAAAGGAACATTTGAATGGGCAAATGGGACAGTGAATACTTTTGCCAGTTTGGCATTACGGCCTGGGTATTCCATTTTAGGGTTTAATATTTTTATGAATTTATATAGTAAAATGCATCACAATAAAATGATTTCCTGCGAGGCAAATCATCCGGAGACGGAAACAAAAATAAGGGATTCAATCACTTTGGATGTTTATTGTTCGTTTTTTAATTCATATTTAAAATTAATTTTAATAATTTTAGATTCTTCGGATCGTCCAAAAGTGGATTTAATTGGTGCGGAAGGGGATAGGCCATTGAAAGCTGGCCAAAATGTGACAATTTTGTGCACGGCGGAAGGAGGAAATCCACCACCACAATTACTTTGGTCCAATCAAAATGGACCAATTGAATTGGCAAAATACACTTATGATGCATCGAATCAGGTGGAAAATTAATTAAAATGTGAATTATTGAATAAATGAAGGTGACCCGAAATGGACATTCATTTGTGGTGAATGGAATGGACAATGGAATGATTTATGAATGCATCAGCCAAACACACAAAAATATGACACCTTTAATTAGTCGGGTGAAATTAAATGTTGATTGTGAGTAAAATTGAATAATAAAATATATTTTTTAAATATTTTTTTTTCAGATCCTCCAGCAAATGTTCTCATTTTTGGGAATACAATGGTTCGAAAGGGGGAAACACTGACAATGTCATGCACATCAAGGTGGGAAAAATTTAATGGGAAAATATCTTTTTTACCCAATTTTTTATTTTTTTACCCCAAAAGTAATTTTTGAGTTCAAAAAAATCAGAAATCGATTTTAGACCCTAAAAACCTTATACCAATTTGTAGATCTCATTGAGACGCATCGATTGGTATATAAAATGTTAGGTTTTGGTGCAAAATTAAAGTGTTTAAAACCAAAAATTTTAATAAGTTTAAACAGTTTAACTCGTTTAGTTTCTATTTAAACTAAAAATATATCAAAACACATATATCGATGAGATCTACTAATTGATATAAGGTTTGTAGGGTCTAAATCTAAAACCAATTTCTGATTTATTAGAAGTCAAAAACTACTTTTGAGATTGAATAAAATAAAATTTAGTTTAAAAATTGGGGTTAAAATTGCCTTCCAATAGTTAATAAATAATATTAATATTATTCTTTTTCATTTTTAAAGTCTATCCTCGCCGGCATCCGTCATCACTTGGAATATAAATGGTTCACCGACCAAAATTCAGCCACAAGATCAGAAAAAACAATCGCAGGTGAAAGTTGAACAATTGTTGGGCAATCTCGAAAGTTGAAACCTATATTTTAGGGCTTTATCACCGAATCGAATATAACAATTGATTCAAATATGTTACTCCATGGTCAAGACCAAATAACGGTGGAATGTGTGGCCAGTAATGGCGAAGGACAACCAACCCGGAAGTCCCATTTAATTCGAGTTCTTTGTGAGTTTTTTTAAGTGAAAATATCCCAAAAATATAATAATAATTTAAAATAAGCGCCCCCTTCCCATCCAATCATTGTTGAAAGTGAACCAAATAATGTACCATTGGAGGGCACATTGTACAATTTGAGTTGCGAAGCACAGGGAGGGCATCCATTTGCGACACTCAGCTGGTTTAGGGGAATAGAAAAGGTGGGCAAAATGGATGAATTTTTTAGGATATTTTGATTAAATTTTAACCTTTTTATAAAATAAATTAAAATATTTTGGAAAAAATAGAAAATTTTTAATTATTTGAATATTTTTAATCATTAAAGAATGCCCAAAAGCATTCCTCGCATTCGAGTTCATCCGAATTACAAATTCACAATTTGCATCATAAGAAAAAGATCAAATGGAAACAGGTTCTAAAATTGGCAAAATATTAGTGTTTGGTGAATGCTTTTATTTCATTGTGTTTTGTTTAAACAATTATTAAACTAATTTTAAGTTCTTTTTTATCTTTTTGGTAATAATATTTCATATAATTTTTTCAGCTAAAAGAGACAGAGAATAGTTTGAATGGCGACAGTTCCCGAAGCACATTGACACTTTTGCTTGATCGTTCCATGAATCACCAACAAATTCGATGTGAGGCCGAAAATGGGGCCACCGATTTGCCGCTGGTTGCCAAGAAAAGTCTTATCGTTCTTTGTAGGAATATTTGGAATCATAATATTTTTATAAATTAATTTTCAGTTCCACCTAGTCAAGTTCAAATTCGGCCGACCAGAAATATTCAAATGGTCAAAAATAATTTGAATTAAATTCCAATTTATTTTCTTTAGATTGCCGGCAATCCAAGTGAATTAAGCTGTTTTGTGCCATCCTCAAATCCGGTGGCCGAATTGAATTGGGAATTCCCAAATTCGGTGAATCGTCAATTGACGGTCACTCGAAGTGGGGAACAAGTCCGAAAATCCAATAAACCGTAAGCCAAAATGGAACAATGTTCTAATTCATTTGTTCTAAATTTTAGTGTTGGCGAATATCGTGGCTATGAATCGGAAAATGTTATCGAATTTACTCCAACTGAAAGTATGGACCGTGCCGAAGTGCGATGTGCCGCCTCGCATCATTTGTGGAGTGAAGTGAAATATGGAAGTTTCACATTGGATATAAAATGTACAAAAAATAAATTAATTAAATATTCTAATATTCTTTTAATTAGATCCGCCACGAATTTCGGTGGAAGGCCAAATGTCAATTGTTGTTGGAGAGGGACAATCATTTGAGGAAAATATCACAATTTATGCAAATCCACGGGTGAATGCATTTGCTTGGCGGAAAAATGGAATAACAATTGATCGGTCGGTGGGCACAATTTATGTGAGGCAATCCATAATTGGAGGTAGAATTTAATGTGGAAATTAATAAATATATTTATTAATTAATTAGGGATTGGAGTGAGCAAAGAAGATTCCGGCATTTATACACTTTTTGTCTCGAATGGGGTTGGGACGGCGAATGCGACAATTAAAGTGAATTTTGATTTGTTAATATTCATTAACAATTATTACAGGTTGTGGTGGAATATTCGGCGAGAATAACTTATATAACCAGTCCGGTGATTGCAAGGTGAAATTAATTAATCGAATTGATAAATTTGCGTATCTATTTTTTAGTGTTGGCGAAGATGTTGTGTTGGAATGTGAAGCAGATGGAATGCCAATGAAAAGCGGAATGATCAAATGGCTAAGAGGTAGGAACAAAAAAAAATATGTTACTGTGGTAATTCTTCCAAATCCAAAACTGTTGCATTTCCAAAATAATATAAAATTATTGTATTATTTTTAAAAATGCAAAAAAAAAGAATGGATAAAAGGAAAGGCAAATTAGTTTGGTTTAATTATAATAGAGAGTACGGTAGAAGGAGTACGGTATTAAGAAAGTTCTAATTGGATTTTTGTATTTAAAATAATACTGATTCGTGGATTTTGATTTGAAATCTCTGTATTTGAAATTCTAATTTAATTTTTTTTAATTTCCTGAATACCGTACTTTTTACTTGGATAATTGCCCATGTGAAAAATAATAATGGGAATTATTGAAATCGAAAGAAACTTAATTAATTTAAGTATTTTAAGAATAATCGAAATATTAAATCAATTCTATATTTATTAATTTTTTTTTCTACTATTAATAATAATAAAAATATTTTTTAGGCCAAGAAGAAGTCAAATCATTGGTACAGGATCAACGGCGAGCCGTAATTCGGATGAATGCCTCTCACGAAAATAGTGGCGCCTACACTTGCCTGGTGGACAATGGAATTGGAAAGGTGGATTAAAATTACAATTATTTTACGAATTTATTGGGATTTAGGCTAATCATACAACCGCATATTTGTTGGTTCGAAGGGCACCCGAAATTGTAAAACGACCAGGATTTAATCGTGCCGCCGGCCCAATTGGAGGGAAAGCCACACTTCGGTTGGAATAATTATTTTCTTTATATTTTGATTTTTGTAAATAAAAAAGATGCCGTGCCTCTGCCGTTCCCAATGCCGAATTCACGTGGGGCATTGAGGGTGAGGGCCATATGATTCATCATAATACAACAAAATATCGATTCTTTGACACTCAATTGGACCATACCACATTTCAGGTGAAATAAATTAAATATTTTTTTATGAAAAAATTAAAATTCAGAGTTCTTTGAGTATTTTGGGTCTGGAAGAACGTGATTATCAGAAACGATATCGATGCCGAGTCAGCGTAAGCTTTTTTAATCAATTTATTGATTTATTGTATAATTCTCAAGAATCGACTTGGCATTGCCCAAACATTCATTTCCATTGGCCCACCAACTGCACCGGAAATGCCAACTGAGCTGGAAATTGTGAACATCACAAATTCGTCGGCCTCAATTTCTTGGATGCCCGGATTCGACGGAGGCTCGGATCAAATGTTCGAATTGATTTATCAAGATATGGACGAAAATGTATTGACCACTGTGAATACCACTCAAAATGTTATTTTAATAATTGAGAATTAAATGGAATTAATATATTTTATAGCAAATTGTTTTGAATGATTTACAAATGCGGCATGGATACAGTCTCCAAATGAGGGCGATCAATGCCCGAGGCGACATTTCCGAATTGACTCAGCCAATTTTGTTTAGAACATTGGATGAAAATCAGCAAAATAATGGGCTGAGTGGAATGATATCAAAAGTGAGGGTATATCGTGTTTTTTTCTATTAGAAGCCCATCGGCTTCTATTATTCAGGGCCTTTCTAGGTGGATGTATATTAAAAAATTGGCTTCTACGAAAGGAAAAAATCATTTTTTTGCCTTTTTCACTTAAAAATTCTCTAGGGTGGGCTACTATTAGAGAGTGGTCTTATATTAGAGAATGGGCTTCTTCTAAGGGAAAAAATTATTTTTTTGCTTTTTCTTAATTTAAAAATCCTCTAGGGTGGGCTATTATTAGAGCTGGGCTTCTATTATAGAATGGGCTTCTAATAGAAAAAGATAATATATGGAAATGAATTGAATGAATTGGATTATTTTGAATTGAAGGATGGCCCAATCACTCAATCAACAATTGTGGCAATGTGCATTGGATTCATTGGATTGGTCCTTTTGAATTGCATTTTGATTTGCTATTTGAATAGGCGAAACAGAAAAAGAAGAATGCGAGGTAAAAAAGTGGCCAATTAATAAAAAAATAAAATTAATTCAGAAAAGAATGCGCTGACAAATAATGGCTCCGGCTCATCATCGGGTGGAAGTGGGCGAACAATTCAAATTTATGGGGCAATGAGTGCACTTCAACAACAACAACCAAGGCCGGGCTCAACGCCCACAACAAATCGATCCGAACTAATTGTCCAACAAGGTGATCAAATCACAATGGACGATAATCAATCGGCCAGAACAATAATTGTGAGTTAATTTTGTGTTGAATAAAATATGTAAATTTATTTTTTGAAGGAAGTATCGCCTTATGGCCATTTCAATGGAGGAAATAATAATTTAATGATGAACAATGATTTCTTCTATAATTCAAATTGCATTGCTGAATTTGAACCAGTCGAGCCAAGTAGAAAAATTGGAATAATTTAAAGCTAGACAATTTTTGTACTTTTTTTAAATTTTTTTTCCTCAAAAAATTTTTGACTACTAATAAATCAGAAACCGGTTTTAGACTCTACAAACCTTATAATAATTTGTACATCACATCGATGCATGTCTTTGATATATATGTACAATTCTTAGTATAAATCGAAACTGAGCGAGTTAAACCATTTAAACCATATTTTCATTTTTTGGTTTTAGACATTTTAATTTTAGGCAAAAAATTAACATTTTATATACCATTCGATGCTTTTCGATGAGATCTACACAAAGGGTATAAGGTTTTATGTTCTAAAACCGGTTACTATTTTATTAGAAGTCAGAAACTACTTTTTGGAGCTTAAAAATAGGGTAAAAAGATATTTTTGTCTAATTTAAATAAAATAAAATAAATTTCAGCGGATTATTATGCAAAAATTCAAAAAGGCCATTTTGGTAACAATAATAATGCACTGATGAATTATTCAATGGGCCCAGGAATTGATTCGAATTTAAGCTATCAGGCAATTCCAAATCCGGTAAAAAATAAATATACAAATTAGGAAAGGAAAGGAATTTAAAGGAACCGCCATATTCGCAAATGGATGATTGCCAAATGGTTTATTATACGGAAAATGGACAACAACAAATGGAAATGGTCGAAAATAATACAATGGGAATGAATTACCCGACAAGTCCATATTTGGAGACAAGGAGTGCATGCTTTGTGCCATCTCCGGCAGCAAATGGTCATAAATGAGCAAATTTTAAATTTTATTAACAAAAATGATTATATTTTTAGTTTGACCAATTTTTAAAATTTTGATGAAAAAATAAAAAGAAATTTATCAAATAATTAAAATTATTGCATTATTTTTAGGAACAGGAAATGGCCAAATTAGTTATGCCATGGAAAATGGTGGCAGTTTGCAAAGGCAACCAAAAATGATGACCACATTCCAGCATCATAATGAGAATGGGAATGGAGGAATTAGCATTCGAGACACTTATCAAGGCGATTTAGTTTAAATTGAAAATTGAATTCTATTCATTCATTCAAATTTTGTTTGCTTTCTCTCAAAATGATCTCATTCAAATCCCAAAAAATGTGCCTTTCATTTGTCCTTCATTAATTAAATAAAAAAAAGTAATACATTTAAACTGCTTTATTTTATACATTTTTATATTTTATATGATTAATAAAAATAAAATTGAATAAACATTTAAAAATATTTTACAAAATCGAATTAATTTATGTAAGTTTAAAAGTCGACCTAAACCTTGAACTGGAAATCTTCGTCTCCATCCAAATCCGTTTCGTTTATCGATTATTTCCCAGCTGTTCCCCCGCATTTTCATTGTGATCATCGTTTGGCCTCTTCTCAATTTCCGCTGCTTTCATCACAAAGTCCCTCCAGCGTCAACTTTCTTTTTCTTTCTGATACACATAAAATGGAGAGGAGAAGCATTTGTTGAATGATTCTCGGCCTATCCCACATTTATTTGATCAATGTTTTCTCCTGACTGACAAAATCGTCACAATTGAATGCTATCTTTCTGATTAGACTTCAGAGAATCGTCGAATTCCAATAAAAAAAAATTCAATTTTTAGGTGTAAAATTAAATTAAATTAAACAAAATGACACCCGAAGAATTGGCAGAAAAGAAAAAGATTCAAATTGATTCGGAATTCAAACGGTACAAATTGATCAGTGAATTGAGGGCACGAAAAGCAAAAAAGCAAAAGGAAGAGGAGGAGGCAGCCAAATTACTGGAAGGGAACAATGAAATTGAGGAACAAAAAGAGCCGGAAATGGAAATTAAATTGGCGGCAAAAGCCAGGAAAAAATTCTTGAAAATTGATGCCACTGGCCGAAGTGGGGTTCCAATGCCAAAAAAGCAGCAAAAGGTTGGGAAAAATGAGAAATAATTTGGAATGTATTGGATTTGAGATGCCAAGCAAATGGGACGTAAAAACGGCAGATGGGCCAACACCGGAAATTGTGAATAGGCAAAAAATTGAGGAAGAAAATGAATCGGCGGATGAAGAGGGAATGGACATTTCAATGGATGTGAAAAATAAGGCAGAAAAATGGGCAAAAAAGATGGAAAATGACGAAATTGGAAGGAAAAAGAAGAAAAAGAAATTAGTAGAAGGAAATGTGGAAGGAGAATTAGCAATAAAGGCAAAAGAATTGCGGGAACATTTTGAGAAGATTACTCAAATGGTTATAAAAATGAATTATAAATTTAGTGAAAAATTCAAAAAATTCAGTTAATGTTGGAGGATTTGAATGCAGATAAGAGGAAAGAATTGCAAGAAGAATTGTTCAGAATGAGGGAAGAAAAAGAGGAATTGGAAAAAAGAGAACAAAATTCAATGAAATCTGTTGAGGGAGTTTTACGGAAGGAGGATATTCAGGTTTTAATATTGGATTTATTTTCAATTTTGTGATTTCCGGAAATAGATTGCCGCCAAACATGCATCAAAAATGACCAATAAATGGGAAAAAATTCTTCAAAAGAAAGAAAAGGAAGCGAATCGCACAAAATTAATCCCAAAAGATGTAAGTTGAATTCAGAATTTTTTGAAATTTTAATTTTTTCCCCTTCGTAGTTGATGAAGCCTCCAAGCAAATGGAGTGTGAAAAAGAATGAACCCGAAGAAATTTTGAATAGTAGTTCAAATCATTTTGGAGAAAAAGAAGAGAAGAATGGAGTCAATGAATCCATGGAAAAATCGGCATTAAATCCGAATGAGGATGAAAAACAAATAATGAGGTACAAAATAGGACCAAAATCCAAAATATTAGCATCTTTTTCATTAAATTTAAAAATAATTACTTTAAAAATACATTTAGCTCGGCAAATTTCACCCAAACAAAAGTAGAAAATGATGGGCAAAAAGGAAAGGAAAAGGAAGATTTTTGTTGTGCCGAAAATCAAGAATGCGAAAACATCGATGAAGATGATGAAGAATGGGAATATGAATACGTGGATGAGGAAGAAGAGGAAATTGAAGAGGAACAAAATGTGAAAAAGCCGCCACCCCCTCCGCCAAAACCAAAAATTTCAACTTTATAATAAGCCAATTATAAAAATGTACAATTTTCATATTAAATAAAGTTTGTTTTTTATATTTTAATTCATCTCCATTGTGTTTGGAATTGTTGAAAATATGCATTTCCCATATCCATTTGGGCCATCACAATATTTGTGGCCAATCGACTTTTATTCATCCGCAAGAATTTCCGGTAGAAAAGCAAAGAAATGATCGCATAAGAAAGCAAAGACTAAAAATTGAAATTAATGCCATATGAACAAAAAAGTGAACCAACCAAAGTAATAAGATTGTAGCAGGCCAAAAATGTGGATTGAGGAATTTTCACCTGGAACATTCTTAGTACAATAACCATGGCCAAATACATTGACATAAAAAGTAAATAGGCAATATCGAGGGGAAGGATTAGGCGAATGGCATTGATATTCTCATTCAATTGGTAATTCTCACTTAAATTGTATTCCACCACTCGGCGTCCATTTCCAACTGCATTTGTGTTTCTAAATAAGGAAATGAGCAATATTTTAAATAATGCCACTTTTTAATAAAACCAACTTTATTCTTCTTTGCTTATTCTTTTTGAACAGAATGTAATCGCCAAAAGCTGTCAATGCAATGAAGAAAAGCATCAAAAAATGAATGTAAATGACTAATTGATTGCTATTTTTGGTGACCATTGTGTTCATTGCAAGCATTTTTTGGATGTCCCATTCCCAATCTGCCAACACTGTGATTCCAATCAAAAATAGAAGAAAAAAATTGATTGCATACTATCAATGGGGATATTAAAAATATGGGAATATAATTCAATTATATACCACAAAAATGATACTAATAATTCCAAAATTTATTCCTTCCCATTCATAATTATGCGCAAGCAAAGTGGCACGAATTCTTTCGACCATTACGGCCAAATGGGAGAAAGTAATCCCAATTGATTGAAAAAATTGCAACATTCGGGAGAGGAAAGCGAACCAGGCCGGAGTTAACATTCCACAGGGATCATTGGATGAAGAAATGGAAATAATCTTAAATAATTGGGAAAATAATGAAATTGGCCCAAAATAATAATTATATGATACGATATTTCGAAATTCTGCCAGAAAATATCCATTTGTTCCAATTGCATAGAAAATTAGAATATTCAAATAAAGAAGCTTAACAAATTAGGGAATTGAAATCAGTGAATTACAAAAAATACTTTCAAATTTCCGTGTAATGCCAATTTTGTTCGTTTATATTCCAAAATGAGGAAAATTAAGCAAAATAAAGTGGCGAGGATGATGATGGCACGGGCAAATTGAGCAAATGGATTTGTGACAACATCTAAGGCAATTTAGCAATCATCGGTGGAAGATTGATTATTCATTTAATTCATTGGAATTGGAAGAATTAGTAAATGGAAAATCTGAAAAATCTTTCAAAATTAATTACTAAATTAAAATGCTAATAATTTATGGAAAAAACTGAAAATGTTTTGTTTTTGATTCCTTATTTAATTTAATTTAAATTAAATTAGAAAATTCTGCGAATTTTGTTATCATAAAAAGTACGAACTACGAATGAACCAATTTACAAAAAATTAATAAATATTTTTAGGGAGTGTTTCACAGACGTCAAATGAGCAAAAAAATTTTTTAAAGGGATATGAAAAATATTAGAAAATAAAATATTTATTAATTTATGATACCTTTATCTGTTTTGTTAATTTTTAAAAGTTTGATAAATAAAATACAGGGTCAGCCAAAAGTTTGGAAACTCTTTTATATTTATTATCTCTCCTTTCCTCTACTCACTAGCATATTGATTTATACTTCATTTTATAGCCCAAACATAATCCTATAATGGCTGATAAAAGAATTTCCGCTATCGCATTATTTAATTCCGGAATGGCGCCTTCGAAATTGCAACTCATGTTGGCCTCTCCAAAGGTGGAGTGAGCAAAATCATCAAAAAATTCCGGTAAAAAAAATTCAAAGGAAAAGTTCAAATAAAATGCATAGGAAGTTTGGCACAACAGAGGACCTCAAAAGAAGCGGGAGACCCAAATCAGCGAACACACCCAGAAATCGGAAATTGATCAAGGATCGGATCAGGCGCAATCCAAGGATTTCCATGGAAAAAGTGGCCAGAGAGACCGGAATCAGCGCAACTTCAATTCGACGAATGGCCAAATGTGAACTTGGGATTGGGATCAAGGCCTACAAGCTCCAAAAAGCGCAATTTCTGAATGAACAAAACAAAAGAATAAGGATCCAAAGAAGTCGACTCCTTCTTCAACGGTGCGCAGGTCCAGCGACCCTTTTTTTCGACGAAAATATTTCCACAATAAAATTTCGCGCAACGACCAATTTCATATATTATTGATAGCTAAATCTCCTTTATCAAATTGTCTTATTGGCGATTCCCAATATCTCCAATTAGTCTGGATATGGGGATAGGATAAGCGCGAAGTGGCAAAAATCATGTTTTGGCGGATCTCGGGGGCAAAATCAATAAAAATGATAATGTTAAAAAAAAAATTCATTTAGGCAATCTTATAGCTAAGATTCATATTTATTTCATCGATAGGAAAAAAATTTTCCAATCAACACCTAATGCGGACAAAAAGGCAAAGAGTATCAGAAGTGATCCCATGCCAATTATTTTGAATTTTCTATTGACTATTAATGTATCCCTCACAGCCCAAATTTGAATAAGATGGATTATTCTTTTTTGGCTATTTTAGAGTTCAGGGTCTGTGCTAAACCCCAAAAAAATTTGGAGTCACCTAGGCAGTCCCTTCTTCGAGAATGAGACAAAATTCCGGTCCAAGAGCTGCGAGCCATCGCTGAAAATTTCCCCAAGCGTTTACGCCTCTGCATCAAAGCCAAAGGTGGACATTTTGAATCTGCTTAATTATTGTTATACCCCATTCTTTTGCCTATTATTTGATTGTATTTTAATCCATTTATCTTTATTTGTAATAAAGTTATGATAAAAATAAAAGTTTCCAAACTTTTGGCGGACCCTGTATAGAAGATAATGCAAAAAGAATAGAATAAAAAATAATTTTTGTACATTTTTTTTATTTATTACGAATGAAAACAAGAATTGGTGGCAAAAAAAGTCGATGACAGGTGTAAATTTGTTTATGTTATTAATGCAAAAAAATTATATTTAATTTAAAAATAATATTGGTAAATTTATTCAAGATCCATTTTTCAGCTATTTTATTATTTTAAAAAGATTAAAATATATTTTTATATTTATTCTTAAATATAGCTAGTTATTTCTGTTCGCTATTTTTGTATAGTAGTTTATAATAATAATTTTAATTTATAAATAAGATTATAAAATATTTTATTATTTTTATTAAAATTAAAATTTAATATCAAATAGTTATTCGCTAATTTTATATTCATATTTTTGATAATTAATAAAATATATGGGAAGTGCCAGCTCAACCGGAGCGAAAAATTTTAGAGTCGGAGCCCGACGCCGGAGCTGGGGCAAAAATTTTTGAAGGTCAGAGCCCGGAGCTGGAGCAATGTGAATGGCTATTTGGGTTTGGTTTGCGTGTTACTTATTTGCATTTTTGCCACTGTACTGTAATCCAAATTCCATTGAATATAATATAAATACATAATGCGACAGAATTTGGACTAAATTTTTAAATTTTTGTACATAAAAATCCATACACAAATTTACAAAAAAAATCATTGCGTGAAAGTTTTTAATTTCCAACCTCCGCGAGTTTTAAAAATTAATATATAAAATACAAAAATAAAGTTCAAATTAAATGGTAATTTGAATTTGTTAGATTTAAATTTGATTTTGAGCATAGTGTGAATGTGAAGTGTGAACTGTGATCTGTGTTATATAAATACTGTTGAGTTTTCATTTTTGTTCACCAAAATTTATATGTTACCTAAATGTGTGAAAAAATGAAAAATTTTAAAAATTTCTGTCGATTAACAATTTATCTTATTAACAAAATAATTCATAAACAAATTAAATAAATATTAATTTTTATAAATTTGCAAAAAAATGATAAATGTTCATTTTTATAAGATTTAATATTTTTTTCTCCAAAATTTAATTACGAAAAAGTTTGCACTTTTTATTAATTAATGAATCGAAATTTCTGTCAATACCCAAACAAATGAATTTCCTTTCAAAAAACGAGTTTATTTAAACCAAATTAGGCAGAATGATGATTTTGGTTCATTTGATTTGTTTATAAAAAACATTACAATGGAAAAATTTGTGACGGAATTAAATATTGATGGAGAATTGGGTGACCTAAAAGGAAATTTTTATTGAAGTAATGGATCATTAATTCGTAATTCCCAAAAACGGAGGATGACTAAATTAAATTTTGTAGATTATCATGGTAATAATTAAATAATAATTTTAATTGAATTATTTTTATAGGCATTTTTATGATTGCTGCTTGGTCACTGACTGCTGTCGCAATCAGTGCTGTCCATTATTTGCCATATGTTTGGAGGAACAAAAAATTTTTGGGCAATCCAATTTGGTTCAATGTAAATTTAATGTAAAATTTATTTAATTTTTATATTTTCAGATTCATCGAACTTCGAACTTGACGGCCGTTTTGCTGATTATAATTTCTTTGTTTTTCATAATTTACGAAAAAGGCACTTGGACTGGGCCTTGGTTTGGGCTGAGTACAAATGAAAATACTAGTGGACCAAAATGGCATTCATTGGTGATCTTTTCAAGGAGTAATTTTGTCACCAAAATATTCCCTAATTATTAGATTGGGGCAATTGCCGTTTTTATGGCCATTGGCCAAGGAATTGGTGCCCTCATTTTTCGCTATGCCCCACACCATTCCCGCTATGAAATGATCAGTTATGTGCATCGAAAAGTGGGAAAGGGTGCATGCATTGCGGCAGCAATTGCATTGTTCATTGCAATTTTGACATTTACGTAATTATTATTATTCAAAATAAAATACAAAAATATATCAAATATAGGAAACATTTTTACTCATTGCCAGCTGCTCTTTCCGTCTTTATTGGCTTTTTCCTTGTTTTAATTTGGCTTGCCGTTGGCACAAATATGATTGCCTGGCAAAGGGTCCAGAAAACGGCCGTTGGGCATGCCGTCATTCATCACATTGGATCGGATGAAAATGGGGGAATTCATCGACGAAATACGAACAAATCGGAAATGACAGAAGAAATACCACCGGTTTTGTCGGTGATTCGACATTTGCGACGGGAACATTTGCGCCGCCGACATTTGCGCCGGAGCTTTTGCGACGCCGACTTTTGCGCCGATGACTTTTGCGCCGGAACATTTGCGCCGCCGACATTTGCGACGCAGACTTTTGCGACGCCTACTTTCGCGCCGCCCACAGAAATACGAATTATTGTTTATTAAAAAAATTATCGGACCGAATTATTACTCATATCATTAACTAAATAAAAGGGTGAATAATTTTCTACTTCCAAAAGATGGACATCATACTAATTAAGCAATTCTTAACTAACGAAAAGGGAATTAATGGAATTCATCAAAAGAATCCTAATGCGCGCAATGGTTCAACATGGCTGACTCATCCTCATCAGGCATTACGATATCGTTTAACATCAATTTGATTGGATGATTGGGTTTATTGATGCTTGGGATTTTTATATAACATTTATTTAACAATTTTATTTATTCATTTTGTTAATAATTTTAATATAGTTAATAATCATAACTTGGATTTATTTTACATAGTTTTGCAAAATTTAATCATATTTCTAGAGGCGGCGCAAAAGTAGGCGTCGCAATAGTCGGAGTTGCAAATGTCGACGGCGCAAATGCTCCGGCGCAAATGTCGGCTAACCATTTTTAATAATATTTCTTGCCCATTTTTCAGACTCTCAAAGAATATATTGGTACATTGGTCAATGAAGAAGAGGGAAATAATAATCGAGAAGGAGTGGACATTAAAACTGACTTTGAATGGACACCGAAATTTGATGCATTATTGCGTTATGGCAATTGGTTAACATCAAAAGAATTTTTATGTATGCGTGGCTTTATGGGAGGTAGCATTGTTGGAACGCCTGACAATTTCGTGGAAGAATTACTTTTTTATATGGCGAATACAAGGTAAGTGTTAATTGATTTCATTCTTATTTTTTGCATTAAATGTTCGGTGATTTGAAAACCATATATTAGGAACTAATTTTTGGAATCTCGGGACTCAGACTTCAAATTATCTCATTTGAATAGACATGGTTGATTAAATTAAATCTATCAATTTCAGACCGGTATTTACAGTATAAATAATAGTTAATCATCATAACCAGTTTGGGTTTAAACAATGGTTCAACTTTTTAAACCAAAACTGGTTTAGGTTTAAACAATGGTTCAGCTATTTATTAAAACCGGTTTGGGTTTAAACAATGGTTCAGCTATTTAAATTAAAACCGGTTTGGGTTTAAACAATGGTTCATCTTTTTAAATCAAACCGGTCGGTTTAAACAAAGATTTTTAAACTAAAATTGGTTTAGATTTAAACAAAGATTTTTAAAACAAAACCGGTTTGGGTTTAAGAAATGGGTAAAATTTTTAAACCAAAATTGGTTTAGGTTTAAACAATGGTTCAACATTCAACTTTTTTTAGTTCATCTCAAATGATGCTTCGATCAGTGCAAATTGGTTTTAAAAATTGGCCACCACTTCCAACATTTTTGAAGCAATTATTCAAAGAGAAGCAATATCGAATTCGGGGTGGTTATTTATTCGAATCTGTTGAATGGAAAGCTGAAAATGGTCAAATATTGCACATTCATGATGGACAATTTTCCAATTTATATACCAACGGAGAATATAAATTTACGCTGAATGTGGTTAACAAAATGGATAAGAAGAATTGGTTCAAAATTGGAATTTGTTTGGATTCTTCGAACGAAGAAATTTGGCGATTGTCTTTCTCACCATGGAAGATGAAGGTGATTTAAAAATAGTAAAAAATGTGGGAATAATTATTTTAAAATTAAGCCTTTGGATTTTAACAAATGTGGAAAAAATACAATTATGTGGACGAATAGCAAACCATTAAGACAAGATGGCAACAAATTGGAGGCAACGGAAAATATTTTTGGCGAAACCAACACTAAATGGGATATTTTTATTCGTCGTGGTGCTGGATTTACACAATTTCGACATTTCAAAATAAATGAGGGATATTTTCTTAGTTGCGATTCGAACTATGTCGATTTTTTGATCAAATATATTTCCAATGCAAAGTAAAAAACATTTCTCAAATTTTAAAATTAATTTTTATATTTTAGACATCCTGAAGAATTTCTTGAATCAATTGAAGCTAATTTGGACAAAATTTACCGTCCATCACTATCACCATTTATTAATAATTTCTGGAAAGTTTGTTGCAAAGGAATACGAAAAAGTATGAACGAATTTTATTGATTTTAGGAAATAATATTAATTTATCCTAAGGTGGACAGCGTTTTAATGTTGGCAACAAAAAATTGCATATTTTATCAGCAAAAACTGAGAAACCCGAAAAGAAATGTTTGGATGGTTCTTCCGGAGCCCCAACAACATTTGGAGATTATTCATTGGAGGTCACTTTGGCCAATGTGCCGACCAATGGAGCATATTTATTCGATGTTTTTATGCAATTCGTGAATGGATTCAAACAAATTGTTGGAATTAAAATTCAAAAGCGAAAGGTAGAAATAATAAAAAATTTCCAATTAAATTAGTAAAAAAAATTAGAGACCGGCAAAATGGAATTTGCTGTATTCCGTACTGTATTTTTTCCTCTCTAAAATTTGCTGTACGTATTCCGTACTGTATAATACAGCAAAATACAGCATTCAAAAATTGCTGTATACAGCGCTGTATTGCTGTATTTTTCAAAAAAGCTAATAAAATCAGAAAATCTAGGTTTAAATTTTTGAAATATTTTTAAATAAGTTAATTTTAATTAATTTGGTTAAAAAAATACATTTATTCAAAACAAAATAAGCATTTATTCAAGAGATGGACATAATAAGAAAGGTTTTCACATCACTCATTTCAGTTTCAGATTTTTTGGGCCATGAAAATAAATATTTTGGGGTGGAAACTGGAAATAAAGATTTCATTTTATAAATAATTGATTAAATTTGCTAAAAATAATTTTATCATAAATTGACAAAGCGGAATCGCGCTCTATGTTAATATAATGTGAACCTAAGATAGAAATTTTAACTAAAAATGGGCCCGACAGGGAAGAATTTAGTCAAAAAATGGCTTTATCAGAGAAAAATATTAGTAAAATATTGCCCCCAGGAAAAAAAACGAAAAAATGACTCCGAAATGAAAATTTATCAAAAAAAAATGACAAAATTGCCAATTTTGTCGTGCTGTATACAGCATGCTGTATACAGCATGCTGTATACAGCATGCTGTATACAGCATTGCTGTATACAGCAATTTGCTTGCTGTATTCCGTACTGTATTTTTTTCCCCCTAAAATTTGCTGTATTTATACGGTGCTGTATAATACAGCAAAATACAGATACAACAAAATACCGCAATACAGCAGAAATACAGCGCTGTATACGGTACAGCGCCGGTCTCTAAAAAAAATATTAAGTTTGGCAACATTGCTGAGTTGAAGTGTAAAGATCAAATTGAGTTGATGGGAAAGAAGAGGAAAGCTTCAAATGTTGATGGAGAATATGATGAAGATGGACCGACATGTTCCAGCAAATTAATGAAGAAATAATTGTGGATGATGTGAAATGTGATGAGGAAAACCGAATATTCAGCCGATGAATTTAAAATTGATTTGCTCTCAATACTATTTATTTTTGCATACATAATCTCATTTGTTTACACATTGATTTTAATTTTATTGATAAAATTATGCCGGTTTATTTCTTGCAAATATCAAATTAATTCATAAATTTATATTAATATTTTTATTAATCGATAGTTCATTGCACTCTAATAATTATGATTTATGAATGAATTAATAAAAATTAATAGTGATTAAAATTGAAGCAATTTTTATAGGAAAAATAACAAATTTGGAAGAAATATGGCAAAAGAACAAATTGAGGAAGTGGCGAGCAGCAATTCATCGACGGCCAATGCCACAACGAGCCAAAATCAACAGCAAGTGAGTTAGTTAATAAGAAAATAAATAAATGTGCTAAAATCCCCAAAAAATATGAATGTGAAACAAAATTAATAAGAAGAAAATTTTAAAAAATAAAATTACAATAAAATTTAAAAAAATTAAATTAAAATATAAAATTATATTTTAAAAATTTTTCAGTTGGAACCTGAGCCTGACAATGATGAGGAAGTTGATTGCGAAGACGATGAAAACAATGAGGAAAATGATTGCGACGACGATGAAAAATACAATTACTTCATTCGGATTGGTGAAATTTTCAATGAACGGTATGCGACATGCAATTTTAATAAAATTTATTCACTTAATAATATTTAATTTTATTAAAATTCTAAAAAAATTTCTCCTCAAAATTAGATATCGGATTGAATCAAGCATTGGGAAGGGCGCATTCAGCCATGTGGTCAAGGCATATGACACGGTGGAGAAGGAGAATGTGGCCATAAAAATCATTAAAAATAAGAGGACATATTCTGATCAAGTAAGGAGGAGAAAAATATTTTAAAAATATTGAAAAAATTGAATTTTTTAGGCACAAATTGAAATTCGCCTCCTTAAACTGATGAATAACCACAATTCGGAGAATCGTCATTATGTTGGTCAGTAAATGAATTATTTAAAAATTTTTTATTAGATATTTAAAAATTATTTTTTAAAAATATTAAAATAAATTTTCTAAAAATTTTTATTTATTATTTTTTAGTGAATCTGAAAAATCATTTCGTCTGGCGCGAACATCTTTGCCTCGTTTTTGAACTGCTTTCCAACAATTTATACGATTTATTGAGGAATACAGATTATGAAGGTGTTTCCCTGAATTTAATCCGCAAATTTGGCCGTCAATTGGCCACCGCTTTGGCTTTCATTTCCTCACCTGATTTGAACATCCTTCATTGGTTTGTTATTTTTTGGAAAAAATATTCAAAATAAAAATTTATTTTTAAATTAAAATGACATTTATTAGAATTAAAAGCAAATTATTTAATTATTTTTAAAATTAAAATTTATTAATTTAAATAAAATAAAATTTAAATTATTTTCAGTGATCTAAAACCGGAAAATATCCTATTGTGCGACCCAAAACGATCAACTATTAAGGTAATTTTTCAATTATTATTATTTAAAATTTTATTATAATTAATTAATTAATATTTTTGGGAAATTTCATTTGTTTAAATTAATCAACTAATAAACAAACAAACATAACAAAATGAACAATTTGTTTCACTCAACAAGTGATGGTTTAGCATAGTGGTAGAGCTCCTCTTTATATTACTCGAGGTCGTGGGTTCAATTCCCTCCAGCTTCAAACAATTTTTTAGACATTTTTAGCTTGAGAAAATTAAAAAATAAATGGAAAAACATGTTAATTTAAATTTTTTTTGTATTTATTTTCCTATGAGCTGCACTCTTTTTAATATAAAAATTTAATTAAAAATATTTTACTGCATTGATTTTCAGATCATCGATTTCGGCACCTCCTGCTGCCAAAATGATAGCCCAACTTCGGATTATATTCAATCACGATTCTATCGGTCACCTGAAGTGCTTTTGGGCATTTCATATGGCACACAAATTGATATGTGGTCATTGGGTGAGTAAAAGAAATATTCGGAAAAATATTAATTATTTAATTTTTCGAAAGATTGATTATTAAATTAATTTATTTAAATTTCTGAAAAAAATTAATTATTTAATTAAATTATTAATTTTTGAAAATTTTAATTATTTAATTTTTTTTCAGCCTGTATTTTGGTTGAAATGCACACCGGCGAACCTCTTTTTCCAGGCCAATCCGAATTTGATCAAATGATGAAAATTGTGGAGATGATTGGCATTCCGCCCGCCCATTTACTCAAAGCCGGAAACAGAACGGACACACTTTTTGAGTTGGATGAAAGTAGATTAAATTTGTAAAATTATTAAATTTTTTTACATTTTTTAAAATTATTTTTTCCTTTTTTTGTAAATTTATTTTTGCCATTTTTTATAATTCAGACGGCCAATGGCATTGCAAAAAGTCAAAGGACTTTAAAACCTACAAAGAGCCGGCCTCTCGCAAACTCACTGAAATTTTGGGCGTGAACACCGGCGGGCCATATGGGAGAAGGGAAGGCGAACCGGGGCACACGGTGGAGGATTACACCAAATTCCAAGTGAAAATTAATTTAATTATATGTGAAAATTATTTTAATTTTATTAGAAACAAAATTATTCATTGTCTAACTAATTCAAGGCCATTAAAAAGCCAATTTTTATATTTTTATTTTTAACAAAAAATAATTTTTTTTCTCATCAAAAATATTTAAAATATATTATTTAATTTTTTAAAATTTTTCAGTATTCAATTGATTTTTTGGACATTTAAAAATACAAAAAAACTATTTTAATATTTAAAAGTTAACAAGAAAATATATTTTTTCTTCAGGATCTTATCCAACAAATGCTCGAATATGACCCGGCCAAACGTATTAAACCCTCCGATGCCGTGCGACATCCATTTTTGCAAAAAACTGACACAAATGAGGAGAAACAAGAAAGGAGTGAGGACTCCAGCGGCGGTAATGGCCCAAATGGTGGTTCCCATTCATCGGAGTCCAATTCGCCAAAATCCAGTCGAAGTGGCCCATCCCCAAGTAGCCAAAATAATGAACAAAAACAAGATGAGAAAGTGTTGAAAAGGAATGATGAACATTTAATAAATGAGGAGGATGAGAGGGAAAAGAAAATGGCAAAATTTGATTAATAAAATTGAAAATCTAATATTTTATTTTATTCTTAACTATTTTTTTTGTTATTTTCGATTTATATCTATTTTAAATAAATATTTTTTTTCAAAAAAGTTTTGAATTTTGATCAGCTTATCGGCTTAGCCAGAAAGAAACAGCAAAAATGCCAAAAATGGATGCGGATTTTTTTTTGTCAAAGAATAATTTTTAGTGCCTGCTGATTTACGACCCAATAAACCTTATTCCTACCATTCGATAAAACTTTTCAAGACGCATCGATTGGCCTATAAGATTTTTGGGTTTAAATCAAAACAAAAAGAATTATAAACCAAAAAGCAAAATACGGTTTAAGCAGTTTTAAACCTTGAATTTTATTCAAACCATGACAATCAATACAAATACAATCAATCAACACATCTCGATGAGCTATATCAAATGGCATAAGGTTTACCGTATTTCGTTTATTATATTGACCCCGGTATTACTAATTTACAGGGACCATCTAGGGGGAGGGGGTTTCTATAATAGAAGGGGGTCACTAATAGAGGAAATATGGTATATATGGTCTTAAGATCAAGCATTAGGAGGTTATCATAAAAAACTGCTTTCAGGCAAAAAAAAAAAATAAATACTGCTGTCTAATAAGAAGATTGTCAAAATAAATTAGCAAATTTTCAGAAAAAAAATTAGTTCAACAAAAATAGAATTAATTATTTAATTTTCAAAATATTAAAAATTCATTTCATTTTCTCCAATGGATGCACAATGCATTTTATAATGCAAAATTCTGTGTTTTGTTTATTTTTATATGTTTTAACTTTTAACATCATTCCTCGTTTCTCATCGATTTCTTGCAATTTATTGAGTATATAAATTCATTTAATAAGTGGTGATATAATCCAAATGTGCCTGCCTTTTTTGCACATTTTGGCTCTCTTCCACCATTTCATCAATGTCAACAGCATCGACGGATTCTGAAAATGAAGGTTGTGAAGCCATTTCCCCACTGATTGGAGCACATTTCACAATTTGGACAAGTACAAAAATGGCCAACAAAATTGAAAGGAATTTTTTGAAGAAAGCCATTTTGGGGAGAATTTTAATGTAAATTTAATGAATTTATGAATTTAATGTGGAAATATTTGGAATTTAAATTGTCCTTTTATACATAAAATATTGTACCAAAATTGGCATTTTAGTATATAAATTATTTGCGCAAATGTGGAATGAGTGGAACAAATATGCAAATTGGCGGAATTTTTAGAAAAAAAATAAAATAAATACAAAAATGAGATCAATTTTAGTACAGAAAAATTTATAAAATTATGAAAGTTAGAGAGAGAATTTGGCCCAAAAGAGGAGAGATGATAGAATTGTACTGATGAGAGCAAAAATCAGATGTATTAAATTAAAAATTCCCATCATTTTTATCATCTCGCTTAAGAAAAAGATCACTTTCTAAAATGGAAAAAACAAATTTAATTTGTCAAAAGTTAAAAAATGTATTTATACAAAATAAGATTATTAATTATATTTAATTTTAATTAATTATTAATAATATTAATATTATATTTATGCGGATTTAACATCAACAATTTCCTGTTGTTGTTGTATTTTTTGATGGCAACATTCTTCCCCTTTCAATTCCTCATTTTTGCAATTCAATTTAATTCCATTTTCTCCGCCCAATAAATGTTCAATTGAATGTGTTGCCTTTCCATTCATTGTTTTTCCATTCACAAATCCATTTCCATTTGTATATGGTGCCGGGCAAATTGTTGGCCAAAAGCCCAGTTTTTTCAGCAATTCACTTAAATTTTAAAAATTATTTCATCCAAATTTCAATTTTTCCTCTTTTACCTGCACATTTCCCGTTGATTCAGCGTGAAAATGTGAATTCCTTTACTCAATCCTTCACCAAGAATTTCTTTGCTCATTTCAAAGGCCAAATGCACTGAATAATTTTGGATTGCCGCCAAATTTCCTTTGTTTTCCTCCAAAATTCGGGTCACTTTTTTGGGAATTGGCACATTTGAGATGGAAGCAATTTTCTTCAAACTGATTGCACTCGAAAATGGGAAGAAAAATTATAAATAAAATGAAAGGGCAAAAATGCCTTGAATAATAAAATTCCCGGCAAAATTGGCACTTCAATGCCCCGGGAACGACAATCGGAATGGAATTTACGAAAATCGGCGGCATCCAAAAAGAATTGAGTTGTAATGAAATTGGCACCCGCATCCACTTTTTCCCTTAAAATTTGAAAATTTGTAATTTTTTGTACTAAAATTCACTTCAAATGGTCCAAACATTCTTCATATGGAACATTTATGTCCGGGGAATGAATATGGCCAGCCACACCAATTGTCAATTTGCCCTTGTATTCCTGCCTTTCAGCGGCCAATTCCCTGATCCAATTGACCAAATCAATGGCAAAATATTTGGTTTTCTGTGGAAAATTCAATGAATTATATTACAGATAATATTAGAAATTGGTAAGTTCCAGAATTTATTAGATGCTGGTAGTAAATTTTGAAATCTATGCAATCCAAAAATTCGAAAATAGGCTCATTGGATTCGGCATGGCCGATTTAGTCTATGAAATTTCAAACCTATTTGACATTGTTTTGAATGATTGAACCATTGTCTAAACCCAAACCGGTTTTGTTTTACTAACTTTGCCTAGGCTTAATAATGCTTTGAAATTGAAATTTCATAGACTAAATCGACCATTCCTAGTCTAATGAGTATAATCTCGACTCGCTGGATTTCCTAGAAGCCGAAATGTACAAAATTATCTAGGCAGACATCCAATAAATTCCGGAATTTACTAATTTCCTTATTTAATAGAATAATTCCCATCCATTTCCTCACTTCTCCATTTGCGGTTTCCATTTCCGGCAAATCGTCGCCCCTCAATGCCATTATATTCCGAATGCCATTGCCTAATGCCAACTCCAAATGGCCAATTGTCTCTGCCTTCGTGTATCCATTGCAACAAATGTGAAGCATTGTAAAATCTTCGCCAAAAATTTCTTTCGTTTTGACTGCAATTGCCGTTGAGGAATTTCGTTTGGACAAATTGCCTGTAGGTTATTTTTATTAATTTGATCGTATATTATTGAATCGGAGCAGCTCAACTTGTCGCTGTTTCTTTATAATAGCTCATCAAGGACTGAACCAAATTCAATGATTTTAGTATCAAATTAAAGAGCAGACTTTTGGCTATTCAATGATATTAATTTTATTTAAATTGACACAGAATTGATGAAATTATACCCAAAAAAACAAGTGACAATTTTGTTAATCTCTAAAAAATTTCAAATTTTTTTTTAAATATAAACCCATAATTTTGGAACCAATTTAATTAAAATTAATATCCTTTAATAATTAAAAATCTGCTCTTTAAATTGATACTAAAGTTATCAAAATTGGTTCAATCCTTAATGAGATACGATGTTGTCAAGTTTGAGTATATCCTTTATAAACGGACCAGGATCATTTCTCCGTGACCAAGTGATGTCAACAAAAAGTGGATTTGCCTGCTTGAAATAATTTAGCGTATCGACGAATTCCTCGACATTTTGGTCCTTCAAAGGTGGATAAAATTCAATGGAGAAGAATGGGCCGGAGGAGGTGTCCTTCAATCGTCGATTTATTTCGGCAGCCAACATTTTTATCTATAAAATTTATTTTTAAAAAATTCAGTATATTTTGGATTATTTTATATTAGGGAATTTATAGGGAATTTATGTAAAAAAAATTGGTGGACTTTGGCGCAAAAAGATTAAAAATTGAATGGGAAAGGGGGGAATGAATGAATTGGCTGGAGGGAAATGACCATTTGGGGAAATACCCAGGGGCATCCATCAACCAACCAACGCCCATCTTAATTTTTGGCTCCGAGAATAGAATATGTAATAATCCGTAAATGAATTTGGGGGCCGAAATATATAATAATAATAATCTGGGAACGGAGACGTCCTTTAAAAACCATGGGTTTTCCCGACTGGGGTAATTCTTCAATTTTTTATTTTTTAAAATGCAAAAGTAAATTTTAGGCATTTTAAAAATATTAATTAGAGGGCCATTCACAAATTTACACCAAAATTTTCTCCGTCTTACTAATAAGTAAATGAGAAGGAAGACAAGTTTAAATATGTTTCTCCTTCCCACGCAGACGAGAATTTTTATTTAATTTCTGCGCAACAAAATCTACTGTACTTGTAATTCATTCTTCATTGCATCACAATTATATTTCATACTAAAATAAATACGATATACGATAGTCGATTTATTTATTTGAAATAAATAAATTTTAATTAGAAGGCCTTTCTGTCTAATCTAATTATTTATCATCAAATTAAAAAAATAATTAAAGGAATTTGATCTCTCTCCAAAAATATCCAAAATTTTACGGATGAACTTTTATCTTTCACCGGCAGAAAATTGACACATAAAATATTGGCCCAAATAATGGAAATTTCCTATGGGAAAACCCTGCGCTCCATCATTTTGTAATCTTAAATTTATTATGACTATTTTTGGTAATCATCGTTCACTTCGAATAAAATAAATTCATGTGAATTTAATGAGGGAACAAAAACCAGTTTAATTCGTCAAAAGGGGAATGCGAAAGATTCTCATTGTTCCAACCAATCCATCACAATGAAATGAGTGGGTGAACCAGCGAGATTTGATCTCGCATCATTAATTCTGCACTTTGGACGGATGGATAAAATGGATGGATGCATCAGGGAATATGATGGATATCGAGGGAGAAAGTAGAGTGGAGGATAAAAGCCGAGCCGAAAGGATAGATGGATGGGGGAAAATTTGCAAATCCGGGAAGCAGATGTCCCTAGGAAAAAACAATTAATTTGGATGAGAATAAAAGGGAAAAAAGAACAGAATTTAAGCTTGAAATTTCTCGGCAAATATGTGAATATTTTTTTTGAAATTTAAATTTTTAAAATAAATTCAACGAATAAATCATTCCTTCATTTCGCATTCATATTTTTATTTCATTTTCATTGTTTTTTTGTGACTTTTTTTGTGCATATTTCTCTCCAATTTTTGTTTTCTCATTTTATTAAAATGAATCATATAAATTTAAATCATTTTATTCGTGAAGGAAAAATAATAATTAAAAATGCTATGAAATATTTATCTCTAAATAAAAAATATTTTAAAAAGGCCCAAAATGAATTTAAATAATTTCATGAAATTAATTAACTATCATAAATCTACTAAATATTAAAAAAAATATGCCAATTATAATGAATTAATTAATGCGCAAATTTATCAATCAATTTCAATCAATAATTTTCATTCCACTCCAATTTGTTTGCGAACTGCTCGAACTGCTTGGACCATGGCGGTCAGGGCTGCCTCAGTTTCTGGCCAATCCCGGGTTTTCAGTCCACAATCGGGGTTGGCAAAAAGACGGCCCGGGGGAATGTATTTGGCCATTGCCAACAATCGACTCTCCAATTCATCAACACTGGGCACCCGCGGGGAATGAATGTCGTAGAGGCCGGGACCAACCATCAGAGGATAGCCGAAACGGTCGAAGCAGGAAAGGAGGCTCAATTCTGGGGAAATTAGGGGGAATTATGTTTAATTGGATGGATTTCTGTGCACCGGAACGAGAGCATTCAATGCAAAGGACATCGGCATCCAAATCGGCAATATGCGTGAAAATATCGCTGAATTCGGAATAACACATATGAGAATAAATTTGGGTGGCATCAGCAACAGATCCAGTGGAAATCTGTCAATAATAAATGGGATGAATTTAATTTGAATTATTTTATTTGTTATAGTTAATTTTGGGAAATTACTACAAACAGATTCGAAAATGAATTAATTCGATTTTACCTTATCGATTTAGTCTATATTCAATTTTAAACCATTTGAGCTAGTTCTGAAAAGTTGAACCATTGTTTATACTTAAACCGGTTTTATTTAATCAACTTTTTCCTAAGCCATAATTTGAGTCTGAAATTGAAATTTTATAGACTAAATCGATCTTATCGAATCGAATGAGCCTATTCCCAAATCTCCGAATTTCCCAGAAGCCAAGATTTCCGTAATTTAGCTCGATAAAAATATTTAGCTATTTCTAGAATTATCCAATTTTCAAGATCTTCTCATTTATTAATTTACCATGGGGAATTATTCAAAAATTTAGAGAATTAGGGGTTCGAATTCCTTAATTTTTTGTATATTTTTGAACAAATTTTGTAAGAAATTTGTTTGAAATTCTGCCAGTAAGTACATATATCCTCATCTTCACCTCAAAGCTCAAAGTTAAGGATGGGGAATTAAAAAAGATTATACGGTACCTTGAATGCTTGGACGGTGGTGGTTAAATATTCATTGTGAAGGGAAGGATCCAGTGGAAGTCCCTCACGAAAGGCTGGCTCATCCATTTGAATGCATTTGATGCCGGCTTCCTCCAATTCCGAGACTTCATCACGAAGGGCAAGTGCCACCTGAAAATTAATTTAAATCTGAAATTTGTTGGAATTCACCTGGAAAACGGTGTCCTTAATTGGCTGATCATTCCGAACGAAACTCCATTTGAGGATGGTCATTGGCCCAGTGAGCATTCCTTTCATCGGTTTTTGGGTCAATCCCTGCGCGAATTTGGTCATTCCAACGGTCATTGGGCCACTGCGTTGCACATCGCCAAAGAGGATGGGCGGCTTCACACAGCGAGAACCATATGACTAAAAAATTGGAAAGGGAATTGGCATTTATTAAAGGGGGAATTGAGCATGAAATGGTCTAATTTTTTGGTGACAAATCTGCTGGATGATAGCAATTTTATTTAGACACCGAATTGAATATAAAATTAAATCAAAAGAATTAGCCAAAGTAGATAGTTTAGCGAATTATGGCCAAAAAATGACTAAATATAATTAAGGCAACGGATTTTCGGCCAAATTTTAGTTAAAATCAAAACAAAAATCAACGTTTTTTAATACCATTTTATAGCTAATTTAATGGTTAATTATGTAAATTAATCCGACAATTTTATCACCAATCCATCTGTCTAGTGCAGTTAATTTGGAGACCCTACCTGAACCCATCCATTGCTGGTAACGCAATATCCATGCAAATGTTCGGCAAAGAATTCCACCATATCATTTCGTTCGAATTCCCCGTGAACCAACACATCCAATCCTACAAATTTGAATATTCCAATATATTATTTCCATTTATGTATCTGACCAATTTTCTCCTGAATTCGAATGCATTTCTCAGTCTCATCATTGATGAATTTCCAATATTCCTCGTCCGAAATTCGTCCATTTTTGAATTTTGCCCTTTGGGCACGAATTGCTGCACTTTGTGGGAATGAGCCAATTGTGGTGGTCGGAATTGTTGGCAATTTCAGGTTGGCCGCTTGCTTTTCCACTCGTACTTTGTATGGATTTTGCCGAAAATATGATTGCACTCCGGATTTCTGGAAAATGTTTTCAAAATAATTCAGATTATACTTAATTTAGCCTTTAAAATATTGAATTTATATTTTATATAGAAATTTTCATGTAGAAAATTTGCATTTTTAAGGCCTTTAAACTTGACCAATGGTTCAATTTAGGCCTTATCCAGCCTAATATTCATATTTTAAATACTAAAAACAATATTTCTCTATGAACATTTAATATTGCCACAATAATGGTAATTTTTCAAGAAAAAAATTTTCGATAAAATTATATATAAATTAGTCGGGGATGATAATTAAATTACACATAAAATCATTGAATTTACTATAAGAAAATTTCATCTCGAAAAATTAATATTATTACTATCAAATTTGATAGTAATTTAAGCCCAGTTAATTATAATTAATTTCAAGGCTAGCCATTTTTTCAAGAATAAAAATTTTGTCTAAAATTCAATGAATTTATTGACCCAAAAATAGAATTAATTTAAATGATTGCCTCAATGTCCGAAACGCGTTTCTTCACTTGGGCACTATGAATGATGGGTGACACTGAATGGTCCTGTAGGAGTGCTCGATTTTCGGCCAATTCTTTGGTGCAATCCACACCATTCAATTGCTTGGAAATTGTCACAACTTGTTCGCATTTTTCAATTCCTATTAATTTAAAAATTGAAATGAATATCAATTAAATTTATTTTGTTAACCGAATGCAAGCCAATGAATAATTTTGGAAGTTTCCATTCCGGTGCTCACTGTTTTTGGGATTTGTCCAGGTTTTTCATTTTTAATTGAGTAGGGAACATGAAGAAGTGAGCATGAAGTGCCCACAAGGACACGGCCTTTGCCCAATTTTTGCACAACTTTTTGGGCCAAATCCACGCATTGTTGAAGAGGACTCAACCGAATGTTGCGACCTTCCACCAATCCAAGGGAAATGAAGCATTTTGCTGGCAATGCACCCAAAACTGGGTCCAATTGTTCTGGGGCACGGACCAAATCAACGTGGATTCCAGTGCCTAATAAAAATTGAGATTAATATCTATAAATACTCCTCGATAAGGCGCCGAATCAACTTGGCGAAATTTATAATAACTTATCAAAGACTTAACCAATTTTGATGATTTTAGTTTCAAATTGAAGAGCAGACTTTTGGCTATCAAATGATATTAAATTTTAATTAAATTAATTGAGAAATGATGGAGTTGTACTCAAAAACCATTAAAAATAATCATTATTAAGAAGGATAGTAAAACTTTCAGAAGATTGTTGGGCACACTTTCATCGATTTTGAACCAATTTTCATAAAAAAATTAATATCATACCCAAACTGTTCTTTAATTTAATAGACAAAAATCAAATTTTTTAGTACTTGATGAGTTTATTATAAAAGGCGACAGGTTTGCTCCAAATATGGAAATAATTCCCTGAACATTTTGACAAACCTTCCGGCAAATCCTTGACAATTTGCAAATTTGTTTCAATTCCATTGAAATATGTGGTGAATATCAAATGTGCCTTTCCTTGGGTGGCCTTCTCCAATGCGGTTGCAGCCTTTTTGAATGCGGCATAATATTTTTGTTGAGCATCTTGCTTGAAAGTCAGCCCAAAAATTGGTTCATCAACTTGGATCCATTTTGCGCCAGCATTCACCAATGATTCAATTACCTATTTTATTAGAGGAGATAATTAATATATTTATTAATTCTTTATTACACATAATATGGGAAATTGGCTAATTCTGGAATTATTCTGGGGGCCAATTAAGTTGGCAAATCTCTACTTCTAGGCAACCCAGAAATTGAGAATAAGTTCATTCGAATTGGCATGGTCGATTTGGTTTATGAAATTACAACTATAGAGATGAACTAATCTTAGGAAAAAATTCAGTAAACCAAAATCCGTTTGGGTTTAAACAACGGTTTAGCCTTCCAAAAACAAGTTCGAACCGGTTTGAAATAGCAATTTCATAGACTAAATTAACCATGTTGAATCGAATGAGACCATTCTCAAATTTCTAGGTTACCCTAAATATTAGATTTCCTAATTAATTAACTCAGAGATTCCAGAATTAGCCAGTATCCAATATTAGCTGTAATTCCTTCATTACCTTGACATATTGAGGTAAAAGGGTATCCAAATAGTTGAGATTCTCCAATTTGTCCCCGTCCAAATCTCCACTCCCGATTATATGGCTCAAATGCAGAAAAGTAATTGGACCGACCAAAACGGGTTTTGTGATCAAATTTAATTTCGATTTGGCCAACAGAAAATCATTCAGCGGTTTATTGAGGGAAATGGAAAATTGTTGGTCGGCGGCAAATTCAGGCACAATGAAATGGTCTAAAATAATAAAATATAAATTTAAATGATTTTAAATTATAACTAACAATTTGTGTCAAACCATTTCTTCATTGGCAATGCCGGCACATCCGCCCCCTTCTCTTGAAGACCACGGGCCATGGCAAAGTAGACGCGTAAATGCGAGGGAATTCCGGCCAATTCCAATTGTTTATACCTTAAAATGAATGCCATTAAAATTAAAATTAAAAATTGTATCACTTTGCTGGGATCACATTGAAAAGGGTGGCAGTGTCCAAAATATGATCATAGAGGGAAAAATCGCCCGAAGGGATCAAATCAATGCCGGTGGCCTTTAAAATAACAATAAAACATGAATAAAATAATGTTGGATTACCTTCAATTGTTCCCATCGTTGAATTTGCAACAGTTCAATGTCCTTCTCAAATGCCGAAATGGAATTGGCCAATGCATCGTTGGGGGCCGATTCGGCACGCAATTTCGACTGTTCCTTCCAAAATGCCTCAACACGTGTCTTCAATTCACGATTCGGACCCATTCGACTGAAACCACAAATTGAGGAGAGAACGGCACCCGAATTCGGATTTGTGCACATTTTTAGTTTTTTGATAAATTAAATTGAATATTTTTTGCTGAAATTATTTTTTGTAGAAGAAAATGCATTATTTTCGAACAAGACTTTCAGTACCGTTCTTTCATTATATGGGCCATTTCTCTTGGCCATAGCTCATCAAGGATGGAAGCTACCAATTCTGAGAGGCATTATATCATTTGAAAGATCTAAAGTCCACTAAAAATGGATCAACTAATTTTTTGAAAACTTCAATCATTTTGGGAATTAAAGCGGTTTTTCCTCAAAAATTCTAGTTTATTACAATAATATTTATAAAGACTTATTTTAAGAGGATATTTTGAGCTTTCCAATGGCATCCTACTTTTCAGAATTGGCTATTGCTTCGTTGAGTTATAAACAAAGAATGGCCCAGATACAGAAATGGCGGTACTGAAAAGTCTATTTAGTGCCTTATTTTTAATAGTATTATGCAAAAGGTCAAACAATAAAATTTATTTTATATGGTCGATTCCCATTCATCAATTGTGCGCCACGGGAATTTTACGGAGAATTTGGGAATGAATGAAATTGGGGGAAAATGTGAAATGAGCGCAAAATGACGATGGATGAGAATATTGTTGATGACCCCGATTGGAAATTCCCCGTCCGGAATTAGTCCGGTTGAATGAATGAAGATTATTTATGATGATAAAATTGTCGATGGGGAGGACAAATTGGGAATGGCGGAGAATACTTTTATTTATGGACTTTATTGTTTTCACTTTTGAGAGCAATAATCTGATATAATTAAGGGTAAACAAAAAATAACCCGCCCCTTCTAAAGATCATTTTTTGCACAATTTGATAAAAAATACACGTTCTCTTTCCCTGATTAAATTTTTTGGAAAATAATATTGGAAAATGAAAATGACTTCACATTTTTATACTGATGGGGCTAGAGGGGTTATTTATATTTATTGTAATGGGAAAATGATGCAACTTTTAACCAGTGTACAGTGGGTACAGTAAGTCAATATGAGAAATGGACATCCCGCGTCTCGCGTTCCGCGTGTTTATTGAACGATTCATTTCGATTGTTTAAAATAGGCGATATTAAAATGAGGAAAATACAAAATGATGCAATTCACCCACCGTACTATACAAATTTTAAAAGACTACTATAAAATTAATGAAAAAAATGCTTAACAAGTTCTTCATGTAATTATTGCCTTTGGTAATCTATAAATATAATCAATTAGATAATATTGTTTCCACAAGATTCAGCATAAGTTCGATATTAAGACTTAGTAAAATTAAAATTTTAAATTATAGTAAATCAATAAGGCAATGCATTCAATGTTTAAACCGTTTTTATTATTACATTTTTCGTACTTATATAAAATTTTCAGCCACTTTAGAAATATAGTTTGTATTTTCTGAAAAAAAAGTAAAAAGATCATTCAATACTCTATTTCCAATATTTATTTTCTTTTTGATGCGGGGCCTGAGAGCTGAGACCATTCGATTATATATGAGATCAATTGCGGGTATAATTCCCCCAAGAGGTCATTTTTAACCAAACTTGGCTAATTTATCATCATTCATCAACTCTCGACGGAAAATATTGATATCAAATTAGAGGGAAAAGGAGAGCAAAAAATTGTGAACTGTGAATGAATGAATGATCTCGGTCTCCTTTTTTTCAATTTTTATAAATTTTAAAACCGGTTTGAGGGTGAATGAATTGTCTTCGATCTCAAAATTATCATTATTTATGGGAATTTTCCATGAATAAAAATTAGAAATGGAATATTTAAAGGAAATTTGTTAGCTTAAAATTGAACATAAAATTAATTATTCAGAATAGTTAATTAATAATTACATTTTATCTATTTATGAAAAATGTTGTTGAATTCCGATTTCAATTTTGATCATTTTGATTCATAGTTATTCGTTACCAACTTGTGCCAGATATTCAAAAAACTAACCACACCAGATCCAGTTATAGTAAAAACATTTTGTGTTTTCACTTAATTAAAAACATTTGTGTTTTTAAAATTTTGTATTTTCATCTGCTTAAAAACATTTTGTTTTTTTTTCACTTAGCTAAAAACATTTTTTGTTTCACTTAGCTAAAAACATTTTGTGTTTCACTTAGCTAAAAACATTTTGTGTTTCACTTAGCTAAAAACATTTTGTGTTTCACTTAGCTAAAATCATTTTGTGTTTATAAAAACATTTGTGTTTCACTTAGCTAAAAACATTTTGTGTTTATAAAAACATTTGTGTTTCACTTTTAGCTAAAAACATTTTGTGTTTCACTTAGCTAAAATCATTTTGTGTTTATAAAAACATTTGTGTTTCACTTAGCTAAAAACATTTTGTGTTTATAAAAACATTTGTGTTTCACTTAGCTAAAAACATTTTGTGTTTATAAAAACATTTGTGTTTCACTTAGCTAAAAACATTTTGTGTTTATAAAAACATTTGTGTTTCACTTAGCTAAAAACATTTTGTGTTTATAAAAACATTTGTGTTTCACTTAGCTAAAAACATTTTGTGTTTCACTTAGCTAAAAACATTTTGTGTTTATAAAAACATTTGTGTTTTCATTTAGCTAAAAACATTTTGTGTTTCACTTAGCTAAAAACATTTTGTGTTTATAAAAACATTTGTGTTTCACTTAGCTAAAAACATTTTGTGTTTATAAAAACATTTGTGTTTCACTTAGCTAAAAACATTTTGTGTTTATAAAAACATTTGTGTTTCACTTAGCTAAAAACATTTTGTGTTTCTAAAATATTTGTGTTTCATTTAGCTAAAACATTTTGTGTTTCACTTAGCTAAAAACATTTGTGTTTCACTTAGTTACTAGAAAAACATTTTGTATTTCACTTAGCTTTTGTGTTTTTCTTAGCTAAAAACATTTTGTGTTTTCGTCCGCTTAAAAAAATTTTGTGTTTCACTTAGCTAAAAATATTTTTTTCACTTATTAGCTAAAAACATTTTGTGTTTCACTTAAAACATTTTGTGATTTTACTTAGCTAAAAACATTTGTGTTTTCGTCTGGGATTTGCTTCAATCAATTCATTTGGGTGTTAAAGTGCGCCGAATTTCAAATGGCAATTAAATTACACAAAATTATTATCCATTTTAATGGAATTAGAGCAGATGGAAAATGCAAATTGCCAATTGGCAGCTGTGATAATAGTGGGTGTAAAATGTAAAAAGAGTAAATTTAATTTAGCGGCGGCACTGAGTGTATGTAAAATTTTTTAAAATAACATGTAATCATTTCTTTCTGAAGTTCGAATGTTATTCATATTTTTAATTTCATTTTCCTTATCTTCCAAATAATTGAAATAAACCAAAATTAAATAACTGAAATGAACGCAAATTATCAAATTATACATTGGTGGAATGCGCACATTGTGCCACCTATTGGTTTTAGTCTGAATGCCACATTCATTTGGTTGATCTTGAGGAAAACTCCCAAAGAAATGTTCACGCACAGTCGAATTCTCCTTCAAACATGCGCATTTGATATTCTATATCTCATTGTTTTGACAATTGGCGAACCGGTTCCTTTCACAATAAATTTCAATTAAATTATAGAGATATAAATTTCAGTTTATATTATTTCTGGATGACAGAATGACTATGGTATATGAGGGATATTTTTCACGATTTTTGGAAATGTTGCTTGCTTCAACTTATCCATTTTTTCATTGCATATTTCATTCGTTCTTTCTTTATTTCCAAATATTCAGCATAATCGTCCAGTTTTTGTATAGATATATCATTTTAATAAAGTTAGTTTTATACTCAATAATCTTATTAATCATATCATAATTATTTTTAATTAATAAATTATGAGTGGAATTTTTAAGCTTAGATAATTAGGAAAAGCTTATCTAAGTTTTCTGATAAATCACCAAAATAAAATTGGGAAATTCAAAAAAGATGTATTTTATTTTTACAATATTACAATGAATTTTCTCTTATATTTTTTTTATTAAAAATGTACTAATTAAATCCAAATTCCATAGGATACGACGATATAAAAGACAAATAATTGAATAAAATTATGTAATAAATTTAAAGAAAAGAATTATTTAAGAAATCACCAAATAAATTGGCAACGTTATATCCTTTTACTATTAATTCCATTTTTCATGGTTTCAACAATTATTGTATTCATATTTGGAGCCATTTATAATCTAAAATTTAATCCAACTCCATTAATGATAAATGGTAGCAATTATCCGGTGTATTTTGACGCTGAATTAAAGGTAAATTGTGTTATAATTTTTTTTTAGATTTTTATTCATTTTCAGGATGGTGTTATTATCAAATATATTTATATGTCATTTTTTTATACATTTTTATTCGCATGCGTTATTATATTTTATGCCGTAAAAATAATTCGATTTGTCAATGCCCATGCCAAATTTAATGAACGAATGAAGAAGCTGAACAAACAACTCACTTTAACACTAATTTTAATTGTAAGTTTACTTCGAAATTTTTGGAATTTTTCGAGTCCCAAATACTAGATAATTTATTTTTAATTTTCGAAATTTTAGGCAGTATTCCCTTCTATTCAATTGATATTCGAATGCCTCACTATAATTGAGCTGTTCTCATCATCGGCAAATTCGGAAATTTTTAATTTTTTAACAAATATTTGTGAATGTTGGCCACCGATTTTGAATCCAATTATTGGAATAATAATCAATAAACCCTATCGCGAGATAATTTTTCAATTTTTCAAGAAATCAAAAGGAATATGTGCCCCAAAGGCAATAAAAGTTACGCCAGCAGAAGCAGCTGCAAAATAAGATGAATTATTTCTTATTGCTTTTTTAAAAATTTGTACTAATTCTTTTATGTTAATTTTTAAAATTATTTAAAACTCATTTTTCGACTATCTTTTAATCATTTGGCAATTTTATCAGTTTATTTACAACACAATTATCAAGTTTATTTTGTAAAATTTTAAAAAAATTATCATATAAATTATAC
Organism: Pratylenchus scribneri; assembly: GCA_030063045.1. Taxonomy (NCBI): domain Eukaryota; kingdom Metazoa; phylum Nematoda; class Chromadorea; order Rhabditida; family Pratylenchidae; genus Pratylenchus; species Pratylenchus scribneri. The sequence continues at coordinate 251,141 of JAQSEB010000111.1, read as the reverse complement.
ATCATATTAAATATAAGATGTATTTAAAAATAAATTTCTATTTATAAAAAGGTGTGAATTGGTAATATATTTTTAATTATTTAATTCTCATTCATCATCATTTCCAACTTGTTGCCACATATTCAAAACACTGTTGATCATGTCGCCCGCCCCAGTCCCAGTTCCAGTATTGCCGCCGATTCCGAAAATGGTAAAGGAAATTTGGTTTCAAAAAAAAGAAATTTTAAAAATTAAGTTTTGTAATTATTTATGTATTCCTTTAAAACAAAAATCTGATAAGTTTTATATTTATATATTCCTTTAAAACATAATTCTGATTTTTGAATTTTGTCATTAACTTTTAAATGCATATGCCCTGAGGGAATTTATATTAGAATTGAATGAATACGATGAAAATATCTAATCTTAAAATCTGCCTTCCTTCTAGGTTCTGCTACACAAATTTGGGCAGGAATTTTCTAAACTAATTCCTAATTTTCTAAAACATTTCATATAAAATTATATATCACATAATATTACGCCAATGATAAAATGAAATTTGTATTCCATCTCTCCATTCCCAATCTCAATTTGAATTTGAACCTCAATTATTTGGTCTCCATTTTTCTTACCACTATTGCTGAGTCCGCCCAATCCTGTCAATCCGCCCAATCCTCCAAGTCCGTTCAGCCCGCTTAATCCTTGAAGTCCATTTAATCCATTTAATCCTCCTAATCCACTCAATCCACCCAAACTGCCCAATCCACTGTTGGTCAATCCACTGCCAATTCCACCAAGAGGAGACTGCAATGGAAAAAATTGAAATTAGAGAATATTATTTATTTTTTTTTTCATTATTTATTATTTTTTCATGAATAATCGATTAATTTCGGAATTCACCGTTAATCCACCCGCCGACGCCAAATATGGATTTGTGTTTGTGTTCATCAGCGCATTTCTGGGGCCGTATCGATTATTTGCCAATTGTTGTTGTTGTTGTCCTCGGGCAAATATTGAAGTCAAAAGTGGAAATGCATTTGTGCCACCGTCTGAATTGCCCCAAATTTGGTACATATTCTTCATCATGTCAAAATTGTTATTATTCGTGCCATCAAGATTTGTTCCTCCCAATCCACCCAATGCGGATAATCCACTCAATCCGCCGAGTCCGTTCAATCCATTTAGGCCGTTGTTGGAGGGAAGTCCGCCAAGAGAACCGGAAAGGGTGGAAAGAGCGTCGAGTGAATTTGTGGATCCACCATTATTCCCTGTGGCTGCGGCCAACAATGCCAACATTGCCGGATTCAATCCATTCGATGATTGGGCATTGGCAAAGAATGCAAAATAATTATTGAGAAAAAATAATAAAAATGAGAAAATGATTGGAAAGGAAAAGGGCATCTCTTTTTGGGCAGTTTTGAATAGGAAAATGGAATTTGAAATTGGAAATTCGAAATGGAATGGAAAAATCAGGTGAATAAATAAAGTTTGTCAAAATTGATATCGGGTTCGGGGTTGATTGCGTCAATCTGTGTGAAGGCATTTATTATATTCAATTTATTCAAATTAATCTTTTAATTTGTTAATTTCCAAAAAATTAGTCTAATTCGCAAATATCGAGATTGGGCATTCGGCACAGTGATCAGAAATAAAAAGCGATTGAGTTTGGCCAAAAACGATTGACCACCAGCATGAGAATAATATCAACATAAATTGGACAAGAAATGAATAAACGAATTAGATAATATGAAAAAAATATGAAATGATTAATGAAATATTTTAAAAATATAAATTATACTGAAATTTATCAGACTTCTTTGTTTTCTTATTCAAAATTATTCCAAAAAGAATAATGAAATATATTCATAATAATTTTATTTTCCTTCTAATAAAATCTTATGGCAATGTTAATATTCCCTTGAGGGGGATATTCTGATATTCTTGCGCAGAAGGAGGAGGAATTGTTTTCCCATTCGACTCGATTCTGATCGAGAAGAGGCATTTTCTTTTATTTTTTTATCTCGCAAAATTTTAGAATTGCCCTTTTATTAAACATTTGATATGGGAAAAGACAATAAAATTATAGAATTAAAAATGACTTGAAAAGGAATTTTATTGAATTCGAAGAAATGCCAATAAATTTTTGACCAAATTGCCGGCTCCATCTGAGGATGTAATTTTATTTGACGTCTCATATTTAAGAAGGGTAATTTGTTTATTTTTCCAATACAGCTGCCTTTTATGCCACCGCCAGCTGCATTGATGTATTTGGGCGCGGAATTATGTATCAATGGAATGAATGGATTAATCAAATAAAAATATAAATTTAATAAATTTTTATTGGGGACTTTGCCAAATTGAATTTGTCTACATTTTTTGTTCTTTCCATTCACTAAGTATTCATATTTTTCATTTTCATTCCCAATCTTAAGAGAAATGACAGCACCAATAATTTTGGCCCATCATTTGAATGCCATTTTTTGTATTTTAATCGGAATTCCAATTAATTCGCTGCTCCTTTGGCTAATTTCCCGTAAAACATCAAAAGAGAAAAAAATGTACAATCGAATTTTGATGCAATCTGCCATTATGGATATTATTTTACTCATTTTCAATGGAATTGTTCAGCCGGTAAATGAAATATATATTAGACGGATTATTTGGTTTAGGCCTAAAGAATTTAATTAAAATTTTATGGACTATTCCAGCTGCTAAATGCGTGGGTATTCCTCTAATTTTAGCTGATTTTCTTGGATATTTGTAAAGACAATGAAATGATGAATAGGATTTTCCAAATATTTTGTACATAGGCAATTATTTCATGAATTTTTAAAATAAATTTATATTCCATTTGATTAATTCTTTCCATACTTAGAGTAATTTGATATAAAAAAACTGAACAAAAATAATTGGCCGGAATATTATGGCCATAAAATAAAACTGCCCTGATTTTGACCTATTTTCTCGCTGTTTTGGCCTTAGTTATTGCCAATTTCTATAAAATTAATTAATTATTTCTCTATCTATTCAATTCATCCAAAGCATTATGATATAAAATATGTTAAACCTAATTCAAAAATATTCAATGTAAATTTAATTTCTTATAGACTAAAATTCGGGAGCTCATTCGCTCTACCATAAAATTTATTCAAAATTCCCAAAATTAGATTAATTTCACTAAAATTAAAAAATAAATGAAAATGAATGAATAGAATATGCCGAATTGCAGGTTTTCTTTGTTGATGATGGTGTTGCGCACGATTTAATTGCTAATCAATTCTTTTGTTGGCTTCCAAATCCGGCCAATCATATTCTTTTCATTTGCTGGTTTATTGCTTTCTATTTTTCAATGGTTGGCCTTTGTGTTCAATTTGTCTACCGATATTTGGTCCTTTGCAGGTTCTTTCCTCATTATTTACCTAAATTCCGAATTAATTAATTTAATTTACAGGAATTTTCAAATTAATTTGGCCGGCTATTTTGCCCTTTTATCCATTGCTTTTCTCCTTCAATTGCCTTTGGTCGCATTTTTATCTGTAACTTCTTATCCAAATGCCCAAAATGAATTCATTTTGGATGAACATGTTCTTGAATATCTTGGGAATGGGCCAAACCAAAATGTTGCCTGGCGATTGGCCATTCACGCCGATATGGTTAAATTACTATTTTTATTATTTAAATCTGGATATTATTGAAAATGTCTGAAGAATGAAAAAGTCAAGAAGATTATAATGGCTTATTTTAGTTTATGTTTAATCCTTTAACCTATTTTAAATCAGTTTTGAACAAATAATAAGATATTTTAAGCGGTTTAATACCTTTACATTTTATTTTTTTTGAGATACTCATTTTTTTATTCCAATTTGATTTTAAAACGATGAAAAAACATGATTTTAGGGTTAACTAATTTGGGGGTAACATAAGGTAATTTTGGGGGTGAAAAAATCGGGGATAACCGATAATTACTAAATTATCTAGCAATAAACAACGCTTCTTGATGAGATTTATCGATTGATTAAAATTTGGGAGTGATCTGTTCGCCATTTTCATATTTTTTTTTTGCAATTTCACAAATTAATTATCTTTAATTAATTTGATTAATTAATTTTCAAGCATGATCCACTCGTCCTTTGTTGGTTTGCAATGTATTTAATTTACAATGCCATCCTCTATTCCATCATCTTATTTTGTGCCGCCCGAATTCGTACTTCATTGGCCAAACAAATTGCCCAATTTGTAGTGTCAAAATCATCGGGCGAATTGAATGGACAAATCACTCGAACATTGCTTGTCCAGGTGAATTTATTATTAAAATATTCAAAAGAATGTAAATATTTTTAGGCTTTTTTGCCCTTTTTCCCATTGATTTTATCCTCAATTGCTGTCTTTTCCGCTCTTCTTTTGCCTCAATCCGCAAATTCTTCTCAAATAATGATTGTCCAAATGTTGGTCACCATTCCTCTTTCTTGGGTGCCAATGGCCAATCCATTTTTGACACTTTTAATTGTGAAACAATACCGAAAATGGATGATCAATTTGGGCAAATTTTGCATTGGAAAAGTTGGCTGAGAAATAATAAAAATTTATTGGAATTATTTTCACAGATTGAATCAATGCCGGCGGCGACCAATTCAAAAACGACCATCATTGTAGTCAAAAATTGGGCAAAGATGCCACCAAAATATTAATCATTTTTGAATAAATAAATTTTAATCCAAATAATGTTTGCGATTATATAATTGTTGTTTTATTTGTTTATTCATATTTTTTGCAATTGAGTTTGCTTACAGCAATTTTCCCCGTTATCACTATTTTTTCGGAAAAAGAATGGAATTTTATTCGGAAAACATTTTTGAGTAATTTTATTGTGTTGAAATTCGAATTTTCGATACATCGACATTTTGGTAAAATTTGTTACCATTCTTTCAATCTCGAGTAAAATGCTCGAAATTACAAGAAAATATAGTCTATTAAGAATTCGTCTTGATGGCAAATCATAAATCATTCCAACAAAAATTAATAAATTTTTACCATTTTCAATCTTTTTTTTTCATGAAAATTTATGGGAAAACATTTTTTCCAAATATCAGTTCCAACTTTCAACTGATTTTTTAAAATATTTGAATCGACATTTTTTCAACAAATCTAATGACCAAATAAGCATTATTAAAATTGTAATTCGTGATTTGCCCTTTCTAGCTGGAGAAGGAAGTAAAAAATTTGTGTTGAATAAAAATAAAACACGGAATTAAAAATTAATCCACACAAAACACTCAAAACAATAATATCCGAATTTAATGAAATGCAAATTTTTGAATCGCACATTAAAAATTGTTTATCACAGCGGGTAGAACAAAATATAGGAATAAAAATGAATAATGTTCACCACCACAGATTAAACGTAAACCAAAAACATGAGGATTGGGGAGGTCTAGCGTTTATGGCCAATAAAAAGGGAAATTGTTTGTCCATTTTGTTATCAAAATTCACACATTAAAATTAGTTCCTCATTTTTTTATCACGAAAATTTGTGTGGAAAACACAAACATCCCATTTTGAAAATAATAAATAGGACATGCTATAAATTTGACACAATTTTTCGGAGATTTCTCATTCTAATTACAAAATATTAAATTCAATTGCGACCAAAAATCAAGAAAAATTCGATTATATATTTAGAATTTGCCCAAAATATATATTCGAATTTTTCTCATAAACCATTTGGCTTTTTTATAAATTCATACAAATTCAATGAATAACATAATCGATAATTAGTGGAAATTTTATGCCAAAAATATTCCATAGGAATCGAGAAAAAATAACATTTTTAAGGCCAAATGTATTTGCCAAAAAAACAAGTTTTTAGGAAGGATTTATTAAAATTTAAAGAAGTATAATTCTACTAGATCAGAGGCAGGGATAGTATTTATATATGCTCGAAATACTATGCTAATATATTGACCGCACAAATTCTAAAAAAATAATACAATAATTTCTCTTTTCACAGCTTTGAATATATAAAATCTTAAATAAAAGTCTTTAACAATGATTGGAAATGGCGTTTTCGCAATTTCTGTCTTTCATTTCCTTTTGAACATTGATCCAATTGTGGCTGCATGTACCAATGGTCCATGCCCAGGAAAAGGGATGGTCGAAGGCCAACAATGGTGTGCAAGTAAGTTTTTTCATTTTTTAATCAAATTTTGAAAAACCAATATCTAGGCTTTTTTTTGAATTCCATGGCCACATAATCTTCACGAAAGAATTAAAATTTATCAAAAATTGTAAATAAAAATATGAAAATGAATTGACGAGAAAAATATATTCGAAGGGATAAAATGAAATCTGTCACTTTAAATTTATGGATCAATTCTTACATATTTCAATTTTATATTTTTAAAAGAAATATTTTTATTTAGTTAACTTTGTAATTGAAATTAATACCTCGATTAAAATTTTTTTATAAATATCCAATTTTAATTTTTCTCAAAATTATGATTATCCATTAATATGTCAACAAATAAAATTAAAATATATAATTTTATTTTATTTCATCCATTTTTTGTAATTTATTTTTCCCAAAATTCGAATAGATGGCGAAGCGAATTATAGAAAATATTATGCCGTCTGCCAGGGTGGTTGTGCCGTTTTTCAACCATGTCCTGCCGACACCCAATGCACATTTACAAACAGCCAAAAAACTAAGGTGGCTTGTACCTGCCGAGAAACATGTCCCGTTCCAGGGAAGCCGGCAGGCGCTCAATGGTGTGCAAGTAAGTTATTCCCACATTTTAAATCAATTTTAGGGAAAATATTTCTTCTGGAATTTTTTTCTTTAGAAGACAAATTATAATATATTATTAATATTTTAATATTTAATTGACAAATTTTACTCTTTAATTTGATTTTGATCAGAATAAAAATTTTCAATAATATAACAGATATATCTAATTTCATTTTAATTTATTTTCTCGCAATAGAAGGCGATGCAAATTACTTCAAATATTTTGGCACTTGTACCCCCGGTGGTTGTGCCGTTTTTCGAGCATGCGCTCCCGGCACCAAATGCAAAACTGCCGGAAATGGCATTATTTGTGCCTGATTTATTATCGGATGAATTGAATATTAACAAAAATTGAGCATTGAAAATGGATCCAAATTTAGATTATAGAAAATAAAAATAAATATGGTTTGATTCTGATTAGATGGATAAATATGTTTTATTTGCAATGTTTATTTTTTGATCATAAATAACATTGAATATGGAATAATTTGAGAGAGAGAAAAATTGATGAGAATTGTCAAATGTCAATTGATAAGAAATAAAAGGCTTCTGATAAAATTGTACAATATTAGGAAATGCAATCTAAAATATTAGGTAGACATTGACATTTAGAAAGTAATAAGCAAAAATACCATAAAAATATTAATCATTTTTTATCATTTTTAATCAAATAAATATTTATGTTAATAATATCATTGTTTTATTTTTCCATTCAAAAATAGTAATGTGTGATAATAGGATTTGATACATTCAAAATTTGCATATTACTCCAGGCAATCTTGTTGATGTACAGCTTACATCGTCCCATCTTCCTGGCTGCTTATTTCCACTTGGCACGGTGGAATCCATCCAAATCATAGTGCAAAGCGCTGGATTTGGCCGATTGTCCGGTTGGTTTGGATATCCAGTGCCAGAATCGGCCCATGGCGGAATTCCTCCAGCCGTATTGGCACCAAAATCAACGGGTGTCCCATCGGTCCATTGCATACTTTGAATGGCACCGTTCGCCGCTTTAGTGAATCTCAATCCAATCAGAAGGGCCCATGCCGTTGGCGCATCCCTCTGCATTAATCCTTCACACAAAATGATGGAATTTAAGAATAAATTAAGGAAATAAATTACTAAAAATAAAATCATTTTCTGCTTGACTGTGTATTGAAGCCAATTGCGCATTGAAAAGGGGACAAATTCGTTCGAGATTGGCAAAATTCCCTTCTTGTGGGGTGAAAATCTGCAATTTTAACCATTGTCAAACATTTGAAATGCCATCTCTCAATCAGCGAATCGCCCAACTTGGCATAATTTATTAAAATTCATCAAGGACTTAACCAATTTAGAAGATTTTTATATCAAATTAAAGAAGATTATTGGCTATCTAATTTATTTAAATTGGTTCAAAAATGGTGAAATTGTGTCTAGAAAAACACTGAAAAATTCGCTAATCCATAGTAAAGGCCTTTTTAAATAGTTTTAAAAGCAAAACTCTCTCACAGTTACTAAAACAAATTTAAATAAAATTATATCAATTGATAGCCAAAAGTCTGCTCTTTAATTTGATAATAAAATTACCAAAAATGGTTAATCCCTAAATTGGTTATGAACGGCGCCAAATTTGGCCGACGCCAAATTGTGACGTACACCTTCCTCACCCTGTAGCATCTTCCCTGGAACATTGACCATCCTTCGGGGCACCCCTTGCAAAAGAAGCCAATTCTTGGCACAAATGTAGTCGGTTGGGCACATCCGGCATCGTACCATTGTCCCCGGTATGGCCCATAGTTCATCATACGAACACAATTCCCAGCTTGCACCGGCTCCCCAATGGCCCATGGATAAGTGCCGGGGGCCGTCACCGGATTGCCATAGTCCATTGGGGTGCCATCCGACCAACTTGCACCAGTCACTCCACCGCCAGCATTCCGTGTCAATTGCAATCCAATCCAATAACTTTTCTGCTGTCCGCCATCAGGATTTGGGGCATTCGCCATCATGTCTAATTTATAAATGTGTCAAAATAATTTAATAGTATGACCTAGGAAGGACCCACTAATAAGGAATTCATTGTCCGCCCGGCTATGCACCGAAGCCAAATTGGCAAAATTGGACAGTTGGCATTGTGCCTGTGCCTGGGCCCATTGAAAGCTAGTAGTGGTGGTGGGAACAACAATCTAAAAAGAAAAAATTGGCCATTATATATTTTGGCATTGCCAAAAACAAACATTATAGCATCTTCGTGCCTGGGGCCCAGTCACCCATCCGGCGGCACAATTCACCACAATTCCACAATTGCATGTGCCAGTGGTCATACAATTTGTGATGCACGCAGTATGGGCAGGCGTCAAAACTTGGCCAAAACAAGGGTCGATGAAAACAATGAAGAGGGAAATGCGGAGGAGGAGCATGGCAGAGGGCAAAAAAACGGAAATAAATTTGAAAAATGAGGAAATGTGATGCAATTCCGTAGATTATTCTTTGTATTTATTGGGGTCAAAAAAGGTAGAGGAATTTTGGCCATCTATTCAAATATTCGAACCAATTTATTAAAACTGAAAATTGCAGGAATTTGGAAAAAGTTCAAATTATATTCGGCTGAATAAATATTAAAACCTAATTCATTTATTTAATTTATTATTGACAAAAAACGAGCATTTTCTGGAAAGTTTCAATATCAAATCATGCGATTATTTTTTTTAGGATTTGGTTTTTGAAAAATGAGGCAAAAGGGGAAGGACAAAGTTCGCACAAAACAAGGAAATAAAATATTCTTTTAAATTTGAAAATAGATAAAAAAAACTATAATTATTCGTAGAAAACAATGAATAAAAAATATAGAGACAAAAAGTAAATATACAATTTATATAAGATTTTTACAATATTAATAAATCTTTCATTCAATTTATTAAATTCTTTCATAATAAAGCATAAAATTAATAATGTTTTGACAAAAAGACAATCTGATTTTTGACCTATTTTGCTATTATTTTGCTAATAATTTTTTGTAATTTCCATCAAATTAAATATTCATCCCATCCAACTCATGGTTATAAATGATATTAAAAATAAACTTAAAAATATACAGTTAAAAATTGAGCTAAATGCAGCGTAAAATTTTTCCACCAATATTATAATTTAATTGCTATTTTTGGGTTATAATTTATGACACATGATTAATCAGGAAAAAAGATCAAATCAAAACTGCACCAGAATTACTAATATTTGTTTCCATTGCATTTTTTCATTTATTTCATAAAGTGCAAAATAGGTCATTTGACGCATCACATTTTTGAATATATTAAATTTGGAGGAAATTAATTTTACAAATTTTTATTTATTCAACTGTTCGTAATTTTTGTTCGAATGATTTTTAGCTTTTCTGCAAAATTTTCCAATAAATTATTTCGTTTATACAAATTTTAAAATAAATCAAAATTGAATTAAATTAAAATAATGTTATTTATATTTATTCATCAATTAAATGAAGGGCAATTCGCAATTTCATTGCCAGCAATTTGCCAACATTTTTCACCTCCACTCTCAAACATGTTTCTTCCCCCTGTTCATTTCCATTTCCAATTCTGATTTCGCCTTCTTCTGCCAATTCTGGGGTGCATAATCGAAGATTTGGCACTAAATATTCGCCAATTTCTGCAAAAAAATTCTCAAAAATTTGGCTAAATTTCTTCCCATTTTTACCATGTTCAATTTTAAATTCGAATGTTCTATTGGCGAATAATTCAAAGAGAAGAATTTGGCCAAATTTGGCATTCAAAACTCGAACAAAACATCGTCCAGGTTTAATACTGACAATTTCATGGTTGACAGATTCAATGGAATATTTCTCCCAAATTTCGCCATCTTTCTTTACCCAAAAATATTTAAAAATTATTTGCCAATTTTTCAAACCAAAAAATCATTTTTGTCGAATTCTTTGCCCTTCGGCTGAATGCAACCATTTGGCATAAATTCATCATCTTCTCCTCCAATTTCCTGAATTTATTAATAAATTAAAATTATGTCTTTTTATTCCAATTCCAACTTTTTTGCCACCCAATCCAATTGGAATTGCCTCTGGGCAAATCCATTTTGCGGCCTCCTCCCCATTATGGGCAAAATGGAAACGGCCAATTATTTTGGCAGGTAGTAAAAGTGAAATAATCTGTGCGAAAAAATGGGAATTCAAAATAAATTTTTCGATGGGATGCCTTGAAAATGATGCCCAAAAAATGTGGCGGATTGACGATGACCACTTTGGAGAGCATTTCCGCATAATAGGCCATGGCCAAATGGACACGTAACTGCGCAAAAAAGGCATTCAAATTAGAATTAAAATTAATTATAAAATTATAAATTAATTTTTATCAAAACCATAAATAAAATTTAAAATTAATTTATTTATGCACAAATTTTGGGGGTCCAATCTCTATCATCAATTTCTCCCGTTAAATAATTTTATATTTAATTTCTCCCAATTTCTGACCTCAAATACTCTGTTAATTGGACCCATTGGATTTGCATATTGCCAAATGGACACATTGGACATATCGAAAATGCAAACGGCAAATGATCTTTTCCCAGTTTGCTTTTCCCTCTTCAAAATCATCCGTAACATATATTCCAACCATCCAAAAAAGCAACGCAAAAATTGTCCGGTGCGAATTAGCTTTGCCGTTTTAGCCGCCGATTCCCTTGGGCCCATTTCCACAAAAACAATGCCATTGTCTAAAGTGTTGGTCCATTCTGGGTCCAATCTATTTATTTGAATGGGAAATGAGAATTTTGAATGGCCAATTCAAACTTTGATTGGGGAAATAAACGGCAATAATGTTGAATATCCGCACGGGAATAAAAATCATTAAAGGCATTTTCATCTATAAAATTCCATTTTTGAATAAATTAAAATGTTCAAACCGTCCAATCCCAATGCCTTTCTATTCTTCACATATTCCTCAATGGCAGAAGAACAAATTCAAAATTATATATTCAATAATTAATTATTTTTGCCTCATCAAAACTGTCCAGCCATCGATCCAAATTGAAATTGGTCTTTTCATCATCCCGCAATTTATGGCCAATTTTCGACAAAAGTTCAGCTCGTTTTTCGGCTCTGCCATTTTCCATTATGCAGAAGAAATATATTAGAAATTATTTTTATTAGAAAGTAATATTTTTTCTCATCGAATGAATGAGTCGATAAAATGTTCCAAAGTACATTCAACCCAACCATTCACCTTTATTTTATTATATTCACCATTTTTGGTCGTCAAAATCGATGTTGCCGATTAATTAGCCCAACCTATTTTATAATTTTCCCATTCCCCAATTCTCTTTATTAGTGCTGATTATTATCAATAGGAAACACTCTTCTTCTTCTATTTTTCTTTTTGTTGATGAATGCATTTTTTAAATTAATTAATTTTGGATAATATTCAGTCATTCGGATGATGAAGAAAATGTCGACTAATGCTTCAACGGATTTTAATTAAATTTTAAAAGAGAATGATGAAGTCAAGAAAAAGAATATTTTTGGTACTTGTATATTATTTTCAGTCAGATTTTTTTGGATCGACGGGGAAAAATATCGGTAACCCACATGGTGTCATCCAGTATACGGTTATGGTCATCTAGGGATATGTTATCACCTTTCACCTACCATGACCTTAACCTAATACTAATCATCCGTAAGGTCAACCCTTCATTTTTCCAAAAATTCAGTGCAGATAAAGATAACATACAAGTACCTAATTTTTAATTTTGGCAAACTTCATAATTCATTTAATTTTTTCTCATCAATGGATTCCTCTAGGAAAATAAATTAAAAAAAATAAAATTTTCACAATTAAAAATGGAATAATTAGCAAGTTTCTGCAGTCTGGCAAATTGGCCCAGATGAATCAAATTCCATTAAAATTCGAATTTAAAAAGCCAAATAATTTAGTATGGAATGATTTCATTCTCCTTACTTCGACTCCTTTGCCGATTATGGCTCCATGGCCCAATTCCCCCAGCAGCTGTTATGGGTTCGGCCAAATGCTGGAGGGAAGGAAAGAAAGAAGCTTTGGGCGAATTTTCGATAATATGGCCTCTCTTCTTTTTCCTTGTATTGATTTTTGCGCAAGCAAAAAGGCCTATATTTTTTCATTTCACTCTCCAATTTCTTCATTTTTTATTTTATTATTAATTTTTAGCTTTCTAATGTTGCTAACAGTGTTTTCCCTGTTCCTCTGATTCTGTTCTGTTCCTGTCCTGTTCCTGTTCTGTTCCTGTTCCTGTCCCTGTTCCTGTTCCATGATTTAGAACAGAACAGGAACAGAACAGTTTGAAAATTTTTTGGAACAGGAACAGAACAGGAACAGAGCAGAATTGGCTGTTCCTAGACTGTTCCTGAAGAACTCGTAAATCAGGGGAAATTATCGGGGAGGAATTGAAATTTTTGAATTTTCTTGGGGCTTTTATTTTGCTATTTCTTAAATTTCCGATGCCAACCCAAAATATGGCCAAAAATTTGGATCTAATACATAAAACTAAAGGATCACCAATTACTTTTTTTTACATTTTTCGTTTAGGGAAAGGGAATTCACCCATCTTCCCCAACCCCACCGATTGGTTGTTTAGTTCCTGAAAAGCATTAATTAAGGACTTAATTTTTTTTGTGAAATTTATTATCAAGAGGGACCCGAATCGTTCATTTTACGCCGAATATTTTTGGTCAAAAAAATTTTTCGCAAGATTTATGGTTGATTATATGTATGAAATAACACTCCTTTTTAGTTGGTACTTGCCTTCGTTTACATCTCTTTGACGTTTTTATTAAGAATTGAGGAAAAAAAAAATAAAAAAAATTAAAATTTTCTCTAAAATTTTTTGAAAAAAATTTTGTCCTTTGGAACAGTTTAAGAACAGAAAATCTGTTCTGTTCCTGTTCCTATTCCTGTTCCTGTTCCAAGTTGGAACAGAGAAAGGAACAGAACAATTAGACTGTTCCATGTTCCGAGAACAGAACAGGAACAGAACAGATTGAAAAAAGTTGGAACAGGAAAACACTGGTTGCTAAATTCCCTAAAAATGTATTTTTTCCTCCTCAATTTGATTCATTTGTCAAAATCACCGAATATTGAAGAAGAAATTTATACGGAAAAAGGAATGGAAAAATTGGAAAAATTAATGGATTTTGGATGGTCAATGGCAAATTTTAATGTGGAAAAATATTTGGGAAAAATTAAACCAGCCGGCCATTATTTTGTCATTTTATGGTAGAAGTATTTTTTATTAAAAATATAATATTTTAAAATTAATTAAAATTATTTTAAAAAACAGATTTGAGGAAAATGAAATATTAAAAAATGAAAGGACAACAAATTGCAATCCAAGACATCGACCATTTGTACTTTTATCGGAATCGGGCGATGAATTTACAATGAATACATTATCATATTTACGGAAGAAAGATTCAGGTGGAAATAATTTTGGCCAACGGATAAATAATAAATTCCTTTTTAAAATATTTTATTTAATCGATTTAGGCAAAAAGTCTTTTTTCGGATTAAATTTAAAAAAAAAGAATTTGTCTTCCATGAAATAATTCATTAAAACATAAAAAAGTGCTAGGTACCGTAAATTTTTTATTAGAAGCCCATGGGAGGGTAGGCTTCTATTAAAGAGCGGGCTTATAAATTTCGTAAACCATCTGAGGTCGAGACTTTTCTAATTTTTTGACAAAAAATTCATATTTCGGCTTAATTTCACCAAAAATAGATTATTTTTGATATGAATTTTTGATTGGTGGGCTTATATTAGAGACGAGAGTGGGCTTGTGGGCTTCTAATGGAGAATTTACGGTAAATGTGGTTATGTCCACAATAGTGCAAATGAAAATTTCTATTTTAATCATAAATAATGAATATAATATTACTCTGCCTGTTCTGATTTTAATAATTCCGCCTGTTCTGATTTAATAATTCCGCCTGTTCTGATTTTAATAATTCCGCCTGTTCTGATTTAATAATTCCGCCTGTTCTGATATTTAATAATTCCGCCTGTTCTGATTTAATAATTCCGCCTGTTCTGATATTTAATAATTCCGCCTGTTCTGATTTAATAATTCCGCCTGTTCTGATTTTAATAATTCCGCCTGTTCTGATTTAATAATTCCGCCTGTTCTGATTTTAATAATTCCGCCTGTTCTGATTTAATAATTCCGCCTGTTCTGATTTAATAATTCCGCCTGTTCTGATTTAATAATTCCGCCTGTTCTGATTTAATAATTCCGCCTGTTCTGATTTTAATAATTCCGCCTGTTCTGATTTTAATAATTCCGTCTGTTCTGATTTAATAATTCCGCCTGTTCTGATTTATTAATTCCGCTTGTTCTGATTTTAACACTCTTGTTCTGATTTTTTAAAATATTTTTATTTACACTATTGTTGACATCTCCGCATTTGCACCGCCCTTTATTTATTGTGGAGATGACCCCGACGAAAAAACCATTTTCAGGTGGATATTTAGAAAGATGTTTTAAACAATTTTTTTGGATGGAAACGGATGAAAAAGGCGAATTCGAATTTGCTTACAAAAATTTGAATGGAAAAAAGCCGGAAAAGATGGAAATCACAAATTTATTTGAAATGAATAAAAAATTGAAAATTACAATTTTGCCTTATTATCAAAATGAAGTGGTGAATTAAATAATAATAATAATATTGTAATAAATCATTATTTAAAAAAATTCAAAGAAAATGACGCAATTATTTTTTCCTGCTGAGCAAATGCTAATTTTGAAGGGATTCAAAAATACTTTGAAACAAAATGATGAAAATGTTGAATTAATTGAATTCAAAGAAAATGAAAAACAACATTTTGATGAGGGAATCCATTTATACTCATCACAATCACTGCCAAATTTAAGTATTGAACATAAATTTGGGGAAGGATCACCGAATAGCAAATTCACAAAATCATTGAGTTTTACAGAAAAAGCAAAAAATAAAGGAAGATTACAAAAAAAGAAACAATCGCCGAAAACTATTCTATACTCGTCACAATCACAACCAAATTTAAGCATTGAAAACGAATATGGTCGAGGATTGTCGACGAAAAGCAAATTCACAAAATCAATGAGTTTTACAGAAAAAGCAAAATATAATGGAGGAAAGAAATCACCCAAAAAGAAAGAATCGCCAAAAACAGAAAGAATTTCCCTAGATGAATGGTCCTCATCCTCACGGCTGAAAATAAATTACAATCTTTCTTAATCATTAAAACGGAAGTTTATCTATTTTTCCACAAAATTATATTGTAAAAGGCTATCTTTATAAAATTGTCTTTATTGGCAAGCAAATCTTTTATTTTATCGAAAGCAACTAAGCATATTTTTTTATCCAATTCATAATTTCTAATATCTTCATTTATGTACGAGCAATTATATACAAGTAAAAAATATAATTTTCATCAAAATTTCTTACTTCTCATCCTCCAAATCATTTTACTTTAATTCTTCAAACAAATTTGTAAAAATTCTCCATTATATATTAATCCCAACAATCACCTTTTTCTATCTAATTCATCCAAACTCCGATAAATTTTCCTTTTTATTATTTTTTTACCATTTATTTTGGCCATTCAATTTAGCCAAAAAAAGGAAGAAAAATGGCATTTTGTTTCCATTTTTGGTGCCATCATCATTTTTGTCCTTTAAATAGCCAACAAAAAAAAGCCAAATTTTGGGTTTAGCTTTGGGCCAATTAGTTGGAGACTGGATAATATGAAGTTGGTTAACCGAAAAGAAAAAAACAGTTAATGGGCCATTTTCCGGGGCAATGACCATGCCAAAATAATGACGGTGATGGCGTAGGCGAAAATGGAGGGCAATATTATGACTTTTAGTGGAAAATTTTGAGGTTAGCCACCAAAAAATTTGCTTTAAACCAGTCAACCTTGACAAAATGATTGCTTTTTCTTTTTACCACTTATTTCGGTGAACGCAAAAAGCACAAATCCCCCTACCAAATTTCCACCGCATTTGCTCATAAATTCATGGCAAAATTGATGCCTTGCCCTTTTTCCGGATTTTCTTCGTAAAATTTACTGCCTTTTTAAGGGGAAACGGATATGGGGCACCAATAAAATATGCTTAAATATCCAAGTTGGCTGGGTATTTTAAACAGTTCCAATGACGCACAATTTAAGAAGCCCATTCTACCCAAATTCTAGATTTATCCAAATATTTTTACAGAAATATTTTTTAAATAGAGAAAACTATTCACATTTTCACAAATATTCATATATTTACCAACTCTTCCAATACAGTAAGAAAACATTAAGAAATGATAGATGAAGTCAAAAATTTATGGAATCAGAAATAATCATATTTTTGCCTATTTTTTTAAAAATATTTTATTTTCTTTTTGATAATAGTTTAGTGATGGTAAAAAGCAATTCTTTAAAACGAATATACTATTAGAGAACCCAAAGTTTACTCTACAATTATCTTTTTTTTTAATAATATTTTATTTAAAATTAATAGGAAAAGCTGTTTTTCATTCTTACTTGTATTCAAATTTAATTGGCCTCAAAGCAATTTAAACAATGGAAAATGCAAATTAAAAAGTATACATGAAATTATTATTAGGGCTTTAATATTTTAATATAGCTTTTCTAATTTCTATAACCCAAAAATTCAGATAATTACCAAATCATCCCTTAAAGATAGCCCTCATGGAAATAATGTAGAAAATATATTTTTGAATAAAATTTCAAGTCAAAAAATTTAGAAAAAAAATTGGAAAAAATATATTAATTTTAATCCAAATATTCAGCTCAAATTTAACAAAATTAAAATCCAGTAAATAAATGATAGCCTCAAACAATATTCGAATGATTTCATTTTGCGCCTCCATTTCTCTACTTTTCGGCACAATTTTTCTGACATTCCAACTCCAATCTTCAATGGCCATTCCCCTTCCCGAAAATCGTCGTCCTTTCCAAATAACTCCATTCCTCTACACGGATGCCGTCAACATTGATAGAAATTCAGTTGCCGACAATTCAGGGTAATTTATTTATTAATTAATTTAAATTAGTTTGAAATTAAATTAATATTATTTTAAATATTTCAGAATTTCGCGTTATATCCGAAATGATGAGGGCAATGAAAATGGAGGCGGCGGCGGTGCCAAAAGAATCATCCAAATTTCGCCATTTTTCTTTTCCAGCGTTAGACGAGAATGAGGATGGCAAAAAAATAATGATGAATTTAATAATATTTTGGGGGATGGAAAATAATAAAAAATAATAAATGCAATGAGTGCAAATTGAATTTCTTTTTTTAATAAAATTTCATAAAAATTTAATTAAATTTGCTATTTCCTTTTTTTGGTAAATATTAATTTTTGAATAACATTTAAATTGTCAAAAAATTGGTTTAGAACTTAGAAGTTTTAATATTTTTTTGTTTAAATATATGATAAATTATATACCATTCTTTGCCTCTTAACCAGCAGATCTCTTTATAGATCTAGGAAACCCCTCTGAACCGTTATATTTTTTCGAAATTTTCAGCATTTTTTCAGACAAATTAAATAGTATCAAATTGAATTTAAATTTATTCACAGAAAAAAAAGACAAAATGAAAAAATATTAAATATCTATATACATTTAATTAATGCCAAAATATTTAAAATGGATAGATGACAGTGATGTTTTTTGTCTTATAAAATTAATTAAATTATCAATCAAAAATATACAATATGATTTTTATTACAAAAATTTGAAGAAGGAATGAGGCTTTGTGTTTGATCGAAACCAGTTTTTGAATCATTTTTAAATTCTTTCGTGACAAAATTCCTTAAATTAATGTAACCTTTTGACATCATCTTCTAACAACATTTTTGGCCGTTGAATTGGCCAAAGCCAATTTCATATTTCTGAACATTTGAATACAGCAATTTGCATTCCTAAAATTAAAAATAAATATTAAAATATTAATTTTTGATTTTGCTCACTTTTTGTCCTTTCCCAAATGATTATTGTTTGGATCACTGCAAATTGAGCTTCGATCGTCGCCGGCACACCGCGGAGGTGTTCCATCGCCCCCACAATTTGCTTGCATTTGTGGAATAATATTTGCCATGCCATTTTGTTGATTATTCATCATTGCCTTTTGTAAATTACTTCGACCACTTCCTGGGCCCGATCGACAGCCAAAAGTGAGGAAAAGGGCATTGCGGAATTTGTTGTTCAAAAAGCAGTAAGTGATTGGATTTGTGCATGAGGATAAATAGGTCAAAACAGTGATCAGCGTGTTCAGCTTTGAATTCCAAATATTGAAAGTGCCAAAAGTGTCCTGTGCCATCAACAAAAGCCACCAAATGTAGGAGGGGGTCCAACAGCAGAAGAAAATGACCACAATGACAATTAACATTCGAATTAGGCTGAAAATTGTACAAAAATTCTAATCTAATTCATTTATTTTCTTACCGTTGTTTGACAATGGCACTTTGTCCGGAATGTGTGGACCGAATGCTTTGTTCCCCATTTGTTGTTGCCGAACTTGTTTGCTTCCAAAGAGGCGCCTTTTTTGTGGTAATATTTGTTGATCTTTCGCCACATTCCAACAATTCCAATGCGGCAATGTCCATTTTGATGCCATAATGCAATGTTCGAATCACATTCCCGTAGAGGACGGTCATTGTGAAAAGTGGAATCAGCAAAAGGACAATTGTCATGTAAATCTGAAAATCCGGAAATAAGCTAATTATTTCTTGTTATGGATTTACTTGATAAGCAAAATGGACGACTGGCTCAAATTTTGGTGAACAATTCAGTCCATTTATGTTGTATGTTCTCTCTTCGTACATGAATAGCATAAAAACATTGGCAAGCACCGAAACGAACCTTAAAATAGGGCATTTTTATTTTTAAATTCATTTTAAATAATATTTTAATTAATTTTATTTTTTTTGCTTCCATTTATTTGGGATACTTATCAATTATCAAGGTTCAAATTTGAACATTTTCAAAATCAAAGCAAGAATTCGCTAAACAATAGAATTATTTTTAGGATTTTGATGGGACCATTTTAGGCTTCGTATTCGTATCCATCCTATTTGATATAGAGGAGTTATTTGGAAAGATAATCGCATAATTTGATAATTTTCGGCCATAAAATTGTCCTTAATTAACATTTAAATAATGGTACAATTAGACCTATATTTGTATTTTTATCTAATATAGACAATATTAAATTAATCAAATAAATTCAAAATTTTTAAAAATATTTTAAAAAACTACTCACCAAACCAAGCTGATCATGAAAAGAGCGTGTGCCCTTGTGTGCCAAACGCGGGAATGCAATGGACGGCAAATGGCATAATATCGTTCCAAAGCAATGGCAGCAAGAGTATAGGCCGAAGCAGTGACCACAACGGCTAAAACAAATAATAAATTATTCAAAAAATATATAAAATGAAAAGAATTTACGTTGAAGATAGGCCAACAATTTGCAGAGAATATCGCCAAAAACCCAACAATAGACGAGGGAACTGACCAAAGTTGGGGGCATACCTGCGAAAGGGAATATTTTTGAATTTAATTGAATAAGAAAAAATATTATTTAACATAAAAATGACTTAATTTACATAAATATTTTCGTATCGAAAAATATTAATCTTTAAGGCCATATAACTTGGCCATAATTAGGTATTAGGGCTCAGGGTTTGGTTCAGGGCAGGATGGAATAAGGGCTAGAGTTTAGGGATTTCTAAAGAAGTCTGATTTGGCCAAGTTATATGGCCTTAAAAATATAATATTTTTCGAGATGAAAGAATTTATGTAAATTCAGTCATTTTTTATGTAAACTAATAGAATTCCATTGAACAAAAAATGAACGTACAAACAACGCTGAGCAACAAATCGCTGAGTGCCAAATTCAACAAATATAAATTGGTGACGGAACGCATTGAACGCTGCTGCAAAATGACAACCACAACAATGGAATTGCCAATGACGGAGAGGCAAAAAATGATGGAAAAAATGAAAATCATGAAATAATTTTCAGTGGTTGGATGAAACACGCAATCTTGCTAAAATGGATAAATTATAGTAAATTAGTGGATGAAATTATAATACCGGCATTTTGGCAACAAAATCATTGTTGGCATATTCCGTGGGAAATGCTGCCATCATTGAGTCATCAATATTCCCCTCCAGCTGGGAATGATTAATATTCGGCATAAAGGTCGTCGTCGTTGTAGTGGAGGATGAATAATTCGTCGAAATATTATTGATGGCAGAAAAGGCCAAGGAATTATTATAAGCGGCGGCCATTTCCGGCTTCCAAATATGCCTTAGGGTTTTTGCTTAAGGGCATCAAAAATTAGTATTCAAAAGGAGGGGGAAAGGGGTATTTATTCGGTGGACAATGCCCTTCTCCCTTTTTGATGACGGTCAAAATTAATTTTAACCGCACCTTTTTGGGAATAATATTCGGCTTTTATTTGAACCAAAAATATGAATGGACTATATAGTTTGGACATATTGAGTAAAAAAGGTGAGGTAATTAAATTTTATTGGAGTCAAATTTGGCCAAAAACACTCTTGGGCCTCTGGATTATTGTTATTGGAGATTTTTTTGTTTTTTCAGCAAAAATGATTTATTATACCCAAATTGAATATGATTTCGTACAAATGAAAGGGGAGAATGAAGGATGGTCGCATGATTATTTTGGTATACAAAAATCAAATATTACAATAAAAATATTAATTAAATTTAATCGGATGGAAAGGTATGCAAATAAAAAATATTAAAAAATTTCGGTTGAATTTTGTGCGCCAATCCTTAACAATTTATCCATTAACTGATTAAATGGTCCAAAAATAAGTAAATAAAATATAGAGGACATGTCCATTTAGAATATGGAATGAATAATATTTTTAATTCATTTATAATATTATAAATATTCTGGGGTCATGGGAATGGGAATTTAGAAATGATCTAATTTTCTGTGAATTGTTTGTTCAAATTTTGGGAAATAAATTTTTTAAAATAATATTTTTGTCTATTTTATATTTGTATTAAATATGTGAATTTTATGAATTATTAGAATAAACAAAACCAGTCTATGAAATTCTAGAAGGAAAGAGGCCATTTTTTGTTTACGCCCCCACTTTTTTATGGCCAATAACATTCAACTTTTTAGGGTGAAAAAAGTGCCGAAAAGAGGGAAGTGAAAAAGGAGTAAAAAAGGGAGAGGGAAGCGCAAAAAGGGAAATTGGGTTTCGGGTTAAAAAAATGGGGGGGGGGGGAGGTCAGTGGGCGGAATTAAATTTGCCGACCAAACGGCAAAAATGCCCTTCAAAAATGGCGAAACAGGGCGGCAATAGGGGAAATGAGCCTATTTTATTAGGGAACCATCGATAATTGAAAATTATTTGGAAAAATGAATTATTTTACAAATAATAACAGATTTTTGTACAAAATTGGAGTGGAGGGAAAAGTGCGTGGGATGAATCAAAAAATGGAAATTTTTACGTGGAAATGTGCACAATTTTTGGTCACATTTTACCATATTTTTGGAAAGGGAAATTTGAGGCCATTTTGCATCATTTTAAGGGGAGGAAAAATGAGAAGTGAGATTAAGCATGGAAAGTCCAAAATTATACATAGTATAAATTTTGTTGGAAAATGACGTACAAAAATGTGGCCATAAAGTGCATTTTTGTTTGGTAAATCATTGAGAATGGAATGGAAGGGGGATGGGCCATTGCGTGTTGATATTTTGCTTCCGATGGGTCCATCAGACTTAAACCCGCATATTTCCATTAGTGCGCGGATGCCGAAGGAAGGAATTTGGCAAAATGAATGAGACAAATAAAAAATAAATATTTTTACGGCAAAAATAAGGAAGGAAATGAGGAAAAGGAAGTAAAGAAATAAATCCTCGAGGATTATTCATCCTTTTAGAAGATTAAAATGGATTACGATAAGGAAAAAGGAACTATACGAATTTTGTGCATTTTGGCTAATATTAAACAATTTTAAAAAATTTATATTAATAGGTTTAAACTTTAGAGTTTTTATCAAAATGGATTAATCATCATTATAAATTTTGCGATCATTGCCCACTCCTTCGTGCTTCCGAATTTCTATATGGAATGAATTAGGGACAACTAATTAAGTGGTTGAAGCAGACGGTTAGCTAACCATTTAGTGGCTAATAGGGTCAATTATTTTATTTTGCTCGGAAAGAGCCGCGAAAATGGGGCTTTTTTGAACCATTCCAACGCATCTGCCATTCGACCCAGCCGATTGGATATTATTAATTTGTTTCCGAAATGCAAGCCATCACTCGCGGTCGCCGTCACGGGCGCGACGCTCACGCTCATAATTTTTGGAATGTGGGAAGCTTTGGTAAGGAGCCCCCACTTAAAAGATTTTAATAAATTAAAAAGCCAAAAAGATGGCCAAATTTTGGTCTATTTTGTTTCTTTTTTAAATATCTTTTTGCTCCATTAATTCTTTCTTTAATCTATTCATTCAAATCGGGGGTTACTAAATTTAAAAAGCTAATATTAAATTGAAAATTGACTTTTTTATCCGCAAATTTCTTTTAATTGACCAGGAAAATAAATAAAATTATGGCCGAAAATGTTGTATATTTTAATGTTTAATTAAGACAAAAAAAAGAAGCAAAGCACAAACAAAATAATAAAATTAAATGGTTCATTTCCATTTCCATTCACCAAAATCATTAATTTTATTTTATTTGTTCAAATTGGTCGAAGACAAAATTCATCACCGAAATTTTATTTATTCATTTGGCTGTCCCAAAATTGATGATTTGGTTCATCAAAATTTTTGGCGGAAATTGAAAGGAAAAAAAAGTTTAAAGTTGGATTAAATAAAATAATTGAAAGAACCAGGACATGGGGACGCAAATAATAAAAAATTGACTCATAAAATTATGGGAAAAAATGAAAAAGCAAATTTTTGGCATTCATTTTTCCAAGAATTCAATAAAAGGGCATCAATGACGGGAAAAAAAACAAGGAAATTTGGAAATTTTGTTGGTAGGTCGAAATTCTGTTAGTCGACCAGTTTTCCAATTTCCTCCTTTCAATTCAAAAACACAACAAAAAATGTGAGGGGATGGGACATTTTTGAATGGGAATAGACTAGACTTTGAGAAAAGAATTTTAAATGAATTTTGTGTGAGTTGTTTTCTTCTTCATTTTGGTGAGAAAAGATGTTTTATTTATGGGAAAATTGCTCAAAGAAATGAAAAATATTTATTTTTATTTTAAGGGAAAATATTTAATTTTTTATTTTATTGAAAAATAGATATTTTCAACCTCCCAATTTTATGTTAATTTTACCAAAAATAATCATTATAATTCCTCTGTGAGCGAATTTGCATATTTCTATGGCCGGCAAAAGTCATTTTCACGTGGGAAAATTGGGGCTTTATGAAAATGAAATGAAACAAAATGGCAAAAAATGAAATATTCGACGTGAGATTGGAATTATTCGAGGTGAAAAATTAGGGAAATGCCAGTGAATGGTGCCAGGGAATGGTGCCAGACAAGACAAGGTATGGTTTAACTCAAATTCAAAAGTGAAGTAAATTCCATTCAAAATTGCATTTAAAAATGCTCATATTTCAGCGTCTGGCAAAATAATATTGAAATACTAAACCCAAATAAAATTAATATTTCGGACGAATGTTCAAATAAATGGCAAAAAGGCTTGGGGGAGGGGGGTAGATCGATGCCAAAATGGCTGCCTCATTAATTTAATTTTTTATTCCCCCAATCTTTTGCCCCCTTACTTAATTTAATGGCAGCACTACTGGACCAATTTTTGAGAATTTAAGCAATTTTGGGAATTTAACCAATTCGGATTCTTTGTAAGCGTATGGCGTTGATCTTTTAAATGGATAATTTGGCCAATTGGATGGCCAGAAAGACCAATCTATTTAAATAATCAACTAAAATGTACTTTGAAATTTGTCTAGATTTCAGGAATTTGGTTGGCCTTTTTGGCAATTTCTCAATTTTTGGGTGGATTTCCGCCGTCCAATTTTCATTTGGCCAATGGACCTCCATTCGGCTTTTATTCACTGTGCCTCTTATTCTAAATTTCAATTTCCTTTCCCAATTTGGATGCTTTTTTGGGGTTTATTTTTGTTAAATTCTCTGAATCACAGAAAAATCTCAATTTTGAAATTGGAACAAATTTACGTAATTTTAATTGAATAAATTTATTCAGAAAAATTGGTAAATAATTTTTGTCTAAAGGAAAAGGGCACATTTAATTTAATTCAATTTGACTCAGCCAAAATGACATTTCAACTTTTGCCGTCATTTGTTTTTGGCACTTTTGTTGTTTTTATTTGTTTTTGTGGGTTACATTCAAAAACATTGTAAAATGTGTTGGAGGGCATGGTCGACCAATTTTATGGCCTTTTTCCCACAAAATACGCAATGTATTTTGTCTGATGGGTCAAAAGTTTGGCACCATGGCACCAAAGTTCGGCAAAGGCTTCTCTGAGAAAATTAATTTTTTTCATGTTTTTTGGGTCAATGCCATTTTTCATCGTTTTTTAGGTGAATTCCTCTGGGAATTTGTGTCAATTTTTTTATTTGATGGATTAATTTTGTTGATAAAAAGGAAAATATTCAGAGATTTGTTCAAATAAAGAAATTTGGCAAAAAACTTTTTTTAAAGGAAAAAAAGTGAGAAGAAAAAGGTTTGATTCGGTCGGCGGAATTAGTAATTGAATCAAAGGAAAAGCAAAAAAAGGAGGGAAATGGAAAGACAAATGAAGGCATCGGAAGAAACAAAAAAAATAAGGAAAAAAAGATTGAGGAGGAAGCGCAAATTGGGAATTTCGGGATGGATGCCCCCACAAAAAGAGAGGGAAAGAACATTATTGGGGACATAGAATGGTTGAATGGAAGGGGAAATTTGCGTGAGCTTTGAGCGATGGAATTTTTTGGCCAATGAGAAATTAAATTTATTCCAAGAAAATTGAAACAAAAAAAAAAGAATAAAGAATGGATTTTGAGGGCTAATAAAGTCAAAATGTGTTCTTTGTAAATTGGTCTCAAATTTAGGACATAAAAATGGTTACTATTTTTGTATCAGCAAAAAATATTTTTTACCGGAAAAAATATTAAAATAGTTTTTGTCAATTAAGAAACCGATTTTAAAACCCTATAAACCTTAAACCAATTTATAGATCTCATCGAGATGCGTCTTTTGAAATAAATTACTTAATTTAAATCGAAATTAAGTGAATCAAACCGTTTAAACCATATTTACCATTTTCGGTTTTAAACATTTTAATTTTGGGCCAAAACCAAAACTTAACATTTTATATACAATTCAATGCGGTTTGATGAGATCTACAAATTAGTATAAGGTTTGTAGAGTTTAAACTTTAAACCGTTTTATAATTTATTGGAAGCCAAAAGATATTTTGCCGGTAAAATATTTTCCCTTAAAAATTGGGAAAATGTCCAAATTCAATCAATCATTTTTGAGGGAAAACGACAGATTGTGCCAGGTAGGTAAATAATTGTAAATTTAATTAATAATTATTTTTATTTAGGGTAGAACAAAGATTTGCGAATTTATTTTTGAAAAAAATGGAAAAAAGTTAATCGACCAAAATTGGACTAAAGAATTATTTTGTGCAAATATTTGGAGGAGTGAAATTTGACACTGAAATTGACCCAAAAAACTGGAAGAATTAATGAACAAAAATTCAGGAAGAAGAAATTGGAGTCTTTTTTTGGCCATTCTTAAAGGACAAATATATACTATAAAAGGAATTTGAAGAGAATCTAAAAATTGAAGAAATGACCAAGGCAGTATGGCCTAAAATATTCTCGAGTCCCACTCATTTCGTTTCCCTTTTTATTTAAAGGACATTGGGAGAAGGAAATTCATTTGAAGCCACATGTTATTTAAAAACTGAAGAAGTTGGCAATTTTGTTGAAAATAAAATATTTAATAAAAAAAGGGGAGGAATTAAATTAATTAAAATTATGTATTAATTTTTATATAATTTACCAGGAATTTTGTCCCAAATTCATGGCTGGACAAACAATTGAAATTAGAGAGGAATTTTGTCCCCAAATTCCAAGCAATTCTTTACAAAAAAATTATGAACCAATTTGAAAGGAATTGAGGGGGAAATGAAAAAGGTCAACAATTGGTCCCAAAAGTCAAAAAACTAATTGAATAAAGGAATGAAATGGATGAAAGTGAACGGGAGATGTCAGTTGGCATTTTGGCCTTTTAAAACCCACCACTCCCCTCCTCCTTTCTTTGGCCAAATGTTAAATGTGATTTAATATTAAAGAAAGCAGACTTCCCTCCTTCCATTTGCGTTGGCATTTGTTCAAATATTTTCTTCCACTTCCAAAATTAATTTCTTCCCATTGATGAGAATCAATTACAAAATATAAAACACAAATTCCTCTGACATTTGAGTGGGCCTCTGGGTTATACGATACTATTGCGGGGAGGAATGAACTGGCACATCAAATCAGCCGAAGGATGACCCACTCAATTTTTATAAATGGATGTAATGAATGTAATGAAATGTTTGGAATTCTAAAAAATTTTTGATTATCAAATAGGATATTTTGCCATTTAATCGAGAGACATTTGGGGAAAATGTGCACCTCTCCAAAATTTATTGAGATTTTCTAATTAAAGTAAATTAACATTTATTCCACCGCATTTAAATTTATTTTTCTCTTTAGTTTTATAAGATTTTTGCAATAAAAATTATTCGGATATATAATTTAAACAAATCAAATAGTTTTAATTCTAACCCAAACATTTAAAATTCCACATTATTATCTAATGCAACGATAAAAACTTTGGATTTGATTATTCACTTGTTATTGAATTTTTTCCAACATTGTATTTATTCTTATTCCAATAAAATAAAATTTGTGTGCCTACTGCCTATATTCCCATTCCCATGCATGACCTATATGGCACATCGATGATCAGAAATGTTCAAAATGACGATCAATGAAAATGAACGAATTCAGAATTGGCAGCTAACGCCAACTGCTGGAGGGAAGAAAAATTAGAATTTACAGATGATTCAAATTATGAATTATGAAGATTATATCACTAGCCTCTACCCTCTAATGAATTTATTTTATAATAAAATTCACATATTAAATTTTTTTAATATAATCATTTACAAACGCAGGTTTAATATATTTTATTCCTTTTTCTGACTAATGAAGCAATATTCGACCCTCAAAATTCAAAATGATCGAATAAGAGAGACCTTTTTTCATTCGTCTTGAGGGTTCTTTGCTTGATATTCTCCAATGCTTTTGGCCTTTTTTGTCGAGAATTTTTTTCCTTATAATTCTGATTCATTTACAAGGCCTATAGCTTTTAGTCTTTCTTCTCTTTATAATAAATTTATTCAAAAAAATTATTTCACAACAAAATTTATTTCCAGAAATTTTTCACTTATTTATAGCTCTAAAGACGGTATCATCGAGTATCGACTAATTCAATGATTGCAATTCTTTTTTTGGCATTGGCGATTAGTGGTAGAATTATTCTAATTTTTTTCTAAAAATACATGAATTTTAAAAGGAAATGCTCTGCTTCTGAACGAAATTGGAGGATTCGAGCGTTATACTCCACTTAATTATGTGAATACTTGGCGATTATTTAATGGCCTACAAATGTTTTTTCTCAAAACAGACGGGTCAAAAATTTTTTTTAAATAAATTTGTTGAATTTTTAGAGATACGTACACATTTTCTCTGAACCATTATTGCAAAAAATGTGGTCAATTCGGGAAAGAAGTTTTTCGTGGGAAATTCACGGTTGTGAAAAAAAATGGAACAATTTTTGGTAAATATTTTAAAGAAAATTAAAAATTAACAAAAGCATTTTTAGAAGGAATAGCCGAGGCAACAGGTTCCCTCAGAGAGCGCCATTTTATTGGCCTCATTTTGCTGACCTTTGCTAAAACAAAGAATAAACCGGTTGCCCTTTATTTCATTCCGATACCAGACCAGTTAGCCTCAATCGGTTCTTATGCAACACGTTATCATTCACTTGTATATAGCAGTGCAGATGTGGAAGGTAATAATTTTTTTCTTAAATTAAATTCAATTTTCTAGAAATTTTTCCGGAAAAAAGACAAAGACAAGACGTTGACATTTATGGACGAGATCCCCCAAAAAAACCTCCAGTCACCGTGACACCAGCCCCAGTAGTGATGCCAAAGGCAAATTTTGTAATAACAGTACACATCATCATTGACCATTTGCTCTACCAAAAATATCTTCAAGAAGGTAATCAAAAATTATATTTTAAAAATAATTAATATTTTGAAAAGAAAATTTTATATAAAATTAAAATTTTTTTTTATTTAAATTTTATTTAAACTAGATTTGATGGATGAATTGCCAAAATTGGCCCAAGAACACATAGACGGACTCCAAAATATTGTTGATCAGCAGTTTGAATCCTTTAACATCAAATTTAAATTGGCAAGGGAACAGGAGGTAATGAAAATTGATGGAATTTTTTGATAATTTATACATTAAATAGGTTTTAAAAAAATGTGAGGATTTTTGTGACAAGTCGGGTGGAGAGATAATAAACGCGGAGGACGAATATTTTAATCCTGATAAAGCCATGGGAGAAATTTTCGATATTTTGGCAAAAATGTCTAAGAAAAGACAACGACGTGCTTCGATGGTTGTTCTTTTCACATTCAGACAATTTGGACATCCGGGTACTCTTGTTACATTGGGGCAAGTGCGTAACATTGGCCGAGTTGGTAAGTACCGACAAATTTATATACTGATATTGCAAATAGAATATTTTAAAAAATATTCCTAATTTACAGGAGAATGTCGCTTTGGGACAAACACGTTGTTCGTCAGCTTCAAGGATAATGGGGCGCTAAGATTTCCAAGTTTTACAAGTTCAACTTTCATTCACGAATGTCTTCACATGCTTGGCGCTTGGGTAAAAACAATCAAAATTCATAATTAAATTTATTTAATTCTGTATAGCATGATGAACCAGAATTTGTTAAAGACCCCGGTTGCTGGGAAGGTAATTATATTATGAATCCGGTTGCAAGTGGTAAAGATCAAGAACTGGGATTTGAAATGTCGAGTTGCACAAAAAAGAGTATTATGGAAACTTTAAATGGATTAAAAAAATGGAGACCGGCATATTGCATCGGTGGGACTTTCATTGGAAATGCTCCCATTTTAAAATATTTAAATAGATTTTTCCCCTGCCGATGGCGATGAAAAGTTGTAATCTAAAAGGAGGGGCTAAAAGAAATAAAATGTGAAATTTCAATTAAATGCAATTGGTTTAATTTTGTGTGAAAGCAGAAATTAAAAGATCAATTTTCACAAATCATAATTTTTTAAATTTGTATTGCCACAATATTATTTTGGTTCCAAATGCAAAATAAATTAGTAATATGGCTCATCAACAATGAAAGAATGAAAATGGGTAGATGATGAATGTGATAGGCCAGTATCTTTTTTGAATTCATCATTTTTATTTGACCATTTCACTTCTTTGATTTTGCCATCAGCATCGTTATTGGCGATGGCATTTTTTGTTCTTTCATTTGTAAATATCTGCTGATGATGTTGGACAAGAAGATTTGCACTAAATTCCTTTGTTGCCTTTCTGATTTGCTGATCAATTAATTTTTGGCACATTTCTTTATTGTAAATAGTGCCCAATAAAATTCCCTTCTCCAAAACACCGTAAAATCCTAATTGGCATTCAGAATTGGGTTCTTGAATAATTAAAACATTAATTTTACAATAAGCTTTTTTTTTAATTTTACCTGCTGTCAAATGACCAAAAATGTTTGGTATTTTCCAGTCTGAATCTGTAACATTATTGTCTGTGTATAGTAAAACTCCAAAGTCCACTTTTTCTCTTTTTTCCTTCTTCGTGAGCAACAATTGATAAACTCTGTAATGTAAACAAAATTAATTCTACGATTTTATTTCAATTGGATTTTCTTTATTCCTCTAATAAGCCTTCATTTAGAGAGCGCCGAAATCAGTTTTATTGCTTTCACCATGAAAAAATTACTCACCTTCCAAAGTAGCAAATGCTCATATTAATTTTATTATTTTCGGGCCAATAATCGATGGGCCTATAATTTAGTGGCTGAATTTGCCGTTTCGTTCTAATTTGTTCTTCAGGGAAGGAAAATTCCACATCCATTGTTTCCAAGCATTGTTCTTTTCAAGAATGATTTTAAATTTTATTCTTGAGCATAAATTTACCATCAATATTGTTTTGATGATTTATTTTTTTTATGGTTATCAATTCATTATTATCCAAAGGTGCACATGAACAAAGAAAGCAAATTAAATTAATGAGTAAAAGAATTAAATTCAGCATATTTGTTTTGATTATAATAGAATTTTAATTAATTTTAATCAAAATATTATTAAAAAAATGTTTTATTCAATATGGAGTGGAATTATTGAACTTTGATTTTCTTGGAATAATAAATATACAAAACAATTAGAGATGAGTATATTGGTGCAATTGGAATGGACCACTATACTTAAATAAAGTAAATATATATGGAATAGAATCAAGGTTATCCGCAATGCCATCGTAAAGGGGCGGGGGTATACAGAATAAAAGATGTGATATGGTTTGAAAGTTTAAACTGGCGAATAAAACTGCATTCATGCTTAAGCGAAGTCAAATTGATATCCTCGCCGATGGAGCGAATTTATTATTCATTAGGTCTGGGTTAGTGTTATTATTTATAAGGGATTGAAGAAGATAGACGAATCTCACAATATTTTATCTATTTTGGATTGACATGAGTAAAAATTTACACTTATTATTATTATTGGTATTTAATGAAGAAATCTCATATTAAATTATTGAATTATGAACGAAAGTAAAATGGCAAACAAAAAGGACTAAAATAATCAAATTTTTTCTTAAACATGGAAATTTCTAAAATGAGTAAAATAAATATAGAAATTAAAAATATATACAAAGATAATGTTAAATTTATTTCTATTTATTATAATGATTAATGATTCTTTACGCATTTTCATTTTCACCTCTTTCAAATGGGACACAATCAGTACGAACATTCCCACGAATGTAAAATATTTTTATAAAGGCAAATAATGGATATTAAGAAAGTGTTAAAATGGTGACCAATGGACTCAAAATTAAATCCGATGATTCATTGCATTTCATGATATTCAAATAAAATAAGATAATAATCTAATTGAAAAACTAAATATATAGTACTTTACTTAAATAATTATTGAATATTTAATTTTTCTTGTTTTATTTTCTATCTGCTTCCTTTTTTAAATTCAAAAGGTCAAATGAGGTCATCCCCCCTCTTATCCTACAATTATCCAATTGTTTCCCCGCAATTTCCCAAATAATTTGAATCCTACAGTTTCCCCAAGTCCATTTTGCGCTTTTTCAATGCCTTGGGGTCGGCCACTGAATTCAAATATTTCCGTCAAGCACAAAAGGAGGCAAAAAGAGGGGAATTTATGGCGTGGATGAGGGAAAATTGGCGGACAAACCGCCCATCACGCCTATTTCCATTTCCTCCTCAAACTGCACCACAACTTTATTGTCCATTCTTTTTTTTTATTTTACCATTGGCTGATTTGCCCCAAATAAATTTCTTATAATTTTCGAATAGGATTAGTTTGGTTTTTGGCAATAATTTAGGATACTTTTTAATTATTTGCGCTCAAACTTTTTTTTAAAAAAATGAACAGTCCCACCATAGGGGATTAGGGTTAGGGATATGCGAGATAGACCTTAAACCTATACCAAATGACCAAAGGGGGTTTACCTGTTCCGTTCCCCAGTTGAATCAAAAAAATCTGGACCCGGATGAATTAGCTAATTTATTTCATTCAATTTCATTGTTAAGAAAAATGGGAAATATCGGATATGATTTTGGACATTAAAAAGCTTCGAAATGTCAATTCCCTTGGGGCCCCAGCAGACCATTCAAAAATTTGATCAAACACTTATTGGTCAAAAGTTAACTAAATAAATAATTTAATGTGCCATATTTTATTTTATATATGAACTTTGCCATTGGCAAATTTCAATCAGATCATTCTTTATTGAAACAATCGCAATTAATCAATTTTGAATTGTTTTGTTAATTCATTTTTTCAAATTGTTATCCCGTCCTCAATCATTGTTCAATCAAAATGGGCACAAAAATGAGGGTCATTCTTTCATTTTCTCCCTTCCTTCAAATCAGATTATCAAGGCTGATTAATTCATTTCAAAAGCGAAATGTCCCAATTTTTTCCATTCTTTTCCAAAAATTTGTAACCCAAATTTACTTAATATTTTTTTTGCCAAATTCATTCAAAATTCATTAAAAATTCAAATAAAAAATTCCTTTTTAGGAAGGCAATTTCCCACATCAAAATCAACATTTTTCAAAATAAAAGTGGGGAATTGGAGTTCATAAAACGCATAAAAAGAATGATTTACAATGTGAGAATGAGTTTGAGGAGTAAATTAGTGGCGATTTCTTTTATTTATGAATGGGTTAAATATTATTTTACGACTGCGAATTTCGCTTCCGAAATAATTCCTTCCAATTTCCAAATCAAACATTCGGCCTCCTTCTTTCATTCATTAATTTTTGGCGCAAATCATGCCAATTTGTTGAAGATGAAGGAGGGGAAAAAGGAGGTCATCAATTGGGCGTTAATTTTTTTTTTGCAAATTTAAGTTGAAAATAATCAAAAATGTATCATCAAAATAATTCATTTGGATTTCCAATTTCTCAAATGGATGGTCAGCAACAATATCAACAAAATTATGCAGGGAATGGAGGGCAAATTGAGCAGCAGCAGGTGAATTAAATGACAAAAATAAAATTAATTTGCCCAAAAATAGCAACGATGGATTGGTGGAATGCCAATGACAAATCAACAGCAACAATTTATGGCACAAACACCGCCAATGTTTGGGTCATCGGCTGGCAATGTTGGCACATTGAAAAGGCAATTGGATGGTGGAGATGGGCGAAATGCCGAGGATAAAGTAATAAAATAGAGAAGGGAATTTGAATATTTTGACTGTAATTTAAAGGAGAATTTGATGACAAAACGGGCCCGAATTGGTTTGGAGTCTGGCACAGATCCTCCAATGCCAGATGAAGAGGAGGAAACACAAAATCAAGGAGGGCATAATGAAAATGCGGAAGAGGAGGATGACGAAGAAGAAGAGGATGAGGAGAATAGTGGACGATCATCTTCCAAGTAGGAGACGAAAAATATAATTACCATATTTCTTCTATTACTGTATTTCTTCTATTTATGGCCCGGGGGCTACTAAATTTCAGAGGGTTCTCCAAATAGAAGGGTGGCTTCTAATAGAGACGGGGCTATTAATAGAATAAATAAGGTAAATTGAATCATTTCCCCCAAAGGACGGACGAAGGCAGTTCACCCGAAAATTCGCCCATCCAACAACCCACCAATCAGCGTCAAAATAATGGCCAAATGGGCAATAATATTGTTGAACAAAGGCAAGGGAACAATGCTAGTGGCCATGGCCAACAGCATGAGGCAATAGTCAAAGAAATGACACCTTTACAAAAATATATGGTGCCCAATTCACCATATACTTCGGTAAATCATACTCAAAATATAATCCATTTTAATATTTTATATCATTTCTAGCATATGCCCTCCACCCCATTGGCCCATTCCACTCCAATGTTGGCCGGCAATATTTATGCCAATCCAAGGGCCAGCAATGTTCTTCGAAATTTTCAACAATATTGTGGCGGTAGATATTTTTAAATTTATTTTAAAATTTATTTCTATTTTATCATAGTCCCCCCTTCAATGATTGGATCGTCGGCAATTGCCCAAATGCCGCCGCCATTCAGTCAAGTTTATGGATCTGCCCCATTCTCTCTCCCTCAAATCCAGCATCAGCCTCAATCCCAGTTGCATTCTTCCGCATATTCGGCACAACATCAGGTGAAAAAATATAAATTTGAATAATTATTTATTATTTTACAATTTAAAGTTGATGCCTTTTGGGATTTCGCCAAATGCCAACAATTATTCCAATCCATTTATGCATCCGAATCAGGCAAAATTTATTGATAATAGTATATAATTTTTAATATTTTTTATTTAGTCCACATTGCCATCATTTAATTCAAGCAGTTTGCGGTAATTTAATAAATAAAATTCATTCAATTCATTCACAATTATTTTTTAGACGCGACAGTGGACTGGGCATAGAATGCACCGAACTAAAGGGTACATACAAATATAATATTATGGCGTAAACTTACAAAAATACAAAATTATAGAATTAAAATAAATTGATTATGGGGGATTAAAGATAAGGGGAATTAGTTTGATTTAGTGAGAGAAAGGTGTACTGTATTTAAAATAAATGGGAATTGTTTTCTGGAATGAAATATAAAAAAATTAGAATAAAAACTTTTCGGAGTGAAACCATAAAATTTAGAAATAAAAACTTTCCGGAATGAAACACATAAAAAATCAAATCTTACAAATACCGTATATTTTCTCAAATTAAATTAATCTAATAATATTCCTCTTTACTTTATCCTTCATCATTTTTTTCATATTTTTATGTATAATCCGATTTAGCTATTTTCATTTTCCTGATGAGAAAATACAACAAAATTATATTTTATAAATAAGGCAAAAAATAATGAAATATATAATAAAAACAATGAATTAATTAAACGAATATTTTTTAGCATTGACAAATTTGAAGAATACGAATGAAAGTAGCAGCAGCAGCGGTGGAGGCACAGATGAAAGTTCAATTAGTGGTTCATCATCCGCACCGAATTTGTCGATTGCCAAGAAAAATGATCAACAAATTACTTTGGCTGGTCAGAACAAATATTAAATATTATTTAAAATGAATTCATTTTTAGCTGCAAAATTTTCACCGTACATTCGTCAAATTCTGCAAAATGGACAAAAACAATTTGCAAATTTGGAGGAAATTATGTTCGGAAATCCCGTATGGCCACATAATTATTGAATAAATAAATAATTTAATTAATTTAGGTACCTGCTCGGCTGTCCCTTTTGAATAATAACAAAAAATATCCAATCAGTTTGGCCGAAATTCATCGCCGTTTGAGCATTCCGGAATGCCTGAACACCTCATATTTGAGTGGCATTTTGCGAAGGTGGGACATTGGGCCAATTTTCTTTTTAATTTTTAATATTAGAGCCAAAAACAAGGATGGAGGCAGTAAATTGCGCCAACAATTGGCCGAATATGATTGTGGACTGGAATTGCAGACTGGGAAACGCAAATCCAGTCAAGTGACCACCTACACAACACTTTGTGAAAGTAAATAAAATTTTTAATACAATTAGGAATGAAATAATCTATTGTTGATGTTGATAAGCTGCTTGATTAATTTATAATATTTATTAGCCATGAAATTAACTAAAAAATGATATCAAAAATATTGGTACTTCTTAATTATCTATGCTCATCAGATTCCCACCTACCAAAATTACTTCCAAAATTGGTCAACTCAAAAATCACCTAAAATCATGTTTTTTTTTCATTGTTTTACAATCAAATATTAGTAATAGAATAAAAATCTCAAAAAATTTTTTACATTTGAGCACAGATAATTAGAAAGTACCAAAACATTGATTATTATTTTGATTTTAACCAAAATTTGACCAAAATACTGTTTGTTTAATTAAAATTATTTTCGGCAACTTGGAAATATCCAACATCGGCAAATTATTTTAGAAATTGTTTTAGTTAATTTTATCCCAAAATAAAATCCTCTATAAATTAATCCGACTTCTCTGTCACATCATAAATAGACCATTTTGTTTATGTTCCAAAATTAAATATTCATTTTTAACCCACAGGGGAAGCACTTCAATTGGCCGAGGATTTTGGCAAAATTGCAAATGACCCGCATAATGGATTCCCCCACCATCAATTGGCAGTGGAATTAAGCCGTCGATCAATGTTGCATTCATCGCCGGAACAACGGAAACAAAAATTGGAGGACGTGAAGAGCACAATGTTAGGCAAAATTCACATAAAATTTAATTATTTCCGAATTTATTAGGGAATTATTGCGATCGGCCATTTCCATTGTGGAACAATCCATTGGCCAGGAAACTCTTCAATTGGACACAACAATGTTTGGGCCAAATGTTGCCGATGACCATCAACAATTGACCCCACAAACGTTGGACCAATTCAAGCGATTCGCAAGAGTGGAATTCATTTTTAAATTTCCCCAATCAATTAATCATTTTCTCCCCTTTTTCCCTTCAAAGTTGTCTCATTGTTTTGGCAATCGAGCAGTGCTAATTTGCTGGGAAACAATGCTCAAAGTTTTTGGCCATTTTGAACGAATTCATCAAAGCGGGGATGACACCGAAAATGGGCAATCATCATCGAGTGGATTTATGGCCGCCGGCACATCCCAACAACAAAATGATGAGCAAGTAAGAAAATGAAAGGGAAGGGAAAATGAATTTGAAATGTGAAGGAATATGTTGATAATTCCTGGAATTGAGACTATTCCCAGAGACAACCTAAGAGCTGGGCTAGTCAATAATTTCGTGAATCTTGGATTCTAGACATCTTACAGACTTGAGAATAGGCTCTTTCGACTCGGCCTGGTCGATTAGTCTATGGAATTTCAATTTTTAAATGATTTGAAAATTTTAACCAAAGTTATTGTCAAGTGAAATTTCGAGTTTTTAAACCGGTTTAATTAGAGATAGGGCTAGGCTAACTAAGGAACATGGATTTAGGGGCTAGGAGGGATATGGCTAGTGCTAGTATAAAAATCAAGTCTCTTGGTTGCCTAGAAGTCAAGATTCCCAGAATTATTTAGAATTTCCAGCTAATTCCTAGAATTAACTGTAACTAATATATTTAATTTATTAGATTAGTGCAAATTCGCTGCTGGAATTGGTCAAAAATATGAAGAACAATAGTGGCAACCTTACATCGGGAAACAATTGAATTGAATGGATGAGAAGAAGGAAGAATTAATGACAATTGAGAATTAATTAAAACAATTAAAAATATTCATATTTATTCATCTTAATTAATTTATCCAATTTTATGTGCCTTGATCCTCCCTTGACCTCATTATTATTATAATTTCTTATTATTTTTTTGTGCCTTGATTTCTCATTTATTTCACTTTCACTCATTCATTGAATATTAATTAAACTTTAATATATTTTAGAATAAAAATTTCGCTGAAAATTAATTTTTTCTTGATTTCTAATCCTCTTGGGGAGAATTTTTAAAAAGTGCATTATTAGCCTAAAAATTATTTCATTGAAAATAATCTAGTATTTATTTACTTAAAAGATTAAAACATTTGAAAGAAAACACAAAAATTAGCACGAGAATGAAATAAAGCCCTAGCCCTTCTTTCTCCTTGTTTTTATTTTAGTTGATTCAATTCCTCCTGCATATTTGCTTTATAACCGGAACATGGCCATAAATTTAAACACATTTTTATCATCAAATTTTAAGGAGTGTCCTTTGGAAAATGTGATTTAATCGTTTTTATCAATGCATGGAAAAATTTATTTTTATTCAAAATTAAACAAAAATTATATTTCCAAGAAAATTAAACAATTTTGATGAAAAAATGAATTTTCTCTCATATAATTTTTATTTAATTTTAAAGGAAAAAAATGTTAATTTTCATTTCAATTCTTTTATTAATCCAATTGACCTTTTTATCATCAAATCCATTAAATGTTGATGGAATCAATCAAATTTCGGATCCAAGCCAAAAATCGAATTTGTCATTGGCCGTGGATTCAACAATTTTCAATGAAGTTGGTCAATTTTAAATTAATTCATATTTTATTTTTGTGCTAGACTTCATGGTCCACTTATAGGCCTCAATGTTATTTTGGGTTCCTTCCTTAATTTTAAAATTTTATTCAATTTTTAATAAAATTTGAGTCTGAAAAATCGCCGCCCGGATTCGCCAATGTTCGGCATAATGTGGTATCAGCAAAGGGAAAAGTCACAACAAATTGGATTACGCCATTGGGCAATGCATGGTTAAAATTAAAATTATATTTTGTGGTGAATATATTTGTGAAATTGCAGAGGATGACATTGTTTTTATGTGGCATAAACATAACGTAATATTAATGAAATATTAAAAATGAATTAATTAATATTTTTTAATTAATTGTTATTAATTTATTTGAATTTTAATTATTTTTAAAGGGACGCAGTTTTGGCTCTCAACAAATTGTTGACGACGATTTGGAAATGACCACAGATTGGTGGGTAAAATAAATTAATTCAAAAAATAAATTAATTAAAAAATAAAATTAATTTAAAAAATAAATTAATTAATTTAAAAATAAAATAAATTAATAAAAATAATTAAAAAAAATAATTAATTTAAAAAAAATTAAATTAATTAAAAAATAATTAATTAAAAATATTAATTTATGCAATATACACATTATTTTTAATTTTTATAGGTTCAATTTTGGTTCGAGTTCATGGATGACCCGTCTGAATTTGAGTCGCACAAATTGGGAAAATGGCCCTAAAGCTTTGATTCTTTATTTCACCTTGCAAGACATCGTCTCCTCCCTCGAAAACACCGAAAATTCATTTGACAAAACTGGGGAAATTAATTTTTTGAATGGACAAAGTCCGGCGGTTGGGGGCAAATTTGCAATGAAAATTCGAATGAATGAAGAAAATGTGGACATTTCAAAATTGGCATTGAATTTTGAGCCATTTTTGGATATGGCAAAAATTGGGGAAATATTCAAATCAAAATTGAAAATGCAACCAAATGGAAATTATGCATTTGAAAACAACGAAAAGGGAGGAGAAAAACCAAATTTTATTGCATTGCAAATAAATATTAAAGGTGTGGAAATTAAAATAGGGAATTAATTTAATTTTATTTATTTTTTAGGAAATAATGTTTTGGATATTTCATTTGAAAAAGAGGGCGATTTGGTGCCATCAAATTTTGAAAATGGATTCAAAGAGAAGGAGGCCATTTTTGAGACACAATTTGAGGCGGCATTTCTAATTTCCGTAAGAAAATATAAAATTTTTCTAATAATATTAAATCATTTCAGAAAAATTATCCACCAATTTATCATAAAATGGGCCAAGCCGCACTTTCCAATTTGCTTGGGGGCATTGGCGTTTGGCACGGAAATATGCGAATTCGTTCGGCCAAATTCGATCCGCCATTTTCCACCAAAGTTTATGGCCCAAATTCACTCATTTCCGCTGTTCCATCGAGAACTGGTTTTCCCCGAGGCTTCCTCTGGGATGAGGTAAATCCACCTGGAATAGCCAAATTTGTCAACATATTAAATAATTCAACAAGACTGAAACAAATTAGGTGATTTTAGTATCAGATTAAAGAACAGACTAATTTTTCAATTACCGTATATATGCTTTTAATTCCTCACACTCTAATAATATTCATTTTGAGGACACAACATAGCTCCCTCCTCTCACAGGCACATGGTGATTATTGCATTTTTTTAATTCCCTAAAACTCTTTAAAAATCCACTATAATTTTTTTAAAAATGTCCAAAACTGTAATAAGACCTTTAATTTTCTTAATTTTTTCTTG
This sequence comes from Pratylenchus scribneri, assembly GCA_030063045.1. Classification (NCBI taxonomy): domain Eukaryota; kingdom Metazoa; phylum Nematoda; class Chromadorea; order Rhabditida; family Pratylenchidae; genus Pratylenchus; species Pratylenchus scribneri. The sequence goes on along the minus strand of JAQSEB010000111.1, from coordinate 210,658 downwards.
GTTCAAAATTCCAAAGGGGGAATTAAAAGAGTATATACGGTATTTAAAATCTGAAAAATGTATAAATAAAATTTAATTTTTAAAATGGTCTATAATAATAATTATTTTATAGTTAACTTGCCTGAAATCCTTAATATTTCTTGTGGTTATGGTAATAAAATGAACGAATTGAACTTTTTAATAATTTAATTAATTGAAATTGTGTCTTTAAAAAATTTCAAAATGACCTTTACTACGGAATGGCGAATTTTTCAATTATTTTTTTAAGCATTAGTTCAGCAATTCTGAAGCAATTTAATAAATTTTGAAAATATCTTTTATTAAATAGGCAACAGTTTTCTTCTTAATTTTATAACAAAATCATTGAATTTAATCCTAAATAGTTATTATAACAAGTACAAAATTTAGCCTATCTCAATCGATTAAAATATTAGAAAATATGAATTATTCCATTTAGGGCCATCACAATTTGCTAATCCATAAATTTGACCCTTCATTGAGTTTGGAAATCATTGGCACATATTTGGATTTGATGAACATTGATGGATGGATTCCACGCGAAATTGCTCTAGGCTCGGAAGCGGAGGCTAGAATTCCGGCAGATTTTATTACCCAAGAGGATTGGGTCGCAAATCCTCCAACATTTTTCCTGGTTTTGCGCGAATTCATGGCCAATGATGAGGTAAAGGAATTAATTAATATGCGGTGGAGAGATATTTTAAGAATAATATTTAATCATGGAAAGAAATTGAAATATGTCGAAAAAAGTACATAATAGAATTATAGTGGTTTAATGGTTTGTTCTAGTCCCCCAAACTTTCAATACTTTGTGGGTGATAAACCATTCAAATGTTTTTTCAATTTTTTTAAGACTAATTAAAATTGATTAAACTTATGCAAAATTATTATTAAATGGTGCATATTAAAGCGATCAATCAAATGATAGTAAATTTAAGGCTCTAGATTTTAGGAAAAATCACCAAATAATTTGTCTTTCGATAATTTCAATACTCTTTTCACTCTTTTTAGTATTTTTTCACAAATTTAAATTTTTCAATATTTAATTTAGAGGACACAACAATATTCTGTCCAATTGAAGCGATTATATCCAAGGATGAAGCAATTGTATATTTGGCTTCGTGAAAGTCAAAAAGGACCATTGTTGGGCACTTTTCGATGGCATGGCCGAAATGGGACCACCAAATTCATGTTGAATCCTGGAGCACTGGACAGTGGATTGGATGATTATCCTCGGGCCTCACATCCAACCGAAGGGGAATATCATATTGATTTGTTGGCTTGGATGGCAATGGCCTCATCCGTGTTGGAAAATTTGGCAGAATTTGCAGAGGATGTGGAATTTTTGCCAAAAATTAGGAAAGAGGCCGCCCATTTGAATGATATTGGCCAAATGGACAAATTGCATTGGTCGGAAAGGGCACAACAATATTGCGATTTTGGATTGCACAGGTTCAAATGGGAATTGGAATATTTATGAAAATTTGGATTGAAATGGTTTTTAGTATTAATATTATAAAAATGTTGCTATTTATTTAGAATTTTATTATGCATGAAATTAACTAACAAAATTGTATCAAAAAAGATTGATTAAAGTTTGTAAAAAAATTGCCAAAAAATTTATAAAATTAAATAAAATTGTATTTAAATTAAAAATTTTCAATTAAATATAATAACCAAATTAAATTACAATTAGATTTATAATATAATTGAATTATAAATTGTATAAATTTTATTAAATTATAATTAAATTTTAAAAAAGATTATAATTAAATTATATACAAATTTGCAATTAAATTGATAATTTGTACAATAAACATTGAAAATTGACGATAAAAATTGGCATTGAATTTATTTTACAGTGACGCAGTGGATTTGGTCGAAATGAATGTTGGTGGGGAAAATGAATTGGTCAGACGCGTTTTGCTTGAGCCAGAATATAAATTGGTAGAAAATGTGAATGGCTATGCAAATTTATTCCCTCTTCTGATGCGCATTTTGCCCCCAAATTCGCCAAGACTGGCCAAATTGTTGGGGCATATGGCCGATCCACAACAACTTTGGACGCCATTTGGCCTTCGATCAATTTCCACATGGTCCCCATATTATGGAAGTTGGAATGATAAATTCGCTGCGCCCTATTGGCGGGGACCAATTTGGATTAATCTGTGAGGAATTTAACAAAATATTTTTTCCCTCTGACCATACAATTGTCTTACGATTTAAACCCATTTTTAAACCGGTTTAATTAAAAATTATTTTTAACCCGGTTTAATTAAATCAATTTTAAACCGGTTTAATTAAATCAATTTTAAACCGGTTTAATTAAAGTCAAATTTAAACAGGTTTGATTAAATCAAATTTAACCCGGTTTAATTAAAATCAATTTTAAACCGGTTTAATTAAAATCAAATTTAAACCGGTTTAATTAAATAAATTTTAAACCGGTTTAATTAAAATCAAATTTAAACAGGTTTGATTAAATCAAATTTAACCCGGTTTAATTAAAATCAATTTTAAACCGGTTTAATTAAAATCAATTTTAAACCGGTTTAATTAAAATCAATTTTAAACCGGTTTAATTAAAATCAAATTTAAACAGGTTTGATTAAATCAAATTTAACCCGGTTTAATTAAAATCAATTTTAAACCGGTTTAATTAAAATCAATTTTAAACCGGTTTAATTAAAATCAATTTTAAACCGGTTTAATTAAAATTAAATATTTGTGTATTTTTTCAGCAATTATTATGCGATCACTGCTCTCAAATATTATTCATCATTGAAAGGACCACATCAAGCGGAAAGTGCCAGATTATATGCGGAATTGCGCACAAATTTATTGAAAAATATGGCCGATCAATATGCAAAAACTGGATTCATTTGGGAACATTATAATGATTTGGATGGACACGGAGGTGGCAATCATCCATTCACCGGATGGAGTGCACTAGTTTTGGCCATTTTAGCTGAGAATTATTGATGAGAATGGATTTAATAACCAATTTAGACATCATTTAAATTTTTGTATTTCAATATCAATAAATCATTTTTAATGAACAATTTATGGAAACTGCTGATTATTAATCCAAACTGTTTAAATTCCTAAATTTAACCCTTAGCCTTAAACACCAATTATGGCTAACTAAGTTATAAAGTATGCCTCAAAAATATTTTATCATTCGATGTGAATGATTTTGAAATTTAGTTTTTTTTATGTAAATTATTCCATTTTTTATTATTTTTTATTTATTCTATTTTTATTCCATGTTTTATTATCGATCCACATTAAAGTTCGGGAAAAAATAAATAAAGGAGAAGCAAGGCTGCTGGGCTGGCTTTATGGGATTTTCGTTTGTCCTCAATCAGTTCAATTCCTCTTTCCAAACTTTTAAATTAGACCTCAAGTTCTCATTTTTGATGCTTTTTTTAAAGTTCACTTCAAGCTTGCTTTTGAATTAAACTTCAAAGTTCGCATTTTATGCTCTTTTTATAATTTGTTTTTTTTTAATTTCAAGATGCTTAATTCTTTCATTTTTCTATTATTTTTTAATATTTTACAAAAGTGGGTTGCACTTTAAATTCAATATAAAATGTTTTCCTTTTTAGTTAATTTAAGCATTTTTTTTTCATTTATTCTTCTTTCCAAATATAATTTAATCTTTCTAGGCGCTAGGCCACATTATTGTAGAGGAAATTGACCAGCAAAATTTTTTTCATTATTAGCTCACTCAGCAGCGAAAATCAATTAAATTTATGAATATTTTAATATTTTGCATTTTTTTTTATTATTTATTATTTATTTTATGACGAATAATAGATTGATTACCGAATCCAAATGATCAGCTATAAAATGTTTTATTTTTAATTAATTTTAATATTTTTTTATTTTTTTTCTTTTCCATTGATCTTTCTAGGCACTAGGCCATATTATTGGAAAGGGGAAATTGGCCAGTAAATCAATTCAATTTTGTGATGTATTAATTTAATTATTTTACAATATTATTATTTATTTTATGACAAATAATAAAATAGAATAATAAATTGATCCTCAAATCCAAATGATCAGCATGTCTTCGACAGTTTTAGTCAAATTAATTTTAAATAATTTTAATTCTTTTCATCATGTAATTTAATAGCCTTTTTCCCATTTTTTCCCACTTTAGTTTATAAATGGCAAAAAAACGGCCAAAACAATCTTAATCTGATGTGAGTTGGGTTCCCCTCCTCTCCCTTCATTTGCAGAAATCAAATTGGCTGATCATCCAATTGTCAAATTGGCTTGGGCCCATTATTTGAAACGGCTTGGCTCTTGCCTGCTTGGCCCCCTTCCTTTATTGCTTGCCATTGTTGTGCCGGCCGCTTATCCCGTCCCCAATTGCTTGGAATTGGCTTGCTGCCCATTGGCCCTTCCTATGGCACAATGGCTTGCCCCTCCTCAACTTGGCTCTCTTCCCACTGGCTTTGGCACAGGATCTTCTTGCTCTCTTGTTGGCCCATTGCCCGATTAAGAATCTCGGCCGTTGCCCACGCCCCTCTCGATGGGATATAAAATGATCTCGCCTTACCCCTCTAATTGTTGGATTCCTTTATTCCTTCCCCCCATTGCTGTCATTTATAATCTATTTTGGCCCCAATAAATATTTGATCGCCTTTAATTCAAATTTGGTTTATTGGGTTCAATTTCGGTTCTTGGCTTTGGGGTTTTCTCTTTCAGGTTCGTCCATCATCCGTGGGGATTGCCGTGGACATTTGGTTCGTCTTCAGCTGCCTTTTGCTGTGGACATTGGTTCGGTTCGGGTTTGGCTGCCGTCTGCCTTGCCCCGGATCATCATTTCTTCCTTTGGTTTGGTCCATCCGTCCTGTCGGGGCGTTGTCGTGGACCGCGGTTGAGTTGGCCCTTCCTCTCGGGTTGTGTCGTCAACATTGGATTAAGAGTAGCAGTTGCTCTACCGACTGAGCTGCACGGGCAGAATTTTCAGGTGGGTTTAATTTTTTGAAACCCAATTTATTCAATTTATCAGCCATTGAGGCAAATTAGAGGGCCTTTAGGGCAAATCATTATTATTATTAGCCATTGAGGCAAATTAGAGGGCCTTTAGGGCAAATCATTATTATTATTAGCCATTGAGGCAAATTAGAGGGCCTTTAGGGCAAATCATTATTATTATTAGCCATTGAGGCAAATTAGAGGGCCTTTAGGGCAAATCATTATTATTATTAGCCATTGAGGCAAATTAGAGGGCCTTTAGGGCAAATCATTATTATTAATAGCCATTGAGGCAAATTAGAGGGCCTTTAGGGCAAATCATTATTATTAATAGCCATTGAGGCAAATTAGAGGGCCTTTAGGGCAAATCATTATTATTATTAGCCATTGTGGCAAATTATAGGGCCTTTAGGGCAAACCATTATTATTAATAGCCTTTGAGGCAAAAAATCGGGATTTCGCTTTTAAATTGCGATTATCAATTTTAATTAATTCATTTATTTTTATTGGCCTTAAGGCAAATTCAGATTCTCAATTTTTGATTAGCTATTTTAAAAAATTTTTATTGGCCTGAGGCAAAAATTCTGGATTTAGCCTTTCAAAATTTTCTGATTGGCAATCCAACAAATTCCTTTAGCTATTCATTGAGGAAAAATCATAAGTGTTTAATCAATTTTATATTTAATAGCTACTAAGGCGAAAATTTTCATTTTGCTGGCCAAAGAGACAAAAAACTCTGGGATAACTTTTCAATTTCTCTTGGCCAATTAGATAATTCTTGGGTCAACTTCACAAAATCTTTATTAACCATTTAATCAATCTGTGAATAGCCAAATTATTTTATCTTACTGGCCATTAATTGAAGCAAAATTCATCAATTTTAATTGGGATATCATATTCATTGGATCTTGCCTATTCCATTTAAAGTAGATCCTACATCATTAATTGGCCTTTTTAATCAAATTGCATATAATTTAGCCTTTTGATAGTTATTTTAAAATATTAAATTGATTTTCCGTGAGTCTAATCAGATTTTTTGTCAAAATCAAACTCCGGAATATTCTAAAATTGTCGGATTTTAAATTAATTTTCTTTATTGAATTAAAAGAGCATTATCTTTGTAAAATTCATTAATTAGAGAAGGCAATTAAAATGTCCGACAAAATTCGGGCATCATTCTCATTGCCATCACTTCAAGCGGTTAATTATCTCACAGAAGCCGACATGCTTTTGGCCAAAGATCCAAAAGATTTGAAGGCAATGGCTAGCCTATCAGTAAAAATTGGGCTAATAATTAATATATTAAACAAAAGCCTGAACGACTGGTCTGAATTTTTCTTTAAACTTGTTAAGGAAAATCTCGAAATCGAAACACTGATTTTTGAAAATTTTCGTTCAAATGGGCATCACCCGACTAATCTTGTCGCTTGTTTACGAGATAAAATGCTCAAATTAGATTTAGTTGTTCGTCCTCCTGAAGGGCGGCGGACTAAATTATATGAGGCATTAAATATTAAAAAAGAATTTTCTGATGAAAGCTTTGCTAATGAACAAATATGGAAACCGAAAACTCGGTATTATCAAAGCATTTATAAAATTAGCAATAAAATATCCATTATGGATTTTAATAATGATAAAATGGAATTTCCAATTTCCAATCGAGATAAGGAATTCCCGCCATATTTATTCCCATGTGGTAGAGAGGAGAAACCTTTAGAAAATAAAAATATTCTCGAAGCTGATGAAATGATTTTGGAAAAGATTCCCGATGCAAAGCAAATGATTTTAGAGGAAAAGATTCCAAAAATAGAAGAAAATAATTCTGATCTTGATGATAAATTAGAAATGAATAATAAAATTTCGAAGGAAGATGAAAATAAAATTCTGGAGGAAGGTGGAAATGAAATTCTGCCCCCAGCCAATTCCATTGTCGATATGTCGGCACCTCTTTCTCCTTCATCTTTGATCTCGCCGCTTACTCCCATAGCGCAATCCATCAATAAAGACTATAATGTGGGCCGAATAAATCGGACAGAGATCTTGGGAGAACAGATTACTTCCCCTATTTTTGAATTACAGAATAATTTGACAAGTATTAAATCATTAAAACTGTCAAAATTCATCTCATTTTTACTTAAAATTTATTCCTTTAATAATTTTGGCAGTACTTACGCCGCTTCGCACATTTTATTCAGTGAAAGTTTAAAATTGAATTGGCGAAAAATATTGTCAATAATCATTTCACTCTTTGACCTCAGGCGGAGTCATCATAATCACAATCAAATTATTTGTCAAAAATTACTGGGAATAAAAAGGTCTTTGGACGCTCTTTATAAGGACTATATCAAAGGATGGTGTGAATTAGCCGTCCAATTCAAAGAAAGGTCAATTAAAATGAGATGCCTTTCATATTTTGTGGATAAGGCGACCCTGTTTTGGTGGCCGGATATCCCCCCTTGGCCGCCTCCCAAATTCTCTGAAGAATCCATATTTTGCGGTAAATTTTTGAGTCGCATTTATATATTGATTGGCTTTCGTTCCAATTCCAATATTAGGCAGACTCATAATATTCAATCAGCTTTTTGAGCCACGTTAATTGGCCTTTGATACCTTTTTTGACTTGGGGCACCATACTCCTTGGATTTTTCCCTTTATCTTTAAAGCAGATTTTACATTACTTAATCGGCTTAAGCCAAATCTCCATGTTAATTGGCCTTTTTGCGATTTGCGCCACAATTATTTTATATTAAATTTATAATAATTTGCTATGGTTTTCCCAAATTCTAATGGACCTTATAATTTTCAAAAGTCTAATTTCAAAGGATTAAAATTGCTGATTTTGATTTTTATTATTGATTAAATCAATTCGGTTTGGCAATAAGCCACCATCGAAATGCCACCCTAGCCTGGGCTTGGCTTCTTATTGTGACCTTTTCGGTCACAAAATGCCCTTTGCGCGAATTATTTGCGGCTATATTAATTGGTATTTTGGATATTAAATTGATTTACTATATTAAATTGGATTTCCGAGATCACAATCGGCTTTAAATTGTAAACTTGGAAAGATCTAAAATTGCCGATTTTTTTGAATTCTCTTTTTAAATTTAAAGGATTATTTTTAATAATGAAGGAAATGTCGATAAAAATTATTTCATCCTTCTAATTCTTATTGCTATTTTTTCAAGCCATTCAATATCATAAAGAAATGGCTGGGTCATCCAATATGAACATTCCAAAGCCCAAGTCGGCCACAATACTGTAATTATGGGACCCAGGGAATGGCGAAGCTAATCCGCTGACTGCCTTCCCTATAGTGGATTATAGTCAATGAGGTCAATATGGCGTATTTTCATTCTGTGAATAAATTGAGAGTGATTTGTCCTCGGGCCTTTTATTGTCCATTTTGCTTATTTTTCTACAAAAATGATCCGTTCCAATTATTTTGTGCAACATCATTTTGCACCAGTTTATTTGCTTGATTTTGAATTGATTTCCGCCTTTAGAAATCAACACCTTGGGCCTTAATTGGTCAAGTTAATTATTATACTGATTTCAGCCGTTTGAAATCAATTATTTTGGCTTGATTTCCGCCTTTGAAATAAATTGGCGAATGATTTCAGCCTTTGAAATCTGGCAAATGATTTCAGCCTTTGAAATCTGGCAAATGATTTCCGCCTTTTGAAATCAATTATTTGACTTGATTTCCGCCTTTTGAAATCAATTATTTGACTTGATTTCCGCCTTTTGAAATCAATTATTTGACTTGATTTCCGCCTTTTGAAATCAATTATGTTGGCTTGATTCCCGCATTTTTGAATCAATTATTCGTTCCCATTTTGGCCCCTTTAACAACCATGATTTCTGCCATTTCGAAATCATTGCTAGCTTTTTCATGATTTCTACAATTTGAAATCACCGCTAGCTTTTTAATAATTTTTGCCGTTGGGAATCTGCTATCTTATTGAAAGCTGGCCGCCCTGGTGGGCAGGCTGTCTTCGACAGTTTTAGTCAAATTAATTTTAAATAATTTTAATTCTTTTCATCATGTAATTTAATAGCCTTTTTCCCATTTTTTCCCACTTTAGTTTATAAATGGCAAAAAAACGGCCAAAACAATCTTAATCTGATGTGAGTTGGGTTCCCCTCCTCTCCCTTCATTTGCAGAAATCAAATTGGCTGATCATCCAATTGTCAAATTGGCTTGGGCCCATTATTTGAAACGGCTTGGCTCTTGCCTGCTTGGCCCCCTTCCTTTATTGCTTGCCATTGTTGTGCCGGCCGCTTATCCCGTCCCCAATTGCTTGGAATTGGCTTGCTGCCCATTGGCCCTTCCTATGGCACAATGGCTTGCCCCTCCTCAACTTGGCTCTCTTCCCACTGGCTTTGGCACAGGATCTTCTTGCTCTCTTGTTGGCCCATTGCCCGATTAAGAATCTCGGCCGTTGCCCACGCCCCTCTCGATGGGATATAAAATGATCTCGCCTTACCCCTCTAATTGTTGGATTCCTTTATTCCTTCCCCCCATTGCTGTCATTTATAATCTATTTTGGCCCCAATAAATATTTGATCGCCTTTAATTCAAATTTGGTTTATTGGGTTCAATTTCGGTTCTTGGCTTTGGGGTTTTCTCTTTCAGGTTCGTCCATCATCCGTGGGGATTGCCGTGGACATTTGGTTCGTCTTCAGCTGCCTTTTGCTGTGGACATTGGTTCGGTTCGGGTTTGGCTGCCGTCTGCCTTGCCCCGGATCATCATTTCTTCCTTTGGTTTGGTCCATCCGTCCTGTCGGGGCGTTGTCGTGGACCGCGGTTGAGTTGGCCCTTCCTCTCGGGTTGTGTCGTCAACACAGCAGCTATAAAATAGAAAATCTAATACCAAAATTGACTCATTGTTTTTATTATTGTTTTCATGGTGCCATCAAATCCATCCACCATTTTATCCCATCTATTTTATATTTTATGTCCTTTCCACTTTCCAGTCCAAACAATTTTACAGACCAATTTCGGAAAAAATGCAAATCCTCAATGATGACAAAATTCCCATGCCCATCTCTATGGATGGACAAAAAATTGGGAAAAATACAAATTCCCGAGGAAAAGATATCCAAGAAAGTGTAGTTAGAAATGAAGATGGAAGGCAGGAAAAAGGCCATTGTTCTCCAATTTATGTTGATTTTGATGATCAAAGTACTGATAGAAATGGAGAAAATGGCCCACAAAAATGGACAAAAAATGACAAATTGGGAGGCGTCGACGACTTTATTAATCCTTTGCTCATTGATGAAGAGGTGAGGAGGGGTGGGGGGGGGGGGGGTGACCACAAATACAAAATAGAAAATATTACAAAATATTCAAATACCTCCCCAAAAATTTCTCAAATAAAATAAACCATTACATTAGTCCAAATTTAATAAAAAAAATGTCCAATAAAAATTTAACAAAAATATTTGCCGTTTCCCATACAAAAAAGGATGACAATGCAATATTTCGGCCTGCGGCAAAATCAAAGAACCGTAGCCCATTCTTCGGTAAATTCCGTTTTTGTATTGCACTTTTGTTGGCATTGGCCACATATTCGTACACATCAATGCGAATGAATTTGAGTATGGCAATGGTGAATATATTTTAATTTATATTGAATAAAATAATTATGAATAAATTAAGGAAGGCAATTTTTGCTCAAAATTTATTTTATTAGCCCAAATTTTACATTTTTTACCCAAAAAATTTTTTTCTAAGAAATCCGAAATTGGTTTTAAACCCTACAAATCTAAACAATTTGTAGATTTTATTGAGACGAGTCTTTGACATATATATTTCTTAGTTTAATCGAAATTGAGCAAGTAAAAAAAACCATTTAAACTTTATTTCCAGTTTTTGGTTTTAAACACTTTAATTTTGGACCGAAACCTGACATTTTATTTATCATTCGATGCGTCTTTATGAGATCTACAAATTGTTATAAAGTTGATAGACTCTAAAATTGGTTTCTGATTTATTTGAAGTCTAAAAAACTACTTTTGGGGATACAAAAATTAATATCAGTGAATATAAAAATTAATTAATTAAAATAATGAAGAAATTAATCATTGCCAGGTTTGTATGGTCAATTCAACTGCTGTCCATATGAAAGAAAATGGCCATATTGTGGCCAATAATCAATCACATTCAACATTTTCAATGCCAAAAACATTGCTCAATGATGAAAAATGTCCGAAACAGAAATCCCACCAAAATGATGACATCTCCAAGCAAATGGGCTATAGAGTAAATCCACCCTTCAAATCGCACTCAATTACGTTGTATTTTAGGGCACTTTGGAATGGTCCACGGCTGAACAAGCCCAACTTTTTGGTGCAACATTCTATGGAAGTTTTTTTACTGTTTGGTTTTCCGGCTATTTAGCCGATCGTTTCGGCGCAAAATTGTTAATTTCTTTGGCCATTGCCGATTATTCCCTTGTCTCCCTGTTTTCTCCTTTATTCGTCTCAATTAATTATAATGTTTTCTTCGCTGCCCGAATATTCATGGGATTTGGCGAAGTCCTCCAAAAATATTCAAATTAAATTTATTATTAATATTTTCGCAGGGTTTTGTGATGCCCACCCTTGCCTCTGCCTCCGCTCGTTGGTTTCCGCCGGGCGAACGAAGTTTGATGGTTGCAATTTGCACTTTGGGCAATCAATTCGCCGCACTTTCGGCACTTTTGCTTTCCTCTCGCCTTTGCGCATTAGAAATTTTCGATGGCTGGCCAACAATATTTTACACTTTTGGTTGGTCCAATCTATAAAATATGAATAATTTAATTATTCCAAAGGATTAATGGGAATGCTTTGCCTCGCACTTTGGTCCATTTTTGCCTCAAATAATCCGGAAGAGAGTCGATGGATTGGCGAAAAGGAACAAAAAATGATCACCGCAAGTTTGGGACAAAAATGCAAAAAAGTATGGACAAAATAATCGATTTTTCACGTTAAATTCCCAAAAAGACGAATGGCCCAATTCCTTGGCGGCAAATGGCCAAAAGTTTGCCATTATATGCTGGCATTTTGGGCCAATCCAATTACACATTTTGCAATGTAATTTTACAATCCTATTTGCCAACATTCTTCAAGGAAGTTGTTCAATTGAATCTGCGAAATGTACGAAAAAAAATGAAATAATAAATTTGACATTTTTTTTCGCATTTTTAGAATGGCTTTTTCTCCGTAATTCCCTTCGTTGGAATGATTTGCTCAAAAATTGTTTTCGGCAGTTTGGCCGATTCTTTGATCAAAAGGAAAATGCTTAGCCCGACGAATACGGCGAAATTATTTCAGGGAATTGGTAATATTTTAAAATTATTAAAATTTTAATATTTTCTTTCAGCCAATTTTGGCGCCGCTATTGCCGCACTTTGCATTGGACTTTTCGTGGGCTGCGGCACAAATGGATTAGCTGCCATTTTTATGGCTTTATGGGGTTAATTATTATTAGTCCTAACACCTAATCTAGGCAAAAAAGATCTAGGGTTAAAGTTGTTTGATGCAAGACACCAAACCTTCGCCTGAAGCCTAAAAGCTCCCAGTGGTCCAATAAACGGGGTAGTGATAAGGGAAACGACTTTAAATTATTCTTTTTTTATTGTGCGAGAAAATATGATAAAAATGTGAAGGATAGAAAGCATAATGAGGGAAAAGAGTGGGTTTTAAAAGGGCAGATTGAGGCAATATTTGATTGATAGGGTGACAAGTTGATTAGGAAAAAAGTGTGGGTACAGTAGGATGAAAGGAAAGGCCGTTGTCTGTTATTTTTAATATTTTTAATTTGAAAAAAATATAAAAATCGAATAGGTATTTTACATATCTAAAATTTAGTTAATTCAAGTAATTTTTTCTAATTTTTTTTTAAAAATAATCAGCAAATTAAAAAATATTTATTCCCTTTTTAGGCATCAGTTATGGAGCCAATGCCAGTGGATTTCTCACGCAATTGATTTCAATTGGGCCTCGTTTCAGTGGCACAATTAGCTCAGTTTCCACAGCAATGGCCATAATTACCAGTGGAATTTCGCCAATTGTCGTTTCCACAATTGTTCGACATGTAAAAACAAACTAATTAAAATAATAATTAAATTAATTAATTATTTCATTAATTAATTAATTAATTAATTAAAAGGGAACATTGGAAGAATGGCGACAAATTTGGTTCGTTATTTCAGCATGCAATTTATTTTGTGCCATATTTTTCATCATTTCTGCTTCCGGTAAATTTTTAATAAATTTTGAATATTTATTTTACTAATTTTTCCAGCAAAAGTACAACAATGGGCAATGACACAAAATGAAAATGGGAATGGACCAATTCAAATTGAAATTCGAACACCAAAATTATCAAAAATTGTGCATTAATTTATAAAAAGCATAATAATTATTTTATTTTATTTAATATTTCATTTTATGCGTAAATAATTTAATTTAAAATAAAATAATTTATATAATTTTCTATAAAATTTGCTCTCAAAATGACGGAGTATGAGCATCTGGATCCAATCAAAAAATAAAATTTAATTCGAAATTACAATTCTAGCGAATTTGAAGAAACCAACCCAATAAAATAAATCAAAATTGTACATTAATAAATGAATATAAAAAGTATATTAATGTAATTATTATATTTTTATTTAATAAAATATGATTTTAAAATAAGTTAATTCAAAAATTCAAATAATTTTCTATAAAATTGGCCCTCAAAATGAGAAGAGAGAACATCTGGATCCAATTCCAATCAAAAATAAAATTCAATTCCAGCGGATTTGAAGCCAAATCAATTTAATTCGGCCATAAATCAACCAGTCAACCATTTTCTCCATTCATTTTTTCTCATTTTTTTGATCCCGAATTAGTCTCCCGCCGGGGGCACAACAAAATAAACCAAAATATTTTTACGGCAGCTGTTCCCAATTTTCTCAATTCAATTTTATTTTGTCCCAAAGCCACCATTTCCCTTCCTCAAGAAAACAGATTCATTCACCAATTTTTTCCCAATTTTTCTTTCACAAAATTTTAGCTAATCTCTTCAAAAAAATATTCTGGCCATGAAAACCATCATTCTCCTTTGCTTAATTTCCCTTTCTTTCATTGCCATTTTTGATCAGGTAAATTTGGGTATTTCTTTATTATCCGCCTGCAGTTTTTTTAGTCAACTGCGAAAATATAACCGTAACTCCATGGGTAACCAGTAGAGGGTTTAAGGTCTTTAGGGGATAGATTAACATCTCAGATATCCGCAAATCTAATCCTAATCACCCTATAAGGGCAATCTTTTTTTCGAAAAAATCTGTAGGCGGACTTTATTCAAAAAATGCAGGCCTATAATTAATAAGTACCGGTAAATGTTCACTCCTTATTTTATTTAAAATTCTCAGGCAAATGGATATTGTTGCCATGTGAATGGCCATCGAGGATGGCCCCCGCATTGCAACATTTTCGGGTGCAATTGTGATTGTGCCAAATGCGATGGCCGTCAGTTTATATATTTTTGTTCAATAAATTAATTGAATTTAGTCTATGATAAAAGTTGTTGCACCGCCGAAATTGCCGGCATCGCATGCCCTAAACAGCGAAAACGCCGTGGCCTGGAGCCAATTCAAATTGCCAATCGAACATTCACAAATGTTGATGCCAACAATGATGGCATAATCAGCGTTGAGGAAGCCGTAAATTATTCAAAAATAAATTAAATATTATTAAAAATTTGAGGTGAAATTCCTCGTTGTGGAGAAGGGAATGACCGTTGAACAATTGATGGCCAACAAAGAATGGTTTCATTCATTGGACAAAAATGGAGATGGAAAGCTGCAACCAACCGAAATGGATGGGGCACTCAAACAAATTTGAAAGAGAATTTGAATGAATGAATAAAATGCGCAAAATTGTTCGCATATTATTAAAATTTTGATTTAATGAACGAATGAATAAATTGATCCAATAAAAATGAAAAGTATCAGCAAAATAGAGAATTTTGTTATTTTGTGAATTTTTTTATTAAAGATGTCAAAGTTCTTTAATTTGATTTAAAAAAGTTTATTATTCCCAATAAAAATGCATCCCAATAATTTGGCTTCCAAATTATTCATCATTCGTCGATAAAATCTTCCCACTGTGAGAGTGGAAGTAAAAAAACAAAATGGCCAATTTACATATCAGATACGGTTCAATTGTTCAATCTACAATTACAATACAACTTCCAAGAAAAATATTTTCGCACTGTAAAATCTTTTGTAATGGATAAAAAATTTAACTGCAGCTCAAAGCTAGTTATATTATATAATTCTGTTAAATTTCGCTTAAATATTTTCTTAATAAAATGTTAAAAATTTTTTTTAAAAATGAACAATGTTGGAAAAACACAAAAATTAATGAAAGAATTGGGTTAAATCATTTTCCGGAAAAAAATGGCGAACATTTTCTGGAAAGGGAAAACACATTTTGGTGAACATTTTCTGGAAAGGGAAAACATATTTTGGCGAACATTTTCTGGAAAGGGAAAACATTTTGGCGAACATTTTCCGGAAAGGGAAAACACATTTTGGCGAACATTTTCTGGAAAGGGAAAACACATTTTGGCGAACATTTTCTGGAAAGGGAAAACACATTTTGGCGAACATTTTCTGGAAAAGAAAACACATTTTGGCGAACATTTTCTGGAAAGGGAAAACACATTTTGTCGAACATTTTCTGGAAAAGAAAACACATTTTGGCGAACATTTTCCGGAAAGGGAAAACACATTTTGGCAAACATTTTCTGGAAAGGGAAAACACATTTTGGCGAACATTTTCTGGAAAGGGAAAACACATTTTGGCGAACATTTTCTGGAAAAGAAAACACATTTTGGCGAACATTTTCTGGAAAAGAAAACACATTTTGGCGAACATTTTCTGGAAAGGGAAAACACATTTTGTCGAACATTTTCTGGAAAAGAAAACACATTTTGGCGAACATTTTCCGGAAAGGGAAAACACATTTTGGCAAACATTTTCTGGAAACATTTTGGCGAACATTTTCTAGAAAGGGAAAACACATTTTGGCGAACATTTTCCGGAAAGGAAAACATTTTGGTGAACATTTTCCGGAAAGGGAAACACATTTTGGTCGAACATTTTCTGGAAACATTTTGGCGAACATTTTCTAGAAAGGAAACACATTTTAGTGAACATTTTCCGGAAAGGGAAAACACATTTTGGCAAACATTCTCTGGAAAGGGAAAACACATTTTGGCGAACATTTTCCGGAAAGGGAAAACACATTTTGGCGAACATTTTCCGGAAAGGGAAAACACATTTTGGCGAACATTTTCCGGAAAGGGAAAACACATTTTGGCGAACATTTTCCGGAAAGGGAAAACACATTTTGGCGAACATTTTCCGGAAAGGGAAAACACATTTTGGCGAACATTTTCCGGAAAGGAAAACATTTTGGCGAACATTTTCCGGAAAGGGAAAACACATTTTGGTGAACATTTTCAGGAAAGGGAAAACACATTTTGGCGAAACATTTTGGCGAACATTTTCCGGAAAGGGAAACACATTTTGGTCGAACATTTTCTGGAAACATTTTGGCGAACATTTTCTAGAAAGGAAACACATTTTAGTGAACATTTTCCGGAAAGGGAAAACACATTTTGGCGAACATTTTCCGGAAAGGGAAAACACATTTTGGCGAACATTTTCCGGAAAGGAAAACATTTTGGCGAACATTTTCCGGAAAGGGAAACACATTTTGGTCGAACATTTTCTGGAAACATTTTGGCGAACATTTTCTAGAAAGGAAACACATTTTAGTGAATATTTTTCGGAAAGGAAAACATTTTGGCGAACATTTTCCGGAAAGGGAAACACATTTTGGTCGAACATTTTCTGGAAACATTTTGGCGAACATTTTCTAGAAAGGAAACACATTTTAGTGAATATTTTTCGGAAAGGAAAAAAGCAATCAATGATCAAAAATGATTAATTTAATAATTTTTTATTTTAATAAATTTCTAATTTAAAATGAATTTTATTTTTGCACCGTCCTTAATTTATTGTGGAATTGACCACTGGACGGTCAAATTGTGCTATTTATTTTCGAAAACAATGAGAAAAATTTCTATATAGTAGGAAGAACATTCTCAAATTGAATTTTTGTAAATATTTTAATTTCATCTTAATTTAAATTTACAAATTTATCAATCCATTTTTAATTTTGAGTTTAATGTTTTTTCCTTTTTTTTTCTGCAATTTTCATTCAATTTTCTTCTGTTCCATTTCGGCAGAAAGTGCAGCTGGATTGAATACTCGTAGGACGAACATTAAATAGGAAAAAACCAGGGAGAAAATCTAAAAGGCAAAAATTAATGAATGAAATAAAATAGAAAAAAATTACGGTCAAAATTGTTGATTTGCTAATGGTGAATATTTCCAATAAAGTGATACCAAATGATGATTGATGGCACATGAACTGGAAATTGAATAATTAAATTAGAATAAAATAAATTTTTGATCGACCTTCACAAATCGGCAAATTCGTCGATGCATTTTATTTGATGGTTCATTCGGAATTTCCACTCCAAAAGAAATTGGTGTTATATGAATCTAAATTTAATTTAATTTAAATTTTGATGGCATTTTTCACAATTTCGTGCAATTTTGCGGGCAATAAAATGAGTCCAATCAATTCAAATATGCAAAACATCAAATCAGGCAATTGGAATCCGAGTTCAACCCATTTGTCAGGAATTGTCGATTTGGATGTGACAATGAATCGAAGAATAACCAAAATTGTTGTTGGCACATTCGATGCCACCATTATGAACAAATAGCCCTTTAAATAAATAATAAATTGGATGAATTTGGTGTCAATGCCAACATTGAAAATATGATCAATTTGTGCGACTCTTTTGATTAGAACGGGCAATTTTGTGCACAATTTTGCCAGTTCCTCATAAATTTGCTCCCTTTTCTTTCCAACTTTCGTATTTGCCATTAATCTTTTCGTTTCCTCATTGAATTCCTTCAAATCCGCGTAAACAACGAAGGAAGAAACATTCAATAAAATGATGACGGAAATCATCGAAAAAAGTCCGACAAACCAAACGAGAAAGCAAATAAAAATCAAATATTCAGTGCCATAAAGCTGAAAATAAAATTTATTATTTAATAAATTATTGTGATGACCATGAATATTTTCTTGTCAATAATTTTGCCAATATGAAGGGCATCAGTCAATTTTAAAATTGTGGACATTGTGCTGGCAATTGTGAACAAAAAGTAGAAGAAAATGCAAATGCAAATTATCCGCTTTGTTCTGCTCAAAGTGGAATTTGCCGGTGCCAATTGGATATTTGTGATTTTGTCCAAAATAATTTGAATATTTCCGTTCATTTGCCAACGAATTAATAATATTTGGGCCAAAATTGCTTTAGAAAGCCAAACCAAAACATATGCAGTGATCAAATTATTTGCACCGGAGGAAATGAAATGAATCCAACGCCATAGAGTTTGATAAATAGCTGAATTAATTTATTTAATTAAAATTAAATTAATAAATTTGTGAAATAAGTGCACTAGAATTTTTAACTTTTCAAGTAAATGTTAGCTCTAAAGTTTTGAAATTTGATAAATAATTTGTAGTCTCTGTTTGAGATAAATTAATTTGAGAAATACTTAGCAGATTTTATAGAAATTTTAATTTATGACCAAAAAGTGGTAAAATCTACAAAGATGGAGCTGTTTTTTAAAATTTTTTGGCCATTTCTTTATATCCATTGTAATTTATCAATCATTTTGAATTAAAATGCTCTATGGGAAGAAGAGGTTAGCTCAGCTATAAAATTTTTTTATTAATATAACTTAAAAGGTCATCCAAATAATGAACCATGCGAAAAATTCTGTTTGAGACTTACTAATGCTAAAAATGAAAATGGCCAAACAAATTGATGCCTTTCTTCGTTTTGTTGAATCATCAAAATATAGACCGGTGAAGTGCAGCAAAAAACGTAAATATTTTCGAATTGTTTGATGCGCATTGGCTTCCATTTTATTATTATTTTCATCAATTGGTAAAACACAATGATCGCCATTTGGCAATGACGAATCCATTTTGGCAATTTTGAATTTAATTTATTTAATGTAGTGGATTATTTTTAAGTTCAATTAAAATGATGCCACCAATCAGTAAATTGGACCATTTCAAAGAAATTAATTGAAAATCGGCGGCTGGAAGGAATGAAGGCAATTTTATTTACCTTCTTTTCATTCAATCATCCGTTTCTTGTGACCGTCTCCAGAATTTCTTTTATTTGCATTTGACTTTTTTTGAAGGAGCTAAAATTAAAATAGAAAAATTGGCGTGGAATGCGCGGTGAAGTGTAATGTTTCAAATTGGCTTCTTCTTCGAAATGAAATTGGCGGAATAAATAATGGTGAAATCAAATTCTTTGATGAAAAAAATTAAATCCAATTGAATGAATGTAAAAATAATAAATTTATATTTTATTTAAAATTTAATTTATATATCATAATTCATTAGAAGTAAAATAAATAGCTAATAATAATTAATTCATCCAATGAATTAAAAAAATCGAATTATTTTTAAGAATTCTGATTTTTTTCCTGAAAGTTTCAATTCTGATTAGAAATATATTTTCAGAATACCGTACTCATTCACTCATATATCTAACCAATCCCTCAATTTCTCTAATCCCTCTTATTCGTTTTTTTTAAATTAATGCTGCGCAACCTAATTTATTGCCGAAAGTTTCTCAATCTTTTGGCAATTTTTGAATGCCATATTCTCAATTATTTTCATTTTAACAATTCCAATTCCAAATATAAAATCATTTCTTTAATTAATTGAAAATAAAATAAACATCATAGATCAAACCACAACAAACCCTAAACTCATCACAATTGTGGAATGCAAATAGGGACCTGCTTAATTGGCCAAACACAAAAAGGTCCACCTTTTGATGTTTATATTCCCTCCACCAATCTCCATAAGCAACCATCAAAATGTGAAATTCCTTTCTCTTTTGGCCCAATTTCCCTCAAATGTGCCATTTACATCTCTGCCCTCATTTCTCCATTTTTATTTCAATCACTTTCTGGTTAATTTTCTCTACCTCTGCTGCCAGCTGCCAATATTGGTGACAACCTTCCTTCTCCCTCTCACTCTCGTCTCTCGACTAATATTTGTCGAGATAACAAAAGCGAAGGTTTATTTTCTCTTGCCTACATTTTTCGTATAATGAATTTTGTAGGTTATGATGCCCTTCCCTTTTTCCATTGATTTATTAACCAAATACATTTTTTAATTCCATTTCAAACTAATTTAATGGCCAATTCGACTCTCAAATTTAAATAATTTATTTTACTTATTTTTCAATAAAATGTTGTCATTAAATCGGAAAAAAGTTTTCAAATGCAAAATTTGTAGCCAAAGTTGTGCTTACCATTTTTATGGGGTCAAAGCATGCGAAGGTAAATTTTAATTAAATTAATAAATAAATAAATGGGTATCTATTCCTATTAATTTGCCCAAAAAATAATTAATTTACCCAAATTCTTTTCTGTCGAGAAATATTATATTTTTGAGGCCATATAACTTGGCCAAATCAGACTTCTTTGGGATTCCCTAGCCCCTAATTACATCCTGCCTTGAACCTAAGCCTGAGCCCTAATGCCTAGTTAGGGCCAAGTTATATGGCCTCAAAAATATAATATTTTTCGACGCGAAAAATATTTTGCTTAATTAATTGTTTTTTGGGTAAATTAATATTTTGCCTAAATAAATTTAAAATTTAATTTCTATTTTCAAGGATGCAAACAATTCTTCCGTCGAGTTGTAATCAAACAGCAGAAATATTTTTGCTCCAAGGAACAAAAATGCAAAATTACTGCAGGTTTTTTGATGAATTCATTAATTTTGGGGGAATGTTTAAATATTTAGGCGATAATTGTCGAGGATGCCGACTCACAAAATGTTTATTGATGGGAATGAACCCATTTATGGTTCAACTGAAAATCAAACCCGAAGATAGGGCCAAAAAGTTGCAATTCATTGAAGAATTGAAGCAAATGCAAAATGCACTTTGGCTTCGAAGGGAACACGAAATGCGCGTTGGTTTTTTTGAGGGCATTTTCCCCCATTTACTTACCGTATTTATTCTATTAGAAGCCCAAAGGCTTCTAAGATTCTGAGACTCGCTAGGGTGGACTTCTATTAGAGACTGGGCTTCTAATAGAATAAATACGGTATTTTGATTGAAATTAAATAGTTTGGTGATCCGATGGTCCAAATATGGCAAATGATAAATTCGTTGACGCCGGTGGAAAGAATGCATAAACAAATTTGGGAATCGACAAAATTATTCCCAACGGCCTATACGGAAAGACACGACAGTGTGGAGGGATTATTGCAGGATGACAATGGTCTGATGGGAATGGTGGAATATTTCAAAGTAAATTATTTTAATTGAAATTAATTAATTGAATTTTAATTCAAGTCAGACAATTGCTGGGATAAAGCACATTTTATGGAGGAATTGGAGACGAAATCATTCCTTCACAGTGATTATTTAAAATTAATCACCAAAGATTGGTTCCTTTGTGTGGAAACAGCCAAGGGAATGCCATTCTTCAAGAAACTTGACATTTCTGATCAGGTGCACAATTACTCAAATTTTGTGAAATGAATTTAGCTCATTTGCTAATATTTTCACAATATTTCAAATTGAGCTTTAATACCATTTCATTAAGTTCTTTTTTTGAAAATTGTTAATCCAACAAATAGGTAATTGGTCCAAAAATTATGACCAATAAACTGAGTGCCTGCAGATAATTACCTAATTTGTCTTTTTTTTGTCAATAACTTATACAATTTCCATATTTCATTTAATCAATTCATCAAAATCAACGGATTGATACCACTTTGTCAAAATTACAACTAATATACACTTGAAAAATTGATAAGTATTCAGTTGGATACCCCCAATCATTTTTGGTTGAGTTATTTTCATGAATAATTCAATTTAATCAAATTTGGTTCTCTTCCCAATTTATTGGCCATCCCTTTATAGATTTCACTTCTGAAGGGTTCAATCAATGAAGTTTGCACACTTTCCGCCTCATTTTACTCAAATGCCCGGGGATCTGATACAATAACCAGAGCCAATGGATTTGCGCCAATTTGCCAATTGGAGGGCAAAAACTTTCCAAAGAATCAACAGTCAGTGGAGAAATTTTAATTATAATTTAAAAGTGCCAAAAATTTTACGCACACATAAAAAAAGAAAAACAATCAATTCATTCATTCAAGTCAAAGATTCACTCAATCTTATATGATTTGGCTTTGATTTCAAGTCATCATTTTAATGTTTTCATTGTGTTTTTATTGGCAAATAAATAATTATTAAATTAAAAGCTTTAATTGTTTCTCATTTTATTCCAGTATCCGCTCAATTTATTTACGTGCCAATTGTGAGGGAATTGAACGAATTAAGCAGACGGGCATTTGCAATGAGGAATTTGTTCTCCTTTTGGCCATTCTTTACGCCAATTCAAGTAATTAATTTAATTTTAATATGCAATAATTTTTACTTTAATTAATTTTTAGATGTGGACAATTTATCGACAAAAGGCAGGGAATTGCTTTATGCCGAATCGGTTCGATATTCAAAAGCATTGCATCAATTATTACAAGCCAAATATGGCATTTTGCCTGGGGCACAAAAATTTATGGAGGCAATGAGCCTTTTGGAGGTGGCCGGCAAAATGAAAACTTTGTTGGCAGCTTTTGTCATCAATTTGGAAATGATTTACGAAAGACCAAATAAATCACAAACTTTTCCAAAAGCAATCAAATTTTATCCAAAAACTTTGGTGAGATGAGACAGTAACAAAAATATATTTATCCAATTAAAAACACTTTTTAAATATATTTTATATGTAAATGCAAATGTATTGTTATTTTTATATTCTTCTGTTTATAAATTTAATATTATTCAATGCAAGGCATCATCGAGAACTATAAAAAATTAAATTAATTTTAATTATGTATGTTAGAGAAAATATGGGCAATTGGTAAATCCTAGGATTTATTAAGATGCTAGGCTGGTAAATTTTTGGAATTTCCGTTTCTAGGCATCGGACAGACTCGGGAGTAGGTTTTCTCTGCATGTTGATTTTATTTATAGGATTCACTTTCAGACCGGTTTAGAGCTAGTAGGGCTAGGGTTAGTGCTAGAATCTAGGGTTAGGATAGGATTCTTAGCATAGGAATCTCGCGAATCCGGAAGGAAAACAGCTTAAACCGGTCTGAAAGTGAAAAACTTATAAATAAAATTAATTAAGTCGAATCGAATGAGCCTACTCTCGATTCTATACGACGTATATAGATGCCAAGATTTCCTAAATTGCCCAGCCAAATAGCCTGGGCAATTCCAGAAATGCCTAATTTCCAATAATACCCGCAACATATCGATTGAATTTAAGATTGAAGCTTTGAGGTCTAGGACAACCAATAAACCGTTATAACTTTTTCGACATTTTCAGTAATTTTTCTGACAATTTAAATCCATTTTGTAACAAATATATTTATCCAAAAAATATTTTTTAAATATATTTTATATTTAAATGAAATGTAATTTTTATATTCTTCTTTTTATAAATTAAAATCAATGCAATGCATCGTCGAGAACTATAAAAAAATTAAATTAATTTTAATTAAATTTTATTTTTTTGACTAACCTTCTCTGGCCTCTGCCGCATATTTCCTATCGAATGCCAAAATATTGGCCACTTTTTGCGGCTCAAAAATGTCCAATGCCGGTTTCACTTTGTCCACGTGCACAAAAAGAAGCAATTTTCTTGCCTCACCTTTTGTATATTTTGCCGTACCGCTCATTTTTGCCAAAATCACTTTCTCAACCGCATCTATTAAAAATGGGCACTCTAACTTTCATCACTTTATCCTTTCAATTTATATTTTAATTGAACAAAATTATTTGCATTTGAATTATCCAAAAGAAGGCAATAAAAATGCCCATTGAACATTTTTGGCCATCATTTTCATTATTATTACCCAACATTTTGTAGAGTCTTTCTTTTGCCGCCTTTTCATTTTTTCCATCCGCATTCAATGCATCCAAATCTGCCTTTGCTTTTTTGACACTTTTGTTCAATTCAGCCACCTGATTTCCACTGCCATTTTCATTCAATTCTTCAGAGGAAGTTTTTCCCATGGATTTATCTTCGGCCGAAAAGAATTCATTGGCCTATAAATTATTTATAATAATTCATCAATTTTTGGTCAAAACAAACATTTGTATTCTCGCCGGATTGTCCACTAAATTGATAGGATGCCCCATTCTTTCCTTTTCCCTTATATCGAATATAACAAAGTGTTTTTGAGTCCTCCAAATTTGCATCATCCACAATTTTAGTGAGGCAAAATTTGATGCCATCTTTGGAAATTTGTTGGAATATTGCCTCATCATTGGTCAACAAAATTCGTGCCACTTGGTATTTTTTAAAATGTTGAACCAATCCAGCGAAAAGATCATATTTGTCTTGGCATTCTTGAGATCTATTGATAGTAAAATTGATGAAAATTACGGTTAAATATTATCTGTTTGTCAGTTTTGAAATTTTTTTTGTAATTTTGATTTAATTTTTCAGAAATGATTATAAAACGAAAAACGATGGTATATTTTAGGTTTCAAATGAATATTTTTGGGGAAAAATTCTAGACATAGTTATAGATAATACATAAATGATAAAAATACATTAAATATGGAACTCAATGAAATCAGAAAATTAATAATTTTTTATTTCCTTAGAAGATATAAATTTTTGAATTTAATCAAATTGAGGAGAAAATACTAATTTATTTAGCCAATTTTGACAATAAATTAACCAATTTTCGAGTTAAATAATTGGAGAATAATTTTAAAATACCCGTTTCCAATGCCAATAATAATACTGTATCGGTGTGTATCGTATCCCCACTTCTTATTTTTCCTAATCACCCCGTCACCCTATCAATCAAATATTGCCCCAAGCTGCCTTTTTTAAACTGACATTTTCCCCTCTCCTTCTTTTGCTTTTCCCTTTCACATTTTCACTATATTTATTTTCCACACAATTAAAAAAGAATAATTTTAAAATGGATTCGCCTCTAATCCCTTTCCCATTCATTGGGCCATTGGGGGCTTATTAGGCTCAGGCCCGAGACAGGGGCAAAAGTCTAGACCCAACTCTCGCCTAAAACAACTTTAGCCCTAGATTAGGACTAATATCCGTAACCAATTTTTCAATTAAATTATTTTAATAATTTGAGAAAATTTTTAAAAATACCCGCAAAGGTATCCTTTATAATCGGCCTCCTCGCCAATGTCCACATTTGCGTATACTTCATTGTATTCATGCACATAATCCAGGAAAACAACTTCAAAAAATTTGCCGCCATCCTCAATGCATTCAATGCCAATGAAGCAGAAAATGAATCCGAGAAGAAGAAGGAGGAAATTAAAATTCATTTTTCGGTCAAATTTCAAATGCTATAATTGCTTTTTGAATTAATTTTAATTCGACTTAAATATGCAAAAAAATTAATTCCCTCATACAAAAATTTTTCTATTTAATATTTAATTCCAAAATGGAAAATTTATCAGCTGAATAAATACAAAAATGATTTCATTTTAATTTCTAATTTAGAATTTACTTCATTTTTTAAAAATTTCAATTTTCCCAAAACAGCTAGGCAAATTTAGTAAATAAAATTTTAAAAATTTTCCATGGTTCAAATTCAAATAATCAAAAATCATTCGTTTGAATTCAGAATAAAGTTTTTTTTTTGCTTCTAGATGATGTGATTTTTTCTATTTTTCGAATCCAAATTAAATCAAAATTCAGTTTTAATTAGAATTTTAATTTAATTTTAAATTATTGAATAATTTTATATGAACAATAAATAATTCATAAAATATAAAAAAATATTATATTCACAAAAATTAATTAAAAATTGATAGATTTAATTTCGAAAAAAAAAACATTGAATTTACAGAAAAGAGAATTGAAAATGTACAAAAGATCGAATTTTATCAAATTTTGAATTTCATTCGTCTCAAGATAATTGCGCATCGATGACGTTTTTTTGATCGATCCTTCTTGTGTTTTTCCTGCGGGAATTGGGGTGATAGATTATTTTTGGAATTTATTTATTCATCTTAAACCCTATGTTTCCTGATTTCCCGAACAATAGTCTGTTGAAATCAATGGCAAATTATTTATTTTAATTGCTAAAAAAATTTTTACATGGAATGCTCCATGCACCTTTTTCCCGGTTTTTGTATTTGTCTCGATGAATGGAATGCCAAGGGAATTGGCCAATTCCTCAATCTCATTGTCAATAGAACTTTGCTCTGAATTAGGTTTGCGCTCCCGAGGGTCGGGGGCGAGTTGGACGGGGGCGGGGGTGATCGGGGGTGGCACTTTCGGGGGCGGGGACGGGGGTGACCTTGACGGGGACCCCCGCGGGGATCCCCGCGGGGGTACGGGGTTGACCAAAATTTTTTAAAAAGTCTTATTTTTCAAAAAAAAAAATTTCTGAAGAAAAATTTATTAAAATTTTCATAAATTATAAGCGCAAATAAATTTTAATTCATAATTCATTCAATCTCCTCTTCGATTTCTTCCTGTTCTGGATCATTTGAATTTGTTGGTGCCAGTTACACACGGTTGGGATCATTATCATTAGCGTCTCGATCACAAGCGTCTCAGTGATTTTGAATTTGAAGAGCCTTAGCTCATCAGTCATCAGCCAATCTACTAATTTAAATTAAATGATATAGTGCATTTAATAGCCCTAAGTATCGGCTATCCAATAATATATTGAACTTACAAACTGTAATGGTTTTGCCAAAATGGCCCTAGATGCCTAGATACACAAACAATTTTTCTAAATTTTTGGCCTCATCTTGGCCAAAGTTTTGAAGTTTTGGATGATCATTATACCATTGGATAGCCAAGATTTGGGACTATTAAATATACTTTAGGTCATTTAAATTGGTTAATTGGCTGGATGAGCTAATAAGGCTCGTCAAAATCGATGAGATTTGTGGCGAGATGCTAATGTCCCTCGCTGGTTTTTTGTTTTTTCACCTTACACATCATCCAAATTTGCTTTAACAAATAAAATTTGACGGACATTTTTTGCCGGAAAGTCTTATATAAATCTTCAATATGGCATGATATGATTATAAGGATGTCAGATTCTTGATTAGCACCCTAAATTAACCATAGAAAGTGATTTTGTTGGGTATATTATCCATAACAGAAGATTATCAAGAGCCGCGCAGCGAAAAAATTAACCAAAAATGGCCGCGCAGCGAAAAATTCTTAATGAAAATTTAAAAATCCTACAAAAATTTGCTAAAAATTTCCTTTCATATTGCATTTTTCTTGAAAAATCCAATAATATGGGGTGTATGTTCACCCCCGTACCCCCGCGGGGGTGGAGGTTCGGGGGGCGGGAGTGATCGGGGGTGGACCTTCGGGGGTGGGACGGGGGTGAGACTCAAACCCCCGCGGGGGCCCCCGTCGGGGGTGACCTCCGCGGGGACGGGGGCGCAACCCTACTCTGAATCGCATTTATTAGCAATACCAACCAACACCATTGGAATCTGGCGATGAAAAGAAGAATAAATTTTAGTTATTGAATTGTTGCATTTTTAGGGGATTGTCAATGTCAAGTGCCTAATAAGGGCTTGTCCTACTTATCCTACTGCTACTGTACCCCCCCCCCCCCCCACTTTTTGCCTAATCGTCGCCCCTCACTCTAT
Source organism: Pratylenchus scribneri (assembly GCA_030063045.1). Lineage (NCBI taxonomy): Eukaryota > Metazoa > Nematoda > Chromadorea > Rhabditida > Pratylenchidae > Pratylenchus > Pratylenchus scribneri. The sequence goes on along the minus strand of JAQSEB010000111.1, from coordinate 182,792 downwards.
CAATCAAATATTGCACCCAATCTGCCTTTTTAAACCTATTCATTTCCCTATTAAATGTTCACTTTTAATTCGTTTTATAGGCACGTTCAGCATATAGCACATTTTTTCACACAACAGATGAATATTTTAAAAAGTTCAACGTTTAGCCCATAAAAACCGAATCTCCTTTATTGGGCCACTGGGGGCTTAGACTCCCGGCGAAGGCCCGGGGCAAGAGCTTATTAGGCCCACTCTCGCCCCGAACAAACTTTCCCATTAAGGATTATAAGGGTTAAAATAAATATTCATCCTAATTCAGCTTATCTGATTTTTCAGTTTTTGAATACAAATTTAAACTTTCTTTTTATTTTTCCATTATTTTTTTTTATTTTTCATCAACCTCATCGCTCTCCTTGACCCGTCCGATTTGTTCGAGATATGCGTGGATGTTTGTGATTGAATTGCACTCATTGAGGGCAAAAACTAGCAAAAACCTTTTCATCCAAACATTGTGTTTTTGTTCATCCAAAAATTATGTGTTTTTGTTCATCCAAACATTATGTGTTTTTGTTCATCCAAAAATTATGTGTTTTTGTTCATCCAAACATTATGTGTTTTTGTTCATCCAAAAATTATGTGTTTTTGTTCATCCAAACATTTTGTGTTTTTGTTCATCCAAAAATTATGTGTTTTTGTTCATCCAAAAATTATGTGTTTTTGTTCATCCCAACATTATGTGTTTTTGTTCATCCAAAAATTATGTGTTTTTGTTCATCCAAACATTTTGTGTTTTTGTTCATCCAAAAATTATGTGTTTTTGTTCATCCAAACATTATGTTTTTTTGTTCATCCAAAAATTATGTGTTTTTGTTCATCCAAACATTATGTGTTTTTGTTCATCCAAACATTATGTGTTTTTGTTCATCCAAACATTTTGTGTTTTTTGTTTCCGTAAACATTTTTTCAACAAATATTTTGTGTTTTTGTTCATCCAAACATTTTGTGTTTTTGTTCATCCAAACATTATGTGTTTTTGTTCATCCAAACATTTTGTGTTTTTTGTTTCCGTAAACATTTTTTCAACAAATATTTTGTGTTTTTGTTCATCCAAACATTTTGTGTTTTTGTTCATCCAAACATTTTGTGTTTTTGTTCATCCCAACATTATGTGTTTTTGTTCATCCAAAAATTATGTGTTTTTGTTCATCCAAACATTTTGTGTTTTTGTTCATCCAAAAATTATGTGTTTTTGTTCATCCAAACATTATGTTTTTTTGTTCATCCAAAAATTATGTGTTTTTGTTCATCCAAACATTATGTGTTTTTGTTCATCCAAAAATTATGTGTTTTTGTTCATCCAAAAATTATGTGTTTTTGTTCATCCAAACATTATGTGTTTTTGTTCATCCAAACATTATGTGTTTTTGTTCATCCAAACATTGTTGTGTTTTTGTTCATCCAAACATTTTGTGTTTTTGTTCATCCAAACATTTTGTGTTTTTTGTTTCCGTAAACATTTTTTCAACAAATATTTTGTGTTTTTGTTCATCCAAACATTTTGTGTTTTTGTTCATCCAAACATTATGTGTTTTTTGTTTCCGTAAACATTTTTTCAACAAATATTTTGTGTTTTTGTTCATCCAAACATTTTGTGTTTTTTGTTTCCGTAAACATTTTGTGTTTTTTGTTTCCGTAAACATTTTTTCAACAAATATTTTGTGTTTTTGTTCATCCAAACATTATGTGTTTTTTGTTTCCGTAAACATTTTTTCAACAAATATTTTGTGTTTTTGTTCATCCAAACATTATGTGTTTTTTGTTTCCGTAAACATTTTTTCAACAAATATTTTGTGTTTTTGTTCATCCAAACATTATGTGTTTTTTGTTTCCGTAAACATTTTTTCAACAAATATTTTGTGTTTTTGTTCATCCAAACATTATGTGTTTTTTTCCGTATAAATAATTCTTGCAATGTAAATAAGAATAATTTTTTAATTCATCAAAATTAAATAAAAAATAATATCAATTATATTTGCGAATATATTGTTTCCATACTTTCACATGGTTCATTTTCATTGTTATTTTGACTTGGCTCTATTATTTCATCTTTTGACCGAACAAATTCCTTAAAATTTTGTTAAATATTCAAATTTATTTAATAAATATGCCTCCAGTTTTTTGTTGAATTTGAATAAAAGAATTGAGCCAATTGCGACCACAATTAATAAAATGCCGGCAATGACCAATCCAAGGCCAATGTTGAATGAATAGCCAAAAACGGAATACAAAGATTGCAATTGCCTTTTTGTGCCTTCATCCATTGTTGCCGTTTCTTCAATCAAAATAATTGGCACAATCAAATTTTGCATTTCTTTGGTCATTCTGAAAATAGTCCCAAATTATTGATTTGTAGAATATTTTGGGGGCCACCTTAAATTGCCACGAAGCATTCCCACATTCAATTGTGATTTTTGATGTACGCCAATGACGGATGCCGTCAATGGTTCAATGTCAAAATAGCTTAAATCATCATCGGATGGGTCGGGCATTCCTTGAAGCCGAATTTGTTCTGGTGCATTCCGAAAATGGGAATTGGACCAGAAAATACGAGGATTGTGCGGAAGGCAGGTGGACATGTCCAAAAGGCCAGATGGAGCACAGCCAGCTAAAAATTTGAATATTATAAATTAATTCATTAGTTTGATTAGCCAAATTGGTTGATGAAAATGAAAAATTAAAAAATTTATAGTAGATTAATTAATTTGAAAATAATTTTATAAATAATTCCGCCTATTTGTCCCAATTTAATTCTGCCTATTTGCCCCACCCCAATTTAATTCTGCCTATTTGCCCCAATTTAATTCCGCCTATTTGCCCCAATTTAATTCCGCCTATTTGCCCCAATTCAATTCCGCCTATTTTCCCCAATTTAATTAAGCCTATTTTCCCCAATTTAATTCTGCCTATTTGCCCCAATTTAATTCTGCCTATTTGCCCCAATTTAATTCTGCCTATTTGCCCCAATTTAATTAAGCCTATTTTCCCCAATTTAATTCTGCCTATTTGCCCCAATTTAATTAAGCCTATTTTCCCCAATTTAATTCTGCCTATTTGCCCCAATTTAATTCTGCCTATTTGCCCCAATTTAATTAAGCCTATTTTCCCCAATTTAATTCTGCCTATTTGCCCCAATTTAATTCTGCCTATTTGCCCCAATTTAATTCCGCCTATTTGCCCCAATTTAATTAAGCCTATTTGCCCCAATTTAATTCTGCCTATTTTGCACAGACGGCAATTTGCACCAAAATTAATATTAAATTAATATTATTTATTTTATTCTTTTAATTTGTCCACCTTCCTGAATGCTACTATTTTGCAAATAATCCGGTGAATTTTGATTGCAAAATCCTTGTTCCCTCTGAACATCAACATTCAATGTGGATTCGGAAAATGCATAACGAAATGCGTGTATGCCCGAATCCTCGGCTAATCCTCTCTTTTCCAATTCAAATGAACTTAAAAATTAATTTAAATTATTTTGATATTTTTTGAGCAATTTTCAACCGGCATAATTGTCCAAGGAATCTGAAGAAAAAATTTAAAAAATAAAATTCCCAAAAGCAAATTTACATTTGCAAATTTCTTCCATCCGAAATATTCGGTCCAAACAATTCCGCATCTAAATTTATTTTAAAATTAATTTCGTAAAATGTTCCAAAACCAGTTCCATTGATCATTCTGGCCGATTCATTGTACCAAAAATTGTCAGTCAATTTGTCCTTCATTCCATTGAATGAATAAATTTTGCCTAACATTTCCACATTTTCAATGCCCGTGTCAATCTGTTCAAAATTCCCTCAAATCAATAATAAAATGTACCCTCAAATTTACCTCATAAATGCCATCATCAGTCCCATTTTGCTAATAAAATTAAATATTAAATAAAATAATAAAATTTAAATAAAAACTCCATAAAATAGTCCAATTCGTTCGGGAATATCTTTCAAATCTGGGCAAATTGATGGAATTTGATGGCATAATTTTGTCATCAATTTAATCATTTTATCCTCATATCCGGTAAAAAGTAATTCATCCACACTCAATTCAATAAATGGACCCTCATTGAATAATGACAATGCTCCATTGATGATTTCTCTTTCAAACCAATTCTTTTCTTTTGCAATGTCCACAACTTTCTGAAATGGGGCAATGAGAAATTGTTAATATTTAATTGACAAAAAAACACTGTCTCAAAAAGGATGAAATTGTCAAAAAAGTACCTAATAAGGTCAAAATAATTTAATGGTTTAAGGATGGTTTCACAAACCATATTGTCAATGTCAATAATGTCTTAAAGGCTTTGCCTATTCATCCTACTGTACCCACACCTTTTGCCTAATCACCCAGGTAACCTGTCAATCAAATATTGCCCCAATCTGTCTTTTTAAATCCACCCTTTTCCTCTCCGCTGATCCTGATATCTTTTATCTTACATATTATTCTATTATCATATTTTTCCGCAAAATTAATAAAAATAATTTATTTTCAGCTCTGATCCCTTTCCCATTAATTGGGCCACTGGGGGCTTATAGGCCTCCGGCGATGACACGGGGCGAGAGCCAAAGCCCAGGTTCTCGCTCCAAATAACTTTAACCTTAAATTAAGACTAATACATATATAGAACACATGTAAATACGGATCAAATAGTATACAATTTGTTTAATTTATAGAGAATAATACACCGGTCAAACCGATTATGGTTCAAAAATAAATAAGAATCGGATAAATCTACACCAAATTAATTATCAAATGATGTGTTTTGACGAGATTTTATCTATTGACTATAATAATATTAAACCATTTATAATATTTCCAATATTTTTAATGTTTATTTCTGCCTTTTATGAATAAAATTGAGTGGAATTTTCACCTGAAAAAGAATATTTGGCACAATGACCCGATCTGCCAATGAACAATTTGGACAGGACAATTCATTTGAGAAGAAATATTGCCGTTGATTTCGATAAAATAATCGACTTCCATTTGACACAAATTCAACATCCGTTTTGTGAATTTGAACACTATTTACATTACAATTAAATAATTTAGATATTTTCTCACTTAAATGTATACGGTCCTTTTTCCACCACCGTCGGCATTTTTCCCTCATTTAGGACGGCATCCGCATTTTGGACAGAAACAGTCCAAATTTTCATATTTATTACGTAAGGTGGGTCACGGAACATTTTCAGCACCAAATTGTCTTCTCCATTTTCCTCCCTTCCCAAATGGGTTTTCTGCAAAATTAATTTATTACATTTGATTATTCCCAATAATGGTTGTCAAGACTTATATGGACTAATAAAAAGATTAATGATTAAGTTATAAAATTTCTGTTTTAATAATAGATATTATAACATTTATTTAAGCTTGAAATTAATTACAAAATGATATTTGATTTTTGCCATAATTTAATCAAAAATTCTTTGATTTAAACAAAATTATGTTTTTGGCCATAATTCAATAAATATCCAACTTTGTCTAACGCCTATGATATCATTTTGTGGATAAAATATATATTTTTTTAATTCCCTATGGGGAATTATTTTTTAACCCCTCTAAAATTGGGAAAATACGAATTACAGCAGATTTTATAGAGCTTTAGGGAACTAAGAAAAGGGAATAAAAAATTTATAAAAGTTCACCTTTCCCGGAGTTTATGAATTCTCAAAATCGAGGGTGGGCAATTATTAGAGAGTGGGGAATTAAAAGAATATATACGGTAATTTCTGACTTTTAAATGCTACAAATTCATCCAGAAGCTGCTTTATCGTTATCGATACTAAATAGATCTTTTGTCCTTAATTATTATTTCCTTAATTCCATTCCCATTTTTTGTTTGATTTGACCTGTTTGACTCCTTCATTCACCAAATCGGGCACAAAGAAAAGGCCAAAAATGCCGACAAGAAGGAGGAAAATGCCAAGAAGAAGAAGGGAACACATCAAAAGTATAAGGCAACAATCCCTTGAGGGTGGACGGCGGCAAAAACACATTTTCAACCAATAAATAGAATATTCCTCTGAAAATGGGCAAATATGAAATGAAAATTATTTTGAACATTGTGAAAGAATTTAATCCTCTATTTTCAAAAAGGAATGTTCTTCAGAAGCTGAAAAAGAAATGAATGAATTTTGGAATTATTGATAATGAAAGGAATAAAACAAATAAATGGAATTATTGAATTTGGAATGAATGAATAAATTGTTGAGTGAGATGATAAGAAAGGTGTGAATTATATTGGCCATTTCACATTTTTTTTTTTGATAATTTGTGCAGATTCCGGAATTCCTTTATGCTGATTTGAGAAGAATTTTAAAATTTGTAGTCAACAGAAAATGTGTTTAATAAGTAAATTTAGTATGTTGAAAATTCTCATTAGATTCTTTTTGTATAATTTCCTCAAAATATTTTAGCGAATAATTCGAATATATATCAAATTGATCAAGGTTAGAATTTTGATTTCAAATCAGCAATTCTATTTTGAATGATTTTTTCTGACTACTGTAATCAAATTGGCCAGAGGCAAATTCATCAGATTCAGAGGCAAATTATAAATTATAAATTAAAATTATTTTATTTAAAGAAGTGCGAAATACTGAAAATATTTTAAAAAAGAATTATGGCCAAATTGGAAGAAAATGGGTTGAGTGCATAGATGTAATACAAAATAAGACAAATGCAATTTTAAATAAATTTTATCCATCTTTTTATAAAGAATCATATCATTAATTTCATTAATTTATTAAATATTCGTGATTTTCCAATCCATTACTCATCATTTACTCCATTATCTTTTAACTCATCAATTTTAGTAATTATTATATTTTTATAAATGTTGTCAATTTTTTTGGTTAAAAGTGGAAAATTTAAATTATTCATTTGACTATTCATCAAAATACTAATAAATTTCCATGATGTTATCATAAATTTTTATTAAATTATTTTCAATTAATTTCGAAAATTATCAATTTCAATTTTGAGGATTTTTAATTGAAGAATTTTTGGATAATGAATTTTTATTATTATTATGGGAATTTAATCTTTTTGAATAAATATTTAAATTAATCACAAGAAACAATAGATTAAAATGATTATTTCACAATAAAAAAGTAGCATTTTATATCGAAATTCTCTAAAAAAAAATTTAGGTTTGAAATTTTTTCATTTATTTTCGACAATTTTCCGTCTATTCTCTTTTCAAGAAAGAGAAAATCGGTTTAAAATATTTAAAAACTTTTAATTTTGACTAAACCATGAGATTCTTGAGGGCAAAATTAATTTATATAATTATTTTCAAATTTAAATATTTCATAAATTCCAATTTTATTTCCACCATCAATTTTTTCGAGGCCATATTGCCCTTTTCCAACTTCCTCCTTCAATCGATCGAATGGCCAAATGGCCTGCTGGCCAAAAACAAAAAGCCTAATCGATGCCACCATTTGGGGGAAGATGCGAACGGCCCCATAAAGGCAAGTTTTCACTACCAAAATTGGAGGAAATATTGGATTGGATTTGGATCCGAATTCCGAACGGACCCCCACCAGCCACCATAAGCACAAAGGCAGGGCAAAGGCAATATTTTATTGGATGGAAAAGGAATATTTATTGCTGGCATTTGGGTTGTAATTGTAAACAAAATTTGGAGAAATCATCGACATTGAATGCAAACGGCCCCACAGAGGCAGGCGGACAGAGCAAGGGATATTATTGGATGGAAAAGGAATATTTAATTGCTGGCAATTTGGGTTGTAAATCATTCATTAAGCAATTTTTAGTTATTCCCTTCACCGAAATGAATTGCTTTTTGCTAATTCTATTTTTTACTGGTAATTTTTATTTAAGTCATAAAATTCATTTTTCCGTTATTTAGGTTTAATCCTCGTCTCCAAAGCCAATGTTAATTCAAAAGGGGAATTGGCCAAATTTGAAACATTAAAATTTGTGGAAAAGGCAATTAAATTAAGTTTAATTCCTCAAAGGGTAATAAAAAATGTGGATGGGGCCTTCAAAAAACACAAAAACATGGCCGAAACGTCCAATGGAGAAATTAAATATTTGATCGATTTTGAAAATTTCAAAAAGAAACCTTCAAGCGACGAATTTTCCAAAATCAAAGGATTGAAAGAAATTAAGGAAAAAATGGAACTCAAAAATATATTTGAAGACCAGCTTTTTGAAAATTTGGAATTTAAAAAGGAGGAAAAGGAAGAATTGAAGAAAATGATTGAATGGATTTCGGAAAAAATCCACGAAAATATGACAGGGAAGGAATCTAATGTGGAAAATCCAAATAAAATAAAGATAAAGCCAAGAGATTCAAAAGACATTGATCAGCTTCAAATTCTCATATTCTATGCCGCTTATTATAAAAATTTAATCGTAATTTTTTATTTAAAATTAATTAATTATGGGCTGGAAAATTAAAAAGGGTACGCCCAACTTCTCGCAATTTTTAATAGCTCGTCATGGACTAAAGCATTTATTATAATTTTGATATCAAATTAACGAACACACCCTTGGCTATAGAAGGATATTAATTTTATTTTAATTAGTTTAGAAATGATAAAGTTGTGCTCAAAAAACCATTTAAAACTATTTTACAAGGATTATTGGAAATTTAAATGGTTTTTCGTGCTTAATTTCTTCAATTCTGGACCGATTCAAATAAAATTAATAGTATTTTATAACCAAGAATCTGCTCTTTAATTTGATACTAAAATCATCTTTATGAGCTATAATAAACGGCGGAAAGTTTGGTCGGCGACAAGTTGAGCTGCTTCCAATTAAAAATATTTAATAAGAATTTATAAATATTTTAAGGATTTCCTTGTAAAAAATGAAATTCGAAGTAAAAACAACATAAAGAAATGGTTTAAAAAGATTAAACCGTTGACGAAAAACATAAAAGTTTTGGCCTCCAAATTGGAAGCTGAACCTAAAAATGAAAATAAATGCAATGATTGTCAAACAGAATATGATAATATTCAAAAAGAATTGGAGGAAAAACAAAAATTATTGTTGGCAATAAATTATACAAAAGAAAATTCGCTAGAATATATGATTAAATGGATGGAATTGGCATTGAAAGGATTGAAAGAGGAAATTGGTAAAATTGCACATGTGGAAAACAAATGGGACAAATTTATGAAATTATTTGACTTTATCATTTGGGGGAATATTGTTCCGCATGGAGGGAAAACAATTTCGGCCGGACAAAAATTGGGCAAATTTGAATTGAAATTACCAATTGCTGATGGTGAACAGTGATTGAAATTGGCAATTTACTGATGCCGAAAATTGAATGAGAAGGGGAACGGGGCGAATGATTAAGATTTAAGAATTATGATATTTCTAATTTCTATTCATTCTATTGATATATTAATTAATTTATTTATGATATTTATTTATCGGTTATCTTGGTCCAAATTTTCAATTTCTCAAAACAGTACTCCTATATCAGCCGTAGTATGGCTCTAAGGTATTCATGGGGCCTTTAGATATCATTTTAGGGATCCTATAATATTAATGAAATAATATATAACCACGGCGGAAACTTTGGGATTGTATAAAATCTGGACCCAGATCCCAGAAAACGAACTAAATATTTAATTTGACGAAAGTAGAAAAATTCTCTTTTATAATTATAACACTAAAAATCATCTAATATCAAATTTATTTATTCAAATATTGAAAAATAATAATGTAAAAATGTTGATTTTTGGATGGCAATAATGCAGGCAAAAAGGCATAATAATAATAATGAAATAATAATTGTCCATAGGAAGGAATATTGTAAGAATCGATCAATAATAATATTGGGAGGAAAATTGAAATATTGAATTTGGCCGGTGTTCATAAATAAAAATAATCGGAAAAACAATAATAAAAATAAATAGAATATTGAAAATGGAGTCGTAAAGCGAAAATATCAAAAATATTAAAATAACAAAAAAAATATCAAATAATTTTGATTTCCTCCCAAATCCCCACATCCATTCATTCATTTCGCCGTTTAATATTCTTCCTGTCCCGGCTTCTGCTTCGGCTCCGACGGGGAAATTCTTCCGGCTGAAATCGTTCGGGCATTCGTCGATTTTCGCCCCGGGTCAATCTTTTCGTTGGCATTGCCGCAGTAGCCGAATTCCCAAGTTCACCTTCTTCTCGTTGATTGTTTCCATTTGTGCCAATTCCAATTCCAATGCCATTTTGTTGATTTCCATTTCCTTGTTGTTGCATTCCTCCTCCAATTCCCCATCTTCCATTCCAATTCCACAAATAATTGTGGTCATCCTCATCACTTGATGAAATTGTGTGCACTTCTTCCGTCCCCTTTTCCTTCTCCACTTCATGTTCCTTCTTCATGTGCGGTGTCCATTTGAACCGATCAATCGAATCCTCAAAAATCACATCATCATCCTTTCCATTCTCCTGTTGTTGATGTTGAGCAGCATTATTATTGCTGGTTGAAGGAATTGGCGATGTTGAACGGTGGATCGGCGGTGGAGGAGGAAGATTTTGATTGACGGGCAACATTTGTTCATTCTGTAATTTATAATATTTTTAATTTAATGGAATAAAATTTGATTGTTTGAAAATTGGCTAATTTGATGAATGGATAATAATTTTTTACCTAAAAATAATATTTTTTACATATTTTTTACCTAAAACTTATTTTTTGATTACTAATAAATCAGAAATCGATTTTAGACCTTACAAACCCTGTAATAATTTGTAGATCTCAAGAAAAAAATGTTAGGTTTTGATCCACAAATTAAAATGTTTAAAACCCAAAACTGGAAAATATGGTTTTTTAAACGGTTTAACTCGCTCATTTTAGATTAAAATTAAAAAATTTACATGTCAAAAGACGCGTCTTGGATGAGATCTACAAATTGGTATAAGATTTGTTGGGCCTAAAACCGGCGGTTTATGTATTTATTAAAGTCAAAAAACAAAGTTTAAAGTAAAAAAAACTATTACTCATTGATGAAATGATTTTTAAATACTAAATAAAATAAAATGGGGCATTGTTAAAATCAATAAAATTTTAAAATACGAATGGGTGGTGTTTTGTTTTAACTTACGGATTTATTGTTTCTGGCATTGATTCCTGTTTTTGGTGCTCCAAGTGATGATGTAGATGGTTGCAATGGGTTTTGAATTGCATCGTCTTCATCTTCTTCCATCCGTTGATTCCTTCGTTTGGATAATTTCTTTTTCTTCGGATTCTTCAACAAACGCAGAGCAGCTCGAATCTCCTCATCTGATGAATCCGATTCAGGGGTTTTTCGTTTATTTGCCTGGAATTTTTGCAATTATATTGATTAATATATTTGGTTTTTATTGACCAATTATACCAAGATTTTTAACAGACCCAAATTTAGCAGAAAATAGATTAAATTTTCGAAAAAAAAAATATTAGAAATATAGAAAAGGTTATACCGATTTTATTTTATAACTGTTTATAAATTTATCCTAGACCACCAACCCATAGATCTAGTCCAGAAGTATTATCGATTGATAAATATTTTGGCTTAGGTTTATCTAATTTTAATTTGGTTTCGAACCGAAAAAAGAAAAGATGGCTTAAATAGTTTAATAATTAATATCCATTAATTTTGACCAAAACATTATTGTTTGGGGGTCTAGGACTAAGCATTAAACCCTAAATAGTTATATAATCTTTTCTGAAAAATCAAATACTTTTTTTTTGCAAATTAATACTATCTTTTTATGACTTCAAAAAGGCCTTTTTTTAATTGAAAAATTCTGAAATTTTTTTCGGCAAAATTATTTTACTTCCTATTAAATATCATTCCAAAAATAAAATGAGCAAAAATTGACCATTTTAATCATTTAAATATAAAATTTAAATTGGAATTAGTCCACCTGCTGGAATTCAATGCTACTTGTTGGAGGAACGGCTCTTGCTGGCAATGGCCGAATCGTGGCAATCAGTGGCGGTTTAATATCGGCAAATGAGGAAGAAATGGTGGAAGATGATGTTGTTAGAAGAGAAGAAGATGATGAAGTATTCAAAATATTTCCACCATTTCCATCAGTGACCTTTGAAGATGTTGATTTCGCGCCGCCTCGTCCTTTCTGCTGTTGATCCTTTTGTGAGGTTGATTTTGCAGCCGAATCCACTTCCAATGCTTTTGCCACAAGCACCTAAAAAGTAAATAATTGATTATTTTTTAAATCGAATAATATAGGATTTTCCAAATTTAATTATTTTTTTTCCTTTATGATTTATCCAAAATCTTATTTCTTTAAAATTTTTTCTAATAACAAAATTGATTCGCTTTGCTAATGTTTTTATCTCGGTAAAGCATTTTTCGCCCATTTCGGTTTTCTCTCCAATTTGAAAAAATTTGTTTTTTTTCTAATAACAACGTTGATTCACTTTTTGCGATTATTTATTTTTTCTTATTTTCGCCTACCTATTTTATTTTTATCTTTATTTTTCATCATTTTCCATTGATTTTTTATCAGATTTTTCATTATTAAATATTTTTTTGTGTTGGTATTTTTTCCATCAATAATCGTCATAGAAAAGAAAATAGATAATAAATATTGGATTTTATATTTAATTAAAATTTTATTCATATTTAAAAATTATTCTAAAATAGGGTTGCGCTCCCGTCCCCGCGGGGGTCACCCCCGACGGGGGCCCCCGCGGGGGTTTGAGTCTCACCCCCGTCCCACTCCCGAAGGTCCACCCCCGATCACTCCCGCCCCCCGAACCTCCACCCCCGCGGGGGTACGGGGGTGAACATGCACCCCATATTATTGGATTTTTTCCTGGAAAATGGGAAATGTCAAGGAAATTTTGAGCAAATTTTTATAAGCTTTTTAAATTTTTTTTGTTTAAATTTATCGCTGTCTACTATTTGACTAAAATTTTTCGCTGCGCGGCAATTTTTGGACAAAAATTTGGGATTTCTACCTTATAGAGAAAGTAAAATTCAGGAGTCATATGATATACGATATACCATCCGACTCCTCTCGTCGAGCTGAGTTCAATGGTACCAAAATTATGGCCCGGACTTTACCCGTTGAAAAGTTATGATTTCAGGAACATCGAAAAAGTGCTTGGTCCCCCTATGGGTCGAAAGAATTTTTTCGGTCAAATTATACTTCAATCGACGCGTCTCGATGAGAGAAACTCAAATCTATCATGTTTTCTCATAAAACTCAAAAATAAAAAAGTTATAGCCATTTTAGTCTCGCTGGAATGTGTTGGAACTGCGGAGGAATATAAGAATGGACTCCGGAGTGTGCGTAGCCGAAGCGCGGGAACTGGACGCTCGTCTGGTCGCGCGGAGGCGGAGCACACGGAGGAGTCCACTCTGAAATGCCCACCGGAGCAGTTCCAATCCGTATTTCCTTTGCGCGACTCTAACTTTTTTATTTTTGCATTTTATGTGAAACCAATAACATTTTCGTAATCAGCTCTCGAGCTGCTTCGATTGAGTTATAATATGTCCGAAAATTTTTTTTGAAAATTTTCAACCCATAGGGGGACCCTTCACTTTTGCGTTTTTTAGTTGTTTATCATTCTGTAACATCAGAACTCGTAAAGTCCGGACCATAATTTTTGTACCATTGAACTCAGCTCGACGAGAGGAGTCGAATGGTATATCGTATGATCCCTATATTTTACTTTCGCTATACGGTAGGGCGCCCAAAAATTTTCCTTCAAAAAATTTTTTATGTGAAAAATAACAGATTTACACTACCCCCGCCCCCGCGGGGATCCCCGCGGGGGTCCCCGTCAAGGTCACCCCCGTCCCCGCCCCCGAAGGTGCCACCCCCGATCACCCCCGCCCCCGTCTAACTCGCCCCCGAACCTCGGGAGCGCAACCCTATTCTAAAATCGAATTCTACCCACCTTAATTTGCCTGTCAATTTCCTCCTGCCTCTTTGGATCCTCCATCGCCGGCGGTTGTTGCTGTTTTTGAAAACGTCCCGCCCGAGAAGGCCTTGGCTTGAATGGTTTCATTGTGGCCGGAAGGCCGGCTATTTCTGCAATTGCCTTTAAAAAGAATAGCTTAAATTTGGCCAAAATGGATTAATAAGCACACCTCTGCCAGTGCCAGTGTGGGCTGATGAGAAATTTGTGGTGACGGAGTTTCAGCGGATGAGGTAGAGGAGGAGTGAATTGCCTGTGGGCAAGTGGAATTCCGGCTGATTTGATGCAAATTCAGACTATGCATTGCCGATGGTTGTTGTGTTTGGGCATTAATTGCCGCATTTGCATAATTCAACTGAAAATTGACAAAAAAATTAATTATTAAATATTTTATAATTTTTTTTTATTAATTTTTCGATTTTTGAAAATATAATTTAATTTTTAAAATCTAAAAAAAAATATTTCATTAATTGTTCTATTTTTTGATCTTATAATGGTAATGGTTGGTTGTTGGCCGTTGGTGGATAAAATAAGAAATTTTAGAAAAAATGCCCACTAATCAAAATGTTTTATTTTGCCAAAATTAAAACTTTTCCAAGTTCAAATTAATAAAATGATATCTTAAAGAAAATTTCCAAAAATTAAGGAGAAACTTGCCGTCGATTTGTTGGTGGTGTCAGTTGGAGCGGCGGTGTTTGTTCGCGCAATTTCCTCCTGATTTATTTGAATTCGATTGCCAGCATTTCGGGCATCAATGCGGGCCTTCAAATCAGCGCAAATTTCATCCATTTTTCCTTTCAATTCTTCCTTCATCTCAGCCAATTCCCTTTTTCGCGCGTTTTCATGTCTAAAAAAAGAAAATCAAAATTTTTAAAATTATTGAAAATGGCGAAAAATTTTTTAATTTTTTGTCCAAATCAAACTTCTTTATCAATAAGATTACTATTCTTCGAGTTCTAAGCCCTTAATTTTTCCCTAAATCTAATTTTAAATCCAAATTCCCAACATAAGAGTTATGGGAGGGCTCGGATTTTTATTTTTTAGATTTTGACCTATTTTTTGTTTGCATCAGTTTTGATGAGAACTGTACAAAAATACTGTTTTTAAGCATTTATTTCACATATTTGACAAAATTTTTTGACCTATTTTTATGTATTTTGGCACATTTTGAGGGAAAATTTCATTGTAAAAAAGCATTAAAAAACCTATTTTAAATTTTTGGAACCTATTTTTGCAAATTAAAACCTAAATATAGGCACCTATTTTGAGGTTTTTACTACCTAAAAATCCGAACTCTTTATGGCCAAATTATATTATCTCAAAAATTTTAATTTTTAAACAAATTTTTTCGGCTTTTTTTTATACTTTTACTAAACTAAATATTTTTAACAATAATTATAATTTCCTCACTGTTTGAATTCATCTTTGACGCATTGCCGAATGTGCTGCTCAAGCAAAACGCTGAATTGTTGTGGAATTTGGCCGCCAATTCCAATGCCTGGCATTGCGGTTGGGGTTGGAGGACGAGTTGGAATGAAAAATGGATTCATGGCAATTCCGGCGGTGGCAGCGGCAGGATTAAGACTGAAAATTCAAAGGATATTAATTTAATTTATATTTAATCTAGCAAAAAAACTTTGAAATTATTGAAATTGCCGAAAATGAGGAATAATTAAGGCCAAAAATAATTATTATAATGGTACAATGGTTTGCCCTACAGCCTATATTCACAAACCATATTCCATCGGATAGAGCTGCTGGTCTCAAAAATTAAATGGTATTAAATCGATGAAGCTGGTTTTGGTTCAAAATTAAAGGAAATTAAATTAAACCGTTTTTTGCTTTTTGTCTCAAAACAAAAGGGTAATTAAACGGTTTAAAACCGGTTTTGGGTTCAAAATTAAAGGAGTAGTAAACGGTTTAAACCCGGTTTTTGATTCAAAATAAAAGTGAAATCGGTTGTGGCTTTTTTAGTTCAAAATAAAAGGGTTTTAATCCGGGTTTGGTTTTTGGTTCGAAATTAAATGAGTATTAAACCATTTTTGTTTTTTTTGTTCTAGATAAAAAAGTATTAAAATGATTTAAACCGGTTCAGGTTTTTGTTCAAAATAATGAAATTAAACGGTTTCCACTGGTTCGGTTTTTCAGTTCAGAATTAAAAGGGTAGTCGGTAGTCGAGATCCACCGATTGAATTTTAAATATAAGTTTTCTGTTTAGAAAACTTCTAAAATAAACTTTCCGGCATTTCCATTTTTTCCAGCATTTTTCAGTGCTTTTTTTGGTAAATTAAATATTTCTCATGTTCAAATTTGCCCATTTTATTTACATATTCAATTTCAAATTATACCTTGGCATTTGATGAGGGTAAATTTGTGGATGTATAAGGCCCATGCCCAGTTGTTGTTGTTGCCGCAATGTTTCCGTGGCCAATTGCATCATTGCTGTGAAGGATTGTGGGTCCAATTGGCTCAATCGAATTTGTTGATTTTGCTGAAAAAATATCATAAATTTATATGAAATATTCCTCCAATAAAATACCATGTTATTTTGTTGATTCCCAATGCAATTTCCATTATTCAAATTCGACGATGTTCCCACTCCCTGCTGTTGAATGCCATTTCCTGAGCCCAACAAAACATTTGTTGAATGAATATTTGTTGCGTCGGCAAAAGAATTTGGATTTGGCATTGGAATTTCTTAATAAAATTTATTTTAAAAAATTGGAAATAGATTAAATATTTTACGATTTGAAATCATGCTCGATTTCTCTGCCATTTGTTGATTGTTCACATTCATTGTCGGTGCTTGATTGACAAATTGGCCAATTTGTTGAGTCTTTGAAAAAATTAGGTTAATTTTAAATATTTATTAATTTATTATTTACCTTTTCCCCGCTATTCCCAATGCCATTTCCATTATTCAAATTTACTGTTCCCAATCTCTGCTGTTGTTGATGAATGCCATTTGGACTCAAGAGAACATTTGTTGAGGTGGAAGAACATTGCATTGTAATTTCTTTAAATTAAAAAAAAATAAATAAAAATAATAAAAATAAATTAAATATTTACGGTTTGATGAATTATTTGGCATTCCCGCCGATTGAATGTTATTCGTTGTTTTTCTGTTCCCAATTAATCCATTTTGCCCATTCACTTCTCCAATTCTTCCAATGGCATTTTCCGCTATAATGTTGTCCAATTTTTGTTGTAATTCTTGTTGTTTTTTGGTTAATTTTTTGTTGAATTTTAATTTACTTTGTGATTTTCCCGCAACATTTTGTCCAATTCCAATGGATGATGTCGTCGATTGTTGGCCTTGGCCTTGTTGTTTTTGATTATTTTGTTGTTGTTTTGATGAATTGATGATTCCTCCACTTCGATCCATGCTGATCCAATTTCCGCCATTTTTCCCAACATTCATATTCATTTCAATTTCATCAATTTGTTGGCGGCGCTGAAATTAGAATAATTTAATTTAATTTATTGATTAATTAATGATTTAAATATTAAGCTAAGCTAATTTTGGAAATTACGGCTTTTTGGCAATCCAAAAACTCGAAAATAGGCTCATTCGATACGGCCTGGTCATTTTTGTTTATGAAATTTCAATTTCAAACCGGTTTGAGCTTGTTTTAAAAAGCTGAACCATTTGTCTAAACATGAACCGGTTTAAGTTTACAACTTTAGTCTAGGCTTAATTCGGGTTAGAAATTGAAATTTCATAGACTAAGTGTCCATGCCCAAATGAATGAGCTTATTCTTCGGTTTCTGGGTTTCCTATAAGCGAAATTTTTGCTGGACCATGCAGCATCGAGCTTATTCCGAAATTTGCCAATTTCCAATAGCTCTACAAATCAACCATCGATTAATTCAAGGTTAATTTAGTGGGTTTGGCCATAAAAAAATCCTCCATAAAGTCCAAAAACCTTAACAATTTCCACTGCCCCTTTTGGCGTCAAATTTAAAGCCATCTTTTTCATTGTTGGCGTTGGGGTCCTCGGCACAAATTCTTGCTTAAAATTTGTTAAAATTAATTTATAAAATTTTCTGAAAAAATTTTTACATTGAAAATCGCGTTTTTTGATGATTGGGGACCATCCATTGAATTTGTTGGAATTGAAGGCAAAGGAGAATCGAAGGATTCAGAAAATGTGGCCGAATGAAGATTTGTTGAATTTGAAGTGCTGAATGGAAAAAATTGCATGGTTAAAAGCTTTATAACGGTTCAATGGTTTGGTCTTTGGTCTAACTAAACCCCTAGTGTCCAAAGCGTAATCAATAGATCGCGTCGCGATGCATCGAATTGAATGGTATTGTCATAGTTAAATCAAAAATTATTGGTATTAAACCGCTTGAACGATCTTCTGTTTTTTGGTTCAAAGCTAATTTAAAATGTGTTTTAAACCAATTTACCATATCAAATGATATGTCTTGCGTCTTGAGGCGATTGATCGATTTTAAGTTTTTTTAGTCGGGCATCTAATTTAAATTTCAGAACTGGTGTATTTTTTGCGCATTTTTCAATATTTTTTTGGCCAATTTAATTATTTTCCTATTTAATTAATAAACCTTTGCATGCTCGTTTCTCCGATTATTTTTGAAGAATTGCCAATTTGTCGAACATCGTCAAATTCCAATCCATCTTCTTCGCTTGAATTCATCAGATCCAAATCAAAATCTCTCAACATCCCATCAGCGCGTAGCACATTTTGCTTTCGCTTAAATATTTTCAATTAATTTTCATTTAATTAATTAAATTATTTTACCGCTCCCATTGTGGCCAATGGTGCCTTGGCCTTTTGCTTTCTTCCACTTTTCACTTCTTCCAAATCATCATTATTATTGCTGGTGCTATCATCGGAAATAAAAAATACATCTTCATCGACTTCATTGCTTTCTTCCATCATCAATTTCTTCTTTGGCATTGCTTTTCCTTTTTCTGGACTATTTGGTGTGCGCGAGCGTGATCTAGTTGAAGGCTACAATTTAATAATTTTTCAATTAATTTTTATTGAATTTTAATTGCTTAAAAACCTTTCGGCTTATTGGTGTTCGGGTTGGTGTGCGTGTCCTTGAACGCGAGCGCCTTCTTTTCCGAAGTGGTGGTGTTTTTGGAGATGGTGGCCTAGAATCGACCATATTTTATTTAAGATTTGTTCAAAGACCTAAATAATAAAATTATGATTGATTTATTAAATAATTAAGAACATATTATAATAATATTATAAAATAATAACTATCAAACGCGTAAACTGTTTTTAAAGGTTTTTTCGTAAGCGATCGTAAGTATTCTGGTTTTAATATGTTAAATTTAAGGGAAAAAAGATAACAAAAATTTCTTCACGGAAAAAACTTTTTTAAAATACATTGTTATTCTCTAAACCAAGTCAAACGTTAAAAACCCAATCCAAATTCCAAACCCAACCCAAAAAATCCCAACACGCAACGCACGAGGCACGATGCACGAAGCACGACACGGAAATAAAAATAAAAAAATCAACTTAAGTTTTGCCAAAAAAAAGACAATATATCCTTTAACTTTTTTTAATAAAATCGTTTTTTACAATACCGTAACCCCGCCAGTGATCAAGTCAATAGCCTCACCTCAACCATAGCCTCTTAGGTCTCTGGCATTGTCTATTACTCATTCATTGTTCGTTCGTCATTAAATATGCTTTTGTTTTATAATTAAATATTTAATTTAAAATATTCGCCATTTGATATAATTTTATTATCAAATTTATCATCAATCATTCATTATATCAATATTATTAAATTCATTCGCCTTCGTCGCTCATTATGGCTGACACTGGTTTCTGCTGGGAAATTCGAATGCCACCCAGCTTTCGTGCAATCATTCCAATGAGTGGATAAAGACCTGCTGTGGTTGAATTTGATTAATTCCGAGATTTAAATATGAGGGATTTAACCAAATTTGCTATTCGGACATTCCCCATTGAAATCATCAAAGTCCAATGTCCAAACAAATGCGCCCCCGTATTTATTGGCATTCACAAATTCGACCTAACATACAAAATTCAAAAGCAATTAATAATTGTCCCTCCTTTTTACTTTTGCTGCCACACTTCGAACATCCTCATAGCTGAACCATTGATCGCCCTCATAGATCAAATATGGGACTTTGGATGTTTTATTGAAATGCGAAATGGTTCCATTTTTGGCCAACATTTCACAAAACTATCAAAAATGTATTTAATTAAAAATAATATTCAAATGAATTTATGCCTCATAATATGCCCCTACGCCCGCACTTCGCACATATTCTGTCGGCTTGGATGCGCCTGAAGCCGGTGCACCCCAACCTGTTTCATTCCCTGGATTACTCAATGTCCAACCGCGGCCTGGAAAAAATTTCAATTAAATTTTTAATCATAATTAATTCTTTTTTTATTGCCATATGTTGGAATGCCAATGATAATTTTGGATTTTGGCATCCCTTGTTCATTCCAAAATTTGGCTGCCGCTTCCTTCAAAAAAATAATAGTAATCATTATAAAAAAGATGGTATTTAATTTGGCAAAAAAAAACGTTGAAAATGGCGAAGGTCTTAGCGGTTTTAATGGTTTGTCCTAGACCCTAATCCCTTTGCCCAATCGATAGATCTCATCAAGAATTTGGAAGATAAAAAATTAGGAGTATTAAACCATTTAAACCATCTTATTTTGGTTCAAAACTGAATTGAAATTGGTAAAACCTAAAATTCGTTATCAAACCATGCGTCTCGAAGAATATCGATTTGGTATAGAGTGTTTTGAGGGTCTCGAACCACTTAATCTTTCCGCCATTTTCAATACTCTTTTTTTTTTGCCATTTTATTTCCATAAATAATGAGATAATAAACAATATTAATTTATAGAAAAAATAATTAATCTGCCGAAATTCTTTCATGTCGAAAATTATTATTTTTTGAGGCCATATTACTTGGCCAAATCAGACTTCTTTAAGAATCCCTAATCCCTTGCCTGCCCTGAACCTAAACCTGAGCCCTAATACCTAATTATGGCCAAGTTATATCGTCTCAAAAATTTAATATTTTTCCATACGAAAGAATTTCGGCAAATTAATTTTTTTTGGCAAATTA
This sequence comes from Pratylenchus scribneri, assembly GCA_030063045.1. NCBI lineage: Eukaryota > Metazoa > Nematoda > Chromadorea > Rhabditida > Pratylenchidae > Pratylenchus > Pratylenchus scribneri. The sequence continues at coordinate 161,730 of JAQSEB010000111.1, read as the reverse complement.
ATATTATCTCTATAATTTTAATTTTATCCATACAATATTCCATGAATCGTTTGCATAAATGGGTGAATTGAATCCAGTTTGCCTTTCCCAGGTCCCATGGAAATCATAGCTCATCAAATTGATAAAATCCAAATATCTGTGGAATAATATTATTTTAATTTCGAATAAATTTGAGAAGCACTTTGCGATTGTTGCAATGTCATATGAATTTCTTGCTCTTGGTATTCCTGCTGAAACGGCGGCCACAGCCAACAATTTTGGCCTTCCACTTGAGCATGACTCTGCTTCAGCAGCTTCATAAAATTCCTTCACAAAATTCGCCAAATATTTTAGTATATTTATTTGATGGCAAATTCAATTTTAAAAATGCATAATTTTCTAATTATTCACATAATTATTTAATTAAAATTAATAAGCCAAAATTATTCTAAATTTTTATTTAATAAATTAATTTTGATTTTTGGGTAAGCGTGCCAACTTTGAATGCCACAAAATTCTAATGCCTGCTGCTGATGAGTGAGAACCTTTCCTATTTGCCTTACAGTATCCCATTTCTGTCTAATTTCTTCGTCACCCATCACCCTATCAATTAAATATTGCCCCAATGCCTTTAACTCATCTCATCCTTTTTCCTCTTCTCATTTCTTTTTAACCTTCAAATTATTATCACTTTTTTCACATCTATTATATTAAAGATTAATTTAAAGTCGATTTTTTCCTTATCCCTGTTACGTTCATCAGGCCACCGGGAGCTTAGGCCTCCATCGAAGGCCCGGGGCGAGAGGGCCTAGGCTAAACTTTCACTCCAAACAACTTTAGCCATAGATTAGGACTAATATTAATATTCAAAAAAATATTATAGTTCTCATATCTTAATTTTTATTTAATAAATGAATTTTGATCTTTTTTGAGATTACCAAAATCCTATTTTGGGAATTGGGAGCAGAAAATAATCCAATTTTGGCCATAAATTTAAGGGCAAATAACATAATTCCACCATTTTTATTTGAATAGCTTTGCGCCCCCCCCCCCCCAATTTCCCTTACTTTCAGAAGTGAATTGAAATTCTCTTTTGAGTCCGGATATTCCCAATCTAAGTCGATGCCATCAAAATTGTATTTACGTAAAAAGGCAATTGAAGAATTGATGAAAGTGGCTCGAGCGGTGGAACTTAAAAAATCAAAAATGAATAAATTAAATTGCCATTTTGGGACTTTGCGGTCATTTCACTGAAAAGAGTGGTTTCCGTGCTCAATGTCCATCCACCAAATGAAAGCAATGTTTTCAATTGTGGATCGTATTTCTGTTCAAAAAATGCATTAAAAAAGAGTTTGGCAAAAATATTCCCACCTTCAATCGATTCACTCGACCGTATAGTCCAATTGGATCAGAATCATTGGGCAAATCCACTGATGGATCACCAGGGCTAAATATTCAAAAAATATTGCTATATTATTGAATTAAAATCATTTTAATTTTTAACGAAAAAAAATAATTTGACAAAAATTTTAGATGTGAAAAATTTGGTATTTTAGAGCCATAAAATGTGACCAAATTAGACTCATTTATGAGAAGTTTTCCGCCTTGACTTAACAAGATGTAATCCCATACCATTGTCCAATAACTTTCATTAAAATATTGTTTTGTTTATATTAATATTTATATTTAATTCTATTAATAAAAAATTATAATTTTTAGCAGCCTAATATTTTTGGTCATATCTGACAAAAAGAAATTATACTTCAAAAATAAATATTTTGGAATTAAATTCATATACCATATATTGTATATTATTCTATAATCTCACTATCAGAATTAGAATGCCCTTGAGTAATTCCATATAAGGATTCCGGACTCTTGACTCTATTAAACATTTTATAATAGCAAGTTAAACAGCCTTAAAATTATATTCACACAAAAATTTAATTTTGTTGCCAATTTAATATTTTCATTATGGAATTAATTTGAATTTGTACATTGGAATAAAGCTGGAATTGAATGAGCCAAATGCATAGAAAATATGCGTGCAAAGGCCGGGAACATAATCTTCGGGCTCAAATTTGGCCCTTCCACTTCGACTTTGGGCCCAATTTGTAAAATAACATGGACGCAGAAATTTGCTTGATTTTTTGGTGAAAACTTTTAAAAATAAGGGAATTTTTATAATTTAAATAAAATTAAAATTACCAATGGGAAAACAGCAAATAATTCCGAAAAAGATTAAAATTAATACATTTTTAGTTTCCATTTTTGTGGATTTTATAAATGGCCTTTTTGCCCAAATTTTCACTCATTTTTATGCCTTATAATTTTTTCAATTTTCCATTTTTATTTGCGTCAATTTATTATGCAAATATTAAAATAAATCCATCCACATTTTAGCGAACCGAACCAAACTGTTTTTAATTTTATTGTTTGAATTTGATTTTGATGGTTTAATTTGATGCCCAAAATATTTTGGACAAAGCACAAAATTTATTCATTATGAGATGAAAAAATGTTTGGATTTGAACGAAAAAGAAAATAATGTATTTTTTGCAATGAGAAAATAATATAAATAAATTTTAGGCCATAAATCAACTTGGCCACAATTCCTTTTACAAATATATATTTTAATTAAATTACAAATGAATTCCAATTTTTTGTCCCTTAATTAAAATGATCAAATTTATCAAAATTAATTCCACACTATAAATTAATAATCGGATCAATTTAGCTAAAATAAATTTCATAGCAAATTTTTTAAATATTTTCCCTAAAATGTTTAAAATAATGAATACTGATAAGTTTGCCCGATTTTAATCCCTTTTTGGCCAACTTACAAAATATTGTACAAATTAATTTGCAAAAATGATTACCTAATATTCATTTGGTCACTCTCATTTTCCTTTTTCATATGCCAATGCCAATGCCATTTGTTGCCCTTTCTCCATTCCCCTCATTTTTTTATTTATTTCATTTGACCTTTTTAATAAAATGTTACCAATTACCATATTCATATTCATTTTCGTAAAAATTTTTCTTGTTACCAATTACCATATTCATATTCATTTTCGTAAAAATTTTTCTTTTTGTCCTTTATTAAGCTGTGAATTTTCCTTTAGGGCATTTCCATCTTTTCGTACCATACCCACAAATATTCATTGTTGATGAAAATAAATACTTAGGTAATTCAAAATTCCTTCCTTTTTTCTTTTATAAATTTTTGAATAAATAAATTCTAAATTTCAGTTCAAAAAAGCGAAAAAAGAATATACGAGAAAATGTTAAAGAATTGAAAAGCTTAAAATTAAATGTAAAATTCGATACAATTTAAATTTTTCTAATGTTTGGCAATTTTTAATAAAAAAAAAAATATGGTAGCTAAAAAATTTTATTTTGAATTTTTTTGATCATTTTTTGTATTTATTAATTAATTAGCATTGCTCTAAAGACGATTACCTCATTAAAATTTTACGGCTTCGAATGAAAAATGAAATCCCAATGTGAATATTAATCATCTTTGCTTACCAATTTGCACAATTTTCGATATATCAATTTTAAAAGTCCATGCACGTAATCGACCATCCGTGCTCAAAATTTTTGCTCATTTTTAAAAAATAATATTTTATAAAATGAAAAAATCGAAATGTGTTATATATTATATAAATTGTCTCGAATTTACCAACTTTAGATGAATAATAATTCCATCCAATCAAAATGCAATGAAATTGAAAATATCCTCAATTCAACATTTGGCCATTTCCTCCTCTATGGCCAATTGCCACTTTTGTTTGCTACACTCATTTTCATTGGAATTCTCATTTTTCAATATTTTAAACATAAAATTTTGATCCATGGAAATTTAATGGTAAATTATAATTAATTAATGGAAAATATTCTTTCCAAATATTTTTTGGAATTAAATTTACTTTACGACAATTGAGGACGGAACGGTCTAAAATCGAAGATTGTAAAGCTGTAAAGTCAATTTATATTGCATTTTATTCGGTATAAAATTAGCTACAAAATTTTATCGAAGAATTGGTCCAAATTTAATATTTGCTGAGTTATGGCCAAAAATGACTAAATCATAATTTTTACAAAATCAGCGGTTTTTTGGCCATAACTCGGCAAATATTAAATTTCGGCCAATGCTTTTAATATCATTTGTAGAGCTAATTTTATACCTAATTAAATGCCATATAAATTGACCTTGCAGCTTTTCAACCTTCGACATTAGACCGTTTCGTCCCCAATTGTCGTAACACCAAAATTTTCAGCTTCTTTTTTCCAACATTGTTTTTATCTATTTCATTGCCATTTTTGGTCAATTTTCTTGGCTTCTTAGTTATCGGGTTTTTCCCTAATTATAATATTATAAATATATTCTCAAAAAGATTCTCCTTTTCTTCTACATGGATCCATGCCAATTGATGACCCCACTTTGGATGGTTGCACTTTTCTATGGCCCAACAAATATGCAATCCATCGCCTATCCTGCCCTCCATTTTTGTGTTATGGTTGAAAGGGTTCGGGCCACACTGCTGGCCGCAAAATACGAAAGAGAAGGCCAATGGCTTGGCATTTGGATGGTCACAATTATTGTACGTTTTGATTCAATTTACTTTGTAAAATTTACCAATAAATTTAAAGTGGATATTCTCCGTTGCTTATTTGGCCTTCATTTTGATTGCGGCATTTTCCGTCCCGGAAATGGCCCTTCAAGGGATGCCATATTTAACTTCGGCGTACAGTTCAACGGCAAGTTTAATTGTGAATATTTTGGCACTTTTGGTGGTGATTTTCACGGCATTATGCGATTGGCGAATTACCGTCTTGAATAAACGGATTCGGGCACAAAGGTGAGAGAATTTGGATTGGACCCAAAAATGATAATTATTTTGATTTTAGCAAAAATTATGCAAATTATAGTTTGGCAAAGAATTTTCAGCTGAATGAGAATTCATTGGCAATGCGTTTGATTTTGCCAATGGACATTGCCTATGCCCTTCTTTATTCCATTTATTCAATTTGTGTCATTTTAATTAGATTAAATCGATTCACAATTTCAACAATGGAATATAGCTTTTATTATAATTTAATCAATACGGTTAATTAATTTGATAATAATTTTAATTTATTATTTATTTTAGTTACTTTATATTTATGCCGCAATTACAATGATTGTTTATATTCGTTTCTTGAAATTTATGGGCAAAAACCAACGAAGAAATATGCAACCGAGGTCCCGGGGAGGAGAGGAAGAAGCTAAAGTGCATTTTGGACAATTAAAATTACAATGGCAAATTCCATAATTCATCCGAATTATCCAATTAAAATAATAAAATACAAATTAAATATTGAACATTTACAAAATATTTTTCATTCATTTTTTTTCCAATTAATTTTCATTTTCATTTCCTTCAAAATCTTTGACTTGATCTCAAATCCGCTGATCGCTCCGATTTCCTCTCTTTTATATCCGTTCCAGTGTTAATTCCATTCGTCGGATGAATATGACTTGAACGACTTAGACTTGCCCCACCGAAAACGGCACGACGATATGATTTGATGGTCAAAATGGTGACCTATAAAGAGAAAGAAAAATATTTAATTTTTCAAAAAATGCAGAAAAATATTAATTTAGAGAAATCCTCTTTCCTTTAACATGTTTTAGGGTTAAGATTAAGTTTAGAACCCAGCAGGACTTGGTAGATTAAGAATTTTAAAAAAGTCTGATTTAGCTTAAATCATAAACCTTCATTTTTTGACCCAAAAAGTTTTTTTTTACAAATTCATTATTTTTTCTGCAAATTAAATACAACCTATAAAAAATATATTTTATTGGAATTTAATTGAAGAAATAATTCCTGGAATTAATAAGCAATTTCCCCTTCCCTTTATATTAATTGTCTTAAGCAAAAATTAATATAAATCCAAAAGACCAAAAGTGAAATATTCCCCTTTTATAATTTACCAATGGATTCAGAACGGATGTCCAATTTTGGGTGGGTGTAGCAAAAAGACTGGTGAATACATTGAACCAATGGCCGGAAACCACAAAAATGCAGGCATAGGCACAAAGAACCCAGCCAAGCATTGCCGCAATTGGAATAATTGCCTAAATTTAATGGAAATGAATTTTTGAAAAAAAAGATTAAAAATTAGTACCGTATAACCCCATTTTATTCGCCATAAGGGATTATTTTTCAACTCATCAAAAAAATGAGAAAATTTAGGGTCTAACTTTTTATAATTTGTGGACATTTTTGAACAAATTATGGCTGATTGAGCTTTAGGGAACCAAGAAAAAGCAAAAAAAATTAAGTTCACTCTGCCAGTACTTTAAGTCCTCAAAGTCGAGGATGGGGAATTAAAGGAGGTTATACGGTATTTGGGGAAGGAATTGGACCTGTAGAATCAGATTGAACGTCAATTGGCGATTCAAATCCACATTCTTCTTCATTTCTTTTGACATATTCCTTCGGGTGAAAATAACAATTTTACGGCCAAAAAATGTGATGCATGCGTAGACGACAATGATTGTCGTGACAAAGCCAATGTGCCACATTATCCAAAATGCTTCTCCCTAAAGAATCCATTTTGGGTAAATTAATTCTAAACAGGAATGGCATCGATTTTCGATTTATTCCTTACTGTCCGAAATTTCGGTCATTTTTTGGACCAAATTTTGATTTTAGAAAAATTTTAGACTCTTCGAAATTTCGATTTTCAAAAATTTTAGACCCTTGAAAATTTCTATTATTTTTTTGAGATATTGATGCCATCCTCTGATTCAAAATGGCTAACCCCGGTTCCAAGCAATTGAATGCGAATTTCGGGTGGCACTTCCTCCATGTGATTCCGTCCATGCATTATCACATTCCCCAGTTCCGTTTGATTATGGCCAAGTAATTGGCCAACGAAAGGGTCCTCAACAATTCCATCGGGTGGGGGAAAACCCAAAGTCAGAAGCCAAACAAAATACAACGCCAATCCAACGGCAACAAAACCCAACATTGCAAAATAGCCACGATTCCCAATTCTCAAGTCCCTAAAATAAGGCTCAATGTTTAAAATTTAATATTACTATTTGGTTGACAATAATTAGTTATTGGGGGAGGCAACCGAAAATTTATTATTTTGCCTTCCATGGTAGTTTAATGACTGAAAATAAGATGGCAAATTCTAAACCCTAAAAACCTAATCCAAACCTAATCCCGTTAAAAGCCATAATGCATAGCCTAACCTACCTACCCTAACCCTATCCGGCACCTCAAAGAGTTTAGGGTAGGGTAGGATACGTATAAAATAGGACGAATTATGTTTAGGTTAAAGTGGAATTAGATTTGGCTGTTGTTTAAAACTCGTTAAACTACTGAGCACTGATTTTCGGGTACCTCTCCCAATTAAATTTTTGCCTCCTCTTGATAATTAACTAATACCTTAATATGCTAACTTACTTGCAAACGACTAAATAGCGATAAAGGAATTGGACAATGATTCCAATGATGGCGAAGAAAGCGAAGAAAATCCACAAATAGTAGGCATAGCCATTATAGGGCCAAGGAAAATTGCCGGCAATTCCATTGCTGATAACCACCACAATGCCATTATAAATGAAAAGAACCTCAAAATTGAATGAATGAATTAAAAAATTATTAGGGAATATGGTACTGGTTGGACAATGTCACCCAAAATCAGGTTGGCCAAATCGCAAAAACACGTTTGGAGCACAATTTTACTATAGGAACGCATTTCCATTGGAGTTCGTCGGCAAACCAACCAAACGAGTAAAATATTGAGGAAACCGCCAAAAATGAGGCAAATTTTGGAATTGATGTCAATGAATAGACGAACAGAGATCATTTTGAATATAAATTGAATATGGGCTTAAATGAAAACACCGAGTGAATTAAATATTTTTTAGGGCGAATTTGTGCATTTTCATAAATGTTATTTTATGATGGTTATTGGAATTGGGGGAGGAGGTGGGAAAATTACTATAATTTTGGCGCCGACAAATTGTCACTTTTGATTTCTGTTAATTCCCGATGGAATATACTTTTTTCTACTCTTTCTTTCCGACAATTTTTTTGATATTTGCAAAATTTGCTCATACATCAAATATCATTCGACACTCAAAAATAATGAACGAAAATTTTAAATTATATTTGAAAATAAATAAGGAGAAGCCATCATTTTTTTCCTAGACATAGACAGACATTAATTCTAAGGTATACAAATGTTTTTCAAATTTTAAAATGTTCTCATAGATCATTCGTACTCGAAAATAATGAATAAAAAAGTATTATACTTTTCCATTATGAGCCCTCCTACCAAATTTTTCTTGGTTCCCTCTAAGCATTTTCTTGGTAAAATTCTGCATTTTTCATATTAAACAGGCTTGATTTGATGAATTGGATGTCAGATTTTTGATAAGTAACCAAAAATTACCTCTAGGGAGTGAGTTTCATAATTTTTGGTAGGGATGATTCATAACTGAAAATTACCAAAATTATAAAATAAATAGTGGGACCCATAATTTTTAATAGGCAGACATTAATTTTGAGGTACAAATACAAATGTTTCAATTCAAAATGTTAAAAAAGTGAAAAATGGAGGAATGACGGCTCTACGGCAGAATAATTTATCATCACTTTTAATTTTAATTTGAATATTTAATTATTGTACTAATATTTTATTTCATTTGGTGAAATTTAATTTACTCAATTTTTTGGTAATAGGGAGGAAAAAAGCAGCTGCATTTTAATAGGAAATTAAATTATTTACCTTTAGTAAGATTTGGATTTGAGTAATTTAATTCAAATGAGGTCAACCGTGATCCATTAATTTAGTCTTTTTCAATTACATTTGAATAATAATTCATTTACGCAGAACTAATGGTGCTTTTAAGAATATTTATGGGCCAAAATAATTTAATATCGGATGCAAATATGGGAAAATTAAAATTTTTTGGCATTATTATTTCCTTCGACTTTGTTTAGATTAATCTCTATTAATGAGTACCCTTTTCCTGTCAACATTTCACGTATTTTCAATTGTTCATCTTTTTGTGATAATTTCCTTTTTTTTTGTCCTGGTCAAAGAAATGATTTGGAAAATATTGCATTTTGTCTTATTAATAAAAATTCTTCTTTAAAAATAAAAGGACATTCAATGTGAAAATAAAAGGTGAAATGTCAAGGAAAGTAGAAAATATTTACTGTTTGAAATAATAAATTAAAAGTGACTAATTAAGTTCGAAACTAACAAAATGAAGTGAAAATTTTTAATTATTCCTATCATTTAGACAGTTTTCCCACGAATTTATACTACCATAATTTTAATAATTTTGGTTTGCGCAATTGGAAAAATGCCAAACAATAGGAAAATTTTGATCGTCATCAAAATTCACATGGCGAACCCTTTTAATGCCAAACATCTGGCGCCAGCAATTTTTGCAAATTATTCTTTCAAAATCAAATTGTCGCACACATTTTGCGCAATTTTGAATTTTGTACGCTTGATTTCTTCATTGCCATTTAAGTATTAAAGTATTATGACTGGATTATGATTGTTGTTTTTGCAATCTTGCACTTTAAAACAATGAACATTTTTGGATAAAAAAAAATAAATTGTTTTTGCCATTTTTTATTATTCAAAATATTAAATTAAAAAAGATTATTTAATGAAAATACAATTAATATGGATAATGTTGAATATTCTTCTTAGAATTAATTAATTTAAAAATATATTAAATGAAAAATATTAATTAAAAATATTTTATGTTCATTTTATTTTTTTTTTCAATGAAATGTTTTTTTCATCATTTAATTGAAATTGGCGTCCCATTTTGGTGTCGAGTTGGTTCATTCACCGATTCTCGTTCTCCAATGCATCCGGGAGCTTCCGCCAAATCGTGTCCCCTTTTCATCCAATCCAAACCAATTTTTGCCGATGGTACCAATGAATGATCGACCGAATTTTAATATGTTGAATACTAAATTAAATTAAAATATATGTATTTTTGTGAATTAAATTACAAATTTTTGTGAATTAAAATTATAATTAAATTGCCTTGCATTTTCCTTCCACTTTTGGGTCACATTTATCATATTCTGCCTTGAGGCGCATTGAACATTCTGGCGAAAGGCATCGATCATTTGTGCCATGTACCAAAAGAATGGGCACTTTTGGTGCACATTGCCGAATGCCAAAAGAATCCGCAGTTTGTGCGGCTACCGTAGCGCAAGCACCCAATTTCACTTTCATTTTACCATTCAAATTTTCCATCATTTTTGATGCCATCGTGAATAATGGGGCGCTTAATATTTATTGAAATTGAATCCATAATTTTTCGTACCTGCCAAATGACCAGCCAACGAGGCCAACAACTTGAATGCCAAATTGGGAATGGAGGTAATTGATGGCCACCTCCAAATCGGCGGCACATGTTTTAGTGTGATTTGGACGCCGATAGTCCAATCGAATTGTTGGCACACCGGATTGGGCCAAACGTGTGGCCAATGACATCCAAATTCCAGTTGGTCCATAAACTCCGCCGCCTGCGCCGGAAAGGAGAACAACACCAGCCTAAAATGCAAAACACATTGATTGATTTTTTGAATATACCCAAAATAACCTTGGCAAAAGTGTGTCCTTCTTGGGCAGCTGACAAATTTGCGTGCAAAAATCCGCCCACAAAACTTTTTTCAATTGGAATTCGCAAAGAATGAACGAGGGACATTTTTTTTTGGGAATTAAAACTTAGAAATATTTCAAAAATTATCGGAATGAACTTCAAATTTGTGAAAATGTTAAAATAAAATTGTATTGACAATTTGGAAGAAATAAATAAATATTCGTTGGAGAATATTGGGCTTGACTGGGCTTTGTGAGGTTGTTTATTGTTTTCTTCTTGCCACTTGCATTAAAGGGACCCCGCCCCGGTCCCCGGTGTTTTTGGTCTTTGAGCCATAAAAAAGCGAACAAAAGGATAAACAATAATTTGGAGAGAATTGAGGGGAATTTCTATATAAAATATATGGATGGATAAATTTTAAATAAAATTTATTGGAAAAATTTGTGGAATTTATTTCTAAATTTTTTATTGATTGTGAGAGTATGCATCTATTTGCAAGGAGACTTTTTTAAATAAATGAATTATGATGTAATTTTATTTATATTTCAATTTCCAAAAATTCATTTATAAAATTATTTTTTAAAGATTACAAATTCATTATTTATTTTATTAATAGCGTGACATTCATGACCATTATTATTTATTCTTATTGTCCAAAAACCATTGAAATTTCAAATACAATTTAAATTTCAATACAAATTTTTTTATTTCCAATTCAATCAAAATTAACACCAACACATTTAATCACGAAATGTTCCCAGTTCATTTTTCTTCATTTTAAAAAAGCCAAATAAAAGATTTAAAATTTTTACAAATCCATTTTGGTCACAATTCCTTGAACAAATTTAAAGGCCAATAAAATTTAATCGTCATAAATTCAAAATTAACAAATGTCGGTGAACAGGTGGAATTGAAAAATGGTAGCCGTAAAAATAATAAAATTTTCATTCAATTTCTGTGCATTCAGTCAGCAGACAAATTGGTTTAATAAGGAACTCAAAATATTATTCCATTATTTCATTTTTATTCTTTTTCATTCAAACTTTTTTCCGTTTTTTTGGTCGGATAATTTATTAAATTTAATATATTAAAAAGTCCATTTTTCCAACTAAAAATGAGAAATTTAAGTTTCAGCTGTACAATGTTAAATTGAATTACTAATTACTACTTTAAAAGTATTATTTAAATTTATTTTTGAAAGTATTTCATTTAATTATCACTTTTCGTTACGATCATTCGTGCATTTTTTCCCAATTTTTTCTTCGAATTATTTATGATGTTTTAAATTTAATTTATTAAATATAATATTGACTAAAAACGACTATTACTAGACATAAAATACATAAATTTTGAATAAAAGTTTAGTAAAAAATTTGCGTTTATGCAACAATTGCCCGAATTAACGGCAAAATATTTTATTATTCCCCCATCCAAATCAGCCAATCCATTTTCCATGGATCAACTTTCTCCATTGGCCACCACAATTTGCTATATCCTTTCGGCATTTCATATTGGCATAAATGCAATTTGTTTGCCAATTTCTGCAATCAATTTTTTGATGATTATGCCAACAGCAATTTTGCATCGAAATCTTAAATTCCTTCTATTATTGCAGGTAAAAATTGGGATAAATTAAATTAATTTATTTTAATTAATTAAGTCTTTTGCCATTGCTTGTTTTTCTGCTTTCGAATTGATCCGAACAGTCCAAAAATTTTGTACATTAGATTTTTTCCAATGGGACCCATTGGCTCGTTGGATGTTTTCACTCAGTCTTTTTTGTATGCTTTTCATCGATTGGCTTGGTTTTGGCCTTTTGGCCGAAAGAATTTTGGCAACAATAAAAAGCAAAAATTATGAAGGGGAAAATAGGCCACATTTCATCATATTTTGCTTTATTTTTATGGTAAAATTAATTTATTTTAATTATTAATAAATTTTGTATAGAGTTTGGGCACTTTTTTCTGCTATTGGTCAAGCGTTGATTTTGAACAGAAAACTGGCATTCATCCAAGTTTATTGACACTTTGCGAAATTTATTCATTCCTAGGGTTCAGTTTTTTATGCATGATGGTTCGATTTTATTTTATATTAAATTAAATTATTTATTTTATTTTAAATAGATTTGTCCCTTTCTTTGGAAATTGAATAAATGGAAATATAAAAAATTGATCATTTTACCAAATTCCAGCAATAATTATGCCAAAGAATTATCATTAAAATATCAGGTGAATTTATTTTTAATTTTAAATGAATAAATTCTTTTTGTAAATAGCTTTCTGAAAATATTCGAACAAATCGTCAATTATTGCCGTCGGGCATTTTCCATTTTTTCAATGTTTTTTTGACAATTTTTAATGCCCTTGAAGCCTATTATGGGGTGGTTGTTTGGAATGCTGGCTTTAATGTACTTTTTGTGACGGCCATTTTCATGCTTTATTCCCTCTCAAATATTTGCATTCAAATTAGCATTATTATGTAAATTTTATTTCAAATAAATCGAAAATTATTTTTTTTTATTTAGAATGCACCCATTTTTGAATCGAAAACTCCAAAAATTAATTTTTGAAATTGGAAGAAAATTACGGCGACAACGAATTGGAAATATTGAAAATCAAATTATTAATCAAGCCAATGATGGGCCAATGGATATTTTTGGGAATGAATTAATCCATAGAAGAAATTCTCAAATGAATGAACATTTTCGACTTTTGCAGAAATATTGGAATTAATTTCCCAAAATATATTGTCTTATTATTCATGTATTTTTTGCGCAGAATATTTTTAATTCATTAAGCATTATTAGATATATAATAAAGCTTTTCTTATCTTCTCCTCTTTATTTCTCTTATCAATTTTTTCCAACTGTTTGCAATTTTAATTTTGGGTCGAAACCGATATAGAAGGAACTAAAAAGAAAATGGAAATTGAAGGAAAAATATTTTTGTATAAAATTGTTTAAAAATGATATATTATAATTTATGAATCTTAAACCTTTTTTACTTATCAACAATTTTCCTTTCTTATCTAAAATTGCAATTTTTATTCAAAAATTCCATTGCAGATCATCAGTTAAAAGAAAATTTTTATATTAATAAAGACAATTTTGTTCCAAATCAATTTTTATAAAATATAACTTTTGGTTAATTCCAAAAACTATTAGAAAAGAATTGCTTTTACAATAATTATAAACAATAAGCATTATTTCTTCTTTTTCCCGAATGAATCATTCCATTCCAAATTCATTGTTAATATTATTGTTTACTAAATTTCCATGTGATCAATACTTTTTTCAAAGTATAACTTTCTTAAATTCAATTTGACCAATTAGAAAAAATTTTATTTCATTAAAAAAAATTAATTTTGTGAAAGTTAATCATTTCAAAAATTTTGATTATCGATAGGATGAAATGAAATAAAGCCATCTTACTTTCTTATTAGATGAAATTAATTAATATTTTTCTACTGTATTATTAATCCCATTCACCATCCGCTAATCCCAAATCCATCCGATTCCCACATCTAACAAACATCAACAAAATTAGTAATGCAAATTATTACAATAATTATTAGACATTTCTCCCTCTCTATTAGCAATATCAAAAATCGAAATTGATATAATTAATTATTAAATTATTATTTTAGAATTTTAATTAATTTTATTCATTTTTTTAAACGAAATATTTCAATTTTCAACAACATTTATCAATGGAAGAAAAAGGCAACAAAATGGGACGATGGGGCGCTACATCTTATTTTATTGGCAACATTGTTGGCTCCGGCATTTTCATCACACCCACATCCATCCTCTCAAAAACCCAATCAGTCAGCGCAAACATATTTTTAAATAGAAATCATTTAATTTATCTGATTTTATTAACATTATATTTTCTTATTCTTTTAGATGGGTCTTTCTCTGATTGTTTGGCTATTGTCCGGTGTTGCCACAATCCTTGGCGCTTATTGTTATGTCGAACTTGGTACAAGTATTCGTCGATCGGGCGGTGATTTTGCCTATCTTTCCCATGTCAAATGGTAAATAATTAATGATAAAAATATTCTAATTCATTTTCTACCCAAAAAGGAATGCAATTGCTTTCACTTTCATGTCGATGGGCTGCTTAATCAGTTATCCACTGATGTTGGCCGTTCAATCGGCAACATTCGCAGAATATGCCGTCCAGGGAATTGGCCTCGATTCGATGATTGGAGCCGAATCCCATCCAACCGCCACATTTGTCCTTCGGAAATTTATTGCATTTTCCTGCCTTTGGCTTCTTCTTTTCCTCAATTTCTACTCTCTTCGTACGGTGGTTGCCCGTTTCCAATTGGTCACTTCCTTTGCCAAATTGCTTTCTGCATTGTTGATTGTTGGAATTGGCGCTTATTGGCTGATAATCAAAGGTAAAAAGGGAAATATTTTTTATTGACCAATTATTTTTTAGGGCACACTGAAAATTTGCATGAGCCATTCATGAATTCCTCGTGGGCAACTGGATCCCTTGCAAATGCCTTTTTTGCCGGCCTTTTCAATTACGAAGGATGGGATGTGCTGAATATGGGCGCCGAGGAGGTGTTGAATCCGAGAAGGTGGGCCAAAAAGAAAAACATCAAAATGAATATTAAATTTAAATGTTTAATCAAGCACAATGTCTTTTGCCATTTTGGTTGGGATGTCCTGCATTTTGACCATTTATATGTGCATTAATATTGCCTATTTTGTAGTGATCCCAGTGGCCGAAATAAAGGAATCCAATGCAGTGGCAATGGTACCGAAATATTTAATTATTTTTAATTCAATAAATCTATTATCTAAATATGTAGAAAATGCTGTCTAATTTCCTACCTTCCGCCCTAGCGGGTATTCCAAATTATCCAAGAAGTATAAATAAAATAAAAAGGATACAATAAATCTTCAAATCCCTTTCCAATTATTCCAAAATTCCAATCTCTTCCCTAGGCTTTTTCCTCCAAAGCCCGTTTCCAAATAAATTCCAAACAAACAGAAAAGACGAGGGAAAATTTCGAGGGAATAAAATTTGCTGTGTTTATGCTTTTAGAAAAATGGATGAATGAATCGAAAATGGGCTTTCGCCAGGGTTAAATAAGTCGATGTGAATCATCCATCATTTATTTCTTTTCCACATTCCAACATTCTTTTCTCGTCAACGACAAAATAATTATTTAATATTTTAGTAAATTAATTTCATTTTAGATTTTTGCCGAAAGAACAATGGGCAAAAGTTTACAATGGATTATACCTTTCATCATTCTCCTTGTCCTTTTGAATGCAATGAATGGGTCAATGTTTGCGGCAAGCAGGTGAACAATATGAGCATATTTTACCCTTCAAAATAATTCCTTCTCATTCACAGATATTTGTTCGCCGCCGCCCGAGAACGCCAAATCCCCGGTTTTATGGCCTGCTTGAACCAAAAACATGAAAGCCCTAGGCCAGCACTCATAATTCATGTATAAAATTTGCCATTTTTATTTATTAATTTTAGGTAAATTCCACAGGTCCTTTTGGTCATGGCCTTCTCCTTCCTAGGAAATAGTGCGAGTTGATCAGCTATTTGGGTTTTGCCCAATATCTTCTCCGCGGCATCACAATGTGCGCACTTCTCTACATTCGTTTGGCCAATTATCCAGTTCATCCTCAAGTAATCAATCAATAATCTTTCTAATTTCAATTTCCACAGGCCCTAAGGAATCCATTGGTTATGCCAATTCTCTTCATGCTAATTTGTTTTGGCCTGGCCTCGGTCACAATTGTCCAGGACTTTGGCACTGCCTATATTGGATTGCTGGTTTTGGCCATTTCTTGGGCAGTTTATTTGCTCTTCATTTGGGAATATGCATTGCCTAGATTCACAAAATACCGCAAATTTATACGCAAATTGGATGGTAATTTTTGGGGGAATTTAAATGAATTAATCGAATTAATTCAGAATTATTTGTTCGCTTCATTCAAAAAACAATGGGCTGCCAATTGGATTTGCCCAAAGAGGAAGAAATACAAAAAGATTACAGCATTGCCAAATTAAATGGAATTGTTCATCCCATTCAATTGATGGAAGAATCGCCCAAAATAGCTCATTTTGAAGAGGAAAATTCCAACACATATTCAAAGCTTTAATTCCTTTTCCCATTATTTTGTATCTAAATTATCAATTTATTTAGCCAAAAAACATTTATTTCTTTCTTATTTAACTTTTTCCATAATAAAATATTCATTTTATATTGTGAATTGGATGAAGAGAATTATTCTAGTTAAATATATTATTTGGGCAAGAATGTTGGTCATTGCTTATTAATTAGGAAAAATTAATTCAATTCCGAATTTCATGGATCCTAATTCTAGTGCGAATTAATAACCGCCAGCAGATTCGAAAAATTTTTTTTGTGATTCTGTAGTATTCATATTTGATTGTAAAACGATTAAGGAAAACACTATTTTAGTATTATAATCTTATGACCATTTTTGGGGGTATCATAGATAGAGTATTTTGGGATGAAAAATTTACCTAATTAATCAGATAACCGATAAGTATTTTAATATTCACATAATAATAAAAAATAATTAATTTTAGCGTGATAATTTATTAATATTTTATAAGCAAAAAATCAAAAAACATTTTCATATAATATGCAATTTATTCTATTGGATTATTCCTCTCTTTAAATGTTGCATTTTGTAGGTGAATTGTCTTGAGCAGGAAAAACTACACCAATTTGATGGCGAATTTCTTCCATAACTGCCGAAAGGTGAATTGAACTTTCCAAAGGCATCACTGGACTTTCTTTCAGGCCTAAACAATGGAATTATTAAAAAAAAAATCCACCAAAAATATAATGTAATACCATTTTTGATGCATTCATAAACATGATCAACTTCATAGCGCATTCCACTGCCATTCGGGAAAAGATAAAGGTCGGGATCATCTTTCAGCGGGAAACAATATTCTTCGGTGTCCATCGACTCGCCAAATGCCTTTCCTGACAATGAGGGCGAAGATATTGATTATATTTTTAAAAATTAAATATGTATCTAATTTTTTATATTTTTGAAAGCGTTAATATTTAATTTGGCGAAAATACATTGAAAATGTTGAAAATATTATAACAGTTCAATGATTTGGTTTAGAAAGCCAAACTTTATGCTAAATCGATAAATCTTGTCAATTCAATATCCTCGATTGGTATATAATTTGCCATAATTTTATAAAAAATAAGAATTTTAAATGTTCTGTCTTTGGATTTTGGTTTAAAACTAATTTAAAATCAATTAAACCTAAGCCAAACTAATAAGCAATGTGTCTCGGACGAGATCTATCGATTGGGCCAATGTTTGGGTGGGATATCCTGATCCAGAATAAAATACTGACTGTTTCTTATAAACCGTAATAATAATAATATATTTTAGTCATTTTCAATATTTTTCGCCAAATATAATATTTTATATTTTGTAAAGTTTGAGATCTTCCAATATAATGGATTAAAAATTGTTCTCCCATTTCCTCTACCTTTAATAATTTGAATTCGGGTTGGGCAATAGAACCAATCGGGAATCTGTAATAATAAATGTTATTAAATAAAAACAGTAACCAACTTGAACAATTCCATTTTCGAATGCAACAAATGCGGAATTTGGGCAAAATGATTCGGTTTCCCACATCAATGAGGCCTTTGTCTTTCCTCCATTGAATTCCAAATAAATATTTCCCGAAATGTCGCAGCCTTCTTCATTTTTGACGGCATGGGCGCGAATCAAACTAGGCTGACTGTCATTGAGGCAAAACATGGCAAATTGGACGCAATAAATTCCAATGTCCAAAACAGGGCATTCCGAAAGGTCCAATCGGAAACGGGAATTGGCCTTTAAAAATTTTCAGAAAAATATTTCACCGAATAAAGTAAAATTATACTGGAATTGTTCCGAAATGTGCTCCAATTGTTTTGACGGCGCCCAATTCATTTTTGTCCAAAATTGAGCGAAGTTTACGGTAAACTGGGAAAAGACGACTCCAAAATGCCTGAGGGAATATTTGTCCAAATTATTTTCACTTTTTCATTTCACCTCCATTAGGAATAGTCCCTGTTGCCGTGCCGTTTTTGCCATCAACTCCGATTCCGCAACACTCAATCCCATCGGTTTTTCACAGAGAACTGGCTTTTTCCCCTTTTCCAATGCGGCCAAAGTCCATCGACAATGAGTCACGTTCAAAATGCCAATGTAGATTATTTCTTCAAAAAAATATCAATTTGTTAAATTTCGAGAATTATTTTAAGGAAAATATTTTTTTGGCATTAAATCAGTTTTCGACTTCTAATAAATCAGAAACCGGTTTTATTCTCGATAAATAATTTGTCATGGTTTGGTCAAAATTAAATGGTATTAAATCGTTTAAACCATTTTCCAGTTTTTGGTTTTAAACTCTTTAATTTTGTGCCAAAATTAGACATTTTATATACCATTCAATGCGCCTCGATTGGATAATTGGTATAAAAATTGTAGGGTCTAAAAGCGGTTTCTGATTCAAAAAATATTTTTATACCAAAAAAGGAAACCTTAATTTTATTTTAATAGCCCCAAAATTAAACAAAATTTGCCCCAATATTTCTTTTTTTGTTTTGTTTACCACATTCTGGATCGGCCAACAATTCCTCATAACTTCCATATGTTTTGATTTCCTGTTTATTTGGAATTATCATTGATTGAACAAAATTTTGTGCCCGTTCCAATGAATTTGAGGTGGCCACGGCATGAACCTATTTTTGAGTGATTTATTTGCCCAATATTCTCCCTTTTCCGTACCACATTTGGTGTTTCACTTTTTCGATACATTGAATAGATGAAATCGTTGGAAATTCGTCCACAGCCTAAAATAAATTAATGACAATAATTATTAATTTATTCCACAGTCAAACTCACCCAAAATTCCCCATTTCAAGGGTTTCTGCTGTTTGGCTATGGAATTGGACATTTTAAAATCTGATTTATTATTTTTAAATTGAATTTTAAATAAATTGGTCAAAAAAATCAGCAGGCAGGGAATATTGGTAAATGGAATAAAAACTATAAATAAAAATGAAAGCAAAGATCTACCAATTTTATCAGTGCAATTGGTGATTAATTCATTAGAAAATGAAGGTATCACAAAATATTCTCCCATCTTTATTTATTTTATTACAATTTGATGGATGGATGGGAAATTGGGTTCGAGGGAATATTCTCTTCTCACTTTGACAAGATCAAAAATCACAATTAAACAAATGAAATTTTGGATTATTTTAAAGAATTGAATGCTAGAGAAAATAATATATTTTCTTTTTAAAAAATATAAAAATTCAAATATTTCGACAAATATTTTCGAAATTATTTGAATATAATTTTGGTAACAATTTTGGATTCATTAATCAATGATTTTCCATTGATAAATTTTGGCTTTATTTTATCATTAAAATTCGTTTTAAATGCTCCAAATTATCCATTAAAAAGTAAAAAAAACAAATTTGAAAATAAAATTTTCTGCGACCGTAATTCCGAATATTTTACAAAAAATATTTTTATATTGTGCCATATTTTATGCAAATTGAGAATGGGTGGATTCAATTGATGGATCGGAGGATCAATGAATGAAAGAAAATGAGATCCATTGCTATTTGCAGACTTTACACTGGTTCTGGTAAGCATTTACCGTAAAACTTCTATTAGAAACCCCCGCTCTATTAGTAACCCCCTCTGGATGGTCTCTGAAAATTAGTAACCCCGGGGTTTCTAATAGAAGTTTTACGGTAGTCACATTGTGGAAAGTATTTGATAATTGATATGTCATTTTATCATGATTTTAAAATATTGAAATGAAAATTTAATTTTAAATGAACATAAAGCATTCATGAAATATGAAGAAAAGGTAGGAAAAAAACATATGCAGGCAAAATATATAGTATTTTCATCATAACATAATTGGAATTGGAAATGAAGTCAATTTTTCTTCTCTGCTGCCGGATTTTAAATTCTCAGATAGTGGCGAATGCATGAACGAAAAATATTCAAGTAGCGCTGAATTCGGCCAACCATCCCCTCCGAATTAAAAACATAAAGATTTCCCTGATTATCATCACGAAATATTTGACCGCGAACAGTGCACACAATGTAGAATTTGAGTTGCATAAACTAAAATTGATTTAATTAATTAATTGATATTTTTATTGATAAATTTGTTATATTAATTCAATATTATTATCCTTTTTATTTTGATTTTCAGATCTTTTGCTTAATAATTCAGAAAATGCATTTAAACATTATTTATAAACATTTTGGTAGATTTCGAAATATATATTTTATTTATATAGGATTTATATAATTAATTTTAAATCAAAACCGAAAAAAGTTAAACGGTTTAAATTACTGAAAAATTCCAATTTGAATATCTTTAATATTTTATAAAGCAACAATTTATAGGTACTTTACACGGTTTTATCGCTTCTGAATTATATTATATGCCAAAAATTCAAGATTATTAAATGTAAATTGACTCCTAAAAATATAAAAGGCTAAATGATAATTTATTGTTTTTTAAATTAAATTCATTTTTCATTATTCCTCAATTAAATATATTGAATTCGGATTTTGGTTAGAAATTTATTATCCTTGTATTCCCATTTAATGGTAATTATTATTAAAAATGAGAATTAATTTTAATGCATATTGTTGAAATTTTTATATTACCCTGTGTGTATTCTTTGGTACGGGAAATTCGAAATCGTAACGCTCCTCTTGGCCACGAGTTACCATATATGTTGCTTCTCTTTTAATGAAATCGGGCGCCCCAATTCGCCAATCCTCGTTTCCCAAACTGTTTCCGCATTTGAAATGGACTGTAACATTTGGGGCAGCTACATCAACCAATGATGAATGAGCTGTTGATCGACCAAGAATGTTGCTTGCTGATATGGCCTGCTTGTGTAGGGGATGGTGTTTTAGGTAGCAAAAATTTATGATAAGGTCTACCAGTTTAGAATCATGAAAATTATATGCCATTCGAGATTCTAATTCTAAGCCCAAAAGGCGAAACGATTTGATTTGTACAAAATAAGGAACTCTAGAGCTCGAGGGACGATTTTCGGATAAGGGAAATGCGAGGCCAAGCTTCGGGGACGGTGAAAAGGTTCAACTCTAGTAATAAAATAATTATACCAATTGAATTTACTTTTTTTTAGTAAAAAAACCAGTCGCTAAGCGCCTGGTTTAAATTTGTACTTCCGCGTCGGAAAAAGGGCGGGGCGCTTTAAAGTACCCCAATAGGTTTTTTTATTCAAGTTTTGGACGGCTCGCTTCGCTCGTCCCTTTTTTTCACTTTTTTAAACCGCTTTAAGCTTATATCTCCAAACTGGTTTGGTTATAAGGAATTTTCAACTCGCGCAGCTAAAATAGGAAATTTCCCGTATTTGTTTAGGCTTCCCTGACCATCGTAGACCCCCCTAACTATAAATCATTTTGTAGCTAACACTCTAACTTAAGAGCGGTTTTTAGTTTCAAATCGATTGAGGTCCAAGGAAAAAAGTTTTACCTATGCAAAACGGTTTTTAAACTGGTTTCTGCGGACCCTGAACCGGAAATGAAAAACACGTATTTTTCCCAGATGCGCCATAAAAAGTTGCCCTTAGAATGTGCAAGTCCGTAAATCTAAAAATCCCTAGAAAAGCTCAAATTTGATTTAATGTGAAAAATGTAAAACGGTCGTCTTTTGTATGTAATCACTCTCATCCAAAAATCATGGCTCCATCCCAGAACAGTTATAAATTATAATTCACTTTTTATCCAATTTCAATCAAAAAATTGGTTATTAAATCATATTTAACCATTATTTGCCAATTTATTTATCTTATTTTAGTCTTTTTTGTACCCCTTTTGGATTTTACTTACCTATTTTGTCATTTCTAACTATCGTAACCCTGCTGTTATGGTAATGACATATTGTTGTAAATTTTAAATATATCAAAATTATTAAAAATTTTTTTTTTTCCAATAAAATTTAATTATAAATTTAATATATCTATTTATATAATAGATTTTACAAATTTTTGATAGCAAAAAAATTTTTTACCAATATGGAACCAGTAAGATTAGGTTCAATTCCATTAAAAATAAGTGCCCCCTCCAGCAAGACTTTTTGAGTTTGCAATTCCGGTAATCGAAATGTATCATAGCCCGGAGAATTGAAGGTTTTGACCCATGTAGATTTATTCTCCTTTAAAATAAAAATCAATTAAAAATTTTATTGTTTTATTTATTATTTATTAAGGCCCGAATTAAATCATATTTAAAATTTTCAAAAAGGTACCTAAAAAGATTCTAAAATGCCTAAAAATGGTCAAAAAGGAACAAAAATCGAAAAATTTAACAAAATAAATTTTTGTTTACAGCGAAACGTTTGCGCAAAATTGGGATGCAAATTGCAGAAAATTTGTGCGATACAAACACAAAATTGAGGACAATTTGTTCAGTTGGCATGAACATAAGAATTTCGACTACAGTTTCGGTGGGCAATTGGGCCACAAATTGGACTCCGGATTTCGTTGCATTTTTCAAATTTAATTCTTGTTTTCGATCTTGTCGAATTTGTTGAGGAAAAGATTGGGAAGCGCCCATATTCAGTCGATAAATTTAATTTATACTACAATTTTAATTCAAAACTCGAAATGGAATGGAAAATGAAAATTTGGGTTGTTTTTTCTTTTCGAGGGATGTTTTGAATAAATGCTAAGCATAAATGAGGACGGCAGAAGCTCTTAGAATTCCTCTCTATACGCATTCAATCAATAACGGCATTTATTATAGAAGCAAAACCTAGTGCCGCTGTTATGTGGAGGTGGTGGTTGCCTTGTGGTTTTGTGCCCAAAATCCTCCATTTTAACGGTTTCTACTGTTTGGCTATGGAATTGGACATTTTTAATCTGAATTTATTATATTTAAATTGAATTTAAATAAATTAATTAAATCAGGAGGGAATATTGGTAAATGGAATAAAAATTATAAATAAAAATGGAAGCAAAGATCTACTATTTTTATCACAGCAATTTGGGATATAAAATATTCTACCATATTGCACATTGATGGATGGTGAAATGGCCCGAGGGATTCTCTTCTTTTATTTTGACAAGATCAAAAACCGCAATTAAAAAATTTGAAACTTTTTTGCAATCATTGTATATAAAAAGCGGAAATTAAAATTCAGAAAAAAACATATAACTTAACTTATTTTTTCTAGACAATTTAATTTTCAATAGTCTTTTTTTAATCATTTTGTTTTTGTTTTAATGAGTAATTATATGGTTTTTTTTATTAACTTTTTTTAACTTAATTAATAGATATTCAAATTTTAAAAATAGAAAAGAATAATGGGATCATTTTGGAATGATCAGTTTCAAAAATCAATGCAGACAGACAATTTAAAAATGGAAGTAGTAAAAATGAAAAGGACATCAGGAAAATTCCCCGAAGAAAAGGGCAAAATAGACACAAACAATAAATTTGATTTTTAAGTGCATTCTGAATTTAAATTGGATGAACCCCCTTCCCACTCCAGCTTTCAGCATATCCAGATCCAAGACATTGAATTGCACTTAATCATTCGTTTCGTCTAGCCCTGTGGCCTAAAATCTTTGCTGCGCAAAATAAGGAAGTGAACTGATCATTTCCATTTAATCCATATGAATATTAGTAGGACAAGGATGTATAATTTCGAATTTTTGAGTGCTATGGTCTGCACTTAATCATAAGGAATACATTTTTTAGTTAGTGCCATCCCAAAATCAGAGCTAGAAAATTGTCTGGAAAAATTCATATAAAATTGAGATGCTATTCTCCAATTAAACCATTCAAAAAAATTCACATCTTCCCCTTAAAAATGTCAAAATTGACCATTGCTCTAATTTTCACTCTTCAATTAATTATTCTCTTCCCAAATAAAATTAATGCCAATGCTGGGCATGGACATGGGGAGGAGGAGAATATTTTGTCGGGTCCACAAATTGCAGAGAAATATAAAGCCAATTTGTTGTCATTGACCGATGCCGCACAAATAATCCAATTTTTGTCGGAATTTTTGGTAATTTAATTTGATTACCATATTTTTTCTATTAGAAGCCCCCTCTAGAAGGTCTCTGAAATTTATCTATTTGAAGCCATTTCTTTACTGTAAGAATTTCCATTTCTCAAAAATTTTTCCCACTTTTAATTCAATAAACATGTTTTGAATCGAAAAAACATGTTTAGAAAATGTCAAAACATGTTGTGAAAACATGATTAGAATGAGAAAAACATGTTTTGAACTATAAAAAAAACATGTCGCAAAAATTTGTTTTTCATTTGAAAAACATATTTTTTTATCTTAAAAATATGTTGCAAATTGTAAAGACATGTTTTAATTTTTAAAAAATGGTCTAATTTGTAAAATCTTGTTTGAATTTCAAAAACATTCTAAAATATGTTTTAAATCATAAAAAAATGTTCTGATTAGTTGCAAATTTTGTCATTCAATTTTATTTCATCCATTTTTCCCTCTCTGAATTTTATAAACCCTCAGGGCAGGAAAAAATATGGTATCATATATTAGAAATATTGATCCATTTATTATAATAGGGAAATGATAATAATGTGGACAAAAATAAAGAGGAAATGAAGAAATTGAATCGAATAACATTTTATACTTGTGCGGAATTTGCAAAGCCAAATAATGGAATTATGGGCATTGGAAAGGAAGTAGTGCCGCAATGGCAAGAAAAATATTCAAAAAGACTATGCCAAAATATGTACAAATTGTTGGCAATGGTGGACATTGAATTGATGATGTTCACAACAAAATTGAATGAACAAGTGAACAATGACAATTTCTTCGGTTTTCTCCATTGGGACGAAAAACACGTGCGCGATGTTGACCTACACAATTTCAAATTGTCCCGAATGTTCGCTTTTGCCCGAAATTTGACAATTCGATTCATTCAATTGTCCAGCATTAAGAAAATATTCCTCGAAGACGAGGAATATTCCAACAAAACCATTGACGAAAAACATTACTTTAATTTGCTGCATCAATTCAATGAAAGGGCCGAACAATTGTTGGAGTTAATTTCGTACAGCACAAAATTCAAAACCGCCCAAAAAGAGTCATTTTGGTCATGGCTGAAGGACAAAAAGGGAACAGTGCTCAGAGAATTGAATGACAGTGTTAAAGATAAAAAATGGTTTCAAAAGGACTACGAAATGTTGATTAAAGTTTATGAGTCGATGGAATTGGGACTGCAGGAGGACAGACCAAAATTGAATGAAATTTATGGGAAGGAAAAGGCATGGTACGAAATATTCAAAAGTGATGGGAACAATGAACAAAATGGAATGTTGGAATTGTTCACACAAAGTCCGTGGTTTTTCCCGCGAATCCACAAAATGGTCGACATTTTTGCCCAAATCCGGGAATTGGATGGCCATGACCACTTAGCCGCAGGGCATCCGGCAGCAAAAGGCCAAATTGCCAAACATTTGAAGGAAGAAGTAGAAGTGAAAGAACATCCGGAATTTTGGAAACTTATTGGTAAGGAAATAAATTGATGGGATTGAGTGTTTTTGGATATTTATAAAGAAATGATTATTAAAATGGTCAACTAATTAAAAAGGATAATTCAATTCAATTAACTTTAATTCACATTAAATATTTTTTTCCTTCCAGAACTTAAACATCATGAGGCTGAATTCAAAAAACCGAAATTGAATGAATATAACATTTTAAAATTGTTAAAATTATTCGAAACCGAAGAATTTGATAAATTGAAGAAAAATCATTACAAAAATGGGTTCTCATCATTTTTTGACGTTACCGTACATCAAATGGTGAATTTGCCAAAAGATGAAGATATTTTGAAGGCGGTTAGGAAAATAATTTTGGATAAGGTAAAAATGAAATATAAAAATGATTTTATGATAAATTTAGGTTGACAAAGCGGTGGATTCAATGAATGTGGAAATTTTGCGGAAAGCGGCGGTAGAAATCCCAGTGGAATTGGGCACGGAATTGTTAAGTTATCATGAGCAGAATGTGTACACACTTTTGACATTCTATAAATTTTGTATTCAATTGGCAAAACAATACAAAAAGATTAAAGAAATTGACGACGATTCGGAAGGCATGAATTTGGGGATGAATTTGGTCAGATTTAAAAAAATTATTCACAGATGAAACATTTGACCAAAAACTGATAGCATACTTTGTGGGTGACCATCACAATGAACATCCATCATCACCAAAAGCATTGAATAATATTCCATTTTTGAGTAAAAGTCCCTCAAAAAAGATGGGTAAAAGTCCCTCAAACAAAATGAGTAAAAGTCCTTCAATCAAGAGCAATAATAAAAATGAAGTAAAGGAAAGAGAAGGTTTTGCTTTGATAATTATTAAAAATTTTATTCAATTAATTTTGCAATAATTTCAGTGAATGATGAAACGCGTCATCATAGTATTTTACATGATCTTCATTCTCCTCTTCATATACGCAAAACATTGGGGATTAGAACAAAACGAGAAATCAGTAAGAATTTAAAAATATTAAATTATTAATTAATTCTTAACTTATAGAATTCGACGAATTTATGGAAGCAATGAAATCCATGGATAAACCAAAAGTTAATCAAAATAAACCGGAAAATTCTGATATCCTTTTCAAATATAAATTCGCCAAATTGATGGAAGAAATTAAAAACAATGGAGAATTTGAAAAGTTGAAATGGGCAATGATAAAAAAGAAAACAAATGAAAAAGGGGAATTGGTGGATGTTACTTTGCTTGATGACATAAATTTTGGTTTTTATTTTTGCATTCCACAATTGAAAGAACAACAAAAAGAAGGAGAGGAAGAATGGAAATGTGAATGAATTCAAGAAAATGATGTCTGTATATTTCATATTTTTTGTTATTTTTGTGAAGTAAATTGTGTAGAAAATATTTAAACTTCTCTCAAACAAACGCTTCAATTTTTCGTTCCGAACCAGTCACTATCAATAAATAACCCATTCCGGAAATTTTTAATTCTGATTTTTTGTTCCGGAAAGTTTTCATTCTAATTTTATTGTTTCGGTTGTTCCGGAAAGTTTTAATTCTGATTTTTTGTTCCGGTTGTTCCGGAAAGTTTTAATTCTCTTTTTATTGTTCCGGTTGTTCCGGAAAGTTTTAATTCTCATTTTATTGTTCCGGAAAGTTTTAATTCTGATTTTTGTTCCGGTTGTTCCGGAAAGTTTTAATTCTGATTTTTTGTTCCGGTTGTTCCGGAAAGTTTTAATTCTGATTTTTTGTTCCGGTTGTTCCGGAAAGTTTTAATTCTGATTTTTTGTTCCGGTTGTTCCGGAAAGTTTTAATTCTGATTTTTTGTTCCGGTTGTTCCGGAAAGTTTTAATTCTGATTTTTTGTTCCGGTTGTTCCGGAAAGTTTTAATTCTGATTTTTTGTTCTGGTTGTTCCGGAAAGTTTTAATTCTGATTTTTTGTTCCGGTTGTTCAGGAAAGTTTTAATTCTCTTTTTATTGTTCCGGTTGTTCCGGAAAGTTTTAATTCTCATTTTATTGTTCCGGAAAGTTTTAATTCTGATTTTTTGTTCCGGTTGTTCAGGAAAGTTTTAATTCTGATTTTTTGTTCCGGTTGTTCCGGAAAGTTTTAATTCTGATTTTTTGTTCCGGTTGTTCCGAAAAGTTTTAATTCTGATTTTTTGTTCCGGTTGTTCCGGAAAGTTTTAATTCTGATTTTTTGTTCCGGTTGTTCCGGAAAGTTTTAATTCTGATTTTTTGTTCCGGTTGTTCCGGAAAGTTTTAATTCTGATTTTTTGTTCTGGTTGTTCCGGAAAGTTTTAATTCTGATTTTTTGTTCCGGTTGTTCAGGAAAGTTTTAATTCTGATTTTTTTGTTCCGGTTGTTTCGGAAAGTTTTAATTCTGATTTTTCATCCACAATCTGATTTTTTGTCTTTCATTCAATAATCTTAATTGATTTTTTTATATTTCATTCTGAAAGTTTTATGTTCCGGAAATTTATATTTGTCAGTTTTAATTAAAAGACAAGTTTTCAAGAAAGAACATATAATTTTTACGTTTTTTATGCACTTTTTTGGGAAAGCACGAGTAGTGAAAATTTTTCAATAAAATAATTAATATTACCCTTTTTATTATTTATTCTAGCGAATTTAAACAACAATACAATAAAAAGACAATTAATAATTGGATTATTTATATTAAGTGAATGAATGATGAATATGAAGAAAATATAGACAAAACATTATATAATAGTGAATACATATAAAGGGGAATGATATTATTAGATTAGTTTGAATTTTGAATTGATTATTCATTATTGTGAATTGTTTCCTTTCTGTTCTTGTTGTTTCTGTCCTCGAATTCTGCCAAGAATGTAGTTAGACACAATTTTGAATGGGCGTTTCTCGAATTCCTTGTATATCATCTTGTCCAGTTCAATGCTATCGCCCTTCATTCGATTGACCAATACAACACAACAAATTGCACCTTTAAATCAATTAATATTATTTGTGAACAATTTGAACTGGGATTACCTGCTAGTTTTGCCCGATTGGTGAGTGCAGCGAATCCGGTACTCTCCATTTCAATGTTCTTGACGCCTAATTCGCTGAGCCTTGCCAAAAATGCCTCCTTTTCCATTGGTCCATATTCATTGTCAATTTTGAAGTAACCGTCCAATCGCATTTGCCCCTCATAGAAGTCGTCGGCACAAAATGTCTTTAAAAAAAAAGAAATGAATATTTAAAATTTGATCCGCCAATTGACTAACCACTCCACGTTCCACGGGCACATCAATATTCCTGGCCACATCGAAGAGGTCATTCCCCAAGCGAGCGTTCAAAAATGCATCACGTTTGACCTGGAAAATAAATTTTCGTTTATTTTGAATTGATTTGTCCAACTTCTTGGCCGCCAATCCACTGAACATGCTTTTGCTCGAGTGCACCATTCAATGCCCCATTGGATACAATCACTGTGCCGGGCTCAACTCCAATTCCTAAAATTTAAAAATGAATTATTTAGTGAAAATATAAATCAATTGACCTCCGCAAGTGCCAATCCGAATAATTTCAACATTGTTATCGATATATGCGCCAGCATGCACAAGCAATGTGAACAGTTCATTGAGCATAATTGACAGGGAAGGAACTCCAATGCCATGCTAAAATGATGTTATTGATTAAAAACCAAATTAATTATTCAACTCACATTCACCCAAAGCACCGGACCAGTTTTGAACATGACGAATCGATCAGTTTTGCACAAATTCTGACTGATTGGAAGACCAGCTAATGCACTGAATTCATTTGCGAAATTTGCTATTCTGCCGGCACTTCCTCCCGTGCAAACGAACTGAAAAAGAATTAATTAATTTTATTGTTTTGAATAATTCATATTAACCACCTTGATATCACCGAACAGTGCTGGAAAGTCAGTTTCGATTGTGGAAAGGCCAAAATGGTAGAGCACTCCATGAGGTTCATTGCCAACAATGCGGATTGCCGAGTGAGTTGCATTTCCATTTTGGTATCCGTTATGAATAGACACACCGCTGGAAGCTGGCATTTTTTCAAGGACGCAGGAAGGAGATGATTTGATTAGTTTGTTAACCTTAAAATAAAAAGGAATTAGAAATTTATTTAAAGTTGAGTGAATAAAAATGTAAAAAAAGAAATCTATGTGATGTGATGGAGCACGGGCATTTGGTTGAAATTGGGAAATGATTTTGGAAGCAAGAATGGGAAATGAAGGTTGAGTGGGAAAATATTGGGCTTAAACCTTAAATACTCGACGAAAAGTCGCTGTAAAATATTTTTTTTAAATAAAATCTTTTGATACCGTACTTAAAAGGTTAAAAATAATTTCTCTCGTTTTTTTAAAAGCTAAAGCCTAATAATTAATTTATTCAATTTTCATCCTTAAATAGTATTATTTTAAGAATTTTCTTGCAATTCGGATGCCATAAATTTATTTAATAAATGGAAAACCCGAGAATTGAATTGGCATTTGGCAAAAAAAAAGATAAATAGTAAATGATTGATTAATTATTGATAAGATAACAATCAATTAAATAGTTATTTGTCAAATTATGTATTATTATTTACGGTTTACTTATTGTTAGTTGAAAGTGGAATCGAATATATGTGAAAAGAATTGAATTTTTAGGTGATTAATTAGCTCTCGATGTAGATATCGAGGAAGTCTCAGAACCTAGATTATCATTTTTGTTTTGGGCTAAGTATTCTTTTTATAATTTTGCGTGCATTGCAATTTGCAAGTACCGCATTAGGCATTATGAATGAATTAGTATAATTGTAATTGTACAGCAGTTGAAAATAAATACCTAATTATCAATAGTATCGAATGGATAATTGAATTGGTTTTTGGAATGGAATGCATTGATGATTGAGTATTTATTTTAAAGAAGAGTCTCATGCCGACTTTGATCATTCATTTTTATTTATTATTTCCTTCCCTATCATTTGCATCATTCAAGAGCAGAGCAGCAGATCCTTATCAGCTTATCATTCATATGAATTTTTTGGCAGAAGAATACTTCGGTTTTGTGGTTCTTTTTACCAATATTGTAAAGAATTTTAATTCCAATGAAATTTATTATATCTGAAGACAACAAACAAACCATCCAATCCATAAAATTACTAATTAATCATAATCAAATTATAAAAATATAGACAATAAAATAAAAATATGATTGAACTAAAATGAAAGAATATCAATTAAAAATACAAATAAGAAAAAAAAATTGATGACTCATTGAATAAAATTTTATATAATTTCTATTTGGATTTGGAATGGATAAAACAACGGAATAAAAATGATAAAATGTTAACTTATGAAAATGTTGAATTGAGCACTTCTTCAATTTCCTTTTTATGCACTTCTGCAATTGGTGTGGCCATCCATGCCAATTCTGGTCGACCACTATATTCCAACTGTGCAAAGGGAATTAATAGGAATTATAATTGAAAATCAACTTACGGAAATTCCGAAGGCATTCTTCATTCTTGGCTGAATGAATGGCCAACAACCTGCATTTCTGGGCTCTTCTTGAGACCAAATTATTTCTTTATTTTCAATTAAATTAAAATTATTTTGTTTTATAATTTACTTTTGGCATTTGAATATTCATTGAATATTTCGGACAAATCATCAATTGGAAATGGGCAAATTCCCTCCAATCGAACAATGGCCAATTCCCCCTTTTGAATTCCCCTCTTTTCCCTTTCCTCCATCAAAGTGACTGCATGTTTTCCGGAACAGAGGATCAACTAAAATTGAATAATATTTTTTAATATTTGATTTTTGAGAGGACCTTTTTAACTTTTTTGGGGTCAACAATTTTTGGGTCTTTCAAAACTGGTTTAAATGTTGTGCCTTCGGCAAAATCCGAAATTGAACAAATTGTGGAGGAATGACGGAGAAGTAATTTTGGTGAAATTATCTGCAAAATTTATGAAAATTAAATTTAAGTGAAAAATATTTATTTAAAATTACGGTACCAATGGAAATTTGGCCCAAAGGGGGAAGGGGGATGATTTGTGACAACTTAACCTGTCAATCAAGTGTGAATCAGTAGTGAATGGTGAAAATAGTACTATCATTCATTTTTTCGTGAACTAGAGCTTGATTAGGTTGGGATTTAAATTTATGACTGGGACTTTAGTTCTTGGGGCATAGGAAAAAATCTGAAATTAAAATCGCCGAATTTAGTTACCGTAAATGCTCTTTTATTTCCACACTCTCTAATAATTCCGCACCCTCAATTTTGAGAATCCATGTTATTTAAAGAATAAATTTTTCTTATTAGTTCCCTAAAGCTCTATAAATTTCGTTAATAAATTTGTTCAAAAATGTCCACAAATCAAGGAGTAGACCCCCAATTTTCCCAATTTTTCATGGGTTGTAAAATAAATTCCCCATGAGGAACTAAAAGAACATATTGTATGTTTGAAAAATTTGTGCATCTCTTTTGAAATTCTACTTTTTGGGTAGTATTTGTTTATTTAATCTCTTCATCACTGATTTGGCACTTTAATAGATAGATTGATTCAAACCCTACCATCCCTTGATCCCTTCCTCTTGTTCAGTCCCATCTCCATTAGTTTAGTACCAATTGAATTAAAATTCACATAAATTGATATTAAAATGCTTACCACAAGTGGTTTCCGAAAAGGGGTGACAATTTGCCTTCTGAGCAAATGGAAATATTGGGCACTTGTTGTTGGTTGGGCCACCGCCATATTCACATTGTCCCCATCCGGCGGGGATTGGCTCTCTCTGCTGTCGGTCAATGACAAAAATCGTTCAATGTGAGCACTGCTATGATCGGGTCCGGCACCATCGAAGCCGTGTGGCAAAATCAAGACAAGGCCATTTTGGAGAAGCCATTTGCCTTAAAAATTAACAATTTTGAATTTTGCCAATTCACTATTAAAAGCCGTGGGGCTTATAAATTTCGAACCCACAATCAGTAAAATTTAGGATTTAACTCTTTTATCTGCCAACATTTTTGAACAATTTATTTTTTATAGAATTGAATGGCACTAAGAAATGGAGATGAAATTTATAGAAAAGTTAATTATGCCAAAAGATACAGTGCTTCAAAATTGAGGGAAGGGGCTTCTGATAGAGAATTTACGGTAAATTTTGAATTAATTACTTTCGCCACTGGCAATCATTGTGTCAATTTGAATTTGTGCTCCATTGTAGAAATCACCGAATTGTGCCTTTAAATTCCGCTCAATTTTTGGTCAATTTTGTGAATTTAAAAACCTCCCAAATGACCAATCTTTTTGGATGTTCAATTGAAAATCCATATTCAAAGCCAAGCACTGAAGCTTCACTCAATGGACTGTTGGCAATCTGATGAGATGGAGAATTAATTTATTAAAATTAAATTTGAGTTTCACTTCAAGAAAACTATTCTGCCTTTCGTCAAGATGATTGAGCGGAATATGGACTCGATCGCTTTTTTGGCAAACCAACATTGCGTGTCGATGACTGAATGTTGCCCTTCCCACATCTTGTCCACTCAACCGTACATCATAGCCCTGCAAAAGTGCCGAACCAATGGCCAATGCTTCAGCCGTGCTCCAATCAATCTGATTTTATTGAATACATTTATTATGAATGATTTCGGAAATTTGTCTTTCCTGGGAAAGGCCAGGCTTTTAGCCAGGCGATTTTGGGAATCTCAGCTTCTAATTAACCCATAGACTCGAGAATAGGTTCAGTCAACTTTACATGATCAATTTACTCTATAAAATTTCAATTTCAAACTGGTATTAGTTTGTCTTGAGAAGTTGAACCGTTGTTTAAACCCAAAACGTTTTTGGTCTGCTAACTTTTTCCTAATTTTTAATATCCGACATAAAATGAAATTTAGAAACTAAATCGAACATGGCAAGTCGAATGAGCCTATTCTCAAAGACACTATGTTGCCAGGAAGTCGAGACTTCTAAAATTGACCGGGTAAAGGCCTGGTCAATTCCAGGGAAGACCAATTTCCGAAATTGTCCGTAACATAATAATAAATATTAAAAATAAACCAACTTCTCCTCCTTTTATTCTCTTCATTCTCGCCTCAATATGTGCCCTTTGAACATTTTGATGAACAATCTTTAGGAATATTTATCAATCCCAATTTTTAGATTCCCCATTTTTACAATTTCCTTTGGAATTTCCACCGATTTTGCGCCAATAAATTTCAATAAATCAACATTTATTCCAGTGTCCCATTTGTTGATTGCTTTCGGTGCCTGCCCAAATCCTTGCCAATATCCGCCAAAATGATCCACTCTAATCAAATTAATTTAATATAAAATCGTTTCCCTTTTTACTTTGCTTCAGTTTTGTCCGAATCCACCAAATCCAATTCCATTGCCAATTCTTCTTTATATTCTTTCACCAATTTTTCCATTTCTTCTTTCCCAAATAAATTTTCCTCCTCCAATTTTTCTGCAAATTTTTCCACCAAACATTTTTTTGCGTCCACAATACAGTACATTTTCTTCAAAATTTGTAAATTTAATTAATTTATATTTTCCACCAACTGGTTGAGTAATTCTGGGATCGTCCAATTCATTGTGGCCATATTTTCGGTATGAAACCAATTCAACAAAAATTTCTTTTCGGAATTGTTGTCGATAGGCCAATGCAATTTTGGCTGCCCTAATCATATTCTATTTGAATTATTTATTAATTTAATTATTTATTTTAATTTATTGCCTCAATATTTTCGGCATTCACATGAATCACGGGGGAATCGATGGCTTTGGCCACATCCGTACAATGCCGTGATGAACGGCCAATGCATTTTTCTGCTGTGAAAGCCACTTGATTCTGATTAGGATTAATTTTTGAATGAATTGGAAAATATACGGTTGGAAAATATACGGTACTATTGGAGTGGCCCTACAAGGGAAAGGGATGATGTAAGAAAGGCAACTCAACCTGACAATCAAAATGTCATTATGAGAGATTCATTCAAATCCCGCCATCCCTTGATCACTTCCCCTTGTATGGAGCCCATCTCCACTAGTACCAAATGTAAAATATACATTAATAATCAAATGAATTGAACCGCCCACTCGGAAATTGGGCACCTGGGACATGGCCAATGTTTCCCAAACAATTCCCTGTCAATTTAATTTTAAATTATTTCCATTTATTTATTCAACCTGCCCAGTGAATGCCCCATCCCCGTGATGGTGAACTGGCAAAATTGCCTTGAATTGTGTTTAATTAATTCAAAAATATATTAATTTCTTACATCCCCCACAATTCCTTGTCCATAATCGCCAACCCTAATAAATTGAATTGTTTTTAATTAATTATTTTTCCAATTAACCGCATTGTTTGGGCCCTTGCCCTGGCCTTTCCCACCACAGCCGAAATGGATGCCTCCAAATGGGATGGATTTGGCACAGTGCTAATATGCACTAAATCACCGCCATCTTCCGTCTCATAATCAATGTGGGAATGCTTTAAATTCAAACAATATTTGAAAATATTGTATTGTTAAACCAAATGGGTGAGCACATCGCCCATTCCCTCAACATTTTCTGGAAATTCTCTCAATCCGCGCATCTATAAAAATAATTATTTTTTGAACGAATTTGTGAAGGAATTTATGCCTTTCTGAAGATTTGCCCAGCGGGGAATTGAAAGAGCACCGTTTGAAGGGCAATTCGGCCTCGGTGGGCGCCACCCCAAATCATCTGCAATTTTTTTGGAATATTTTCTCAAATCTTTTTATCTATATTCGAAAATCGAAACTTCGCTGATATCGTATTTTGGACATTCTTCCAATAATTGACGGTAGAATGCGAACATTGATTCGGCGCCCTATGATAATTTTAAAAGGTAAAATTTGAATAAAAACTCAAACCAAACCTCGCCTGAATATCTTTTCAGGGTTGGAAATTTCAAGGCAATAAAATTTTCCCAAGTCTAAATAAATTCAAAATATATTTCATTTTATTTTATTCCAAAAATGTTCGCCTTCATTTTTATCATCCCCTTCAATGCCCCAATTTTTTCATTACGTCCAATTTCTTCGCGCACAATTTCCTCATAAATTTTTGCAAAAAATTGTCGTTCTTCTGGATTCTTAAATTATTTATTCATTTTTCTAACTTAATTATTTTTCAATATTCACTTGTAAATGCATAAATTCGGCGGCAATATTGCCACAATATAATTCCTTCAAATGTTCAATCATATCGGCCAATGTTGCCTGCACTCCATCTTGCAATGGTTTATTCATGGATTCCTCATCAAATCCATATATTTCCGGTTCAAGTTCCAAAATTCTAATTTAAAATGAGATATTTTTAGCAAAGGAAAAAGTCATTTAAATGTTTTTGTTCATTTCGAATTAATTTTCAATTAATTTATTTTTGGCTCATCAACGAACCTTTCCACTTCTGTCAATTCTAACGGATCTAATTTGGCTTTTAAATGACCAAATCGGCGGAATGCATTCACCAAACATTTTACACTTTTTTCCTCGACACTTTGCCGCAACAATTCTTTAATAATTATTTGGATTTTTCCAATTTTTCCCACCTTTTTGTGAATCCAAATTTGTATTCCCAATATTTGGCCTTTCCCTGGCCGAACATCCAAAAACTTTTGCCTCCAATTGATAAAATCGAGTGGGGATATATTCTATGGAGTTTGGAAACCATTTTATGTACAAAAAAGATCGACGATTGTTAAACAATTTTGGCATATTTTGGCGGACAAAGCATAATTTGAAATTGGCCATTTTGGATGAAGCTTATTTAAAAAGGGACACTTTAGTCAAAGGTCAAATTTTAAATCTTATTCATTGAATAATTGGAAAATAAATTTTAGATTTTTTTTAAATGCAATTTTTAAAATTGAGTGAATATATTTAAAAAACAGGCGGAATTAAATTGAGGCAAATAGGCGGATTTGTTTTCAAGCAAAAAAGGAGTAAAGGAAAATGTGCAAACTTGAAAAGTATTATAATAAATTCCTAATTTTTAATGTGTTCCTGTTCCTGGTCATTCTCAATTTAGAATCCCCAGTATTAAAACTTTATTTATTCATCAATTTAATTAATGCACATTGAAAAAAAAAGAATCGCACGAATATGTAATAAAATTAATTTTAAAAAATTGACAATGAGGTATATTTTAAATTTCAGGAAAATTAAGGCTTTTAAATTGAGCGAGAAATTTGAATTGAATGAGGGAAAAGGAAGAAAGGAAAATTCAAATATTTTCGGGGGACTAATTAATTAATAACAAATTAATTTAAAGCAAAAAATACAATTGCAAATGCTTAAAAAAAGAATAAATTTATAAAAAAAACACAAATAAAAAATAGTTTGTATTAGCCAATCAATTCCCTTCACAATTCTTCTTTTCGTCCAATTTGTTCCTCTCTTGGTCCCATCTCCGTCATTATCATCACGTGTTTATTTTTATTTTCATGTGGTGGTTCCTCATTGCCAGTGCTAAAAAATTTGTGTTTGAAATTAAATGTGATCTATAAAATGTGTTTGGTCATTCTTATTCCAAAATTGTTTATATTCTTTTCATATTAAAAATTGTTTTGCATTCTTTTTTTAATTAAATGTGAATAAATCCCACCAATTTGTTGTTCCTGCAGTCAATGCCAACATTTCATTGTTTGTTGTTGATGTTGGCGAGGCAATTACATGGCTAGAAGATGATGAGGAGGAAGAATAAGAATTTGTGTTTTTTGTTGGAGTCATTTGAGGCAAAGATAAGGCGGAGGAAGCATTGCCACCAATTATTGTGCCCATTTGGCCAGTTGATGAGAGAAGGATTGCCTGATGGTATTTGGCACATTCCGCACGAAGAAGGGCAATTTGATTTCGAAGTTGAGCATTCTCCTTTAATATAAGTTAAATTGAATAAAATTGAAAAAAAATATATATTTTACCTGTTCCAAGAAATGTGCCCTTTGCGCAGTCAATTCCTCCTTCATTCTCCGCTGATCCCTGGAACGTTTTGCCGCATCATTGTTCTTCCTACGGCGTTCATAATATGCATCATCCTGGAAAAAGAATCCATTTAATGCTAAATCTTCTCAAAATCCTTGTGCATATTTTCCACTTATCTAGCAAAATTAAAGGAAGAATGGCATTCCATCGGGGTCATGAATGGATGACTAAAAGGGCGGATGAAAGGGAGGGAGAGGAATAAAGATGGCCAATGTGCGCAATGCACAAATGAATTTGATGGGGGAATTGAAAAGGGCTGAAAAGAAAGGCCTTTTTTCGGGGTGACCCACCAAAGAAAAGGATAATGGGAATAATGGCTGAGATTGGAATGGGCATCGAGATTGTGGCTTATTTGAATGGAATTGTTTTATTTTTTACCTTCTTTTCCGCTGGAATTGGGGCCGCCGGCTTCCTTTGTGGTGTTTTTGGCAATTTATGGATTACGGTTGTGTCCGCTATTGTAGTTGAATTTGAACTCGCTCCGGAAATGGCACTGAGACGGCGGCGGGCACAAATTGGCGAATTTTGGTTGGATTTTGATGTTGATGAGGACGATGAAGAGGAAGCAGCCCCAGCCGGCAAAGGACTTGGCAATTGTGCCGATGGGACGGATAAAAGAGGAAAACCAGCGGAAATTGAGGAAATCAGAGCGGATGGTAATTGGCTTCGGGGGATTGGACTGATGGTATTGGCCAATTGGTGATGGTCAATGGTTGGCGAAGAATGGCAATTTGTTTCTATGAATTTTAAAAAAATGATAATTTTTACAATATCTCTCATAGATAATTCTGGGAATTGGCTATTCCCGGGATTAGCTAAGGGCTGGGTTAGCTAATTTTGGAAATATCGGTTTCTATTCTAGACAATCTGGAGATTT
Source organism: Pratylenchus scribneri (assembly GCA_030063045.1). Classification (NCBI taxonomy): domain Eukaryota; kingdom Metazoa; phylum Nematoda; class Chromadorea; order Rhabditida; family Pratylenchidae; genus Pratylenchus; species Pratylenchus scribneri. The sequence goes on along the minus strand of JAQSEB010000111.1, from coordinate 122,625 downwards.
GGGATTAGGCTCAATCGACTTGGATAGAAGATTTAGTCTATGAAAATTCAAATTTATATCGGTAAAGGGTCAGGCAAAAGTTAGTAAACCAAAATCGGTTTGGGTTTAAAGTATAAACAATGGATTCAAAACAAGGTCATACTTTTTCAAATTGAAATTTCATAGACTAAATCGATCATAACGAGTCGATTGAGTCTATTCTTGAGTCTATGGGTTGCCTAGAAGCCTAGATTTATTAGAAAATTAGTTAGACCAGCCTCTAGCTAATTAATGAATTAGCCAATTTCCAGAAATAACTAAAATATATAATACCCACCTTTTCCATTTATTTCTTCTTTGGAATGATGTCCATTTCCCAGTTTGGCTCGTTTTGCAGGAGGTGGCCCAATATTTTGCACCGGTGATTCCCCATTTTGTTGTCCATCATTTGTGGCCGCCGCTGCTGCCAAAAGGCTTGCCAATGTTGGCATTTTCGCAGTATTCTCAGCAATTCCTCCATCTCCATTTGTCCCTCTTTCATTTTGCTCAATGGCTAATTCTTCTCGCTGTTCTAACAAATTTTGTCCATTTTGAGGGAGAAAATTAAATGAAGAATTTATAAATGGCAAAAATGATGGATTCATGTTGCTTTGCTCCATAGTCAATTTTTGATGCGCGGAAAGAACATTGGCAACAGCGGACATAAATAGAGGATCAAATTGTTGGAATGAAGAATTTTGCGCGTTGAGTAAATGAGGTGGCAAATGTGCCAGAGAAAGGGGCATTGTTGTACCATGATTGGAATCTGACCATATTGTATAAATTAACCTTTCCCTCTTTAACTCACTGATTATGGCCGGCATCATTGCCTTGATTAATTGTGCTTGATCAGTTGGCGGTGATGAATTTGTGATGGCCAATTGAAGAAGTTGATTTGCTGCTGCCGCCGTCAACGGCATTTCGCCAACATTTTTGAGATGACGATTCATGGCCGATGCGGTGGCCGCAAATTCAGTCAAAATTGATGCATCCATTTTTTGCTAAAATTCTTAAATTGATGAATTTTCTTAAAAAAAAATAGAATTCCAATATATCAACAAGAATGCCTCATCAGCCAACCAACAAACTGCGAACGAATGTTAGGCGAATGTTGGATGAATGGGGACACATTGGGGCGAATGGTGGAAGAAAAAAGGCCAACCCCGAAGGGGCCTTTGGTCATTGCTGATGGGCGGAGGGAAGGGGGGGGGGTGGACGAGAATGGGAGGTCAACCGGGGTCAATCCCCCTTACTTTTCCCTATCCAAATTCTCGATGTGTTCCTTCCACTCCCCTCTCGCCAATTCCCATTGCGCCGCCTGTTGCTGGCCTCGTCCCCTCCGGCCCCGTCCACCATTTCTCCATTCATTCATTCTTCTGCTGTGCCTTTTTTTGCGGCAACTCCCTCCCTTCGGGGCACATTCGTTGGGCCATTCCCATTTCATTCATTGGCCTGCTGCTCTGCTGGCCCCAAATCCACTGCAATGTTCTCTTCTTCTGATGCATTTTTGGGGGCACATTGACCGATTGGAAAATTGGGAAGAATGAATGGGTTGGGTGGATTTTGCCGGGAATTTGGCAAGGGCCAATGATGGGATTACCCATTAGCCTCATTCCATCCTAAATAAGCTAATAAGAACGAAACGAATGCAGAATATCAACAGATGGGAAATGACAATTTACTCAAAATTATGGATGCTCGCATTTTTATGCAAATTTACAAATACAGTATATTCTTGATCATCATTCAATCTTTAATTTCTTTTTTATTATATTATATTTTTTTTCCAATTCCAATGGTTCAATTCCCTTTTTGCCTTGTCATTCGGCAAATAAAATGAATTACATAGGGGAAAATTATTCCACATTGGCCCCATTCACCCTTCCAAACATTTCCCATTTGACCCCTCGAATTGGTCAATTGACCTAACCGCTGAAATGCAATGGCAGTGCCTGGCCAAATTGAATATGAAAAAAAGGCAAATATTGACGAAAAATGATAGGCAAAGAACATATTCAATCATAAAATAATCAAAAAAATAAATGATGATAATGAATTTAGTAATTCTCAAAATTTAGTATTTTATTCCATAATTATTTTTGGGCTAAATAAGAATATAATCGACCCATTTGAGATTTGACCCTTCCATTTTTCCTCCCCTAAATCACTCCAATTTTGCATATTCCATTCATTCATTTTTTGAACCGGACAAGACCAAAGGAATGGCGTCCTTCCCCTTACATCCCTCCTCTTGCTCAATCTCGTCTGTTGCTCGGCCACCCTTTTTTTCCTATGTGCTGTTGTTGCGTCAGAACGGATTTGGGGATGACCGGCGGGGATGAATAAATGGACGGAGAGCAGGTCCTTTTTGCCATTGGCCGGTCATCGATCGAGATTGGAGTGGTGGAATGAAGGAATGCCGGGGTTAAAATGAATTCAAAAAGGGAGAAAATGGATGGGCTTGGGATTTGGGTATGGCACATCTTTGGGGAAGATGGATTAAATTTAAGGAAATAAATCATCCTTCAAAAAATGGCATATACTGTATCAATTTGAGCATATTTCTCGATGCAAGTTTGGCAATTAGTTTTGTTCACTTTTTTGCATTCAATTCGATCATATTTCCTCTTTTTCTCCATTCATTCATTCTTCAGCCAACCAAAATTTCCCATTCATTATCGAAGATTTTTTTGTTTGCTTTTGTGGACAAAAAGGGCATTGACCTGGGAGGAAATATGAGGGCGAAAGTTTGGAATTGACAAAAGAATTATGATGAGGGAAAATTGCACACCAAAGGACCAAAGGTCACACAAATCAGAGGAGGGGACAATCAAATTAGAATATTTTTTGGTTTTAGGGAAAATTGGATGTAACAAAATTAGCGGAATTTTTGTTCTCCCAAAAATGAATGGATTCGAGAATACTTGACCCCATCTTCCCCCTGAAGAGGGGAAAATAATTCGGCACATTTGGCATTGGCACATCGACTCGTCGGCATATTTGGAAAAGGACGGCCATTCGCGCGGCATTTTTCCTTTTATTTTTGTCCTCTCTTCTCCACCATTGTGGTGAATTGGCCCTCTTCACAAAAAAAGGCGAATAATTCGGCGAGGCAGCGTTAATTATTATATTATATTATTTGGCGCATTTTCATCAATGGAATGGAATAATTTGGCCTCATTTTTTGAAAGAGAAGATTGCCGACGATTGTGAATTTGCAATTTGCATGAATAAAGTTGAAAATAAAAAATAATTATTCTAGAACCGCTAAAGCATTCACTGGGTAGACAATTCCTAAAGCATTCACTGGGTAGACAATTCCTAAAGCATTCACTGGGTAGACAATTCCTAACGCATTCACTGGGTAGACAATTCCTAAAGCATTCACTGGGTAGACAATTCCTAAAGCATTCACTGGTATACAATCATCCTTAAAATTGGGGCAAATAGGCGGAATTAAATTGGGACAATAGGCGGAATTAAATTGGGGCAAATAGGCGGAATTAAATTGGGACAATAGGCGGAATTAAATTGGGGCAAATAGGCGGAATTAAATTGGGCCAATTAGGCGGAATTAAATTGGGGCAAATAGGCGGAATTAAATTGGGCCAATTAGGCGGAATTAAATTGGGGCAAATAGGCGGAATTAAATTGGGACAATAGGCGGAATTAAATTGGGACAATAGGCGGAATTAAATTGGGGCAAATAGGCGGAATTAAATTGGGACAATAGGCGGAATTAAATTGGGGCAAATAGGCGGAATTAAATTGGGACAATAGGCGGAATTAAATTGGGCCAATTAGGCGGAATTAAATTGGGGCAAATAGGCGGAATTAAATTGGGGCAAATGGGCGGAATTTAAATCAAAACAATACTAAAATATAAGAAAGAATAAGATGTGAAAAAATAAGAAAATTAAAAGTATACTTTTCTATCATTTCAGTTTTAAAATCTTTATAAATTTTAAAATAAAAATATATTAAAATCTGTAAAAAACAAATAAAAATATTTTTTGTTGAATTAACTGAGCCAACTTGGCGACAAAAGGACACATATGCATAAACCGGGCTCCATAAAACGGGCGAAAGGGCATATGGCGAAAGGAAAAGCCCAGAAATGAATTTTGGCGACAAAACTTGAGGGTCCATGACGAATGGGCTGAGAACAAGTGGAGAAAGGGCCGATGGGTTGAGAATGCCAGGGGTCATGACCAATGGAGAAAGGATGAACGGATGCAATATTTGAGAGGACATAATCATTGGATTCATCACAAAAGGACTCAGAATCTGGAAATAAAATCAATTATTTTAAATAAAATTGAGACTAGTCCCCACTCTTTTTGAATATGTCTTCAATATTCATTTGATAAATTTTATTAATTTTCTTTGATATTGATAGAAAAAATTCAGTCAATGCAAAAATAAAATAGCTTATTCAAATTTTATTAGAATTATATGTACCACAGAATTGAGAAGACCGGGCGTAAGGATGAATGGTTGCATAACAATTGGAGTCAAAATAATTGGCGAAAAGAGGAAGGGCGACATAATCAGCGGGGTCATGACACGTGGGGACAAAATCTGAAAGAATTAAAAAAATACTGTGAAATAAGAGGAAAGTGGAACACACATTTGGAGAAAAGACCCGAGGCGTTAAAATGGCAACACCAAAAACGGAAGGTGACAAAATTGTGGGCGAAAAAACGACTGGCGACAAAATGATTGGCTGGCTTACTCGTCTGAAATTAAAGATAAAAAATATTCAAATAATTTTATTTATTAGGACAAACCTGGGATTCAAAATTGCTGGTCGAAAGAGGGCAGGGGTTAGCTGAAAATATTAAAATCAATTAATTACCAAAATCTTTTACAAATTAAAAATAATAATTTATGAATATCCTCAAAAAATTTGGTCAAATTGTCGTGCCATTTCCCTTACCACAATATCATTTTGTCGAATATCGAATGAACGCATTTGGGCAATTCGATGAATGTCCATTTCAATTAACTACTCAAAATGTTGATTTAATTTAAATTGATTTATGAGAGATGACTTTGTTGATTGTTAGCGAATTGTTGGCCTCCAAAATGGGCAAAAGCCTTTCCAATGCCTGGGAATCATTGAATGGCGATTTGGGGCCATAAATGAATTTCAATTGGTCTCGACTCAAAATTGAATAGCCAGTTTCGTTCATTTCTCTTTTCTACATAAAAAATTAAAATTTATTGGCAGCAAAATTTTGATTGCCTGTTCCGCTGTGAATTTTTTATTTAATTGTGTCCAAGCGTCCACTTTCCTCTCCTCAAAATGTCCACAAATGTCGCGAATCTGTGCAATTTTTTAATGAAAATTTAATTCAAAAATGGATTCACAAACATTTTCCTTGTTCAAATAAAGTCCTTTGAATTCCCTCTTATATCGTTTTTCCATTTCCTTTGCCGCTACCATATTCCTCTTTTCTTCAGATTGTTCATTGCCTTCATTTCCGAGAGTTGATTGGAGAAATTCCTTAATTTTAAATTTATTAAAATTATATGAAAATCACAAAAAATTCTTTAATTATAATATTCAATAATTGTTTATGTTTGGCCAATAATTAATTTTTCCTTATTATCATCCTCAAAATTAATTAAATAAAGTCGCGCTTATTTCTCCTCGCTCAAATTTCCTTTTCTATTATGTCAATGCCAATAATGCCTAAGGTCTTTACTATTTTCCTACTGTACCCATTTTGCCACAGTTTTTACCTAATTTTCAATCAAATATTGCCCCAAGACTCCTTTTTTTAAAATCTTTTCTATCCAAAATGTGCACTTTGCGACATTCTGTTATCATATTTTTCCACAAAACAATAATAATTTAAAAGTTCTTTCCCCTCAAATTCCTACACCCTTTTTGGCCCCGAACCATTATAGTCCAAGCTAAAAACTAATAGATCAGTATAGCCTACTTTCATGTTATCAATTTGTTGATTTGCACCGGATGCCTCCATCACCAAATTCAACCATTCTTGTTGATCCCTTCCCGTGAATTGTCCATCCTTCATCAATTTTGGCAAACTCAATTCTCGTTCTACACTGAATAGAAGACCAATTTCTCCCATAAAAATGTTTTTTCCACTCACCAATGCCCTTTCCTTTGTTATGAAGGCTGAACACCGACGGCGAAAATAAATTTGACTATTTTTGGGGGAAAATGCTAAAATGAATTAATTTTGTATATTTTACCTTTTCATCGGCCTTCCTTTCGGTGATGCTCAAAAATCGGGGTGAAAATAAGTCAATGCCAATTTCCTCCTCTTCCTTCGATTCATTTTCCTTTTCTTCTGTTTCATTTTTTGCTTTTGCTAATTTCATTCCAATTTTTATTCCATCTCTGACCAATTCCGATATTTGCTGTTCCAATGGTTTTTCCGCTCCTCGTTCCCTCAAATTCAGCATTTTTTCCAGCCTATCCAACCGTTTATTGTTCCCTTTTTCACGTTTTCCATTCATTGGCTAAATTAATGGATGGACAAAATTAATTCCAAAATTATTATTTTTTACCTTAATTTCCTTGAGCCAGGGTGATGGCTGTGGGATGAATGCATTTTCGGCATTTTCTTTCAACTTTTTCAATTCTTTGATTTGTGCCACAGTTTGTTGCCATCTACGAAAATACAAATAAGTTTACTTTATAATTATCGTACTGCGACACTTGCGGACCCGACACTTGCGGACGAATCGGGCTGGAGCCGAAGATGGTAAAGCTGGAGTGGCATTGTTTATAGCATATTATTAGGCATAAAATTAGCTATAAAATGATAACAAATATACTGGCCTATGTCGAATATTCACCGAGATATGGCCAAAAAATCGTTGATTTAATTAAAATTGTGTTTTTGGCGGTTCTTTGCCCATAAATCGGTGAATATTCAAAATTGACCAAAATTTTTGATGCAATTTTGTAGCTAATTTTAGGCCTAATAATATGCTATAAACAATGCCACTCCAGCTTTACCACCTTCAGCTCCAGACCGTTTGGTCCGCAAGTGTCGGGTCCGCAAGTGTCGGCCAACCATAATTATTACAGAAATAATATCCTAAATCAAATAAATTTGTGGATATTTCAAATGAAAATTCATAAAGTATATCCAATTGTCCAAATGCCTGATAAATTATAGCCAAAAATAATAAAATTAATATTCATATTTCATCGTTTTTGCCACAAAATCCAAATTTATGACCGATAAAATACAATTTATCCTATTAAACCCATTTAAACAATTTATTAGCCATAAAAACGAACGGTCTAATTTCGGTTCGATTATTTTTGTGGAGCACATTTGCCATCAACAATCGGGCCACACCTCCAATTGGACTCAATCCCAATGTTCTTTTGGCCTCCAACAACCCATAATTCGGCCTTTTCACATTTTGAACGCCTCCATAATAGATTCCATATTCATCATCAATATTCTTCTGTCCATATTCTCCACCGGATGTTCCCCTTCGAAAACGTTGTTGGAAATGTGGAAGAAATTTTTCCATTTTTTTCGATTTCAATTTTTCAAATCGACTCGATGGAAGCATTATTTTTTGTTGCCTTTTCTCTGAATAAAATCAAAATATTCAAAAATAATTTAAATATTTTAACCAAATATTCGATTCTCATTTTGGCCATAAACCATTGTCGATTTTCCTTTTCTTCCCATTCCCACATTTTCGTCTTCTCCTTTGTCCAATTTGAATTGGCCAATCCACAAATTTTTGGCCCTTTCCTTTTTCCTTGTTGCCTTTCTGTAGCGTTCAATGCGTTTTTGAGGGATTTTCTTATCAAATTGGCCATTCAAAAGTTGGGAAATGCATTTCGCCATTGCTGGGACATTTTTTGATTGCAAATAACATTTTGAGAATGGATCCGGCAAAATTGAAGGCAATTCTTTTGCATTCATTCTGCCAAAAGTATAACATATTAAATGAGCTAAAATTGAAGAGACTTTTTGGATTAATTAAAATTAAAGAAAATTGGCCTAATCTCAAATAGGATATGAGAAAAGAATTAGTCATCGGTTCATTTCCCTTTTTAAAGTTTAATCCTTCAGCCAATTTGTAAATACTCTTTTAATACCCACTTCATTGGGATTTATTTTTAGTGGTTAATTATTAGAGGTGAGAATTAATAGAATATGGGGATTGGGGAACTAAAAAAGAGTTACGGTAATTTAAATACAAAGGCTTGATGGCAAAAAAGCCTTTAGGCCAATTTTCATTCTATCCATTTTACCAATAAACACAGAATTCACTGACTTTGCCTGAAGAAAAGCAGACATCAATGAAGTCAATGCTTGATCTGTCCAATGCTGATAAATCTGTAAAATAAACAAAAAATTACACAATATTTCACAATTCAATTTTATAATTTTGGCCGGAATAAATGTTACCCTGAATCCCTCGTCCATGCTCATTTCAACTTTAGTCACTTTTGGCACTGTTTCATCCTCTTTCTCGGCAGCTAATAATGCAAATAGGAAGAGGAATAAAATGGCAACATTCCTAATGGGCGCCATTAATCCCCGCAACATCCCTAAATTGGGCAATAAATCTGAAGCAAATGAAAGTTGACTGCTCTGCTTCGGATAATCAAATGCCAATGGATTGTGCCGCCGCCGAATATAATTATTATCAGAACAAATTATTATCATCATCAAAACGAGAAAGAAGCTTATTGGATTCGATTGACGGGAGTTTTTATGAAGATGGATGTGGGGAAATGGATACTAATTTTTTTGCAAGAAAATAATATTTTTTTGCAAGAAAAAATGATTTTTTTGCAAGAAACTATTTTGCATATTTTTTTTGCAAGAAAATGTTATTTTTTTGCAAGAAAATACATATATTGCAACGAAAAGAATCTTTTTACTTTTTACATCAAAATAAATAGAAATACATACATAAAAATTAAAAACCAATCGATTTTAATTTTATAAATAAAATTGTAAAAATAAAATGTTCACATAAAATTGTTATTATTTTCAGAGTTTAATTAAACTATGAAAAATTATCAATTAATTGCACAATTCCAACAAGAAACTGCTTTTAAAGAATGGTTTGATGCTGAAATTAATTCGGATGAATGGACCAAGTAACTTAATACTATTTATGTTTAATTTTATTAATTTTTCGTTCAGGATGGCTGGGCATGTTGGACTTCGATTCGATACCGATCAAATGCAATTGTTTCGTTGGATGCCGTGGGAAGGCCTGCAAGCACAACGTCATGTTGATGGTGCGCAATCGTCTCGTCGAATATCCCCCAGAAGTCACAGCCGAATTAATTGAGAAAAAGCGGAAGCCGGGACGTCCGAAGAAGGCAAGAGGCGGAGAGGCATTGAAAAGAAATTGAATGAATTTTATGATATTAATTTTCCACCATTGATCAAATTTTCCATTATTCGTGCTCAATTTTTTTTGCCATTTACCTTTTATTTTAATTCCATTTTTTCCTTTTTCGATAAATAAAATTTTCCACATTAAAATTCAATTTTTATTCGCTTTATTTGCATTTTATAGGTTTTTTTTCTATTAATTTTAGGCAATATTAGGTAAAATTATTTTATAAATCATTTTTATGTAAAAAGATTCTTTTCGTTGCAATATATATATTTTCTTGCAAAAAAATAACATTTTCTTGCAAAAAAAATATGCAAAATAGTTTCTTGCAAAAAAATCATTTTTTCTTGCAAAAAAATATTATTTTCTTGCAAAAAAATAATTACTCTGGGGAAATTGGAGTGGGAAATGCCATAAAAAGATATTGGGAATGATTGGTCAATGAACTGCTTGCGCCAATAATCCATCCATCAACCATCATTCCACCCCCCCCCCCCTTTATTATTAAAGCGAAACGAGGAAGAAATTATCGGGTACAACGGTTTTATCGAAGTGTGTTTATTTTAAATAAACAATTCGGGTTTTGTCGATCAGTTTAATCCATCATCATCATCCCATCAGACAAAAGTAACCAGTTATTAATTCTGACAAATCAACAGCGGAGAGGGAAAACGAACAATTTTTTGTTGTGAAACATCAAACATTTAATATTTCACGAATTGAACGTATTATTAAACATGAAATCAGAATGTATTAATTGGCAAGGCACATTCCAACAACAAAATGTGCCTTTATCATATTTCCTATCCTATATAGGTAACACATGAACGTCTCCACCATTTTGTTAATAATTCTCAAAATTTACAATTTACCAAACTTGAATTTTTATAGATGAAATATTATTTTTAAAATTTGCTTAAAATGGAATCTAATAAATTAAGAGAATAAATTGCAAAAATATTAAATCTTCATCATATTTCAAGGCAATATGAGACTTGCGGACCAAAGACATTTGAGATTTAATAAAAATTCATTTCAATTGTTTTTATTTTCAGTAAAATCCCCAATTGCGCATTCCCATCCACAATTGTCATCGTCGTTCCCAATCTCCAATTGCTGATCCCCAATTGTCATACATCCAATTGTTTGGTGAAATCTCCATAGGTCGATATGGACAAAGTTCGCCTTTCTAAAGATTAATCCTTTCTCAGTCAATAGCCATATAATTGCATTAATTAACTTCTAAAAATAAAAAGAAAATGCATTTATTCATTCTATCCAGTTTTGCCAATCAATTCACTGACTTTGCCTGAAGGAAGGCGGACATCAATGAAGTCAATGCCGTGATTTGTCCAATAAAAGAACAATTTCTTATCTACCGTATTTCCTCTATTATTGTTCGCCACCTTCCTCCTTTCTCTAGTAGAAGTTCCTTTTGGATGGAACGAGAAACGACTCAGCTGATGAAGCCCGGGGGATACTCGTCATTCCCTTTTATTATTCCAACCGAAATAAGGAAGAAATTAACGTGTACAACGGTTTATGGAAAGTGTTTTAAATAAACAATTCGAGTTTTGTCGATCAGTTTAATAAATCATAATCACCCCATCCGATAAAAGCAACCAGTTATTAAATCCCGACAAAGGGACAATGATCAGCAGCAGTGAACAGTGAGGGAAAACGAACAACTTTTTTGTTGTGAAACATCAAAAATTTAATATTTCAAGAATTGAATGGATCAAATAAGTAATTTAGGTACTATTATCTAGATAAAGCCATCCCAAATTCGATTATTGCTGATCGTGGTTTCCTCTTTCTGTCTCGATGCCATGAACCACATGGCATGGCATGGACGTCTCCAGTCTCCACTCTCTCATTTTTATTCTCTTACAACTCCAAATCCAAATTTGAAAACGACTAAATTTTTAAAAACATTTTTCTCAATATTTTTCCGGTTTAATATGGGACAAAATTCACAAATCAAATCCGGCATTTATTCTTTCTTTAGAGATTTTTAGGCATTAGTCATTTTGGGAAAACGACTTTATCCAATATTTTCTTCTCTGCCAATCTATTTACACTTACACTGTTCTTTTTTTATTTTCTTTCTCTCACTCCAAGTTAAAAATATGTTTTTATTTTTTTGCGTTAATTCTCCGTTTAAATTCATCGTTGTTTATTGAATTGAATTGATGATGACCAACAAAATGATGATGAACCGAATTGAATGGATGGTGAAGATTGAAGAATTTTATTAGGATGAGTAAATGAGTAGGTAGAAATTAAGGTTACATCAACCGCCAATTGCAAATGGCAATAAAAATATGAGACAGAACAGCGGGACAGGATTATTTTAGTTTAGTCAATAAAAGTCAATAATGACCGACCTACTTATAATTTTATGCGTCATTCTCAAATAAATTAGCCAAACTTCCAAATAAGTTCTTTTCAATTTAGTGTTCGCCTTGAGTATTGAATGCAATTTCATCTTATTAATTTATTTTTAGCATAACATAATTATTCAACAAACTTTCCTATAGTCAATTTTCATTCTTCATTTCTCATATTGTAAAATAAAAAAATGAAACAGCCTAGCGAAACGAAATTGAAGGTTAATTTCATTATTTTCTTCAATTAATATTCAAAATTTCAAGGCTTTTGTTCGCATTCGACCCGCATCCCAATATGAAGGCGAGAAGGTTGTTCGGCAAGAAGGAAGTTCGGGGACTCGGCTCAAGGTCATCAATCCAGACAGTCGAGCAGCGGTATAAATTATTGATTTTTAACATTAAAATGGCAAATATTTTAAGGATAAAACATTTCGCTATGACCATGTGTTCGGGGAAGATGCCGGCCAAGAGGATCTCCACAAATGGATCATTCCCGACATGATCAACAGTTTTGTGGATGGCCTAAACACATGTTTATTCGCATATGGACAAACTGGATCGGGGAAAACTTACAGGTTTAATCCGCAAAATTATGAAATAAGTTGGTCCAATTTTCTAGCATAATGGGTGAACAGGAAGCCGTCGGTCTTTTGCCACGATTTTGCAAACAATTATTCGATGAAATGGGCTATTTTCTGGATGATGGTTTTGCTCGCATTGAAGTTGCCTTTTTCGAGGTCTACAATGAGAAGGTTTCTTTTTCAAAACTTACAAAAATTTGAGGTTTATGGACTTAAATTCGAAAACTTAAGGTTTACGATTTATTGGCCGGTGAAGGCGAACGAATTGATGCGTGGAACGGATCCACCTCAGCCAGAGAATCTCAGCTACTTTCGAATTGAATCAATAAACCATTTTGACAATGCCATTCAACGGGGAATCCGCAATCGTTCGACGGCGGCCACCAAAATCAATGAACTCTCCTCACGCAGCCATGCCATCTTTCAAATAAAGTAAAATACAAAATATTCAATTTTAGTAAATTATTTCATTTAGGCTCGCCCAAACTCGTGCTGATGAAGTGGATTTGGTGGAGAATCGACTGAAGGGCAAACTCACACTTTGCGAATCGAATGCATTCTTCGTGGATTTGGCCGGCTCTGAACGCGTCAATCATGGAGACAGCGATCGATCGGTTTGGACATTTTTATTATAATAATTATTAGTTTTTATTTTTATGGAAAATGTTTAATTGGTAAAAGAAAGATTGAAAATGGCGAAAAGATTATAATGGTTCAATGTTAAATGGTTTATCCTAAAGCCTAAACCCATAAACCTAAATTTAGCCAAACCAAAATCCAAATCGATATAACTCGATCTCGTAGAATCGCAACGATCCATCATAGCCATCGCCGGAAGCGTCTGATTCTGATGAGAGGGGGGCACGGCTGACAGTATAGCATCGATGGATGTGGATTGTGGATGATGATAATTTGTTTTAAGTTTAAACCAATTTTAACTTGGTTTTTAACCAAAAACTTTAAGATGGTCTAATAAGTGGTTTAACACTCTTTATTTTTTTGATAAAACCATGACGACTAATCGACGCATCTTGATGAGATCCATTGATTAGGTATAAGAGTAAGAGAGCTTAGCGCGTAGTGGTCTAAATGATAAACCATTGAACCGTTAGTAATATTTTCTCCACTTTCATTTTTATTTTAACCAAATAAATATTTAATTTACTATCCATAAATTAATCTAATCAATATTGTCACAAAAATAATAATTCCCCAAAATTTTAAAGGAAGAGGGAATTGCCATCAACAAAGCATTGTTGGCGCTGGGCAATGTGATCAAACAACGTGCCCGAGGCGACAAATTCATCGCGGCCGTCCGTGACTCGCTGCTCACTCGTTTGTTGAAGCCTTGCTTTTCGGAGGATGCCCGAACATTTTTGCTGGCCACAATTTCACCTCTGGCCGATTTCCATCCATTCACCGTCAAAACATTGGAATTTGCCGAAAATGCTTCGCGCATTAAGGTTTAATTTTAGACAAATTTAATTTTAGTCCAAAAATTCATTTCAGCAAAATGCAAAACGCCATTTCCGTACGGTGGACACTCCGATGGCATCCGGCAAAGGCGAACAAATTGATTCGATTATTCCACCACTCACCGACCTTTCCAACATTCCATATTCACGCAAACAGTACATGAAATGGTTAGTTTTAGGCTGGCTATGGGTTTAAAAAATATACTAAAAATTTTCGAAAATTTAACGTTTAACCAACCTAAAAGACAATTCATTTTTACATAATTTGGGGGTCACCGGTTCGAACCCGCTCCGAGGAAGTTTTTTTTAAACCCTGATACCTCATTTTTATGCATGAACATTTTAGAGTACATTACTTTTCTAAAAATTTTTAAATGAAGGGCCTCCCTTTAACTTTTGGAAAATTTAAAAGTCTCTGGTTTAGAAATCTGTTCAAGATAAATGATTTCTCTGAACTTTTTTTAATACAATAATTATCTGCTTGGAAAACTACTGTAAACCCTGCAAAACCCGTTCCCTAAACAAATTAATTTTACCCTAATAATTTAGGTACACGGAAGTGTCCAAACAATGCCAACCGATGGATTCAATGGAAATGGATGGGGGAACGGACACAATGTCCGGCGGAAGTGGCCAATTCACTGACATTCCCGATTTTCAAATTGGTGGACCGGACGATTTGGAGGCCATTCAACAAATTCGTGAATTCTTCTCGGCCCAGGCGGCAAAACGCAAAGGACTTCAAGAATCGCTGGAACAAAATTGTATGAAAATATTTCATTTTTAAATAATTTAATTCATTTTTAGCTCAATTATTCGAGGCAAAATTGAAACAGCGTCTTTGTACGGCCGATTTGGATCGTCAAAAAGTGGTCGAATTGGAGGAGGAATTGCGCCGAGTGAAGTCGGAACATTCCGCTCAAACTGGACAAATTCGCCAACTTAAGGTTTTTTTACAAATATTAAATTATTGGTAACACTAGGGCTTTTATTCAAAATTATTTAATTATTGAACTCTGAGCGGCTTCGAACCCAAGTCTTCTAATTTTGGAAAAGTGGAGGGTTCCCTTTTGGCTTATAAATTTAAATTTGCAAAAATTTTTTTGATGAAGTGATAGAAATTCCTCCTCAAATGTACTCTATAAATGTCTAAAAATGTATAGAAATGTTTATCAAGTCAGAAAAAATACGCACCCTTGAGTGGATTCGAACCCGAGACCTCTAAATTTTACAAAAAGTACCCCTTCGAATCAAAAATTTCCAAATATTTTTTTTTATAAAATTATAAACTTAGTTAACCCAGCCCCAATTTTTGCTATAAGCCTATAGAATAAATCCCATAAAAATAATAACATTAACACTCGCTAGTCTAACCAAATCAATTATTAATTTATTTTAAAAATTTAGCGTGAAAATGACGCATTGCGTGTGCGCCTGTACAACTATGAAAGTCGGGATGAGGCAGAACGGCGACGGGAAGAAGGTCAACGCTATTTGGATGCCGAACGGGATGCCGCATTCAAAAGCAACCGACGAACATTGCAAAAGGCAAATTTACCCAAAATAATAAATAAAATAAAAATTAATTAATTAAAGGTGGCCGAATTGTTCGAATCGCCAATTCCAACTCAATCGAATGTCGCACGTTTGCGCAAGAAATTCGGCAGCAACGATGATTTGGAGTCGATGGTGGAAAATGGCAGTGGGAATAGCGGCGGAAGTGCACTACGAAAGATGCCAAAAATGTAATTTGCCAAAGAATGAAAAAGCAAAATCTTTTCCCTTTAAACCTGTTGAATTTTACAGACTAACAAATCCCTCTCCACTTTTTCCTAAATTATTCGATTTATTACCCTTCTTTGTATGCTTAATTTACTCCAATTTTTGGGTTTTTCTTCTGGGTAAATATTTTATGATTTACAAAAAATTTATTATTTTTAATTTTTTGGTTAGCATTTCATCAAATTTTAACGACCTCATTCTGCTGGTCAACAACCAAATCCCCCTTTGTCCCTTGGATTAATGATTCCAAAATGTTTATTTTAATGAATTAAATGTGAAGAACGAAAATATTTTTGGTGCGGGTCTCTCAAGCCGTTTAATTTTTAGGACGTTTGGAAGCTGACTAAAAACTAAACCGAATAAAATGTTTTCATCCCGGCAGGCTCGAGAGTCCCACCCTTTTTTGACA
The DNA here is from genome assembly GCA_030063045.1 of Pratylenchus scribneri. NCBI lineage: Eukaryota > Metazoa > Nematoda > Chromadorea > Rhabditida > Pratylenchidae > Pratylenchus > Pratylenchus scribneri. The sequence goes on along the minus strand of JAQSEB010000111.1, from coordinate 106,598 downwards.
AAATGGGGAAAAGGGGAACAGAAACATTCAAATTTCTGTTATATTTTCCATTTCTCTGCCCTCTTTTGTTCGTCTTCTTTCCAAATCTTCTTTTCCAATATCCAATTCTTCGCCTTTTACAAAATGAATTGTTTTATTTCTTTTTAAAATTAAATATATTTATTTGCTCAAATAATTTCCAAAAATTATAGGACCACTTCAGAGGATCATCCATCAACGCCGAAAAAGCCGCGAGTGGATGGGTCAAACACCGTGAAATTCTACGATGCCACCAACACAAATAGTACCCATCGATCACCGCACAGCAAGGGATTCGTGAATCCTCGATATCAACGACGGTTGGTTTTTACTTTTTTTTTTATTTTTAATAAATTAATTTTTTAATTAAAATATTTTTATTTTTTAATTTAAATAATTTATTTTTTTTTAATTTAAATAATTTTATTAATTTAAGTTCACGAAGTGCTGGGAACAACTCGCGCATTTTGAGCCATCAACCGGTCACCAAAATTCCAACTGGAACTGTCTACCAACCGAAATTACCAAAAAGCACGAAATATACGGTAAAAAAATTAAAAATACGAATATAATAATTTTTTTATTTTTCAGACCCAAGTGAACGCCGATGATTTGAAGAAGCATGATGAATATATGGTCACCCGCCAAGAAGTGGATTCACGCGGAAATGTGAAAACCAAATTATTCAAGGTGAGAAAAGGGCATTTTAAAAGTACTGTAATAAATTTAATGCCTTTAGGGCGAAGTCATTCCAACAGCCGGAGGAGGGACTGCTGTGCAATTCATGGACGTTGAAAATCTGGAGCAGGAAACGCCGTATGATGAATGAATGAATGATTGAAAAGGAGGGAAGAATTGGAAATGGAAATTCGATGTGGATGAATATTTTCTTTCAAAAATTGCGAATATCAAATTTATCATCTCAATTATTTTGTAAATCCTAATTAAACGAATCTTAAAGAAAACTAACACATAATGTATTTTAAATGTCATTTCGTTTGGTTTTGACAATAATTTTTCACCACATTTCGAAATAAAAATTTGAAGCATAAATCAGTTCGTATAAAACTCAGAAAACAATCTTTTTAATTTCATGTATTAGTAATAGGCTTTTAGGGCCAGGATATTAATAGTGAGGATATTAATAAAGTCCAACGTATCAACTTTGTGTAATTTTATCAAAAATTTACAAATTTTAGAATAAATAATCTCCTGGTTCCATGCCTTCTCCCCGAAAATTTGATCCCAGAAAATTTCCCCCCGAACACATCCTCGTCCCCGGGGGTGCAACTCTAGTGCCACAACTGTCAATGCCACAAAATCCGAAGGCTAAATGCCTTTCATATTTGTTCTACAGTATCCCAATTTTTGCCTTATCTCTTCCATCATTGGTGTTGAGAGTGAGAGCACAAAAGGATACTTTGCCATTTTCCTCCAATGCCCCAAATACTTGTTTACAATGTTCTTCCCTCGGATCATCTTCATTTCCACCATTACATCATTCCCAGCCTTTTTTAGAGGATGGATGGTGGCAAATAAAGCTGTCTGGAGGGGAGAACATTGTAAATATCTGAAGGAATTTGGGGCAGGGGAAAAGTGACAGGTGCAATGATTCTTTTGTGTGATGCGTTCCCCCCCCCCCCCCCCCAAACTAACCACTGATCGTTGAACAAAAGAATCATTGCACCAGTCATTTTCCCCTGCCCCAAATGGCTTCAAATATTTACATTTTTCTCCCCTCCGGTCAGCATTATTTTCCTTCATCCAAATGGCTGGGAATGATGTAATTAATCATGATGATAAACAATCAAAAGCAGCCTTTTTAAACCCACTCCTTTCTCCACAAAATGTTCATTTTAAATCATCAAAATTGGTTTAGTCCTTGATGAATTATTATTATAAACGGCGACAAAATTGGCGACCCCTCCTTCACCTATTGTCCATTTCCCTCTAAGTTCAGTTTAGGTTAATTTTAGGGGAAACTCCATCACTTCTGAACCAATTTGAATAAAATTAATATCATTGGATAGCCAAAATTCTGCCCTTTAATTTCATATAAAAATCTTCCATGCACATTTTTGGTTCGAAATTATTTTGTATTGACCTTGCCTCATATCCGCCTCCTCCTCATCCACTCCTGTATTCATCTTTGGCGAATCTTTTTCCATTTCATAGCCAAGACCCGCGGCTGGTCTTTTGCGAGAAAATAGGAGAAAATGGAATTTTTGTGGCAGCGAATTTCACTGCCGGCCGCCGATTTTTGCGTTAAAATGGACGGCCCACACATCGGCGAATAAAATCATTATAAAAGGCGGAATTAAATTGGGGCAAATAGGCGGATTTAAATTGGGGCAAATAGGCGGAATTAAATTGGGGCAAATAGGCGGATTTAAATTGGGGCAAATAGGCGGAATTAAATTGGGGCAAAATAGGCGGAATTAAATTGGGGAAAATAGGCGGAATTAAATTGGGGCAAATAGGCGGATTTAAATTGGGGCAAATAAATTAAATTGGGGCAACTAGGCGGAATTAATAAATCAATCAAGCGATATTAAATCAGAGAGGTGAAGATGTGATGTTTATTCAAGATAAAATTTATTTTCCTATATCCCATCCCAAATATTTTTTTTTTTAAATTTTCTCCTCATTTTGGTCAAATTTTATTTTTATAATTACTGTGCATTTCACTTGAAAAAAATTGGAATGATCATCAAATATACATCCAACATTGAGAAAATTATTAAACAGAATGAACGGAAATGGATGCAAATGGAGGAGAGAATGGGTTTATTGGTGGCAAAAAGTTGTGTCGGCAAATTGGTGTTGTGGGGGCAAGAGGGAGAAAACGGGTAAAAAAATAGTAAAAAGTGATTGGGATTGGCTTTATTAGCGCCACTTTTATTTTATTCATCATTTTATCGCCAATTGGAATATTTCATCAGATTAGATTGAACATTAAATCATTTCATTATATTTCATTTACATATGCAGTGTTCTGATCATTTGATTTCGCTGGCTATATTTTGAGATTTTACCCACCCAAAATTACTCTCATTCTCCCTTTGAAAATATCATCGGATTATAATTAATATTTTGCCGATTTATTATCAAAATTTCCCTAAATGGCCAGTGCCGATTTATTTTCTGCGACTTCATTTTACAGTATTTCCTTCACTAATATTCCCTCACATTAGATTTTCCATCCTATTCCTGAACCCTAATCCTTCCCAATGCCTTTTCTTTTTATGCCTATTGGGTTTAAATAAGCCAGAAATTTATGGCCAATAAACAAAAACTATTGTATTTTGACTCTACTAATTCATTCTCGAAACTACTCATCAAAGTTATGCGATATTATTAAATTTATTAAAATTAAAGCATTTAATATTCATAATTTCTTCCTCATTTTCCGTCATTTGCATATTCTCTCCGCTAATAATTCCTTCGTAACAATTTAATGTTCGATCCCATTCCCGTCCACATCCCGCCGATTTTCCAATATCTCTGATAGGAATCATTTTTTTTACGTGTTATATTTGACCATTTTCGTATTTTTACCAAAATTTTAGCTTACAAAAAAATATTCTAAAATCTCATCATTTACCTAAAAATGGCAGAAAAAAAGGAAATTGATTCAGCCAAATTTGAATTGGCCTTCGAAAAGGTATTCGATAATTGAAATTTAGTAAATTATTCATTTAAACATTAGGTGAAGGACGCACTCAAAATGGAATTTGGACTTCAAGACAAATCGACACTTTTTGCTGATGGACTCAAGGAATTGAAGTTGCCGGAATATGTGATGGATGTGGTCAATGAGGAAAAGGCCAAACTTTTTGGGCTTAAACCGGGCAATGAATTCAGCAAAATAAAGTTGGCGAATTTTTAATATTTTTGAACATTATTAGTCCTAATCTCGGCTATAAGAATCTTTGGCTAAAATTGTTTGGGGCGATAGCTGACGTATCCGCCGGAGGCCTAAGTCCCAGTGGCTCAAGGAATGGGATAGAGATTAGAGGCGAATCAACTTTATGAAGACCAAATGGGGAAGAAAAGGGGCTGGTTTGCCAATTTGGGCAATATTTGATTGATTGGCGAAAAGTAGGTTTACAGTAGGATGGATAGGAAAGACCCTTAGGCATTATTGCATTGGCATTGACAATGACAAACATCATAATTTTTATATTTATTTTATTAACAGGAATTATTTGGACTATTTGACCGGCCTTCCATGGGAAAAAGCCACTGAAGAAAAAAAGGATCTGGGATGGGCTGAATATATTCTGGAGAAGGATCTTCATGGAATGAAGGATGTGAAAAAGAAGATTTTAGAGCGCATCGCCGTTGGAATGCTGGAACAACAACAGAGGAAAGGGAAAATTCTGTGCTTTCATGGTCTGCCAGGTGTTGGCAAAACAACAATTGTTCAGTCAATTGCCAAAGCGATTGGACGAAAGGCTGGTTTTATTCTATAAATAGAAATGTGAATGTTACAAAAATATTAAATTTTCCATTAATTGAGATTAGATTTTGACAATATGTGATCTTTGCTTTAGGTCATCTAGATAATTGTGGAATTTATGTCTTTTTTGGAAAATAAAAGGTCCCCTCTATGGGTCTTCAGGTTTAGGGTTGGGATCGTTAGGGATAGGTTACTGATATGATGGGGTAAAAGCCCCTAACCCTGGGGAACCCTTCATTTTTTCCTTTCAATTCCATTCAATGTATAAGGCCATTTCCTACTGTACTCCTATCCATTTGCCCATTTCATGCTATCAATCAAATATACCGTAAAACTTCTATTAGTAACCCCGGGGTTACTAATTTTCAGAGACCCTCCGAGTGATAACTTTTCTGAATTTTTTGAAACAAAAATGCTTATTTCGGCTTAATTTCACCTCTAAATTGGTTAGTTTTGATATGAATTTTTTCATAGGGGGGTTACAAATAGAGAGGGGGTTTCTAATAGAGAGGGGATTACTAATAGAAGTTTTACGTAGCTCCAATATAAATTCGCATCCGTTCCAATTTTTGTCTCTTCTTCCCGCCCCATTTCATCCAATCAGTTTTACGACGTTTACGAGAATATGCTCATTTTCTTATTCTTTAGACTAGATCCTTTTTATCATGCTATGTACGAAAATACGAAATTTACGCAAGAACATTTTAACAAATGAATATTTGAATGAATTATGAATAAAATAATTTCAGTTTTCTCGCATTTCGGCTGCAGAAATGGCAGACATTAAAGGTCGAGACCGAAGAGATTGTGGTGCGATGCCTGGCAAATTGATTCAATGCTTAATGGAGGCCCAGACCGAAAACCCGTAAGGGAAATGACAATTTCAATTAAATTATTGAAATTTATTTATTATAAAGATTGATTCTTATTGACGATATCGACAAAATTAATGGACATCAAATTGAGGAAATCGCATCCACTCTTCTTCAACTCATCGACCCAAAACAAAATTCAAAATTTGTTGACAATTTCATTGAGATTCCCTTCAATTGCTCCAAAATAATATTCGTTTGCACCGCAAATCAATATTATACAATTCCGGAGCATTGGCAACGTCGGATGGAAATGATCGAATTGGAGGGATATGCAGCCGAAGAAAAAATGGAGATTGCGAAAAAATATTTGATCCCGAAATGCCAAAAAAATTGGTAAAATTTTACAGCCAGAACTTCATTATATAATTTTCTTCCAGTGACATAATGGATGGCAAATTGATGGTGAAGGATGATGCGCTCCAAATGCTTTTGAAGGCATATTGTCCTCAATTAGGGCTGAATGAATTGGAAGATTACATTGGAAAGGTAATTAAAAGGGCATGATCTAATTTGGTAAAAAAATACTGAAAATGACAAAATATTATAACGGTTCAGTTGTTTAGCCAAGATCCACAAACCTTATATTCTATTGATAGATCTCACCGAAAGGCATCATTTGATAATGATTTGGCATAGTTTTAACCAATACTTTACTTTCCAATCAAAATCGGTTTAAACTTTAAACCATTTAAAATACCCTTTAATTTTGAACTAAAAATTACAAATTGTATACCTTTTGATGCGTATTGATGAGCTCCACACAATGGTGTATGGTTTTGTGAAATAATTATTTTACTTTTTTCTTTGTTTTCTTCACCGATTTCAATACTATTTTCGACATTTTCAATGACTTTTCGGCGATATTTATTTCGATTATAATTTTTTGGCCCATAATATTTTGGCAATTTTCACAGATTTGTCAAGCAGCCGCATACAAATTGGCCATCACTAGCCAACAACAAATTATTGTATCCAGTGAACAATTGATGGAAATGCTTGATGAGCCGCCACTATTTTGCAATGACCGGCTTTATGAAAAAAATCCAGTTGGAGTTATATTGGGCTTGGCGACTTTAGTGCCAATAGGTCAATTTTTATAATTTTCTTTGGTTTTTTTGGGATTTTAGGATTGATAATTGAATTTTGAATAATTAATTCCATCATTATTTTAAAGGTGGAATTGCACAATATATTGAAGTTAGTTCGTCCGACAGGGCCCCGACTGAAAAACCATTGATAATGACTGGCCATTTGAGTGATATAATGGAGGAATCAATTGAAATTGGTAAAAATTATTTTTCCTTTTTTGTTTATCCCATTTTATTAGCATTTATGATGGTGAAAAATTTTTTGTTTGAAATTGGTGTTGAATATGATTTTTTGAATAAAGTCGTCCATGTGCATCTTCCTGATGTAAGTTATTTTATTGTAATATTTTTTAATGGAATTTATCGCAGGGAGTCATACGAAATGATGGCACATCTGCAGGTGCTGCCATTGCGAGCGCAATAATTTCACTTGTGTTGAACCAAGCGGCAAAGGAAGGATTTGCAATGACCGGAATGATTACATTGAAGGGAAAAATACTTCCCATCGGTGGAGTCAAAGAGAAAGTTGGTTTAATATTTTCATTTAAATATTAATTGAAAAATGATGATTAAAAAATATGAATTAAAAATTTAATTAAATACGATTAATTTGTAATTAAACAAAGGTCATTGCTGCAAAAAAGGCGGGTGCAAAACATTTGATTTTGCCGGAGGAGAATAAAGCGAATTTTCTCAAATTGGAAAACTTCATCAAGGAAGGCATTGAAGTGCATTTTGTGACCGAATTTTGGCAAATTTTTCAATTACTTTTCCCTAATTGGAAAAAAGGCAGCAATTCTCCTGCCTCATCAGCAGGGAATGGCCTTCCTCAATCACCAACACTGCCTCCATCTTCAGGTACAAAAATTTTTTATAAATTAAAATTAAAACCGGTGAAAAAATATATATAAAATTCACAATTTTAAAATTTTTAATTTATGATGAATAATTTTCTACGAAATAAGCACAAAATTTTTCATCAAATTATTTTTACATTTTTTACAGATTTTATGGCCGATTTGGCAAAAGGCGATGGAGAAGAAGGCCAAAAAGATTGCACCGATTTGGCAAAAGTTGGAGAAGAAGTCGGCAAAGATGGATACGAAAAGCCTTTTTCCAAAATCAACAAAGACGAGACGATCACAACTGGGCTGAAGGAAGTGTCGGCCGACATGATTTTGCCAGCGGTGAGTATTACAAAATTTATTTTATTTATTAAATTAAAAAGGGAGATAAAGCCAATTTTTCCAAACCGGAATTTTTATCATTTTTCTATAGCATATCAGTTAAGTATCAAATTTTTAAGAGTATTTTTATAACAAAATGATTGATTTCCGAAAATTGCCAAAAATACAGTAACATATAGCCTATTTTCCCCTCTTTTTTGTAATATTTTTCAAATGCCTTTAGGGCGAAGTCATTCCAACAGCCGGAGGAGGAACTGCTGTGCAATTCATGGACGTTGAAAATCTGGAGCAGGAAACGCCGTATGATGAATGAATGAATGATTGAAAAGGAGGGAAGAATTGGAAATGGAAATTCGATGTGGATGAATATTTTTTTTTAATAATTCCGAATACAACTTTATTTTATCATTTCCATTTTTCTATTTAAGACAATAACCTAACCATTCTTACTTGAATTTACCAATTTATTTCATCTATATTTTTCTAAAACATGAATCTAACCATTCAAAAAGAAATTCACCACTTTATTATTTCCAAAATCAATAAGCTAGCCAATCTAAAGAAACTTACCAATTTTTATCATCTTCATTTTTCAAAATAACAGTCTAACCATTCTTAAAGAAAATTAATAATATATTTTTAAATTTTCATTCGGTTTGATAATAATTTCACCACATTCGAAATAAAAATTTGAGCATGAATCTGTTTTTATAAAACTCGAAAAACAAAGTCAATTTATTTTCACAAGAACTTAGATTAGAGCTAGAGCTAGCCTTAGGAAAGTCCAAAGAATCAGTTGGGTAAATTTTAATAAAAAATTTGAAAAATTTAGAGTGAAGTCCTCTCTGTGTAATTTTGCAAAATTTGAGTCATGGATTCGAACGCCAACATTTAAAAATGTTTTTCTAACTTGATAAAAAATTTAATGTATTTTTGGTTACTCTTCTAGAATTTATATCTATAAAAAATACAATATTTATAACCAAAAAAACTTTGGAATAGACTTAATTTAAATTGGAAATTGGACTTGTTATTATGTGGAGATTAATGAATTAGCAAAATGGGCAGAATTAATTGAGAGCAAACAAGCGGAATAAAAATCAGAACAGGTGGAATTAAATTGGGGCAAATAGGCGGAATTAATTTAGTGTAAAACGAGAAGAATTCATAAAGAGTCGGAATTATTTTAAAGTAAAAAAGCGAGATTAATTTAATGCAAAATCTAAGAATATTGCAGTATTTCTTACCAAAAAAAGTTTAGCATAAATTTCTTTTATTTTTATTTGAATAAGAAATTGAACATATTAAATGTGAGGGTTAAAAATTTGTGAAGGTGCATTTAATGTTTTATTTGGATGCATATATCTTATTTATGTCATTCCAATCCAATTTATCATTGTGTTTCCATTGTGAAAATATCATGGAGCGTACCATTTTCCATCGGCCAATCGCTTCAAGACGACAACAAAATTGCCGGTAATTTTCTTGTCTTGGCTGAAATTCATCAAATCTTATTTAAATGAAAATGTTTAAAATTGACTTAATTATCGAGTTGAATGTCCCTAAAACGGTGCCCAAATCGCCTTCAGCATTAATTTCCTTTACATTGATCTAGAAATGGCCAAAATAAATTAAATAATGCTATTCGGTGCTTTTTACTTTGCAAACACTGTCATCGCTTGGGGGAAATTTGGCATAAAATTCAACATAGAATTTTTCGATTGCCTCATGACCTTGCATCGGAGGTACACCCTAAAAGGAGCAATAAATATTAATGGACTGATTTCTGGTTTTAGTAAATGAATGGCTTTAAATTAATGAAAAAGTGAAAAGTAAATTCCTTTCCAGAAATTTTGGAATCCTAAATTAGAATTTTATATGGAATTCACATTTTTTTAAATTCTTACTACGGTGATCAAAGTAGCATCCGGCGAATATGTCTTCATCAATCGTTTTATATCCCTGGCTTTATGTGCTTCATCACATTCCTCCAAATAGGCACGAATTTCTGCTTCAGCATTCATTTTTAAAAGCAATAATTTTTAAAATAACTAAAAATGAAGAATATTTATACAAAATGGACGGATTTTTGCCCAATTATATATCAACAATAATAATGGGTGGAATTTTTGTTTAAACAAATGGTACGATTGTGCGATTACATGAGTTTGTTACTAAATGGATTATTTTTCTAATATTTTTTTTTTTATTTTTAATGAACAAACAAATGTTTGGGAAAAGAATGTGACGGAATGGGAATGGATTGATAAATTACATTCCATTATTGATGAGAGCCACTTTGATTGTGAACAATTACCCAAAATTTGAAGGAAATCATCAAAGTGTAATGATCATCTCAAATAAGTCAATAAAAATAATCTTTCTATGTCTAAATTTGGTTTATTTTTTAAATTATCGTAAAACCAGCTTTTTGAGGCAATAAAATATGACATTTTGTAAATTAATGCAATACAATTATTTTTCCAATAATAAGCTGCAATTTGGTTCATGGGGATCTACTAGGATAAAGCATTAAAAAGTTATACCCAAAAAACTGATTCATGGATAAAAAGAACCGATTTTATGGACAAAAAACCGCACTCTCTAAATAAATGATGAGTGAATGAAAAAAATGTTTTATTCTTTGATTAATCGAAAAGTGTAGAAGGCGAATTTAACATTATTTCATTCATTATGTTTCATTCCAATCCAATTTCTCATTGTGTTTCCATTGTGAAAATGTCATGATGAGTGTACCATTTTCCATCGGCCAATCGCTTCAGTACGACTACAAAATTGCCGGTTATGGTTTTGCCTTTGCTGAAATTAATTTTAATTTAAATGAGAATATTTTGAATGGACCTGGTTGAGCTGAATCCACCCAAAACGGTGGCCAAATCACCATTGGCATGAATTTCCTTTACACTGGTCTAAAATGGCCAAAATTAATACAAAAATATTATTGGATGCTTTTTACCGTTGAAACAGCATCATCGCTTGGGGGAAATTTGGCGTAAAAATCGGCAAAGAATTTTTCGATTGCATTGTGCCCTTGCATTGGAGGAACACCCTAAAAAAGAGGAATATAATTATTAAGAATGAATTGTTGGATGGATTGAATTCTGTTTTTGAATTTAATGCAAACATTTAAAAAATTACAGCTTCGAATTATACATCGGAATTCGTTGTGTCTTTAAAAATTTCGGTACTTGTGGGTTTTTTATCCCCGGGCAGATTTAAAAATTTTTTTGAGATTTTTCATATTTGATTTTAAAACAATGGAAAAACATAATTTTAGGTAATTTTAGGGTGACCAATTTTGGGGTTAATTAAGGTAATTTTAGGAATGGGTGTGGGGAGGGAGGAAAAATCTTTCCCGGGATAATCCATAAGTACCAAAATTTTCATAAAAATTTCTTACAGCGGTGATCAAAGTAGCATCCGGCGAATATGTTTTGATCAGTCGTTTCATATCCCTGGCTTTATGTGCCTCATCAATCTCCACCAAAAGGGCACGAATTTCTGCTTCGGCAGTCATTTTTAGATAATAATTTAAAATAATTTTAAAAGGCCGATTATTTTATATTTTTACGTTTAAATAGGCTGGCCCTGGAAGGGGGAACTGGGATTATAGTTTAAAATTATATAGTTTGGTTGGACCGAAAATGGATTGGGGCGACGGATTTGATGGATTATTCCAAAAATTTTTGGTCTACGAAAAGACAAACAAATGAATGCGACGGTAACCGAAAAGAATGAAAATTTATCTATATCCAATTCCCATCATTCATTTGGATACTGGACTGGGGCAAACTACAGCACAAATTGACAAAACTACAATGATCATCATCATCATTGTAGACTACATTAAATGATCTTTCCATCCCAATAACTCCCTCAATAATTTTATCAAAAACAAAAATACATTATGGAAAAAATGTAATCATTTACATTAAATCGAATGGAACAATATTTTTAATTGAATAAATTTCATAATAAAAATTAGTATAAATTTTGATTAAAATCATTATAAATTCATTTTAATATATTTTCCATATTTAAAATGATTTTCCAATTTCCATTCCAAGCAAAAAATAAAGCCGTAAATTTGCAAAAGCAGTGTGAAACGGTTGACACCTTTTCTTCTAATTTGGTTGCCAAGGAATCTCAACACTAAAATCCATTGAGGGCGAGGATTTTCTTCTCTTTTTTGGTCATTCTCGGCTGTCTCCTTTTATGGATTAGATGCGACCTAAAGTTGATGATGATGAATTTGTGAATTCTTTGCATTCATTTTCCCATTCAATTTGAATAAATTTTGTAAAAGTAAATTAATTCAATTCTTTTTAGTTTTCCATTATGCCTCAATCTGATGTAAATGCCGCCTCCAGCAATCCAACAGGCGTCAATATTTTTCAAATGGACCGTAATCAATTACAAAATTTACACCGAACCCTTTGGGCCCGTCAAAACCCTAATGACCAACTTTCTGCCCGTACACTTCGGATTCGGGCAACAGAATGGCTTCTGCTGAATGGTCTATCCACGATGCATCGTTTTGAGAATTCGAATGGGGCACAAATGGACATGGATGGACGGAAAATGAAAGTGAATTTGGAGGATGAATGCAACACTTGCCGTCAATATCGTGTTGGAAAATGTTGGTTAATGGAAATAAAAATATTATTTATTTTTTTGGACCCAAAAACATTTAGTATTTTCCTTTGAAAACTGAATTCCATTCTTTACTTAAAAATTAAAAAAAAATTATTTTATTATTAAATAAATAATTTAAATGTAATATTCCTCAATAAAAATCGGTATTTACGTATTATCTAGCTCCAGAATAAAGGGTCCCTTCCCCACTTATAGATGATTAGGATTAGGGTTAGGGATACGTGAGATAATAACCTATCCTCGTATGAACCACCTTATACCACAGATTTGGGAGGATAACTGATAAAAAAAAATATTTATTATTTTTGAGCCCAATAACATTTAGTATTTTCCTTTGAAAATCTAATTCGGTTTTTCATAAAAAAATATTAAATGCTTAATCTTAAATAAGTTGAAATTCGAATGAACTAAAATTTAGCCATTCCAATATATGAAGAATTTACTGCCATGACAAGAAAGAATCAAAATGGGCAAAAGGCAAATAGAACTGAACAAAATAATGAAATTGTTGGCACTCCTCCGGGAACAGGCAATGCCACAATTTATGCAACCAGCTGGGAAAATTCATTCATCAGCAATTCGAATGCAAATTGTTCCTCTTCATTTAATTCACAAAATGCATTATTGCGAAATGGCAACAAAATGATGATTTATTCAAATGGAGGGAATGAACAAAGAAGGCCTCCTCATATTTCAAATTTACTTTTTGGTTGCCTTTGGTGTCGACGAGAATGAAAAATAAATGGCAAAAGATTGGCATTCGATGATTTCATGCAATAGATTTTAATTAGTGACCTCAGTCCACAATCAATGTATAATTCCACAATTATTTAATGGGAAATTTTTTTGAATAATTATTCGAAAGGATGGATTAAATTATATTGAATGGACATGGATTGTTGGAAATGGAAAATGAAATAAAAACATTCAATATTCCTGTATATTAGAGAAGAGTACCAAAGTTGGTTTTACGAAGGTATCTATTTTAAATTCCGTTTTTCGGTTTTTGAAAAAATTTCGATTTAGATTTCAATTATTTTTGGTTTTAAAGAGCAAAAATTCTTCGGTTAATTGAAACCAACGTTGGACTACTATATACTAAATATGAGATTTCATACAAAGTTAGATTTCTTTCTTTTCCCTGGGCTCCATCAAAGAATCGGCGACATTTCGGATGGTTCCAGACATGCGCATTTCACCGTGAATTGTACGCAATTGGTTGTACTGAAAGCAAACAAAAAATCTGCCATCAAGGGAAAAGCATTCGAATTATTAGAAGAAGTGCCACCTGAGGGAATATTTTGAGGAGAGAGGGAAGGATGTTGCGCATTTTCATTTAAAACCTCAACCGATTCCACATCTTCCTTAAAGGTTTTGTCTCTGTTTTTTACTCTTCCGATTCCATTCCCATATTAGGCTAATATATTGCTCAATTTGTGTACACAATCCCATCCTCCTTTCCATTCACAATTATTATCGCCAGCCGATCATTGTTCATTCCTAAACACATCCATTCCCTTCCGAATATTCTCCATAAATCCTTTCATATTTTTGGCTAATTGGCCATAAATATCTCAGCTGAATGTCAATTATATCATTCCGGAATTTATTTCGCATTTATTTCCTCTTTCTCCATCATTTTCCATTATTTACGAATTCATTTGCTCACCAAAATTGTTCGGATGGGGCACCGGCAGTTTTTCGTAAAATTCTTATAAAAATAAAATTAATTTTAATTAAATAAAAGCATGTAATGCAACAAAAGTGGACGGGAAAAAGGTTTTTGTTTGCGCTTTGGATTTGATGTTGGGCTGCGAATTTGTTGAAGGCCAATTTTATTGTTGTGAGTGAATTAATTTTAATTTATTGAGTAAATCCAATGGAAAAGGTGCACAAACGGAAACGACAACTTTGAGTCGATTGGAAATGTTGTTGGTGGATCAAATGATGGCCGAAGAAATCAAAAATGTACACAAAAATAAATTGAAATTATTTTTCAATCAATTTTCAGAATACTTTGAGTGCCGAAACCGAAGAAACGTTGGAATTAATGAATGAACATTTGGTGGCAAATTTAGGCAATAATTCGTCAACATTTAACCAAACAGCCGAAAATATTGACGGTCCAACAATGTCCAATGAAAATGTGGAAATGATGGGAAATGGAACGAATGAAATGGAAACAACAACAAAAATGATGACATCAAAATTGATGAAAATGAGGAAGAAAAGCCGCCGAAAACAAGGAATGATGGTGAATGTGGAAAAGCAAATTCTGGTGGATAACAGTGTGGAACAGCAGGAGGAAGAGGAGGAGGAAGAAGCCGAGGGGGTAAAGGGGACTAATATTTTGTGACTAGGCTGGAGGAATAACGAATAAGGCAAAGAACATAAATCAGGCTAATTTTTTAATAGTGAAATTGAATCCTCTCTAAAAAATGTCGCGCATCTTTAAAAAATGGAAAATTGTTGAATTATTAAATTAAAATGAAAGGGGGATAAAGATTAGGCAATTTATTTGATTTAATGAGGAAAGGTGTAATATTTAAAATTGGAATTGCTTTCCTGAAAATATAAAAAATCGGAATTAAAATCTTCAGTAATGTAATCAGAATTAAAACTTTCCGGAAACAAAATCAGAATTAAAACTTTCCGGAAACAAAATCAGAATTAAAACTTTCCGGAAACAAAATCAGAATTAAAACTTTCCGGAAACAAAATCAGAATTAAAACTTTCCGGAAACAAAATCAGAATTAAAACTTTCCGGAAACAAAATCAGAATTAAAACTTTCCGGAAACAAAATCAGAATTAAAACTTTCCGGAAACAAAATCAGAATTAAAACTTTCCGGAAACAAAATCAGAATTAAAACTTTCCGGAAACAAAATCAGAATTAAAACTTTCCGGAAACAAAATCAGAATTAAAACTTTCCGGAAACAAAATCAGAATTAAAACTTTCCGGAAACAAAATCAGAATTAAAACTTTCCGGAAAGGAAATCAGAATTAAAACTTTCAGGAATGAAATACAAAAAATCAAAATTATTTTCCGAAATGCCGTATCGAAATACCTTATCCTTATCTCTTTTATGGCTCTTTTATTTTCACTCTCTTTTTTGCATTTTAATTTAATAATTAATTCAACAATTTTGAATTTACTAATACGACAAATTTGTACTTTTATTTTTGGCCTAAAAATATTTAGATAGGGCAGGTGAATTAGTCTCTTTATAATTGATGATTATTATTATCCAATCCATTTGATGACACAGATAATGGCGAATGCATCGACAATGGCCACCACCCAAGCAGCTAACAATATGACAACCATCAAAACAATGGGAATACCCTCCTCGACTTCATCATCAATGATTGAGTCCAGCAGCAAAATGGAAAATCAAACAACAAAGTAATTGAGGAATAAAATATAAAATAATATTAATAGACGTCCAATTTGCATTGACATTGGCCCGCAATGCCTTTTGACCGCAAAACTTTGTCTGAATCCGCATTATAGCCGTTTGGTGCGCCTTCAATGCCCACGCACTTGCAATTTATGCGCCCCAGATGGGCATAGAATGGAGGAAGGTATGGAATGTAATAGTCCTAACTCCTAATCTACAGCCTAATGTGGTTACTTATGTTCTCGCCCCGAGACTTTTGCCGGAGGCATAACACCCAGTGGTGTTACGCGTTTTGCGGACCCGTAATTTGCAGACGAAACGGTTTGGTGCCGCTGGCGGAAAGTTGATATAGCATTGTTCATGGCATTTTATTAGGCATAAAATTAGCTACAAAATGACATCAAAAGCTTTGGCCAATTTTGAGTTTTCAGCGAGTTATGGCCAAAAAACAGCCAAAAATACAATTTTAATTAAACCAACGGTTTTTGGCCATAACTCGCTGAATACTCAAAATTGGCCAAATTTTTTGATGTCATTTTGTAGCTAATTTTAAGCATAATAAACTGCCATAAACAATTCAACATCAAATTTACTGCCAGCGGCACCAAACCGTTTCGTCCGCAAATTACGGGTCCGCAAAATGCGGCTAGCCCACCGGCCCAATGAATGGGATAAGGAGAAACTTTAGATTATTATAATATTATATTATTATTTATAAATTTATGGAAAATGGGAATAATAAAGCGAAGGGCAAAAACGATAGGAGAAAAGACAAACGAGGCTGGTTTAAATAATGTAGATTGAAGCAATATTTGATTGAAAGGCTGACAGGTTGAGTAGGCAAAAAGTGGAGTAGAGTAGTAAAAATATGAAAAGCCCTTTTTAGGCATTGTTGGCATTGACAAATTAATTGCATAAAAGTGAATTTAAAATGAATAATTTAGATTTCGATTTGTTAGGCAAATGCATAGACCGAGGCAAGGATTGTGGCCGAGCGGAATTCCTTTGCCGAACTCCAGCATTTTCGGCATTGATGGCATTGGAATGCGCAAAAGTAGAGAGGAATATGAAAAATAGAATAATTTTCTATTTTTATTAAGACTTGTGGGCATTGTGGCCAAAATATTGGGGCACATGCCAAAGGAGTGAAAACGAATATTGGCAACAAGAAAAAGAAAGAAAAATCGAAAAATGCGGAAAAATGCATGGATGCTTATCAAAGGTAAAATAATTTTTTAAGATGGATTTATTTACAATCATTCCAAATTAAAAAGATGTCAAATTTGGCAGCTTCAAGGCTTCTGCACTTCATTGACTTATTCTGAATTTCTGAAGCGCCGATACTGTGCCAAAACCTGCGATTTTTGTGGGAAGAATGGTGGCGAATAAAAAATTGGATTAATATGGGATAATTTAAAAAATAATTATAAAAATCTGCACACACTATATATGTTGAAATTTTTAAGCCTAAATTGAATATTTCCTATAAAAAGGCATAAAATTAATTTGGATAAAATTCAGAAGAGGCGAAATTAAATTGGGGAAAACAGGCGGAAATAATTCAATTCGTCCAAATATAAATTTAATTATGAATTTTTTAAAATATAAATGAAAAAATAAAATAATTAATTATGCCCATAAAAAACTAATGATAATGAAAATTAAAATAAATAAGAATGAAAATAAATAGTGGATTAAAATTGTAAAAAATTTCAATCCATTCTAAACTATTTAAGTAGTGGAAAATTAATAAATATATAATAAATAAGATCGGCGCCGCCGACAAGCTCAGTGGTTGAAAAAACACAAACGACACGGAAACATTAATTTTATATAAATTTTCTATTTTATAGAAAAAAAGAAATTAAAAATAATTTATTGTAAAAAAAGCAAAATAATTAATTAAAAATAAATTTTCAAATTAAATTTAATTATGAATTTTTTAAAATATAAATGAAAAAATAAAATAATTAATTAATATGGCTAAAAATAGATATGATAAGAAGAAAATAAAAATAATAATGAATTAAAATTGAAAAATAATTTAATGCATTCTAAACTATTTGGTAAGTAATGGAAAATTAATTAATTAATTAATTAATTAATATTATAAGAACGCAAAGATGCAGTTCGACGTCGACGAACATAGGAGAGACAGCAACATTAATTTTATATAAATTTTCTTATAGAAAAAAATGAAATTAAAATTAATTTAATGGAAAAAACACATTAATTGAAAATAAATTTTCAAATAAATTTAATTATAATTTTTTTTAAATATACATGATAAAATAAAATAATTAATTAATACCCCTAAAAATTAATGATAATGAAAATAAAAAAATTAAAATATATAAATTAAAAATTAATATATAAATAAGAGCGAGGAAGAGGCCCGCAGAAGAATTGTCACCGTCGACACGACGGAAACATTAATTTTATATAAATTTTCAAATATAAATTTAATTATTTATGAAATGAATTTTTATAATATATATGAAAAATAAAACAATTAATTAATATCCCTAAAAATAATGATAATTAAAATTAAAAAATTAAAATTATAAATAAAATTGGGGTCTGGGGGGGGGGGGGGAAATCTGCCGAGGACTGTCGCAAGCCAGTGGTAAGACCCATTTCAATTCCATTTGGAAGTTGGGTTGTATAAACAGGAAGAATATTCCAAGTTTACACTTTCCAAGTTCCAATTGAAATTGAAATGGGCAAAAAAGATGAGCGACCCCCAGACTCAATAAAATAATTTTTATAAAAAAAAATCGATTTTGTAAAATTTTATCATTAAATAAACAAAAAAAATGTTAAAAAAATCAACATTTTTCTTAATTTTTTTCACTTTTATTGCTAATTTTAATGCAAAAAATTTATTTCATTTTTAATTGGAGCAAATAGGCGGAATTAAAATCAGGGTAAATTAATTTAGTACAAAAAAGGCGGAATTATCTATAAAAATTATTTTTTTAAGTTGATTTGCTGCAATTTTTGCAATTTTCAACCCACGAATTTGGCTAATCGAATCAACATATTTTTATTTGAGTTTGAGTACAAAACACATCAAATTCACTACAATAATTTATTCCCTCGTCTCGTCTCATTATTTTATGTTCGCTTTGTTTGATTATTTTCATTTTTATACTACAAATTATAAACATCAACAGTGCAAAAATCATCAATTTCCCTCATTTGCCCTCAATGTTCAATCACATTAAAATAAAAAGAAGAAATAATGGAGGGAAAATTTGGATGGAAATCATCTTTCTGTAGTTTATAGAAATTAAAAATTAACCAAACTCCATATTTTAAATAATGTTTAAAAAATATATAAAAATAATTTTTGGTCAATGAAAATCACCTCTGCCTTCCTTCTTAAAACTTTTAAAATTTTTACTAAAAATACAATATTTAATTTTTAATTATTTCCGTCTGATCCCAACGGTAACATTTTCCTTGCTTGCTTGCTTCTCCCCCCAAACAATTTTAATAGTTCATTCTTTTTTCTTTTAATTTTTTTTTGTTTGTTTAGTAAAGAAAAAGTCCACCTTCTTAAATTCTCCTTGGCCCATTCAATAGTCTGTTTTAGTTAATTTTTGTCACTTTTATCACGACCAGACTTATTCTCATGATGTTGTTGAACATTTTAATCTAAATCTGTTGGTTGATCAATGATTGTTCCCATTGATAATAATATCATGAATTTTTGGATTAAATTTGTGCCAGATTATTCAGTCAAAAAAAGATTCGTAGGCACATTCAGTATTTTGTCTATGTTATTTAATTTTTGCCCGCTTTTATCAGCCAGACTTTCTCATGATATTGATGTTGAACTTTTCGAATAATCTGAACCAAATGGTCCCTCGTTTATTGTCCCTTTGATAAAATATCAACAGTTTTGGAATTAAATTGGTGCCAGATTATTCATCCAAAAAATATTCGTTCTCCTTCTTATCAAAAAATAGTTTCGCATCCAATTCCAAACTACACAAATTGAACAATCATCAAATCATTTCGAACAGTGTTTGAGAAAAGGGAAGATTATCAAAGAATTTAAAATGTGACCAATTTCCCTTCAATTTTCTGAATTCTTATTTTTAGAAGAATTTGCCAAAATGCAAATTAATTCACAAATTTTCACTTTACTCATCATTTTGGCACTTCATTCAACATTTGCCTTCAAAATTTTGGTTTACAGTCCAACAATCAGCCGAAGTCATATGATTTCGAATGCCAGGGTGGCCGATTCTTTGGCAAAAGATGGGCACAATGTGGTCAGTTTTTTATTATTTTTGGGGAAAATATTTGCTACTCTACTAATGGAGATGGGCCTCACAAGAAGGGGAAGTAAGGATCAAGGAATGAAGAGGGCCGAATCAGCCAATCAGTGTCATAAAAGAAGATTTATTACCCAAAAGAATACAAATCCAAAAAGATGAGAGAATTTTCAAAAATTACTAAATTCGTCGCTTTTATTTTTTAAATTCCTATGCGCAGAAATTAAACCCTAACCTCTAAATCTTAATCCCAAGCTAACTAGGCCCTATAGTTCACAAAAAAGAAACGATTGTGATTCCTTGATTCCTTTCATCATTCACCACTGCAAATTGGCACTTTGATTGGCAAGTTGATTTGCCTCACATCATCCCTTCCTTTATGGAACCAAATCTACATTAGTATCTAATATTTAAATTAAATTTAAAATCAAAATTTATATTTTTCTATTTTGGTAGACTTTACTTGAGGTGGAATACCAAGTGCCAATGGGCATTTTGAATGCATCAAAATTGGCCAAAACCATTCAAGTGCCCGGACAATTCTATCAAAATATTGTGGATGGAAATGGAATGGAAATTGAAATGGGCAAACAAATTGCCGAAATGTCATTCAATGGGCCATCCGCATGGCATTTATGGACAGCAATGAAGGAATTCCAGCAGCCAATGAATGCGGCTTGTGAAAGTGAATTAATTAAATTTATTTTAATTTAATTCGTCCCTTTTAGGATTTGTTTTACGTGAAAGTGATCTTTTGAGACAATTGAAGGCAGAAAAATTTGACATTATTATTGCTGAACAATTATTCTTTTGTGGGGCCGGTCTCACTCATTTATTGGCCATTCCAACGCATATTCTCCTTAGCAGGCATTTCAGATTCCATTCCCATCAGGGATGGGTTTTTGATATCTTAAAATGTTAAAAATCAAACGAAAATCGATATTTTGGAGAGTCAAAAATGTTTGGAAAATCGAAATTTCCATACCAAAAACTGTCGAAATTTCGAACCGAAATGAAATAAATCAAAAAAATCATATAAATTTTTTAAAAATTGAAATTGAATAAATTTATTGACCAAAAAAAGGTCATAAGATGAGCACAAAGTGAAAATGGGAATGTAAAAGTGAATATTCCTTAAATTTTTGAAAGAAATTAGTCCCACAAATCATTTAGATATATTTTTAATTATTTTTAATTTTTATAGAAATTTTCGAAAATCGAAATTCGGAGGGTCCAAAATTTTTCGAAAAACGAAAATCAACATTTCGGTGTCAAAAATGACCGAAATTTCGGATAGAGATTAAATATATCCAAAATCGAATCCATCCCTGATTCATAACATTTTAATTCTCATCCAATTCCATTTTTTGAAGTTGTCCAATCCAAGAACATGTTGCCTCACTTTTGGGCCTCCCAAATCCTTCCAGTTTTGTGCCGTCCATTTTGGACACTGATTTGCCCGATAAAATGTCCATTTGGCAACGAATGCAAAATATTTTCCTCCAATTCGGTGCCTACACATTCCTCCATGATGGAATGGATCCAATGACTGAAATTTTCCGAAAACATTTTGGCCAAGAATTCCCCGATTTGAGGGATATTGTAAAGGAGAGTCCCCTTGTGTTGGTGAATGTGGACGAATTGGTGGATTTCCCGAGGCCAACATTTGCAAATATAATTTATATTGGTGGATTGATGGGCATTGAGGCCGACGATAAAAAACAAAGGGAATTACAGGTGAATGAAATATAATATATTATTTTGCCAAAAATGGATTAAATTGGCGAAAACTTTTTGTGCCTAATCTTTTAGTCCATAATACTTGTCTTGATGTTTTAGGAATAGGTATAGGACTAATTAAGCAAATAGGATTTACATAAGAATTGAGCCCAAGTTTATGGCCTCAAAAAAGATTAATTTTTCTACAAGAAAAGTTTTCGACAATTTAATTTTTTTAAACTAATAAACTTGTATTAAAAATTAATATTTATTTATTAAAATATTATTTGTTTATTTAATTAAATTAAATGTTATTTGAAGGAACCATTCAAATCGGAAATGGCCAAAGGCAAAAAGGGAGTGGTCTTCTTTTCGATGGGCTCAATTGTGGCCAGCACACATTTGGATGAAACATTCCGAGCGAATATTTTCCATGCTTTTGCCCAATTCCCGGACTATCATTTTGTGGTGAAGGTCGAAAAGGATGACAATGTTTGTTGCCTTTAATTTTGGCCACAAAAACATTCCCTTTTCTTGTTAGTTTTCTTCACAAATTGCCGCCAAAATTGAAAATGTTTTCATCGCCCATTGGATGCCACAAACCGAAATACTCAGTCAGTGCGAATTTTATTATTAATCCTATAATAACTAGGGCGGCTAAAGTTGTTTCGGGTGAGAGCTAGGCCAAATAAGTATCCAATGGCCAAATGAATCGAATATGGGGGATTAGAGGCGAATCAACTTTAAATTATTCAGCTACTTATGTATTATTTATTTACAGATATTTTTGAAGGAATATGATTAGGGATAAGTGAGATGGATACCCTATACCGCAATGGGATTTTTTACCAACAAAACAATTTTTGATTTCTAATAAATCAGAAACCAGTTTTAGACTCTACAAACCTTATACCCATTTATAGATCTCATCGAAACTCATCGAATTTTATATAAAATGTCATGTTTTGGCCCAAAATTAAAGAGTTTAAATAAAACCAAAGACTGGAAATGTGGTTAAACGGTTTACTATTTAATTTTGGGACCAAAACTTAACATGTTATTATATACCATTCGATGTGAGAATCGATGAGATCTACAAAATGGTATAAGATTTGTAGGGTCTAAAACCGGTTTCTGATTTATTAGAAGTCAAAAATTGTTTTGTTGTTATAAAAAGTATTTTTGTTGGTAAAAATAGTAACCTAAAAAATGAGAAGAAAAAAAGGTGGGTTTAAAAAATGACAGATTGAGGCAATATTTGATTGATTGGGTGACGGGGCGATTATGCATAAAGTGAGGTACAGTAGGATGAATAGGAAAGACTCTTAGGCATTTGTTGGGCATTGAAATTTATTATTTAATTCATTTATTTATTGTTTTTTAGGCCACCCTCGCCTCAAATTGTTCATAACCCATGGTGGATATAATAGTTTGATGGAGGCGGCCCGTTCCGGCGTCCCATTAATTTCGATGGGATTTTTTGCCGATCAATACCGAAATGCCCGTGTTTCCGAAAGAAATGGATGGGGAATTGCCTTTGATAAAAAATTATTACTTCGAAGTAGCAAAGAATTTGCCGATTCAATTCGAAAAATTTTAAACAATCCAAAGTTGGCAGAAAATATTCCAATTTTAATTATTTTTTTTTATTTTTGAAGATATGTCGAAAATGCGAAAAGAACCCAAAAATTGGTGCTGAATAAGCCATTTTCGGCGGAGGAAAGATTGCAAAAAAGTATTCGATTTTTGGAATTGAGTGGAGGAGAATTGCCTGAATTACTTTCGGAATCTGTAATAACTCCACACTGCTATTAAGCCAAAGGCGGGTAAAATGTTTGGCACCAGGCGGGTCTCGAACCCGCGACGTCCTCACACATAGTGAGCCTCTACCAATTGAGCCACTGGTGCACCTTCACCCAGCAGTGTTTAGTCCTTTTCGTTCTTTTCCCCTCTCCCATCCTTGGGCACGACATCCCACCGCCCTCGGATGACCGGTCCCTTCGGTCTTAATAAGCACAGAGCCTATTGCCAATGAGCACAAAGCCCATTTGACCCGACCAACCCACATTCACATAGAGTGTAGGTTCCCGGCAGAGATAGACACAAAGCCCATTGCTCTGAAGAGAGGTCCTGCCAGGGTCGCCATGTAATAACTCCACACTGCTATTAAGCCAAAGGCGGGTAAAATGTTTGGCACCAGGCGGGTCTCGAACCCGCGACGTCCTCACACATAGTGAGCCTCTACCAATTGAGCCACTGGTGCACATTCACCCAGCAGTGTTTAGTTCTTTTCGTTCTTTTCCCCTCTCCCATCCTTGGGCACAACATCCCACCGCCCTCGGATGACCGGTCCCTTCGGTCTTATAAGCACAGAGCCTATTGCCAATGAGCACAGAGCCCATTTGACCCGACCAACCCACATTCACATAGAGTGTAGGTTCCCGGCAGAGATAGACACAAAGCCCATTGCTCTGAAGAGAGGTCCTGCCAGGGTCGCCATGTAATAACTCCACACTGCTATTAAGCCAAAGGCGGGTAAAATGTTTGGCACCAGGCGGGTCTCGAACCCGCGACGTCCTCACACATAGTGAGTCTCTACCAATTGAGCCAAATGAAACAATTGAGATGGATTTGAATATGGGCCATGAATTGAATTTGACATGGAAGGAAAATTGTGTCAATAGTGAAAAATTCGGTTGGATTTTTGGAAAATTGAAGGAGAAAGGATTGGAGACGGATCGATCTGATCGTCCCATGTCCAATGCAAATGTGGCCAATGCTTCGGCCAATTGTGAAAAGGATTCGGGTTGTTCCGAAAGATCGAATTTTGGTAGCGAAGGATCGTCTCGGCTGGGAACAAAGAATGAAGAGATTTCAGTGGAATATGAACAATTTTTCGAGAAATTCTTTGGCAATGAATTCGGTGGAAGATCAGTGGCGAATCTTTGTGATCGCCCTGTGTCCAATGCAAATGGTTTCCCTCGATTGTTGACTATGTTTGATGGGGCCTTTGACTTGTTCGACCATCGATACCTTTCGGAAACAAGCTGAATCGCGGATAAAACAAGGAAAATCAAGGGACGATTTTGTTTCAGAGGGTCGGAATGTGATATTCGGAAGGGAATTTGAAAGAAAGTTGGCGATATGACATTTCCCCCATAAATTGATACCTTTTATCCTTATTCTTTTTCTTTGTTTTCTCCCCTCGCATTTTGTTTTAAAAAATAGCTCCCAATCCCCATTCTTAGTCACTTTTGGTGGATATTCACTTTGTTGTTTTATTAATTTTGAGTCGGAGTCCTCCGAAGGATAAAGTGTATTTGACCCAACTTGTTAGTGTTTATTTATTTATTGGAGGGAAGAAATCATCAAAGTTTTCACTTGGCGCTCCCGGAAAGGACAAATCGAAAGCACCGAGGTTTATTAAATCAATATTACGCAGAAGCAGAAAACGGCAAAATAATTATTTGGATTTATTGGAGCTTCAAAGTTTGGATTTTTGTGAAAACACCCCTTTGTGGAGTGCAGCTTTTATTTTCTTTGTGAAAATATAAGTTTTGATCATCTATTATTGTTCTCTTTGTGAGTCCAATAATTCAATTAAATTTGAAGCGAGAAAAGCAGTGGAAAATCGAGGAAAAATTGCTGAAAATTAAATCAATAAAATGTGGAATCAACAACCAAGCCTTGACGAAAATATTTCGGAAATAAACCAGCTTCCTCATCAAATTCACGGCTTTGAAATTTCTTCAGGTTTTGTTGATCAGAATAATCAAAAATGGGTGAGAATGGAGGACTGGAATAGAATGAAAGCCGCATATTTGAATTTAATGAACGATCATTTTGAACTCGAGGATAAATTCAAGGAAAAATGGAATGAAATAAAGGACGGATATTTATTCTTGGTGAACGACAATGAAAAACTCGAGGAAAGTTTGAAACAAAAATGCGAAGAGTTGCAGCAATTCAAGGTTTATGCAAGAAAATTATTGGAAGAAAGGAAAAAATTGAACGAATTGAATGCGGTTTTGGAAATAAAATTTGAAAAGAAATTAGCCGATGAGAAATGTTTGTTAGAAGAGAATGGCAGATTGAAAAATAGCGTAAAAATCTTTGAAAAGAAATTGGCTGAACAAAATTCTTCTGGTCAAAAATGTCAAAACTTGGTTTCAAAATCAGCAGGTTCTATTAGGAAAAATGGTCGATTTGGAATTTTTCGAGAAGAGAAAATTTTGGGAAAGCCGATCAATTCTCATCATCAACAGCCACATCCGCAAATGAAATTTCGTCCGGTAGTCGAGCAACAAAGGAAGAATTTTGGCTGGAATTGGGTCAAACCGAAAAAGCAGAATTATCCAAAAAGGGACCAAACATTTATTCATCATCCAGTAATGAAAGAACAGCATCATCGATTGAGGACAATCGAACATTTTGAGGGTCGGAATGGGTTAAAGAATTTTGGAATGAAAGTAAATGGGTTTATTGAGTTCAAGAATGCCGGAATGAAAGCAAATTGGAAAAAGAAAGGGCGTTTCAGAAATGGAATTGATCCGGAAGTTGAGAAGTGGTTTGAGAAGAGAATGGCGAATTGGGAAAAACGAAAAGCCATGGGTAGAGAATTGAATGAAACAATTGAGATGGATTTGAATATGGGCCATGAATTGAATTTGACATGGAAGGAAAATTGTGTCAATAGTGAAAAATTCGGTTGGATTTTTGGAAAATTGAAGGAGAAAGGATTGGAGACGGATCGATCTGATCGTCCCATGTCCAATGCAAATGTGGCCAATGCTTCGGCCAATTGTGAAAAGGATTCGGGTTGTTCCGAAAGATCGAATTTTGGTAGCGAAGGATCGTCTCGGCTGGGAACAAAGAATGAAGAGATTTCAGTGGAATATGAACAATTTTTCGAGAAATTCTTTGGCAATGAATTCGGTGGAAGATCAGTGGCGAATCTTTGTGATCGCCCTGTGTCCAATGCAAATGGTTTCCCTCGATTGTTGACTATGTTTGATGGGGCCTTTGACTTGTTCGACCATCGATACCTTTCGGAAACAAGCTGAATCGCGGATAAAACAAGGAAAATCAAGGGACGATTTTGTTTCAGAGGGTCGGAATGTGATATTCGGAAGGGAATTTGAAAGAAAGTTGGCGATATGACATTTCCCCCATAAATTGATACCTTTTATCCTTATTCTTTTTCTTTGTTTTCTCCCCTCGCATTTTGTTTTAAAAAATAGCTCCCAATCCCCATTCTTAGTCACTTTTGGTGGATATTCACTTTGTTGTTTTATTAATTTTGAGTCGGAGTCCTCCGAAGGATAAAGTGTATTTGACCCAACTTGTTAGTGTTTATTTATTTATTGGAGGGAAGAAATCATCAAAGTTTTCACTAATCCAGGAATATGAACACAATTGTCCTTTACAATTTGGATATTGCATTTTTGGCAGTGACAATTTTACTTGCATTTTTGGTTGCCATCATTTTGATGGGAAGATTTTTGTGGCAAAAAATTGGCAAAAATTTGTTCAGCATTATTTTGGATGGAATTCAGCAGACAAATGAAAAGAATAAAAATGAATAAAAAATGGAAAGAAGAAAAATCGACGAAAAGAATCGGAATCCTTCAGCCGCATGAAGGACGGCATCTTTTTGCATTCATTGATAAAAATACTCTCAATTTTTGTATTTATATAAAATTTATTTTATTTTGTGAATAATTAATACAATTTTATTTCACATTCATTTATTATTTTGTGTATGAAAAATATGTGAATTTATTCGATTCATTTAATAGGTAGACTTCCATCCCAATCCCAATGTATTATATTAAAAATATCAAATTCATAAGAAGAGGAATATGTCTTTCTTTATTTGTGTTCATTTTAGTGGTTTTTCCATTCTTCATTGACTATAATTTTCCCATTAACCTTTTGTGCCTCATTCCATTTTCATTATCAATTTGTATTCCTTTTATAATCCATCAAATTGATTCGTGGCTTTTATTTTAATTAATTATTTCCCAAAAACCGCAAAGACTGCTGCAATTATTTCCAAAAAATTAAACCTCTAAAATTAAAATTTCTTATTAATTGATTGAAAAATGAATTCAAAAAAAACAGAATTAAAACTTTCGGGAACAACGACAACGAACAACCGGAGCAAAAAATCAGAATTAAACTTTCCGGAAAAAAATCAGAATTAACTTTCCGGAACAAAAAAAATCAGAATTAAAACTTTCCGGAAAGAAATCAGAATTAACTTTCCGGAACAAAAAATCAGAATTAAAACTTTCCGGAACAAAAAATCAGAATTAAAACTTTCCGGAACAACCGGAACAAAAAATCAGAATTAAACTTTCCGGAACAACCGGAACAAAAAAAATCAGAATTAAAACTTTCCGGAAAGAAATCAGAATTAACTTTCCGGAACAAAAAATCAGAATTAAAACTTTCCGGAACAAAAAATCAGAATTAAAACTTCCCGGAACAACCGGAACAAAAAATCAGAATTAAACTTTCCGGAACAATCGGAACAAAAAATCAGAATCAGAATTAAAACTTTCTGGAACAACCGGAACAAAAAAGTCAGAATTAAAAACAACAATTTTTGATTTTTTAGTTAACAAACACCAACAACTTTGCACTTTGATAAATATGGATGGCAAATTGGATAATTGTGACGAGAATGAAGTGGGTGAAGAAGAGCAACAATCAAGTGACACCCAAAGCGAATTCAATTATATTGCCAGTAATGATGATGAATGGGAGGAAAATAAGGAAGAAGAGGAAGAAATGGCCAACAATATTGATGGCCAAATAATGAAACAAAAACAGCAATTGAGAACATTTTGGGACGGCAAATTGGAAGAAATGTTCAATGCAAAATTTGAAGAGATGAAGGTAATAAAGTGAAATTTAAATGCCATTTTATTTTATTTTTATCCAAATTTATTCAGAATTTAATATATAATTATTAAAATCACTATTAGGTTCTAATTAAACAATTAACAAAATAAACAATTAAATGTTAAATCCGATTTTCAGCATTCGGGGAATATTGCGCAGCCCCCAGCAGCAGAAATGTTTCAATTAATTGGAATTGATGAAAAAATTAATGAATTAGAAAAGGAAATTATGCATCATATGGAATTATTTCAGCAGAATGTAATCCAAATATAAAAATTATTAGAGTAAAATTATTTATTTTCTAGACAAAATCGCTTGAGGCATTCTTCCGAGGGCAACAATCATTGAGGAAAGAGATTGGGGAATTGAGGGAAAAATTGGAAAATATGGAAAAATTAATGGAAGAATCCAACAAAATTGCGGTAATAATTTAATTAATTAATTAATCTTTAGTAAATTTTTTAAAATTTTTCTAGGCCTCAATTGAACATTCAAATGTGATTAACAATTGTGGGGAGAAAAAGGAAAATTGGCAAAATAAATTGGTTATTGTGGGATGCATTATTATTTGCATTTTAATTTGCTTAATTATTTTTCGCTATTAATTTAATTTAAATATTCTAATTAATAATGTGTGTATTTTTTTATTATTCAGTCAACAATTTTCTTTTCTTTATTCGGCACGTATATTCCGGGCATTGGACGGTGCCACCCAATTTGCGTTCTTGTGATGGTTTTCCCTCCTTTCCGGGCAAAAATTCATATTGATTGAGTAAATTGGCCAAAAAGAGGAATAATTCCATTCTGGCAAGGGATTCACCGAGACATTGCCTTTTGGATTTGAATTAAAATAATTTAAAATGAATATTTTTACCTTTTTCCAGCAGAAAATGGAATCAATTCGTCCACCCTTTTTAATTTGCCATTTTCGTCAAGGAAACGTTCGGGACGGAATTCCCTTGGATTATCGAATATCTATTTAATTTAATTTGATATTTAAAATTAATTATATTCCCATACTTCTCCATCGGCCAAAACCGCCGAAACTTGTGGCACAATTGCCGTTCCTTTTGGCAGGAAATGGCCATCAATGACCACATCTTTGGTCAATTTATGCATCACATTCAGTGGAACCAAATTGGCCATCCGTTGAATTTCCTTTAAAAAACAATTATTTTAAATCGATATTTTGCAACTGATCATTGGCCCATGTTTTAATTGATATTAGTCGGTTTTCTACCACCATCAAATTTTTTAGGTCATGTCATGACTCACGAGGGGAAAGATATCGGTAACCCCTATGGGTCATCTGGTATAGGATTAGGGTCTTCAGGGGATAGAGTATTATCTCATTTATGCGTAGCTCGAACCCTAATCACATATAGGAGGCCCTTCATTTCAAAAAATCTTGTGGTAGATAACCGACAAGTACCCTTCAGCAAACCAATTTTGGAAATCCCGGCTTCTAAAGCAACTCAGAGATTCTAGAATAGGCTAATTAGACCCGGTATGGTCGATTTAGTCTATCAAATTTCAATTTCAAATGGATATTAAGGCATAGGCAAGCAAAAGTTAGTTAAACCAAAACCTGTATAGATTTAAATAACGGTTCAGTTTTTAAAAAAAAAAATGCTCAAGAACGGTTTGAAATTGAAATTTCATAGATTAAATCGACCATGCCAAATAAAGTGGGCCTATTTTTGAGGCTGTATGAAGTCCAAAAGCCGCCAATTTATTCCCCTTTACCCCTCGCACATTTATGACTGCATTTGTGTAGGGCATTGCAGGTCTGTTGGCCGTCGTCACAACAATGTCCGTTCCATTGATCACCTCATCCAATTCGGCATGCACTTTTGCTTGGATTGCCGGATTCCATATCAAATAATTCATTCCCCATGTTAATGTGGTGCTCGTCGTTTCCTGACCGGCAATCCACAAATCTGCACAAAGTCCCTTCAATTGGTCCAGCCTAATAAAAGCACATATTTCTGGCACAATTTTCCGGTACTACTTAATTAGCAGGTGAGGCAAAAAGTTAATGGTTGTGGCACCCGAAAATTCATTATTCTCTCTTCCATGCTAATTTAGGGACTGTTATTTTACAGGAAACTTTACCCTTGCGCCTTAATACTACCCTCCTATCTATCCTAAATCCATTCGGGCCTATCTTAAATAATACTGCCCTACCCTAAACAAATTTAGGGTAGGATAGCTCAGGATGGGGCTTAGGGAAGATAGAATAAGGTTTAGGATATGTCTAAGATCAGATGGATTTGTGGTAGGGTAGTGTTTAGGTAGGGTTAGGCTCTGATTAGACTTTCAGGGTTTTAGCTTATTCTAGTATTGTTTTACAGACATTAAAATATCAAGTGAAACAGGAAAATGAATTTTCGGGTGTCACTCCCATTAAATTTTTGCCTCCCCCCTTAATTAAGTACCCAATTTTTGGTTATTACGTGAATCCATGTCCTTCCTCCCCATTTGCATCTCTTTTTGCCTTCTCTTTCAAAAATGCTTCCACCAAATCCGTTGGATTCGATTCATTCATTAGCCCATCAAAATCCACTTCTTCCATGTGAATTTGAATTTGGCGGCCATAAAAATCCAATAAATTCCTATTCATTTTGATCACTTTGTCCAGCAATCCTTTGAAATATGGCAATCGATGGAATAAATGCGGATTCCATTGGAAGAGGACTTGAAGTGGATGAAAACTATTTTCCAACATTTCCTTCAACAATGATTTCAATTTCCAAAATTCGTCCAATTTATCCTAAAAATATTCTAATTATTTTTGTATTTGTGTTTGGCCAAAACATCATCAAATCTGTAGCCAAAAAGTAAATTATTAATAATTGAGCCAATGTTGAAGTCCAAATGTTGGCCAATGTTCACTTCCTTTCCCTCAACAATTTCCTTGTTTATTCGTTGGAACATCAAATCCACTTCACTCAAAATCTTTTTAATAAAATCCAAAAAATAATTACATTTTTTATGCAACCTTTTCCTGCATTAAATTCTTTCCAAGGCCAAATTCTCGAAGAATTTGAAGGGTAAATCGTCGTTGCTCCCTCCAATGATCCCCTTCAGTGAATATTACTCCGAAAATACCACCTAAAATGCAAACATCCATTATTCAAAATTAATTCAAAATTCAGTTTAATTTAAAAAACATTAAAATGCATTGTATTTTTTCTATTAGAAGCCCATGGACTTATAAGTTTCGAAGCCCTGAAAAGTGGGCAAAATTTGGGACTAACTCTGATTTGGGTTCTTAACTGTTTTATCTGTTGTTTTTTGAACAAACTATAGTGTTTTTATAGGCCTAAAAAATTTTTCAAAAAGTTCATTATGCCAAGAGGTATAGTACCTTAAAGTCCGAGGGTGGCCTCTAAGTATTAGAGAGTGGGCTTTTAATATAGAAAATACGGTTTTCTAATTTATCCCATAATAAATATCCACCTTTGATCAATGCGTCCAATTCATTAAACTGGAAACGGCCAGCGTATGTTTCCCCATCCTTTTGGAATGTTTCCATAATTTTCGAATATCCGGCCATGCACACAATTGGCTGTTCCCCCAGCCAAAATGTGAACAATTCGCCATATTGACGGCGCCATCGAAGAAAACATTCCTCCGGTGGGTCCTTCACAATGGATCGAACATTTCCCAACAATGGAAGGGGTATTGGGCCTAAAAGAAAACACAAGAGATGATTCAAAAATGTTCGAATTCAATGAATTTACCTGGAGGAAATTTACGTCGTTTATAATAGAAATTGTAGAAAAGAAGCAAAGCGATAAGAAAATTTATTGAAATAAAAATTAGGGAAAGCATTTCTGTCTTCTAAAATATTTTTAAAAACTGATTGATTATTCTGGCCATAGAAAATAGAAATGTTCGGCTTACTGCCAAAACCCGAGTATTTCTTCTTTACTTTTATAATCCCCCATTCTTCTTCTTATCAATCCATTTTGAGATCACATTTAGTACTGTTTTTCACATATTTTTGGCTGTTCATTTTGGCTAACAATTTATTTACTCCATTCTCTCTGCCAGTTTTTGTTTGTTACATTTGGAGTTTGAACAAATTTGTACTTGATCAAATTAAGAAAAGGGGAATTGGGAAAATTGAATTGTTTGGGAGTAGTTTGGTTAAAATCGGACGAATGATCTTTAGAGAAAATAAATTTGTGATTTATTTTTGTCATAAATTCGGTGGAAATTTGTAATTTACCAAAAATATTAAGCAGATTTATGAGACTTTATATTTTATTAGAAATGAAAAATAGGTTGGAACTTCATTTTTTTATTTGTTATTTTTTAAAGCAAATTTTAACTGATTAGGAATTAAATGATAAAATGTAAATAATCCAAATTAATCTTTTCCAAACAAATGCACCCATTTATTTTGTTCCATTCATTCATTACAATTTTACATAATAAAACATCAATTAATTAATTACCTCTCATCATTTTCTATTTCTTTTTCTCGCCTCTTCTTTTTGTTTATGCTGGAGGAGCATTGGCAGCAGCTGTGCGGGAAGCCAACAATGGATTCACAATGGAAGCCAATTTGGCCAAATTATCGTCCATCATTTGGCAAAAATCAACGGAACCAATGAATGAGCCAATGTTGGCATTGGCTGCTCCATTTTGGAATGCTGGTGGGACACCGCCGGCGGCACCACCGTAAACCATTGGTGCTGGACCAGCAGCATTTGCGCCATTTCCGGCAGCCATCATTCCTTGGAAATTTAAAATAAATGTTCAATTCTGTTTTTCCAATCAAATATTTTTATTCATTTATAATGCCATACAAACATTCCCCAATTTAATTCCGCCTGTATTTGTACTAAAATAATCCCACCCAAAATAAAATTAAACGATCTAATTTCGGTAAACCTTTTTTCAATTAAATTTTTGTATGCTAATTCCACCCAATTCTTCCATATAATATTAATCGCGCCTCTAATTAAATATTTCCCCAACAAAATTTGATGTCTTTTTTACCTCCTCTCATAGTTTTGAGGAAGTCTCGGAGGTCATTTTCACTCAATCCCATCATGAATGAGCGAAATTCTTGGCACAAATTCAACAAAACAATATCTCCCTTTTGCATATCAGCCTAAAATGTGTCCATTTTGTTGAATTCGATCCCCTCAATTATTACCAGCAATGCCTTTGCCTGGTCTCTTGCTGTTGCATTTTGAGTGCTGTCAATAAATTGTTGTACTCCAGCCTGTTTGGCCGAGAAACCCTGGACAAAGGCCTAAAATTTTGTGAATAAAATGTTTAAAAAAATCATCATTTTTATTTACTTTCAATTGTGGAATATTTGCGGCCTCATTGTTCAATTGTTCCATTGTTTTGTGCATTGAATCAGTCATTTGGGAAATTGAATTCAATTGTTCGGTTGGCATTTTGGCCAATGCTTGGCCAATTGCCGCTTGGGCTGCTTGATTGAATGCCGGCATTTGCATAAATCCATTCCCATTTCCATTATTGCCGAATGTTTGTTGTGGCCGAGCATTGGCCAAAAGAAGAAGGGAGGCGGAGACGAAAATGATTGAGGCGAACATTTTCCGATGAATTGACAAATTTTTGGGTGAAATGGATGTGGATGCTCAAATTTGATTGGAATTGAAATCCAATTTGATTAGTGAATATTTCCATCCAACGTTTGAACTTCCCTTTTATATGGTCCATTATTGTGAAGAATATTTGGTTCAAATTGGTTCATTAAAATAATTTAAAATTTTGCCGGATAATCTTTTTATTTATCATTTTTTGACAGTCTCGAGAAGATAATATTTGAAATAATTGGATTGAAGGAAGGGAATTGGGGATTTGTTGGACGAGGAAATGTTCAATTCAATAATGTTAAAATATACTCAAATTGAGGAATGGAAATTGGGAACCAACGATCAATCATGTGCCATAATAATATTCCCTTCGATGATTATCCAAATGAACTGTAAAATGTCCTTAATCTGATCATTCTTTCAACAATGAAAGTACAATGGATTAAAGGATTAATGTTCATATTTTCATTATAAACAAAATTCAATAATATTTATTTTTAAATTTTTTTAAATTGAATTAATATTAGTCCTAATCTAGGGCTAATGTTATTGGGGCGAGAGCTGCGCCTAGGATCACGCCCCGGCTTTCGCCGGTGCCTTAATAAGCCCCCAGTGGCCCAAAGAAGGGGATAGGGATTAGTGGAGAATCAACTTTAAATTATTCTTTAATAATTGTGGGGAGAAATGTGACAATAATGCGAAAGGTAAAAAACAATAAAGCATAAGGAGAGGAAAAAAGGGCAGGCTTATAAAAACAGATTGAGGCAATTTTTGATTGATATGGTGAGGGACGACGGGCGATTAACAAAAAGTGAGGGTACAGTAGGGCAAATATGAAAGACCCTTACCCTTAGGTTTGACATGAATAATTAATCAAAAAAAATAATTTTTATTACAAATTTCTCTTGCAAAACAATAAAGATTGGGAAAAAGAAGAGAAATTGGGTGGATTTATTAATTCTTAATTGACGAAAAGAAATATTTGAAATACAGTAAGCCCATTTTTATCCTGTTCGATAAAAATGTCTTTGTCTTGTCTTTAGTAAAAATATGCTTTTGATTTGACAAATTAATTCTTATTATTTTTTAGAGTGATTATTTATTGAATAGAGATAAAAAATTGATTAAAAGTTACTTATCATTATCATTATATTTATTTACCACTTCAAAATATCAATATCAGCCCCTTTGCTTTTTCTTCCTTGATGTGTTCATCAGCCCGAAAACGATTTTTGAGAAGGTCTATTGCAATTGCAATGACAAATAAATTTTTTGATATAGAAAATATTATATTTTATGTTTATTTTTCTTTTGATCCCAACAAAAATGCTTTTTCTATTCATTTTCCTTTGCTCTTCAATATTTCTTTTGCTTTTGTACAATTTTCATTGGAAACGGCGTTCATTGCCGCCGGGGCCAATGCCAATTCCCATTTTTGGGAATGTTGGAAAAATGGGCGGCGAAAATCGATACAAATGTTATCAGGAATGGACCAAAGAATATGGTAATAATTAAAAATGAATGGATAATTTAATTGATGGTTTAGGCCCAGTGTTCACAATTTGGATTAGTGAACATCCAGTGGTAATTGTGACCGATTATGAGCTAATAAAGGGGGCATTCCTGAAGGAGGGGGATTCATTTGTGGATCGAAACTTTTTACACAATCATTTTCGACTATTTTTTGGTACACAAAAAATTAATAAATTAAAATTAAAATGAATATTTATTTAACCCAAAAAAAGGCTCTGTAGATGGAATTTTTCGATCGAATGGCGAACAATGGAAACAAATGCGCAAATTTATGTTCAAATCAATGAAAGATTATGGGATTGAAGGGGAAAATATGGAGAATAAAGTTGGCCACAAAATTGGGGAAATAATAATAATAATTGTTGAATATTCATTTTTGTAGATACTACAATCAATTTTTGTTTTAATAAAAGAAATTGAGGAGGAAATGGCCGGAGGCAAAAGGGAACATGAAATTGACAGAAAAGTGGAATTGATGGCCGGCACAGTGACCAACAAAATGTTGTACAGTAGTGGATTTGAGGCAATTAAATAAATTAAATTAAAATATTAATTAATTAATTTGTGAATTTCAGGATAAAAAGGAAATATTCCTTCAAATAAAGGCACATTTGAATGCGGAACAAGCCTATTTCGCGTCCATCATTTCCCTTTTAATTGAAGCATCACCTTGGTATTTTTAATATTTTATTATTCTGATTTTTTGTGTTTCATTCCGGAAAGTTTTAATTCTGATTTTTTTGTTCCGGAAAGTTTTAATTCTGATTTTTTTGTTCCGGAAAGTTTTAATTCTGATTTTTTTTCCGGTTGTTCCGGAAAGTTTTAATTCTGATTTTTTTCCGGTTGTTCCGGAAAGTTTTAATTCTGATTTTTTTCCGGTTGTTCCGGAAAGTTTTAATTCTGATTTTTTGTGTTTCATTCCGGAAAGTTTTAATTCTGATTTTTTATTCCATTTGTTCCGGAAAGTTTTAATTCTGATTTTTTGTTCCATTTGTTCCGGAAAGTTTTAATTCTGATTTTTTATTCCATTTGTTCCGGAAAGTTTTAATTCTGACTTTTTGTTCCATTTGTTCCGGAAAGTTTTAATTCTGATTCTGATTTATTGTTCCGGTTGTTCCGGAAAGTTTTAATTCTGATTTTTTGTTCCATTTGTTCCGGAAAGTTTTAATTCTGATTTTTTGTTCCATTTGTTCCGGAAAGTTTTAATTCTGATTCTGATTTATTGTTCCGGTTGTTCCGGAAAGTTTTAATTCTGATTTTTTTTCCGGTTGTTCCGGCAAGTTTTAATTCTGATTTTTTTCCGGTTGTTCCGGAAAGTTTTAATTCTGATTTTTTTGTTCCGGTTGTTCCGGCAAGTTTTAATTCTGATTTTTTTGTTCCGGTTGTTCCGGAAAGTTATAATTCTGAATTTTTGTTCCGGTTGTTCCGGAAAGTTATAATTCTGATTTTTTCCGGTTGTTCCGGAAAGTTTTAATTCTGATTTTTTTGTTCCGTTGTTCCGGAAAGTTATAATTCTGATTTTTTTGTTCCGGTTGTTCCGGAAAGTTATAATTCTGATTTTTTTGTTCCGGTTGTTCCGGAAAGTTATAATTCTGATTTTTTTGTTCCGGTTGTTCCGGAAAGTTATAATTCTGATTTTTTTGTTCCGGTTGTTCCGGAAAGTTATAATTCTGATTTTTTTGTTCCGGTTGTTCCGGAAAGTTTTAATTCTGATTTTTTGTTCCGGTTGTTCCGGAAAGTTATAATTCTGATTTTTTTGTTCCGGTTGTTCCGGAAAGTTTTAATTCTGATTTTTTTGTTCCGGTTGTTCCGGAAAGTTATAATTCTGATTTTTTGTTCCGGTTGTTCCGGAAAGTTATAATTCTGATTTTAGTTTTAATTCTGATTTTTTTCCGGTTGTTCCGGAAAGTTTTAATTCTGATTTTTTGTTCCATTTGTTCCGGAAAGTTTTAATTCTGATTTTTTGTTCCATTTGTTCCGGAAAGTTTTAATTCTGACTTTTTGTTCCATTTGTTCCGGAAAGTTTTAATTCTGATTCTGATTTATTGTTCCGGTTGTTCCGGAAAGTTTAATTCTGATTTTTTGTTCCATTTGTTCCGGAAAGTTTTAATTCTGATTTTTTGTTCCATTTGTTCCGGAAAGTTTTAATTCTGATTCTGATTTATTGTTCCGGAAAGTTTTAATTCTGATTTTTGTGTTTCATTCCGAAAACTTTTAATTCTGATTCTGATTTTTGTGTTTCATTCCGAAAAGTTTTAATTCTGATTTTTAATTAAATTCATCCTTCCTAATTTATAATTTAGGCTTCGCCATTTGCCCTATTTTTCGGGCAAATTTAAATGGGGCAAAGAATCTGTTGAATTTTTATTCAAAAATGCACAAAAACAAATTGATGAAAGAATTCAATGGAGAAATAATGGAGGCGAAACATTCGGCGATATTTTAGACCAATTTTTGGACCAAATTGAGAAATCTGATCAAAATGATGTGGAAAATTATTTCAAGTTAATTTATTTAAATTTATATTTAAATTTCCTCAATTTTAGGCTAAGATATTTGCCGGCATTAATTTTCGACATCTTCTTTTCCGCCCAAGTTAGATTTATTTTTGGCAAAAATTAAGTTATAAATTAATATTCAAAATTAAAATTATATTATAAATAATGTAGTCATGAAGGGAATAGAATGAGTTTTTTTATGTGATTTTTCAAAAATAATTCAACAATTTTGGATCTTGAATAATTTCAAATTTGATAGAATTAAAAGGGATTAAATTGAATTTAAATTTCATTGAATTTAATTAAATAACCGTATTGTTTCTATTTAATAAAAATCGCCTCGGGTTTGGTTTTAGTTGAAAAGTAATTCCTCATGGAGAATTTACGGTATATAAAATTGAAAAATATTTTTTTCTCATAAATTCAATTAAATTCATATTTTGTTTATTCGTAAAAAAGTAATTAAATTAGGACACAACTTCAAACACAATAAATTTCCTCATCTATTATTTGATGATGGACCAAAATGCCCAAGAAAAAGTTCACGCCGAATTGGATGGATTGGCAAAATTGATGAACATTGAGGCACCGGTGGAGGGATCATTTCCATTTTTGGCATTTCGACAAATTCATCGCCGTCAATTGCCCTTCACAAATGCCGTAGTCCATGTCAGAAATAATATAAATTCAATTTTAAAATGAATTCATTTTAAAAGGAGACCCAACGACTTTGCAATTTGGCGCCAATGAATTTGAGTCGAACTGCAAATGTGGATGTCCGAATTGGGGGCCATAATTTGCCCTCGGGCACAACATTGGTCCCCCAAATCAGTACAGTACTTTTTGATGAGCGAATATTTCCGGAAGCAGAAAAATTTGTGCCAACAAGATTTTTGGATGAAAATGGAGAATTCAAAAAAATGGAAGAATTTATTCCTTTTGGGATTGGAAAAAGGTTACAAAAATGAAATCAATTTTATGATTTTTATTTCAAGAATTTGCCCTGGGGAAACATTGGCCAAAATGGAATTATTTTTATTTGCCGCTAATTTCTTCTATAAATTTCATGTAATTTTGTGTTTTTCTGGAGATTATGTTAATTTTCATTATTAAAGGTTTATCCTGTTGATCCTTTGAATCCACCAAAATATGAAAAAGTGGAAAGTTTTGCGGTTCGAATGGCCGATTATAAATGCCATGTTGAGGCTCGAAATTAATCCAATTAATTACTGACATTTATTAATATTTTTTAATTTGAATAATTTATTCTGATTAAAAATTATACTATTCTGTATTTTCAAATTAATTCCTTTCAAATTTCCATTAATGCATTTTCTTTATTAATATTTTATCAAATTAATATTTAATATTATCGGGGGGTTATAATGAGGATTGTAATGGGATTTGGATAAATAGATTTGGGCAAAGGAAGGGAAAGGGGTTGGTGTGAATAATTGGATTTCGAATCCAATAATAAACCAAAATTTAGGTACATTCATTCTATTCCAATCCAAATTAATTATATAATTCTAGAATATATTTCTAGGATAATTTAGGTAGCATTAATTTACAATTATTCCTATAATACAGTCAATGCCAACAATGCCTAAGTGTCATCATTTTTACTACTGTACCCATTTTTGCCACCCACTTTTATTTAATCATCAATCAAATATTGCCCCAAGCGCCTTTTTTTAACTTTTGCGATGTTCTGTCTTAACATTTTTGAATTTTCATCTTTAAAATGCAGTCCTCGGATCCAAAAAAGAAACTCATTTTATTAAATAATAGTAATTTATACTATTCAAATCTGAGTATTAATACAGAAAATAAGAAATAACCTCCATAGTTCCAATTCAAAATGAGCGGATTTGAAAATATTAATTCACCATTTCCTCCATTTCCTTTCTATTAGCAAATTATTGACTACAAAAGTCTATATGGAAATGGAGTATCTTTGGGTGCGTCCATCAAGTGATATCAGACGCCATTCCCTATATTCATAGGGCCACATGTTCGGCACACCCCAATGCCCAATTGTTGTATGGCCAATTGCGCGCGTCCACCCAATTGGGCGAAAGCAGAGCCAACCCATTAAAATAAAAAAAATTTAAATTAAATTAATCTCAAAAAATTATAAATCTATCTTTTACGGTAAAAATAAAGTTTAAATAAACATTTTAAACATTAGTTTTGTTTAAAATGAATTTTAAGCCATGTAAAATTAAAAAATGGCCAATCATCCAACATTTGGGCAGGTGCTCACATCGGTATTCGGCAGCTCGACCGCCATCGCCTAGCTCTGATATGAGGTGTGGCGTCTCGACTCTCGACCAATCAGTTGATGGTGGCCTGATTTTTGATTCCCCCACCTCCAAACCCAATCCCAATCCCAACCCATTTCTGAATAAATTGACGCAAACATCAGTTCTTCAAACATCCAGTATTGTTCATAAATAAGCTGGAAAGGTTCAAACAAGTCAGAATTCAATCAAAATCAAAAAAAAAAGCACACGCAAACGAACCACAGAATTTGGCCATTTAATCCATCCTAATAAATTATCCAATTGTATTTCCTAAAAAATCGCCTTGACATTGATGCATTCTCTCCTCCCAATTTTGCTATTTACCTTCTTTTCATTTTGGCTTTATCAGCCTTTTGTTGAGCCTCAGGCGGCAGTATTGCAACGCTTGGCCAAACCGAATTTTGGTGTTGGAGTGAAAAATGCATTCCAATATGGACAAAATGTATTTGCATTTCCCAAAAAGACATTTCCCGAATTTTCGAACTCAGTGCCAGTACAGGGAAAAAAGACTGTTGACGTTAAATTTCAGCCGATAAGAACTCATCAATCGCCGAATTTAGCAGCACCAAAAAATAAACCGAATCAAACATTGACAAAAAACACGGTTGTCAATGAGTCGACATTGCCAATAAAAAGTGCCTTAAATTGGTCCAATAAATTTGAGACCGTGAGAGAATATTTAAAGGTTTTCAATGAAAAAGCTAAGTTTGGGCTGGATAAAGTGCCCAAAAATGGAGTGTACATTCCCAAAGTGGTTCACGAGATGGAAAATGGCAAACGGAAAACAATGGCAAAAATGCTAACCTACACCGGTCGAGCCCTCTATAATGGCCTTTGGAAAGCCTCATCGGCAATTCAGAAAATTCCAAATCCTTACAGAGGAATACTTTTCTTATTTGCATTGGTCAGTTTTTTTGTTGTTAATTTTGTATTTTTTTAATGGATAGGCAACTAACAATACACCCTGCGGTTCTAGTTGGTGTACTCCCTGGCTCATGCCTTCGGCATTCGCACCTACGCCACTCCGTGGCCTGAATCCTTGCAGGATTTTGATGTCTCTACTCTAGCCTGATTTTAGGGTGGGGCATTGATAGCTTAACCCAGCTATCTCCGTATATCCGGCTATATCCTCTCATTCTTGGGCCCCTGGCTCGGTCGGTGAATTTGGCATGCTTTCCCATAGCCTCTGACCCATTTCTCTTCTCATTCCATTCATTTTGATTGACCCTCATACCCCTAAACTGTTTTTGGCAAAACTGCGCTTTTCAACTCGCCCTGGGCCTCTGGCCCGGTTCACTTGCTTTTTCTTTTTTAAACGTATATTGAATTGGATTTCTATTAATAAGAAACGGGTTTCGGCAGAAAATGGACCAGAAATATATGCCATTTAAAAAATCTACAAAAATATTCTAATTTCCACTTTCAATTATAGATTCCTGATCTTGTGCACACGGCGGATGAATATTTTCAAGTGTTCCTTCTTTCCTACTCTGATCCGGACCAAGTCGGCGTTGGAATGCCAAAAAACCCGGAAGAATTTGCCGTGGGGCTGAACAATTTATGGTGGGATGCTTGGCCTGATTTCGCATTTGGCGTTCCCCAGATTTTCTTCGGGGCAAATCCACCCCTTTTACTTTTAAAGCAAGCCTATAAAACAATGTTTGAATATGTGGGCAAAAAAGTGCTGGGTGAATTTTTAAAGGATTTAGTTTGGACAAGTGAAATTAAACCAATTAAATGGTTGAAGAAATATACGGAAGAACATTTTTTGCCAAAAGGAAAAGTATTTGAAGGGGACAAAAGAGAGGGAGAGGAATGGAATGATGAAGGGGAAATTACAATTGATGAGGCACTTTTGAGAAGTCAAAAGGACTCAAATTTGGACAAATATTTTGCATTGAATTCAATGAGAGCATGTTATGTAATTTTAATGGCCGTAGCCTTTCATGCGGAATTTTTTAAAGAATTGGATAATGTTCCGGATGAGGAATTGAGTGAATTTGCCAAAAATGTGAAAACAAAAATGGACGAAAATCCGGAAACAAAGCAAAAAAGTAAGACATTTTTGAGTGAAATGGTAAATGGGGAAGAAATGGATTTGGATTTGGATTTGGAAGTGAGGAAGGCACTTTTGAAAGCGAACAACCAATTTGAGGAAGAATTTGAACCAACTTTGGAAAATAATGAAGTGAAAAAGAGTATTGAGAAATTGGGAGAAATTGGAGAAGAAATGAAGCGGAAATGGTTGAAAATGGCAGCAAAAAGAATGAAATGGTTGGAAATGGGAAAAAGAATGAAATTTTTGAAAATTGCAAAAAGAACTGCGCAATTCATAATTTTCAAAGATGAAAAAGTGTGCGAATTAAAAAATGAAGAAGAAATGGAGGAAGAAGAAGAAGATGAAAAAGAGGAAATCGAGATTTTGGCAAAAGATTTGGCAAACGGGATATTGAATGCATTCAAAAATGCATTCAAAATGGATGAAATGGAGGAGACATTGAAGGAAGAATGGAATTTGGGTGAAGATTATATTGAAAATGAAACAAAAATCCTGCCGAAATGTTCTGCAAAAGTCAGAAATTTTCTACACAAGACTGAAGAGATGGGGGAGTTACTGTATAAAAAATGGATGAAAGTGCCATTGTTATGTTCTTTGGAAAAGAATGATCCATCACCAGCAGCATCACCATTGAATCATTTTAAAGCTGCTGACAATGAGAGAAATGGACATGGACCTCAAGTTATTTTGGATGGACCATCGG
Organism: Pratylenchus scribneri; assembly: GCA_030063045.1. Classification (NCBI taxonomy): domain Eukaryota; kingdom Metazoa; phylum Nematoda; class Chromadorea; order Rhabditida; family Pratylenchidae; genus Pratylenchus; species Pratylenchus scribneri. The sequence goes on along the minus strand of JAQSEB010000111.1, from coordinate 63,289 downwards.
AAGTTAATCGTACGAAGAAAATCATTGTTCCACCATCTCAACCGTTAACTCGTTTAAAAGCTTCTGATAATGAAAGAATTGGACTGCAAATTGTTTTGCCACCGTTGAGGCATTTTAAAGCTCCTAACAATGAGAGAAATGGATTTCAAATTGCTTTGGATGGACCGTCGGAAGATAATATTGCGAAGAAAATCATTGTTCATTGAAACGTGAATTATTGTTGATGGATAAAAGTGATGAAAAAGATTGTCAAACATATTTTAAATTTATTATTGAATTTATTGTGAACTGTAAACTACAATTTTACTATTATTTTAAAGTTCATTCAACATTATTCCGATTTAAATTAAATGAAACACAAAAATCAGAATCAGAATTAAAATTTTGCGGAATGAAAAACAAAAATCAGAATTAAAACTTTCCGGAATGAAACACAAAAATCAGAATCAGAATTAAAACTTTCCGAAATGAAATACAAAAATCAGAATCAGAATTAAAACTTTCCGAAATGAAATACAAAAATCAGAATCAGAATTAAAACTTTCCGGAATGAAACACAAAAATCAGAATCAGAATTAAAACTTTCCGGAATGAAATACAAAAATCAGAATCAGAATTAAAACTTTCCGAAATGAAATACAAAAATCAGAATCAGAATTAAAACTTTCCGGAATGAAACACAAAAATCAGAATCAGAATTAAAACTTTCCGGAATGAAACATAAAAATCAGAATCAGAATTAAAACTTTCCGGAATGAAACACAAAAATCAGAATCAGAATTAAAACTTTCCGGAATGAAACATAAAAATCAGAATCAGAATTAAAACTTTCCGAAATGAAATACAAAAATCAGAATCAGAATTAAAACTTTCCGGAAAGAAACACAAAAAATCAGAATCAGAATTAAAACTTTCCGGAAAGAAACACAAAAAATCAGAATTAGAATTAAAACTTTCCGAAATGAAATACAAAAATCAGAATCAGAATTAAAACTTTCCGAAATGAAACACAAAAATCAGAATCAGAATTAAAACTTTCCGGAATGAAACACAAAAATCAGAATCAGAATTAAAACTTTCCGGAAAGAAACACAAAAAATCAGAATCAGAATTAAAACTTTCCGAAATGAAACACAAAAAATCAGAATCAGAATTAAAACTTTCCGAAATGAAACACAAAATCAGAATCAGAATTAAAACTTTCCGGAATGAAACACAAAAATCAGAATCAGAATTAAAACTTTCCGGAAAGAAACACAAAAAATCAGAATCAGAATTAAAACTTTCCGAAATGAAATACAAAAATCAGAATCAGAATTAAAACTTTCCGGAATGAAACACAAAAATCAGAATCAGAATTAAAACTTTCCGGAAAGAAACACAAAAAATCAGAATCAGAATTAAAACTTTCCGGAAAGAAACACAAAAAATCAGAATCAGAATTAAAACTTTCCGAAATGAAATACAAAAATCAGAATCAGAATTAAAACTTTCCGAAATGAAACACAAAAATCAGAATCAGAATTAAAACTTTCCGGAATGAAACACAAAAATCAGAATCAGAATTAAAACTTTCCGGAAAGAAACACAAAAAATCAGAATCAGAATTAAAACTTTCCGGAAAGAAACACAAAAAATCAGAATCAGAATTAAAACTTCCGAAATGAAACACAAAAATCAGAATCAGAATTAAAACTTTCCGGAATGAAACACAAAAATCAGAATCAGAATTAAAACTTTCCGGAAAGAAACACAAAAAATCAGAATCAGAATTAAAACTTTCCGAAATGAAATACAAAAATCAGAATCAGAATTAAAACTTTCCGGAATGAAACACAAAAATCAGAATCAGAATTAAAACTTTCCGGAATGAAACACAAAAATCAGAATCAGAATTAAAACTTTCCGGAATGAAACATAAAAATCAGAATCAGAATTAAAACTTTCCGGAATGAAACACAAAAATCAGAATCAGAATTAAAACTTTCCGGAATGAAACATAAAAATCAGAATCAGAATTAAAACTTTCCGGAATGAAACATAAAAATCAGAATCATAATTAAAACTTTCCGGAATGAAACACAAAAATCAGAATCAGAATTAAAACTTTCCGGAATGAAACATAAAAATCAGAATCAGAATTAAAACTTTCCGGAATGAAACACAAAAATCAGAATCAGAATTAAAACTTTCCGAAATGAAACGAGTATCAAATATAGAATTTCATTTTTCATTTGGTCTTTCTCTTCATCTAAAACATTCCACACCATTTGTGATTTTTTTTATAAGTTTTGAGCATTCTTTAGATCATTTTTTATTAGAGTAGTCATCTTGAAGAGTAGTGATTTTCACTTCTGAAAAGAAATTATTTTTATTTATTATTTTGCCAGAATTTTCTGCTTACCTAATCCATTTACGAGTAACTATTCAATTTTTTAAACCATTTGTAATTTTAAGTAAAATATGAATGAATCCGTTAAAAGAACATGCTAATGCTAATACAAACGACGAAACAGCAACAGAAATGGAGCAAATTTTACCAAAAATCCCAAAGTATCGAAGGTTTTTAATGGCTAATTAATTTAAATTCTTCAAGTTTGATTTTAGTTTTCGAATAATTCCGGTGATTAATGCTTTCTATTTTGCTGAAGAATTACCTTTAATTGAAGCGAGAATAATGAAAATTAATCAAATGCAAGTAATCGGAGAATTGTTAAAAATGTTACCACCTCTCTCTGATGATTTTAATCATTTGAAAAGAATTAATCAAAGACAAATTCTTCTAAATATTAATGATGGCAATAATGATTCCAATGAAGAAATTATTGAGAAGATCAAAAGTATTTTAAATGAAGAATCCGAAATATATTGCCGGCAAGTTCCCAGGTTAATTATAAAATTAATAAATTTAATGTTTTTGAGATGCAAACCACAAACAAAACGGCAATTTGAATTTACTAAAAAATATTGGCCAGTTTCATTTCACAAAAATACATCGTTGGAAAAAAAGTTGGATGGAACGAATTTTTCAAAGAATGAATTGGAAACAATCAGTGAATTATTTATGCATGCGGAATTGAAAAAAAGTTCCAAAATTATTAAAAATAAAAATTAATTCTATTTTTTTAGTTGCTATAATTGCCAATTTGAACGAACAAAAATCAATAATATGTGAAGCAAAAGCAAATCCATCAAAGCCTTTATCCCATCCAATTATGGAATGTTTAAATATTTTATCGGAAAAACAACTTCATTCGGAAGGAAATGAAAAGCAATATTTAGCTACAAGTTATTCAAAAAATTAAAAATTCATATTTAAATATTTTTATTTAGGTTTTGATGCAATTTTGGCCGAAGAACCGTGCACAATGTGTAAATAATATTTTATTTATTTTTTGTCTTTTAAATTTATTTATTTTAGGTGCAATGGCATTGGTGCATTGTCGCATAAAACGAGTATTTTTCGGAAAATTGAACATAAAACACGGTGCTTTATCATCCAAATGGCGATTGCAAGATTCACCTTCATTAAATCATCATTTTGAAGTTTATCAAATTGTTGAAAATGATTAGCTATTTTTTATTGTTCCCCATATGTTGTATTTTATTTATGTTAATTTTCCATTTTAATAATGAATAAAAATTTCCATTATTTTATCATCTTCAGACATTCAAATTCTCTTTATTTAAATTTGTTCAAAAAGATTTCATTATTACCAGCATTTTGATTAGTGGTCAAAATAGCCGTGTACTCAAAATTTTTCATTTAAATAAAAAAATATGTTTTAATATTAGAAATAAAAATAATTTATTAATATTTCATTGAAAAAAAAACGAAAAGTGTGGTAGAGAATAATTAATTTTGATAGAAAACCTTCCGATAACAAAAAATATTTTGCCTTTGTAGGATTCGAACTCACGACCTTCATCAATCTCTCCCTTCCTTCCCCCATCCAATACAACAATCTTCGCCATTCGACTAATGGGTCTTTGCTTCAGACCCTAAAAAATCCAAGGGTAAAAACGATAAAAATTATCATCCATGTACGGTACGGAAAAAGGTCTATATTGGGCGTTGGGCCCCGTTTTACAAAAAAGGCTATAGAATTTAACCAAATACATAAAAAACAGTCTGTACACAACACATACACAGTACGGATCAGCTTTTTTACTTTTGATCAAATTTGATGAGGTAAAAACGTTCGGAGGTCATCCATTGAAAAATGAAAGAAAATGGAAAGTCCATCGCCGATTTTTCTATTACAATTGGGATGAGAATGGGACTCGTGCAGATTTCCTGCATTTGCATTGGGTCACGACATTCTCGGCCCTCGACCAAAGAAAATGCGCAACAACTACGTGATGGAGGGAGAGAGGTTCAACTTACGAAATTGGACAAATATTTGCTTTTTGGTGTGGAAGGGGAAATGGGAATGAGGGAACTGGCTATGGAAAATGGAATTTTGGATGAGGGAAAATGATGACCATCGCGCCCCAAGGGAAAGAATTGGTGGTCATTCGCGCAAATGGAGGCGGAGCAACAAAATAAAATGGACGTTGAGGAACAACAATTGTTGACGAGGACATCACGATTTGAACAATTCCCAAAACTTTAATTCATTTTTTGGATGAATGCGGATCAAAGCCGAAGTGATTTTTTAAAATAAATTTTAAACCATTTATTGGTAATTTATTGGTGAAAAATGAAGGTTAACCGGAATTCGTGGCCCGCATCGAAACGAAATTTTAGTAGACTAATACCCATCCTATGTGCTCTGAATTCTAGCCTAAATCCTAAGACTGCTTCCTCAGAGTCCTTAAAACCTACATTTTAGCCCTAAATTTTACCCATATTCGTTGTATTTTTCGTTGTATTTCTTATCTATTTTGGTAGAAATTTCGGGGAAGCAAATTTCGCCGCAGGAGGATGACCACAACGTTCAATGATTCCTCAACGGCAACAAAACCTACTGCTGCTGTATTGAATTTATTGGATCATTCATTGATGAGAACGGCATATCCGCCTGCCATTCTTCGACAATATTCCAATGGTTTAGCTGAAGAAATTGATGCGGAATTCAGAAGTGAGGCGGAAATTACATCTTTGGCCGAAGAACCGCACATTTTACGGCCTATCCCAAGAAGAATTACGGTCCTTACATCGAATGATCAAAAAATGGATCCAACACCATTTTTGACAACAAATCAAGGACATCAATTTCAACAATCAACGGAAATTATTCAAAAATTGGATGCTGCCCAAATGATTCCAAATTTATTCACAAATTTGGCAAATCGGCGAATGTCTGCGCCAGCATGTTTAATAAATAATCAAATAAAAAGGGTAAATTTTGTACATTTCTTTTTAAATTCATTGCTTAAAGCAGGAACAAATTCCATTGGAGCCAAATTTGGACATTCAAAATTTCCAAACGAATTTTGCATTGTTTCAAAAAATCCTTGGAACTTTGTTATTCCCACAAAATGATGGAAATTTATATGGAATGACGGCCGAAAATAGGAATTCAATTAATTTTTACAATTATTTGCCACAGCCGAATAATTTTACAAATCAACAAAATTCCGGTAAATTCTAAAATCCATCGAAATTAATTAATTTTTGAATTCTTCGCAGCTCAACAAAATTTGAATATTCCAAAGAATTTTTCGGCATCAAATTCACCTTCTGGCAAGTTTTTCACATTCATTTGAATAGTCGGGGATGTCCGTGAACAATTTTACAAGAATAAAACCAGTTTTAAAAGTGAAAATGACAAAACCGGTGAGGGAAAGGACATATAATTTTCCCTTGGGGTTCGTCGCATTTTTCCTCTTCCCACTTTTTCCCGCACGCAAACGACTTTTCCTCCTTCCAATTGCATCCGTCAAACAAGCAAAAGCAGCAAAATCGTTTTTCGGTAACATCCGCTTCACGGGGGGTGGATGAGACTGGCAATTTTCCGAGCCACTTCCCTACAATAGCAATAACCAGAAATGAAAAGGATTTTAAAAAATGGAATGTCAAGGCTAATATTTCGAAGACCGAAAGATTTAAATTCTTTTGCCGAAAAATCAATTATAGGATAGCTCCTATTAATTCTTGATCTTAGGCCAAATAAACTTCATGCCATTTGAAAAGATTCATGGAGAATGTGTCGATTGATTATTGATTGACCAAAATTAGACTAAAATTCGAGATATTAAACCGTTCAAACCATTTTTTGTTTTTAGTTATAATAACTCTTTCAATTTTGGTCTAATAAGCCATCCAATATATAGGCCAATCGATGCGTATCGATGAGGTTTTCGAATGGTATACATAATATATGGTTTAGGATCAAGCATTAAAAAATTATTAAGCTTTCGGCAAAAGAATATTTTAATGTTTTTTAAGATGCATTAATTTCTTCAAACCATCGAGCGCTGCTTTCCCACATTGAATTGAATTTGGAACAACAAAAGACACTTTCATTTTTAAATATTGCCTCCGGACAAGTCAGGGATTTGCCACAACAACAACAACAAATTAGACGACGGCAGAGTGAACCGGCAATTTTGCCACAAACAAATAATAATTTGGGGATTCGTCGGCGAAGCAAAGAAGGTAAAAAATTGAGTACCGTACATTTTGGATCCCATTTTGGGGTTAAAATGGACAAAGTGAAGGTTTTTCCCTCTATGGGTCACATAGAATTACGGTTCAGTGATTAGAATTGGGGATAGGCATAAGTGTGTCCATGCCAATAATGCCTAAGGACCTTTACTATTCATCCTACTGTACCCATACTTTTTTGCCTTTACCATCCCATCACCCCCTATCAATCAAATATTGCCCCAATCTGTCTTTTTAAACTCATCCTTTTTCATCTTCTTATTTCTTTTTGCCCTTCACATTATTGTCAAATTTTTCCTGTATATTAATAAAAAAAAATAATATAAAATCGAGTGTTCTTTATCCCTACGAATCTTGGGCAACTGGGGGACATTTAGGTCTCCGACGAAGGCCCAAGGCGAGAGCCTAGGCCCAGCTCTAGCTTCAAAAAACTTTAGCCCTAGATCTTTAGCCAAGATTAGGACTAATGATGTGAGATGATAACCTATCCATGATTGACCCTAACCCTAATTCTGGTGAGTGGTGACCCATAAGGGGGGAACTCTGTTCATTTTTTCCATTAGGATTTATGAACCAAAAGAGGATACAAAGTGTAACCAAAAAATTGAAAAAATTATCAGAATTTTTTCCTCTCTTTTCAGGCCAAGTAACTTATTTATGGGAATTGTGAGTTGTTGGCATTTTTATGGTCTTTTTAAATAATTTAACACAAAAGCCTGCTTCATCTTCTTTCCACAAAAGAATACAGCCCAAAATACATAAAATGGTTGGATCAACAAAATCGTGAGAGAAAAACCATTGAATTTAATCTAATTTTTTATTGAGGCGTTTTCAAATTGGTCGATTCCAAAACAGTAAATTCATCCGAATTTAATAAAATTAACTTTTTAAGGTATCCAAACTTTGGGGAATGCATAAAAATAAGCCTGGGATGAACTACGAGACAATGGGTCGAGCATTGAGGTGGGGGAAATCATTCCAATTATCGATGATTATGCCCAAAATTTCAGATATTATTATCAACGGTAAGAACGTCCACAAAAAATGTTTTCCTAAAATAAATTCAGAGGAATTCTACAAAAGGTGGAGGGGCAAAGGCTCACCTACAAATTCATGGAATTCCCCCAATGGTTTGGTAAACTGCCACCGGATCCGGGGCTTGGGAAATTTGGCAGTGATTAAATCAAAATGCACAGAAAAGTGATTAGGATGTGAAAATGTGATGAATTTTAATCAAATTAAATATTTAACAAATAATCAATATTCACAATAAAATAAAGCTTTATTATCTTTCGCCCTAATCCATTTGATTGTAATCCAAACGCCTTGAGCACAATTTTTGAGCAATTCTGAATTCAATTTCTTTCCCTCCTTCCATATTTTCCTAAAATTTAAAAATAAATTATTATTATTTTTGGAGTATTATTCGACGACCTGACAATTTTTGATGCCACACGAAAATGCCCTCGTTGTGCCAAACCCAATGAAATGTAAAGATGACATCTTAAAAAAATAATTTTGTTTTTACATTTTTTGATTTTGAATGGACCGATAAAAAATATTTCCCACCACTGGGAATCGAACCCGAGTCCCTCTTACCAATTCCCGATACACTAAAGCAAGCGACATACCAATGCGCTAAAAGGTCATACTGCTAATTTCGCTCCATCCAAATGCCCTATGGTCTTAAGAAGAAGACATAGGGAAAATCGGAAATTTACTTCTCTTGGAAATTTGAGAATTTTTTTTACCAATAAGATTATGGGGTACCTTATTCATTTAGTTTTGAACCAAAAACTGCTGTAAATTGGTTTAAACGGTTCAAATTGTTTATAATACCCTTTAATTTTTGATCTAAACATGGCAAATTATAATATCAATCTACGCATCTTGACGAGAGATCTACTATCGATTGGGATTTGGAAGAGGCAGTGGCGTAGCCAGGGGGGGGGAAAGGGGGGAAATCCCCCTCCCGAAATAAAATCGGGGAGGAAAAATGGATTTTTTCTTTTAAAAAAAGGCAAAAAAATTTTCGCGCTCGCGCCTATCGGCGCAAAATTTTAATTTTTTTGTGTTTTTCCTTATAATTTACAATTTTTGAAAAATACACCCCTAAAAACGCAGTTTTTTAGTATTCCCCCCACCGAAATAAAATTTTTTGTTGGAATTCCCCCTCCCGAAATGAAATTTCTGGCTACGCCACTGGGAAGAGGGTTTGGTGGTCTAGAACAACCCACTGAACTGTTATGGCCATTTTCAATATTTTGTTCATCAAAAAGTAAATTTAATTGAATGGGATTTACCTAGCAATCAATATTTCATTCCCGAGCATTTTTGCAATTTGAAGCTGCCTTATTGATACACGTAAAGCTCGCTCAACCTGAAAATATTGGAAATTGTCATTTTTAATTCATTTAATTAAATTAATTACAAATTTTTCATCGAAAAATCCAACTGATGAAAATGCGCCACCCAATGTGCCTTAAAAATATTAATTTATTTTATTAATTTTATTTATCGATTGACCAACTTAATTTCCACATTTCGGTCTCCAATTCCAGCGATCGATGAACAAATTCATTGATTAAATTGTCCCTAAAAATTAATTTATGAATGAATTTGACTTGAATTTACCAATATTTATCAATGTGAAATTCAGCGTTGATTCCATTCCGCCGGCTCAATAAAAGAAAAACACTCAAAAATGGAAAAAATAATTTGAAAAATTATTTAAATTTAAAAACCAACTTTATTGGTTGGAATCCACAATTTTCTGCAAATTTCCTCAATCCATTTTTTCCTTAGCCAATATTCAATTCTTTCAAAGTGAACAATGAAGAATAAAAGCTTAAAAATTAATTAAATATTAATTTGGAATTTAATTAAAATGAACCGTTCGAACGGGCACTTTTCTATGAAAAATGATGTCAAATTTATTGCATAAAAATAAGTCCAAAGCATAAATTGCCGAATGATTGATGTAATTTTTCATAATATTTAATTTAAAATTGCTAAAATTTAGTAAATTAATTCAATAAATGGACATTGTAAAATTAGTTTAAAAATATTTATGAATTTGAATACATTTTTAAGAAAAATAAATAAAATAATTTAAAAATAAAATTTATTTCAATAAAAAAATAAGTAAAAATAACTAATTTTTCAACAATAAAAAATTATTTATTTAAATTTGGACAACAATGAAAGTTTTTTCAAGGCATAAAGAAAATAATTTGGCATTGGTGCCTTTATGGCAGTGTAATCCATAAATTTTCCATTTGTTTGATATCTTCTCTTTGGAATATGCAATTCGGCCAAATGCATGAACATTGGCAATTTTTTGACGTCATTTTTGCGCAATTCCAATGCCGCCATCGCCTCACTGTGTATTGCTTTTTTCAATATGAATTCACCCGGTTTGGCACTTCTCGCATATTTTTCATCGCCAATAACCGGACAATCCAGTCCATAATAGAGATGGGACCGCACCAAATTGCACATGCCTAAATAATAAATGGGATTATTTTTAAAAGTAAATATTTAAAGTGGAGAAAAATGGTAACAGTTCAATGGTCCTAGACTTCCAAACAGCTAACACTATAATCAATTTGTAGCTTTTCGGGATGCATTGTTTGATAATGATTTTAGGCTTAGGATTAACAAATTTAAAAATTAGTTTTGAACCAAAAACCATGGAATGGATTACGTATCAAACGGTTTATTGGTTCAAAGGGCTTAAACGGTTTAATGGATCAAGCAGTTTAATACCCTTATTTTTGATCAAACCATTCCAAATTCTATACCATTCTACGCATATTGACGAGATCTATCGATTGGGTATATGGTTTGAAGGTCTAGGACAAATCATTGAACTCTTTTTTGGTCATTTTCAATGTTTTTCGCCAAATTTAAACAAATAAAGTAATTTAATATTTAACCTCGTCTCGTGAACACATCAATCAGGGAAACCATCGCTGGCCTATTTTCATTCACCAATTTGCAATCTGTATTATATTTGTACACTTGTTCAGTGCTCCGCGCCTCGCCAATCAATGGGCAAAATTTCACATTTTCACTTTTTTGTATATTTTTTCGAACCTGGAAATTATTTATTAATATTTCAATTTATTTTAGAAAAAACCTTAATCAATGGAATATTAATTCTCGTTTTAACCTCCTTTGGAAAATTTCTGCATAAACATCGATAGCGAAAATAGAAATGGTCCTGCTCAAAAAGTTCGATCAATTCGTCTTTTTTTTCTTTGTTTCTTAACAAAAAAATAAATTAGTAAAATTAATTAATTTTAATTAAAACTTTGCAAAAAGAATGACTCCACTCGCCGCCTTGTCCAATCGAGTGACCATATATAATCTTTTTCCGGGCACTATTTTGTCTCTTAATGCCTTTAAAAGAGGAGAAATTAATTTTAAAATTTCAAAATAATTTTTAAAAATTTTCGAATTAATTTTTTAGAATTTCAAAAAGAATTTTCCAAAAATTTTTTTTAAAATTTCAAATAAATTTACAAATAAAATTCCGTCCATTTGTTGCCGACCCGGTGGTGCAAAGCATAATGCCATTTGGAATGGTTTATCCAAGGCAATTAAATCATCTGTAAATCAAATTATTTTTTATTTTTATTTAATTCCATTTTAAAACCTGTTTCGTAAATAACCCGTTTGGCCATGAATTCAACCAATTCTTCTTGGCTCCATTTCCAAATTGGATCAATTTGATTCCACAATTTTTTTATTCCTTGTGGTCCTTTCTCTTCGTTCAACAAATCAAATCCATCCTCGCCAACCATTTCAATTAATTTTTGCTGTTCCGATGAATGATCTCCTTCCCTATAAAAATATTAAATATATTTTTAATTTTATTAAATTAAAATTACTTTGTAAAATATTCTTCGAAAAAATCACTCATAGATTCGCTTTTTTGGCCAATAGACTCTCTTCTTTGGCCAATTTCCTTCACATTGTTGTTCATCGTCGGTTTAATTAATTTTTGGTTGGATGAATATCCTTTCCTACATTAATATTTTAATTTAAATTCCATACTTAAATATTACTTTGCAAAATGTTCTTGTGAAATAACACCAACAATAGGCTCTTTCCTTTGGACAACCGGCTCTCTTCTCTGACCAATAGGCTCTCTTCTTTGATTAATCCTCTTCATATTCACATTGTTCATCATTGGTTTTTCTTCTCGTTTAATTAATTTCTGTTTCGATGAATAATTTCCTTTCCTAAATAAAATAATTTTAATTTCTCAAATAAATATTAATACTAACCTTGCAAAATGCTCTTCGAAAAAGTCATCACCCATAGGCTCTTTCCTTTGGCCGACTGATACTCTTCTTTGACCAAAATTCTCTCTTCCCTGGCTGACCGGCTCTCTTCTTTGGCCACTAGGCTCTCTTCTTTTATTAATCCTTTTCTCATTGTTCATCATTGGTTTAATTAATTTCTGTTTCGATGGATAATTTTCTTTTCTAAATAAACATTTGTAATTTAATTTCCATAATTAATAATTTTTACTTTGCAAAATGTTCCTCGAAAAAGTCATCATCATCCATTGGCTCTCTTCCTTTTGTAATTCCCTTTAGCATTTCCTGTTCTTCTCGTTCAATTAATTCCGCAAAGAAATTTTCTTCAAATATATTAGCCGATTTTTGGTGAATTCCAATTTTGGATTGTCGTCGAATTGGCGAAAGCATTTTTTGGGTTGATTGCAATTTTCCATCAGCCATTTTTGGTTCAATCTAAAAATTTAAATGGAAATTAATGCGCAAATTTTAGTCCTTAATTTTCCACTGTTTCCATGGCAACCAAAAATTTAATAATTTTATTGATTATTTAAATAATCCCAAATAAAGAGTAAATGGAAATAATAAATTCCCTTCTCTTCATTTTCAACATTTTGGAAATTCCTAAAGAATTTTATCCGCCCACATTCCTTTTCGATGTTCACAATGGATTTTCGATGTTTTATTCTCAAAATATGAATAGCCAAAAATACTCGGAATGGATGACCAAAAAATTGGAAAATGAGGAATTATTGCCCAGAAAGTCACAAAACTTTGACTTAATCCAAGATGAATGGGAGACTTCAGTGCCAACTTTTAATGGCCTAAATTGTGAATCAATCCAACAAAATGAATTGGATGGATTTGAATTGAATTCTACAATTTTTTGTCCATTTAATGAAAATATTAATTTATCGATTGATGAATGTGTGTCGAAAATGGAATGTTCCGACAATTTCTATAGGTATTTAATGGGCAAAAAATTGGAATTTATTGATGTAAAATTTAAGAAAAACCGAAATTATTTGCCATGAAAACATTGGAAAAAATGCAAATTCTTTGGTAAAAAACGAACCGTTAAAATGTGAAAATGCAAAAATTGATTGGATTCAATTGAGAAAATCAAAGGCCGGCAATAATGGAAGCAATTTGTCAAGGTCCTAAAATGATGGTTTATTGAAAATAGAAGCCAATTTTTAGATTTGAACTTACCAAGGGACGTTTCTATTGTCCTTCAGGTAATTGTTTATGATTAAAAATTGCTTCAAAAAATAAAAATTCAATTTAAGATGTAAGCTGTTTAAAAGAAATAATGTTTGATGGATTCATCAACAATAAATTCTCAAAATTGATTATTAATTCAATAATTTTTATTTTTCTTCTTTTTATAACCAACGAGATCAATAAAATTTTAAAATGATCAACAATGAATAAATATTTATTTTTGCTTCGGAATTGGGCGCTTCCTCCTTCTTGATGGGCAAATTGTGTTGTTCAAACAATCCGAGCATTTTGGGTTAACTGGAAGGCAAATTGTTTGACCAAAACCAACCAACAATTTATTGATTGAATTCCATTCGGTTCTAAAAAATTAAATCATTTTCAATAATTTTTGCATAAATTACTTTGGTAAAATTTCTCGCAATTTGAATTCAGTTTCGTCCGGTGTTTTTGTGTCCACCCATTTCAGTCGGTTGGAAATCCGGTGAACGTGTGTGTCAACTCCAATTCCTTCGTTTCGATTAAAAGCAATTTGAAGGGTCAAATTTGCCATTTTGGGTCCGACACCTGCAGGAAACGTCGTTTTTTGAATTAAAAACTGCATTTTTATTTAACCTGGTAATGAGCAAAGTCCTTCGAATGTATTTGGAATATCCTGGTCATATTTGTCCCGAAGAAGGATGCAAACTTTTTTAACGTATTCCGCTTTCCTCTAAATTTAATTAACTTTCACATTTAAATAAAAAAAAATAATCAAACCTTATAAAAACCAACGGGCTTTAACAATTCCGAGAGTTCATTCTCTGGCATTTCAATCAGTTTTGGGATGGTACAACCCACTTCCTTTAATCTTCCCATTGCTGCGCTGGTCACTTGGTCCTTTGTCTGACTGGAGAGCATCAATGCAACAAGTGTTTGGAATCTTTGTGTTTTTGGGTCTGCAGTTGGATCAGCGCAAGTATGACAACCCTTAAAAGAAGGTTCTTTATCTATTAAACCAATCAATTTTAACCATTGTATCAACTGGAGCATCTTGGAGTTTCCGCATTTCTTTGATTTGTTCTATATGTTTCATCATTTGCATTTGCTTTGTCTGTCCTTTGTCCAAATTTTCAATATCGATTTCCGCCATTTTTGATTTCACGCATTGTTGTCCTCCTCGAATTAAAATTTTTGGTGTTAGCATTTTTAAATGTTAAAAGCTGAAAGTATTATGAATAATTTATTTTGAACAATAGGTAATGTTCGATGTTTCTTTTTATCTTCTCACATAATCAGTATCAGTGTAAAAGAGTGAATCAATGTCATCTTCGAATGATGGATATTTTTAGATTATTCCAAGTCAAAATTCGTAGCGGTTTCAAATGCTTTTCTCTTTAAAAGGGTTTGATTTTGGGTTTGCTTTTGTTGTGCAAATTTTCGCATACAATAAGTAGGTGCTGCCTCAGTTCAGCGAAAAAGACAAATAAGCGCAGTTCAGCGAAAATGGACATTTATCGAAATATTTCGATTTATGGGGGGTTAAACCAAAAAACCAATGATGTTTTTGGATTCAGCGTGTTGGAAAACCCTTAAAAACATTTTCAAAACTAACATTGTTTACGCTAAAACATTTAAAACATCCATGTTTTTGTTATTTGACCTTTGTTTCAAACAAAACATGTTTTTGCTAGTTTAACATTTATAAATGTATGTTTTGAAAATGTTTTTAAGGGTTTTTCAACACGCTGAATCCAAAAACATCATTGGTTTTTTGGTTTAACTCCTATAAACCGAAATATTTTGATAAATGTCCATTTTCGCTGAACTGCGCTTATTTGTATTTTTCGCTGAAATGAGCACTCACGCAATAGGGGTGGTACACAAAATAAAAATTAATTTAATAGATTGCATTTTTCGAAACGAAATAAGTTGGGATACTGTACATGAAAAATCAATAAATCAAAGCGGAGAGCGTCGCATCGCATTGCGTCTTGTTTATCTCACTTCGCTTCTCACTTCATACTCACATTCACATCATTCATTCATCTTCATCGCATCATCATCATTCATCGGTGGCTTAAACGAATTAACTAAAAATCAATCGCTACCTAAAGCCAAGGCTTACTTTTAAAATAATAGCTTTACTAATTGCAATTAGGATTCCTAAGTATTTTATACATTCGCCGATCATCGGTTACCCATCCATCCTTTCGACTTATCTTTAGTAGGTATTTATTTAGGTATACTAGGCATGGGCAATATTCCACCGCACATGAAAAAAATATAACAAATTTCGCAGCGCTAGCACTCGTAAAATAAAAATGATGACTGATAAAGAATAATAAATTAAGCATTTTCATAAATCCCTAAATTCTCTTTATAGATCGATTTTATTCTTTAAATTATAAATTCAAAAATCAAATATGAGCGACCGATATAGCTTCTCACTCACGACGTTCAGGTAACATCAATTAAAAAAGCTATCTAAATCTTAAATTTAAGTCCTTCCGGAAAGCTTATGCAAATTGAATATGCGATGAATGCCGTCAAAAATGGGCCTCCTTCTGTTGGATTGAAAGGTTTATTGTTTACATCTCAATAAAACAATTATTAATTGTTAACATTTTAGCAACGGACTGTGTTGTTCTTGCAACGGAGAATAAGCAATCGGTCCTGTACAATCCGGAGAACAAAATTGAGAAGATCACGGACCATATTGGCTGCGTTTACAGCGGAATGGGTGCTGATAACAGGTTTTTATTTAAATTAAACAAATATTAAAAGTAAAATAAATTCACAGAGTTCTTGTGCGAAAGGCCCGCAAAATTGCAACGGAATATGAACTTCTTTATGGCGAAGAGATTCCGGTGATTCAGCTCGTCTCCAAAGTTGCCGCCATTATGCAGGAGTACACACAATCTGGGTTTTTTTTTATAAATTTTACAACTAAATGACTTAATTTTTTAAGTGGTGTCCGTCCATTTGGTGTTTCCACATTGATCGGCGGATGGGATGCAGAGAAGGGACCTTTACTATTCCAGGCTGATCCATCGGTTTATCATTTTACATATTTACTTATTTGATAATAAAATTCACAGGGTTCCTACTTTCCTTGGAATGCTACGGCTATTGGGAAGAATGACACAAATGCGAAGACATTTTTGGAGAAACGCTACAACGAGACCAATGAACAGGCCGACGCCATCCACACCGCTTTGCTTACTCTTCGTGAATCATACGAGTAAGATTTAATGAAAATTACTGAAATAATGAATTCAATTAAGGATTGGAATGACTGAGGAGAACGTTGAACTTGTTATCTGCACTCGAGATGAGGGATTCAAGCGACTGACCAAGGCTGAATTGCGAGAACACATTCAGAATCTCTAAATTTATTTCTCGATGATATTATTTATTTAATTCAATTTGATTAGTTTTATTTTGTTGTTTGGTCTATTATAATAAATGTTTTGTTTCCAACATTTTATCTGATTTTATTGCATTGTGTTAATTTTGCCCTAATATTTTCAATTAATTTCCAAATAATTGATCAACCATTTAATGTTTTAAAGCAAAATGGCTGACAATAAAACAGAAACAACTTCGAACAGTGAGCAGTCGGCGACCAAAAAGGTTAATTAAAATCTTTTGACTAAATAAAAATTGAAAAATTTAAGAGTTCTGACCTCGGCGCAAATTATGCAAAATGGGATAAATTGGCCAAAGAGGTTGAAAAAGAGGAAGAAGAGGAGGAGGCGGGCGTTGATCAACTATTCAAGGTTATTTCAAAAATAATATTTCCAAATTGATTTAAATGAATTTAGAAGATTTATCGGGACGCCAACGATGATGTGAAGAAGGCAATGATCAAATCGTTCAGTGAATCGCAGGGAACTGTGCTCTCAACCAATTGGAGTGAAGTGAAACAAAAACAAGTGGAAATGAAGCCACCGGAGGATTCCGAGTTCAAAGAATATCCAAAATGAATGGCAAAGTGGATTTTAAGAATCGATGATTTCACATTTTGACTTTTGATTACACAAATAAGATTAATTTTGCCTTTTTTATGAATAAATGTAAATTCAATTTTTGTGATTTAATTATTTGTTATTTTAACAATCAATATCACTTTATTATTTGTAAAAATTTTGAATTCATAATTTAAGCATTTTATTTTTAAAAGAAAAATACGAAAAATGGGCGTGAACGGAGCCAGCAAAACAACGCCAAATGATCAGCCGATGAAAAAAGTAAATAATATTTTAAAATAGATTTTTAATTTATTTAATTTGCATTTTCCAGCTCCATAGTTACCGGGATGAATTGCTGAAGGAGGCCGAAGATATTTTGCTCAACAAATTCCCAGCCAAAGTGCTGGAATTCAACGAATTGCTCAACAATCCAAGTAAATTTTGATGATTTTCAACATTTCATTCCAAATTTATTCAGAATATCAATATGCCCGGCTCCCGGAAATTGTTGCCACTGCGGACATTGACTCAGTTTTGCCAATCCCATTCCCGCCGATGGAACCAAGGACAATCAACAATGACAATGTATAATTTTGCATTAATACAAATTTATTTATCCTATTCATTTTGTTAGATTGCTTCACCCAAACGCCAAAAACTGGAAGAGAAAGGGACCCCAGTCTATGGCTTTGTCAATGGCACCGTCAAATGCAATGCGAAATTGGCCGAATTGATGGATGAACTGCGACCAATGTTACGTGAGTTATTTAAATCATTATCCTTTAAAATATGAAATAATTTATAGGAGAGGCCGTGGAAGATGTCAACAAAGTGAAAGTCTGGATCCAAATGCTGATTCCCAAAGTAAGATGTGTGGGTTGAATCGATTTTTGACAATAATTATTATAGATCGAAGACGGAAACAATTTCGGCGTGTCGATTCAAGAGGAGTGCCTGGCAGAAACTCGAAATGTGGAAGGCGAGGTGGCAAGCTTCCTGGACCAGATGTCCAAATATTTCACCTCTCGGGCCAGGTAAATTAGAGATTTTAATTAAATTGATGAATTAATTTTTCAGAATTGTGACAAAAATCGCAAAATATCCGCACGTGGAGGATTACCGGCGAGCAATGTTGGACACAGACGAGGTTTCACAATTATTTAATATTATTGGCTAAATTATTTAATAATTTCAGAAGCAATTTATAAACATTCGCCTTGTCATAATTGAATTGCGCAACAATTTCGCCACCTTGGTCAGTGGATTATTGATCAAAAATATTTAAAAAATGAATCGATTTAAAATTAATAATTTGGCTTTTAATTCATTAAATCTTTCGGTTTCTAGGCTTTTTTACATTCTTTTTTAGCATCAAAAATTATACAAATATTAAATCATCTAATTTTTGATACAAAACGGTCTCAAAATAAACAAAAAGAAAACAAAAATGCTTTTAAATTAAATCAAAAAAAAATATTTTAATCAATTTCTCTTTTTTATAGCATGACATGCTCTTCAAAAATCTGGAGAAAATCAAGAAGCCGAGGACGTCACACACAGAGCTGATGTACTGAATTGAATTTGGAGAGGATTGACAATTTTTTAATTGATTTTTTCATCAAATATTCCTCAATTTTTGTTGTTGTTGTTTCCATTTATTGTTTTTTTTTTTACTTTAATAAATAAAAAAAATACACATTCTCCAAAATTTTATTAAAGGTCATTGAGCACTTGTTTTCTTAAATCATGCAAAAATTTGGAGGTACTTGATTGCCTCCTTCCAACATTCTCTCCATCCGCAATTATGTTCCCGAATCACTTAAAAAACAAAATTATTCCCTTATTATTTCACATGCCTTTTACCTGAAACTGGAAGAAGCTGCTACAGATTGGATTTCAATGGGAACTGAACTGTCCGTTTTGACAGATGAGGCCACCATCTCTGTGAATGAGAAGGGGAATTTTGTCTTTTCACTTAAATATATGTTTTACCCGTTATTGAAGAGTCGGTTTTCGAATGGCTTCTGGATCTGGAAACAGATTCGGATGATTGAATTGCACTGCCATTCTTTTGGCCCGATGAAATCGACGAAGACTTTGATGATTTTGATTTGGACTCGGAATGTTGGGAAAATGAGGATGATGACGAAGAGGAGGAGGAAGATTTGGAAGAGGATGATTTGCTTCCACTATGGCTCTTTCCTTTTGTGCCTTTACTACTTTGGCCCGATGAATGTTCTACTTGCTTTGATGTAGCCGAAGGGGATGAAGATGAAGAAGAGGAAGAAGAAGATTTGACTCTATTGTCGATGTTTTTGGTATTCAAAGTAGCAAATCGACTTCCACCCATCTTTAATGATTGTTCATTTGCTCCAATTTGACGTTCTTTTTGAATATTTTGTCCTATTGAATTTTTCACTGTTTTCCCCGCATTCTTCTTCTCATTTTCCGTTTTCCATTCATCATCATTGGCCTTTTCACTTTTAAATCCAACTTTCCTTCCAACATTTTCCCTTTCTTCCGATTCCGATGATCCTCTTCCACTTTCCATTGCCATAGATTGCAGTCCCGATGAGGAGGAAGACGATCTCCGTCCTTCATCCAAAATTGTTTCATCAATTCTGGGTGCCAATTTCATCAGTCGCAAATCATTCCTTCCATTACGGTCTTCTATTTTTTTTCCTTTTCTTCGAATCTCTTCAACAATTTCGCTTTTCTTCATTTTTCTCAAATTTTTCTGCCTTTTTGGTTCTTTTGCCGCCGGCACCATTGTTCGATGCAATGCCGACAAATACGCAATTCTGGCACGACATTGTCCAATTTCAGTCCTTTTTCTCTGAGTCAACATTTTAAATAATTCATTACCGTGGGGTGGAATTGAGAGTCGAGTCAGGGTTGAACGTGATTCCATTTTGGGTTTTGCTGAATGAATAATAAAATTAGAGGAACGCATTGATTCGGTCTTCGGTGGTATAATTTTAATTCATTTTTTGATTTGTCCTTCTAATAAATAAATCCATGGTCTCCTCACGTTTTTCTTGGCCATTTTGTGCCCTTCTCGTCCTTAGCATCATCAAAACCATCAATCGAAGCATCGTTTTCCGGCTAAATTGTTGCTCCTCTCCATCCTTTATAATCTTCTTCTTCTCTTCCATTGTTTGGGTGCCAATTTCTACCCTTCGGCCCATTCCTTCGGTTTGAATTCCCTTTTCTGACAATTTCTTTCCCAAATTTTCAGTCGGCATTTTTTGCTCCACTTCGCCCACATTTAACACCAAATGTGCCGTAAGGGATGGGCCAGAGGTACATTTGAGAGCACAATCCACTTCGACGGGACCATTCTTGAATAATCAAAATTTGTTAAATATTCACTCTCAAAATGGCTTTCACCTTTTCCAGCTGATCCAAATCGACTCGACCCGTCCATCCAGTGGAGGGCAAATTGCCCGAAGAAACGGCCTTTGCCTGCAATTCCAACCATCCCAATTCAAAGGGAGAATTTGATGATGGCGGTCTGATGAAGAAGAGCCGACCTTGGCCAACTTGAATTTGACCATTTGTAGTGGGCAATTTGGGTTGGGCATTTTGTGGTGAGAAAAGAAGTTGAAGGCCAGGAATGGCAGCAAAATTCGGCTCCCAGGGAGATGAAATTCGTTCAAGCAGAATTTGGACAAAGAAAATGGGTGGACAAAATGGACGGGAGGAGGAGGAAGTTGGGGAGGGGAAAGGCATTTTTTGGTGTGATTGAAAGACGATGAGATGACCAACAAAACAAAAATTTAGAATGACTGAATTAGGTATTATTATTATTATTTAGTGATGGTCATTTTGGTATTTGGAAAGGCATGCGAGGGAAATGTTGCCATGGAAATGGAAGCATTGACATTGGCACTTGACTGCCCCCTTTAAAAATGCAAATTACCTTTTTTTAGATGAATTTGACAATAAATTGAAAGATAATTTAATTTTGCCTGTTCTAATTTTAATCCCACATCTTCATTTCCCAAATTTTATTCAAATCCATATTTTTTCCATTCGTTTTATTCAAATATTCCTCCAATAATAAATATTGTCAAAAAACAACATAAAAGAATGAAAATAAAATAATGGGAAAGGGAATGAAAGGGAAAACGAGCAACCACAACAAACCCCATCAAAAACCCCCTTTGCCCCTTCAAAAAAACAACAATGAATGGAAGGCAAATAGGCCATTCAGCAAAAATTATTATTTGAAGGGGGAAGGGTTGGGCTGATCGACTGACTTTACAGCGCGCAAAAGAAGAGTTCAATGGGCCAAATGTGGGGTTGGGGGTTCGATCAGAACAAACGATCATTAGCCATTCATTTCATTCTCTTCCCTTTGACAACTTTATGTGTGCCCCCAAACAATGCATTCAAAGGACATTTCCAAAACTAATTTGCCTCTGATTCATTCATATTCATCATTCCACAATGATTCAATTTCAACAATTCACCTTCTACCCCCCCCCCCCCCCCACCCCACTCCCCAGTCCAAAATGGCATTTTTGAGAGGGGAACTCTGTCGAATTTTTATTTGATTTGGCCATTCATTCCGCCCACATTTTCCCCTGAAGCTAAATTCCAATATTCCCTTCCCATTCATTGCTCCAATAAAATTCATGAGAGGAGAATGATCTCTTTTAGAGCAATATGTGGCCTCTATTCCCTGGCCCAATTCCCCAATTTCCCCCAACACTTTTTCGTCAATATTCTCCCCCCCATAGTGGAATGTTTGCTTTCACAATTGACTCCGCATTGCTGCGATTGAGTGAGAATATTCCAATGGGTGGTTGGCCCCATTGTGCGCGAAAATGGTGTTGGGGGAAAGGGGTCGGTCGGTGAATTATTCGAGAGAATTGGGTATTGGGATGGGGGCAATGGAAAGTGTTCCCCCCTTCCACTTTGCACATTCCAATTCCCGGCGCCCAATATATTGGATAGTGGGGGCTGCTGCTGCTTTTTGTGTTTGCCTAGCGCATTGAGCCACCCGATCAAAAAAAGTATGTTGGATTGGGGACACCACTTCCACCAAAGCACGTCAGAATCCACGCAAAATCCAAGAGAAACAGTGAATTCATCGCTAAATGATTGCCGACACCCTGTGCAAAATATCCTCAAAAACACTTCAAATGGCCTTGCAAAAGGGCCAAATGCGCGAAAATGATGCTTGATTGAATGTTTTCCTCCTTTTTGAATGGATGAAGTGTTTATGCCTTTTCCCCTTTATATTAACTCGGGTTTTTAATCACCACTCCACAAAAACACATCAAATCCCATTTTCCCGTCCATCCAAAGCAAAAAACTCGATTCCAAATGGCCAACACCAAATATCCCCCGCTTAAATTTGCGTCCATTCTAAAAGCCTGTCCCATCGCGCATATATTAATTGAGCCTCTTCTTCCCACCCAATTTCCCCCATTCATTTTCCCCCGTTGTGGTCAACCTTGGTCAACGGGTAAAATGAAGAAATGGAGGGAAGAAGGGCGGGCTAGGATGAACCGGTTCATTGTACCCCAGCCCCTTTCCTCCCTTCCATCGGCCAATTGGGTTGGCTGGTCCAGCAAAAACCTGAAATTGTCCACAAAATCCACTAAATGGTTTAGCCGGCCATCATAAGGAAGAAAGGAATTTGACAAATCCAAACATTCCCTCATCAATTCCATTCATCTTATTTTTAATTAATTCCAAATATTCATTTCCCCTAAAATATATTCAGCCAAAATTTATGCTCATCGGCTTGCACGACAATTTGCCATCGGCTTCATTGGCCGCCGCCCTTGGGTCACCTGCCCAATCCAGTGCCATCAATTTTCGGGTTGTCCTTTCCCCTCATACTTTAAAATTATTTGTTTAGCTTCTCCTCCCATTTGCCCCATTTCCCCTCCTTTTAATCGCACTTTTACTCGTTTTGCCCGGCATTCGAGAGCAGCGTGCCCTCTCATTGTTGGTTAGTTCCTCCCCCAAATTCCATTCCAATTTTGAATGTTTTTCCTAAATTTTCGGCCATTTTCCTTCATTTATTTGTTGGTATTTTGCTGGTCGCTTCCCTGGTTCTTCCTTTCTGGAAATGCACCCAGGCCGAAGTTCTCGTCCATTTGCAGGCTCAGTCAAAGCAACGGCATTTACTCAGATTGGGCGTTGGCATCGGTCTTCGGGCATTGAACATTTCTTTGGATTGTAAGCATTCCTGTTGATCCAATACAATAAAATAAAATAAATAAATAAATAAATAGATGTTCGTCCATTCGATGACCTAGAAGCAAATCCCAGGTAGGTCAACGGTTCATATATTAAAGGGAAATTTTTTCCCAAAAAAAGATCACCCTAAATTTTAAGCATAAAATTCAAAGCCTAAAAATAAATAAAAACCCAAAATTAAAAATGTCTTTCACAGATCTCTAAACAGTCTCCATCTGAATGAACAATTCGATTTGGCCGGCGTCTCGTCAATGGCTTCTGAATTGCAAAGGGCCTATCACGAGGGATTGCCTTTCCCTTTGCTGCGGGTGCTCGAGGCAAAATCAACCAAAATTCTTTTATTAAATTTCCTCCATTTTTACAGTATTTTTCCCTGTGCCAAGATGCATTCTCCTGGGGCCATCAATTCAGGTATATTTACAAAGAAAAACTACTGCATTTACTCAATAATTTTTTGAAGGAATGCCGGTCATTTTGCTCATGCCCTTCTCTGGTTCAATTGCCCAATTATTCTCAATCTCAATTAAATTCACAAATATTCCAGGGCTTCATTTGCCTGTTGGTTGGCTCAATGTGCCCTTCTCCCACTCGTTCCCCATCATTTTGCCAAAGTTGGACTCCTTTCCGGCATTTTCATCCTGATCGCTGATTTCGTGAGCACAAGTCCACAGTTCATTTCTAAATTTTTCCACTTTTTACAGCTGTATGTTACCCTTTCTCCATCCGATTTGCACATTGTATTTCCATCTCCTTCTGGCGGTACAAATTTCCTCCAATTTCGGCATATTCATAAATATTTTTATGTCCAATAATCTTTTTTCTATAGATTTGGCGCATGTTTTTGGATGAGTGTTTCTGCCGGTAATTAATTCCAAATACAAGCCAAATAATTAATTTATTTATGCCCTAAAAGGTCTTCTCTCCCTTTTGTTCGCCTCCATCCTCATTCTCCTCCAACTCCTTCGGCTTTATTCTCTTTCAACATTCCTCAAGTTTGTTGCCAATTCCCCCTCTTTCCCTAATTTTACCAAATAATATTTTCAGCTGTTCATTGGATGAAACCGTTGGACCACCAAAATGCCGTTTTGGTATAAATTTAATTTTTCCATTGAATATTTTATTGAAATTATTTTATTCATTCTTATTTTATAAGGGAATTAAATATTCAAATGGACATTCTTTTTTAAACATTCCAATTCTTTATTTATTTTCAATGCAGTGAATTAAATTGGGGCAAATAGGCGGAATTAAATTGAGTAAAATAGGCTGAGTTATGTGAAAGAAAAATCCAAAAAAGCTAATAAAAATAGATGGAATAATTCTATGAATTTCCCTTCTATTTATTAAAAAATAACATCTTTTCTTTTAAAAGGTGGTGGCCGTTGTGCCGATGGAATTATTCATGGAGGGAGAAGGGGAGCAGCTGAAGATTCCACTGCCATTTGCAGCAGCAGCGACGACAATTCGACACGATCTCGATTGGATTCAACGCCTTCCTGCAAATTCTCAGTGGTCAGCTCCGTTTCTTCTCTGTCCGTATCCTCCTCCGTTTGTTCCTCCTCGGCATCGGCCGCCCTGCGACTTGGCCGAAGGGCTGAAATGATAGAATCGGCGAACACAACAAAATCGGTGGAAATGATTCGGAATAGGATTTTGGCCAGGCAACATCAACAAGAGGGAAAGGGAAGGGCAGAAACCATTTTGGAGGAGGAATTGACACAACCAGAATCAATGTTAGCTAGGAGGAAGGAGGGAATTGTGGGAGTGCCAAAGCCAAAAGAAATTGATGAGAACAATGAACGATGAAAGAATACGAAATTGACTTCATTTTTGTAATACATGCACAAAAACGGGTATTTCCAAATTCCAATCCATTTCAAATTAGTCTTTTGTCTTTTCCATTTTCATATTTTTGCAATCCATTTCCAATCTAAATCATCCCATTCACCCCAATTTATTCTCTTTGAGTCAGCAAATTTTTTGGCTTTCATTCGATTTTTATGCAATAATTCATTCAATAAAAATAAAAACAATAAAATAAAACAAAAAGAATGAATGAAAATTGAAAGGCACAAAATTAAAAATAAAATTAAGAATTTATTGGTTTTGGTTTGGTTGAGGGAATGTCAAATCGGCGATCAGCGGTAAATGGTCACTTGGACAAATTTTGGAAGGAATTGCGCCATATTTGGTGACCAATTGATGTTCAGGCATTGGCACTTGGAAATCCACTTGAAGGGGAGGATGCGCCCAAATATAATCCAAACAGCCAATAAATCCTTTCGAATCTTCGGTTTGCGTGTAATTCGTATAGTCGGGGAAGCCGCTGACGCATTGGAAATTGAGTGGCTCTGAAAATTGGAGGGGGAAGATTAAAATGGATTTAATGGGAATTATGGAATAATCGGAAAATGAAGCCTAAGAACCCTTTCCTTATGGGAAATATTATGCTTTTAGGTTTACTGACTACAACTTAATTTTGAACCAAAAAGTAAAAATAGTTTAAACCGTTTAATATCCTTTATTTTTACCTAACCATTAAACATTATGCAATATCGGATTGTGATGAATGTGATTTCCCCCAGCAAAAAATGATTGCCCCGAGTGAGGATCGAACTCACGACCTCCAGATTATGAGACTGACGCGCTACCGACTGCGCTATCGAGGCTTCAACAGATCACGCTATCTAGGCTTATAATTTAGTCCAGAATGAATAATTATACCATTAGAATAAAAATATTAGAGGCCCCAGGCCGAAATTTTATTCATTTTATTAATTTAAAATTCAAATTCACCTCGAATTGCCATTCTCCCCGGATTTTTGTCATTGCCAAAGAAATTCCTCTGTGCGAATGCCCAAATGCGTTGAATGAATGTGGGTTGGGCCAATGGAAGATGAATTAGTTGGCCTTGGAGCATTCGAATTGCGGCCGAATTTGGTTGGCAATTGAAATCACCGGCGAAAAGGACTTGTGGGGATTGGCCGCAAATTTTATTGTCGATGAAAGAGGAAATGTAGCGAAGGCAAAGAAGGGATTGAAGAACTAATGGAAATTGTTGAATAATTTATTTAAAAATGTTTTCTGACTTTTAACTTCCTCATGGGCTGGATCAAAATGCAAATGGGTATTGCCTGCCAAAATATCTAATCCATTGGTGGTGCGCAAATGGACGAGCTGAAAATGAAAGTGAATGAATGTGAAATGTTTAATAAAGGGGAAAAGGTAATGTTATTGCATTTTTGTCATATATTTTTTGGCCTGATTACTTTATTTTGTCTTGAAATGTACTTTAAAATGCACTCGGGGCGGATTCGAACCCGAGACCGCTAAATTATTGCAAAAGAGAAGGGTCCACCCTCCACCGCCACCTTTGGGCCGAAAATTTTTAAAAATATATTTTTAAAGGTATTTTTCTATAATTTTAAACATTTTACAATACATTTTGAGACTAAATATAATATTTAAACCAAAAAAATCACAAAAAAATGAGCAGTCTAGTAGGGAAAGAAACCTGAATAATAGTTGGCCGAGTTTGGAGAACATTTGCAATGGTTTCATTGGTCTTCAAAAATTCCATAATATCGGCATTGAATGGATTTTCCAACAATTTGCTCAATTTTATTGAATAATTCCCACACATTTGAAATCGACCACTTTTGAACGCAACCACCAATCCTTCGTTCACTTGATTTTCCTTATTATTGAAAATTGATGTAAATCCCTAAAATATATTTTATTTTAATTTTTAAATAATTTGGGCAACCTTTAATTGCAAAAATGGCACCAAAAATCGTCGTTGAAATCGAAAATCGACTTCTTGGAGGAAAAGTAAATCCGCATTATAGCCAGGCAATTCGCGCATTAAAATTGGATAACGAAATTTTTCAAATTGGAATTCTTTTGGGCAATAGCGATAATATTGATCCGCTTGATCCCTCTTCTTCAGACAATCCTTCAAATATAAATGGGCGAGTACTGTGGAATTAATTATTTAATTAAATTTTCAAATCAAAAAATTTACCATTGTAGCTGAGCACTCGAAACCTAAAATAAATTTAAATTAATAATGCCAAATTTAAATAAAATCCACCTATTTCCTTCCATCATTTGTCCACAATATTTGGATTGTCTTCCTTCGAATATAAATTCTTCCGGTTTTTGAATTTGTTTCGCACAAATTGCTCCCATCGAAATTCCCTCCTCGCCCACATCGACCACCACCGCCAAATATTTGCCAACATCCATTTCGGTTGGGCAATAATAAATGCCAGTGCCGGCATATTCCCATCCATCCATGTGGATTCGACATTTTGGCGAATCAACTGAAGTCGAGATGGAGGATTGAATTATTTTTTAGAATATTTAAATTAACCAATTTGAATGTTCAATGGTTTTTTTGATTCACTGACAAACCAATGATAATTCACTGCATCACTTTTATTTTTCCAATCAGTGCTAAAATTGGATTAATTATTTACCAAATAATTGCGTTCATTATGCACATTTACCTGGGCATTATTGGACATCCAACCTGCGGATCCATAACAATTTCCACTTTATCCAGCCAAACGGTGTCACGCACAATTGAATATTCTGTGTCGGCAATTTTTATTCGCCCACATCGATTTGGGCCAAAGAAAACATTGAAATTCGTTGTCTTTAATATCAATTTATAATTGGTAATTCAGATAAAAACACTGACCTTATCCGAAATAATTTCATCTGTTTCTGTGAATGGTTGAATAATATTATCCTCTTCATTTTGCTCAATTTGTTTTAAATTATTTTTTAATTTGCACATCAAACGTGTTTTTGTCCGGCTAAATTCCTCTCCATATGGTCTAAATTTGAATATATTTTTTTTTATTAAATTCGCTTACCTTTTCATATAAATTCTCTCATTTATTTTTTTCTCCTGATCAAAATCAAAGGCAATTTGAATAAAACAATCATCACTGTTCAAAAGTTTCTTATAATTAGATTGCGGAATTAATAATAAACCTGCTGCTGGTTGATTCTTGGGCATTGAAATCTTGCCAAACGAAGAATTTTTTTGAGGGTATCATGCTTTGACGGGTTTGATAGAAAAAATTCGGCTTTCTTTTCGTTCCAAATTTGGCTTGATTGTGACGAAAATAAATTGCTAATTTCCTTATTAATGCTGAATTGAGCTGTTGGAGGAGCATTTTATAAGCTTTTAATGTGTGTGGTTTATTAAAAAAAAGAAATAAGGGCACAAAACAAATAAAAATATAGCTAGATTAGACAAGAAATGGTTTGATTGATGAAAAATTATTTTTAGTTAGATCAATTTTACACCTCTTTCATTTTCATCCAATCTTCAATTGTTTTCCAATTTCAATTTTCCCTAAGTTTATGTATCTTACTTTTTTCCTATCCCATTTTTTTCGGTTTTATGAAAGCAGCGCACAGCGGGCAGCGCTGGAGAAGCTGGAAGCTGGAACTCTTGGAATTATTTTTAAATACGGAGTATGTGGCTTTCTCTTTAGGATCGATATTTTTGATGATTTTTATTTTTTCTACGAGAAAAGTTTTTTTTGTCTCCAAAATCGGTTCTTTTTGTCCCCAAAGTGGTTTTTTTTTGTCCCCAACTTTTAAATAGTTTTTTTTGTCTCCAAAATCGGTTCTTTTTGTCCCCAAAGTGGTTTTTTTTGTCCCCAACTTTTAAATAGTTTTTTTTGTCTCCAAAATCGGTTCTTTTTGTCCCCAAAGTGGTTTTTTTTGTCCCCAACTAATAAAAATTTGTTTTTCACGTTGTAAATGATATAAAACGGTTTTACAACACTCCAAGGGTGCGCGGAAGTCAAAAAGAGGTGCGCGGGATACATCCGGATATTGAGGGATTAAGGAGGATTAAGGGGGATTAAGCCGGATTAAGCCCCGGAATGGAAGGGAAATGGCCCGAAGGGCCAGTGGAAGGTCGGGAAGTGCCTGAGAGTGCGCGGGATAGAGCCGGATATATGGGGATTAAGGTGGATATAGGGGGATTAAGCCGGATTAAGCTTAGCTAGAGGCTATGGATTAGGGTTATGGTTAGGGGCGGCATGGGATCTAGGGGCTAAGGGTTTAGGAGCACGAGGGATATAGGGGGATTAATGTGGATATAGGAGGATTAAGCCGGATTAAGCTTAGTTATGGGCTAGGGTTAGGATTAGGGGTTCGGAGCATAGGAATCTCGCGAAGCCGGAAGCAAATCAGCCCAAATCGGGCTCGCGCCCATCGATTCCAGGCCTTAATCCGACTTAACCCCCTAAATCCACCTTAATCCCCCTATATCCGGCTTAATCGCGCGCATTCTCCGGGCCTCTGTTACACTTCCCTGACCTTCCAATGACCTTCCGAGCCATTTCGAATCCATTTCGCGGCTTAATCCGGCTTAATCCCCCTATATCCACCTTAATCCCCTTATATCCGGTTATATCCCGCACACTCTCAGGCACTTCTCGACGTTCCTGTGGCCTTCCGGGCCATTTCCCGTCCATTTCGGGGCTTAATCCCCCTTAATCCCTCAATATCCGGATATATCCCGCGCACCTCTTTTTGACTTCCGCGCACCCTTGGAGTGTTGTAAAACTGTTTTATATCATTTACAACGTGAAAAACAAATTTTTATTAGTTGGGGACAAAAAAAACCACTTTGGGGACAAAAAGAACCGATTTTGGAGACAAAAAAAACTATTTAAAAGTTGGGGACAAAAAAAACCACTCTGGGGACAAAAAGAACCGATTTTGGGGACAAAAAAAACCGCACCCTTTTTTCTACTACTCCCACGCCACGCCCCACTCCTAGCAGCCAGCCTCTCCATCAAGCCATCAATATTATCCTAGCCCAAAATGAATATGGTTTTATAATAGGAATTTTATAACTGTTACATACGAAAAAATCACAATTGGTCTATCAAAATATCAAATTATTAGAAAAAATTAAATTTTCAATTTAAAAAAATTTACCTAGATTAGAAATTGAAAATGAGTGAAGACGATTTTCTACAAGGCGATTTGATCATGAAAACGTTAGGAACTTTGGAAATTGGCAGTGATCGTACAACAAGCTTCTCAGATGAGATTTTATTGAAATCGAGCAATAATAGCATGAAATCCGACGAATCATCACCAAATAATGCCAGCCCATTGTTGGACACACATCAAACAACAACAGAAGACCCGTCAATTTGCCCGTATTGTGACAAGAAATATCGCAAGGTTTTGTGTATTTGCAAAAATATGCCTAACTTATAAGCAAATATTCTAGCCTCGAGTGCTGGATTGCCTTCATTCCCTTTGTCATGATTGCATCATTGCCCAGCTTGATGGACGAAATAGACATTCTTTCGCAAAGTTTGTGGATTTGGAAATGGAACTCGAAAATACACATGACAATGCCAAACCACCGCCCGGGGTCATTCGTTGTCCAATTTGCACTCAAGTTTGATACGAAATGAAATCATTAAATCTCTTATGGAAAAATTAACAGGAAACGCACATTGGGAATGACCAAATGTTTGTGAATTTAATGCTTATGGATTATATTCGAATAAGAAAATATGGAATTGATGACACCGACTATGGGAAAGTTTGTCAGGCATGCAAAAGTGAGGATGTGGCTGTGGCAAACTGCAGCAATTGTCAGTAAAGATTGCATTAATAAGATTTTAAATCAATATTTGTCTTAATTAGGTATGAGCGATCTTTGTCAGAAATGTGTCCAAGCCCATATGGACATGAAAATGTTCGATGGCCACAAGGTAGGTACATCGATTATTGCATTTATCGATTTATATGGTGTTGCGGGATGGAGATATATTGTTGTGTTTTGTAATTGTGATCAGCAGATCAATGATCATTCGCGTTTACGGATCACGCAATCGATCAATGGAAAATAACGAAGTTAAACTAAGAGTCGGTACAGCTTACAGCAGGCACGTAGACAGGGGAGCCGGGCCCTCTTAAAGGGGGAGGTTGGAGGAAAAGGGGTAGAGAGGCTTTTGAGGCAAAATTTTTTTACTGCACAGTTATTTTTAGACCAAATTTTTCGCTGCGCGGCCATTTTTAGGCAAATTTTAGCACTGCGGGGCAAATTTTAGTTAAAATTTTTTCTGAGGAGCAAAATTTTTTACCAAAAAAATTCAATCTGGCCCCCTCCAGATCCTAGCGGCAACCAACGCTCGTCCAGACTAAAATGCAAGGCTAAGGGCCTGCGGTACAGTAAATAAATATTTGAATTTTATGTATACAGTAATTAAAAACGAAATGCCAAAATCAATATTTATTTTCCACTGGGTTGGAAATTGGATGAATGAATCTGATCTGAATTTTGATTGGATGTGATGGATATGGCTTGCTTGAAAATGGAAAATTTGTTTAGTGATGACTGATTATGATTATGATGTGATTCAATCGCGATCGATTGAAATTTTCTGTTTCATTTACCTTAGAAACCAAATCAACTAATAAGATTAACAATTAAAAATATTGATTTTTGTTTTTTAGGTTTCAATATTTACCCAAAAAGACAAAGTCGAACAACAAATAATGAGCGGAATTGAGCCGAAAAAGACGGCAATTTGCGAAAAGCACAAGATGGATTTCGATAAATTCTGCATTGAATGTGAAGAAATTATCTGTCCACAATGTTTTCCCGAACATGCCACTCATAATAGTTGCTCACCTCTCGGCGAACATATCATCAATTGGTGCAAGGATGGTATCAAAGAATTGGCAAAACAAGCCCAAATCAAAGTACATTTAACTTCATTTTAATGAACTAATTTTCTTATTTAGGGCAAAGCAACACTTGAAGCTCGTTCAAAGATTCCGGAGCGCGAGGAAATGCTCAGTGAATCCTACGCCAAATGTCGTGACAAAATCGAGGAATCATTCCAGAAATATGCACTCATTTTGAATGAAGTGAAGCTGGAATTGTTGATTTCATTGGAGAAGAACCGGGACGAACAGCAGGAAAATTTGAACACGAGCTATCAGAAAATTGACAAACAAACGAACATGTTGCAGGATGCCTTAACGTATTTTTTACGGTTTAGCAATCTAATATAAACCAATTACTTAGATACACCAATCAATTGTTGGACGAAGGGACTGTTGTGGATTTGATCACAAATAGGAAGAAAGTTTGGCGGCAACTTAAGGTTTTAATATTTCATTTTATTGATTAAATATATTATTATTAAGTTACTCATCCATTCAATGCCGGATGGAAATGCTGAGGTTGATTTGGATTATGATGCACTCGCGGAAGAAGAGTTCAAGAAGAAACTTGAAATGGTCGTTGGAAACATTAAATGTTTGTTTTTTTTTATAAATTTTGGGGGAGGGAACGGGAATGGCAAAAAAGAAGATGGTGAAGAAAAGGAAGATGGTGAAGAAAAGGAAGATGGTGATGATGAAGAAGAGAGATGATGAAGAGGAGGATGAGGAAGAGTTAATGAAGCAGAGAAAGATGATGATGAGGAAGAGACGAAACAACTTATCTTCCTCTCCTTAACCATCTTCTTCATCCTCATCAGTCTTCATCATTTTCATCTTCTCCTTCTATTCTATGCCATCCCCCCTCCTTCCGCCTCCCCGCTCCCCCCCCCCCCCCCCAAGAATAAGAAGGTAGAAATTTGTTATTATTTAAAGGTCGTGTCACCGGATTGCCAAAAGAGACGAAGAATTTGAATGCTCAACCATTGTTGGGAGCTGGGGCACCCAGTAGCAAATTGGAGGGATTTTCGGGCGATCTTGACTCCAAAAAGTCACAATTGCAAATGTTCACCGGCGGCGGATGGGACTCTCCAAACATTGTTGGGACATCATCAGCACTGCAACAACAGCAACCAACACCGAATTATCAAGGACAACCGCAGCAGGGACCCGGAGCAATTGGGATGGAACGTCGTCTGAACCGTAACTCGACCAATGGAACCAGCTACTTGAGCGGAGATTCGGGCATTTATTCGTCGGCATCGGACATGACAATTTCTTCGCCCATCGCAAATCAATTGAACACTTCGCTGGAACAGTTTGGCATGAATATGGTTTGGCATTAACTTTTAGAAAATTCAAAAACTTGGCAAACCTTACCTTATCTTTTGGTGGGAAACCTTAACTTTTGGGACTCAATAATTTGAGAAATCTTAAAAATATTCAATCAATTTAATCAATAAAATTGTTATTTAAAGGGTGCTGCCGCTCGTTTCGATCCATTCAATGCGGCCGCCGCATTCCGCAACACTCCAAATGCGAATATCATGCAAAACCCACTGGACATAAACACTCAATTCGATACAGCTGCCGCTGGTGCATTGTTCTCTTCTGCCGCTGACCAATTCAATCAAAGTGGACAATCGAAGACTTGGAGCATGGTAAATATATTCAAAATGGTTTAAATCATAAATATTCAAATTAAAGAACATGTCAAACAATATTTTTGGTCCATTTGAGCAGCAACAACAGCGTCCACGTGAATTGATTGAATCTCGTTTTATGATGAATGAATTTCCGCCGCTCGGCACCGATCCATCCGGGATGCGTTCCCGCTCTTCCCTTTGCAACACTCCTTCGGTTGAGGCATTCGTTTCCACTCCAGTTTCTCTGCCAATTCATCAGGTTTTAAACCATATTTAATAAAATTGAAATAAAATGTTTTTTAAGGCATATCCAACCAACATTGGCGGTCGTTCACATTTCTCCAGTGGCAGTCAACTTGAGGTTTTTAAAATTTTTTTTTGATATAAATAAATTTTTGGTAAATTATTTTGAGTTTGGAATACAATAGCTCGTCTAGATATGTACTATAGAATGTATAAAAATGTATAAAAGTAGCCAACCGAGTCAGAAAAAAAATTATTGTCCACTGAGCGGATTCGAACCCGAGACCTAAATTTTGGAGAAGTGAAGGGTCGGTCCCTCGTTTTTGGGTTGAAAATTTTCAAAAAAAAGTTTTTTATAAACCCTAGACAGCCTAAATCTAACCATAATCCAGTGTCCAAGCCAACCCTTAAGTTGAAGCTTGAAGACCTAATAAGTTGAAAGCCTAATACTGGGCCTAACAAGTCGAACTCTTGAATCTTGGTATCTTGACATTATCGATCCGATCGTAAAAAACCTCAATAGAAAAGCTCCAATACCTAATATAACTTGTAATTCTCTTCCCAAATTTTGCGCTCAATTTTAGATGACAATTGCGGCCACATTCAGTGCGGATAACAAAAATGCACAGGACACATTCAATACACCTCAGGGGCTTGCCCTCGGAATTGGGAATGAGGTGGCCATCGCCGACACGAACAACCATCGTTGCATTGTGGTCGATTTGAAAGGGAATATTTTGCGCCAAATCGGGAGTTCCGGCACTGAAGAAGGACATGTTTATTATCCAAAGAAGGTTGGTTATTTATTGCATTTTAAAAATAAATGTTGATAACACTAGAGCGTTGATGGTAAG
The DNA here is from genome assembly GCA_030063045.1 of Pratylenchus scribneri. Classification (NCBI taxonomy): domain Eukaryota; kingdom Metazoa; phylum Nematoda; class Chromadorea; order Rhabditida; family Pratylenchidae; genus Pratylenchus; species Pratylenchus scribneri. The sequence continues at coordinate 28,504 of JAQSEB010000111.1, read as the reverse complement.
GAATAAGAATATTTTCGTTCGTTCAAAAATACTAATATTTAGTCTAGGAGAATGTATAAAAACGCATAAAAGTGGTTACCGAGCCAGAAATTAACTTACACCGAACAGATTCGAACCCGAGACCTTTAAAAAGTGAAGGGTAGCCATTCGGCTAAAAACTCAGCGGGTTTCTTTTGAAAAAATTTTCGTTATAAACCCTAATAAACCCTGAACCTAGCATTAATTTAATAAGTCGTAGCCTAACAAAACTGAAAACTAAGCCTTAATTTTTGAGTTCGACTCAAATTGTGACTCTTCATTGTTCATTTTTGGTGATTTTTGCGAGGTCAAAACTTGTTAGATCAACCAATTCCAATAAAATATTTTATTAAATGTTTCACACTCATTTTAAATCCTCAAATTGCAGATTGTTGCGCATGTTCGCGAACGTGATTGCCGTTTCATTGTGCTGGACCGTGGCACCGGCCAACAATTCAATCGTCTGCAATTGTTCAAGAATGATGGGACTTACATTTCCCGTCTCGGTAATTAACAAAATAAAGACAATATTCTTTTTTTAATAATTTTTTCAGCTCTTCCGTGTCCGGTTGACCAAGTTTCGGTGATGTCATGGAACAAGGACAACGAGCAATTGATCATCATTGATAGCAAAAATCTGATTATGGCATTCCAATTCGAGACCTTCAATCAACTTTCCCTCGTCCGTCAATTCAGCATTTCCGGTCATGTTCATGAACCTTCAGGTTTTTTTTAGTTTATTAATAATTAAATAAAAAATATTTTAAAAAATTATAGATATTGGTGTCTACAAGGGAAATGTAAGTTTAAATCAAATTAAATTATTTAATATAATTTTAATAATTTAAGTTCTACATTACGGACTATAAAATGCATGCCGTGGTTGTCTACAATATGGAAGGTCAATTCTTCATTAAATTCATTCATTTTTTAATTATAATTTAGGAAAGTTTTTTACAAAATTCGGCGGTTTGGACACCACTCCATATCCGGTTGGCATTGATTTCTCGAAGAGCGGTGATATTCTTGTTGGGGATAGTCACGGTAATTTTAATTTAATTTATGCCAAAATTATTTTTTAATCTTAATATTTTTTAGGGAATCATTTCCACATTGTGGTGTTCAATAACCAGGGAATGCCCCAACATCATTATCGATGCTATCAGCAAAAGGTTAGCATTTTCTTCTGGATTTAACCAAATAATGGTAACATTAGCGCAATTAGGGACTGGTTTCTCACTAGAATAAATGTATTTTCGTCTAAAAAGGTGCCGTAGAATGCATAAAAATACATAAAAGTGAAAACAAAGTCCGAAAAAATTAACTTCCTCTGAGCGGGATCGAACCCGGGACCTAAAGGTTGGAAAAGAGAAAAAGGCCTATCCATTCAGCTAAAAACATACATTTTAAAAAACACAATTTTCGGTAAATTTTTAGCTCCTATACATACAATCATTCAACCAAAAAATCTACTAGCCTAAATTAAATTCCAATTCTTTTAAAAGGTTTCTCGTTGCACTGGTCTCAAAATCAATTCGGAAGGGAACATTCTGACCATGAGCCGCCAGAACAGCTCCATTATCGGTAAATTCTTGAATAAATTAAATTAATTCATCAATTTTGGCCTTTTGCAGTGTTCAACACTCTCTACCTTCCAACACAGGCTTGAGGAGGCACCAATGATGGGAACAATATGAACAAATATTATTAAGTGTTTTGACTTCGCGCGAGGATCATTATTAATCAATTTTTCACTTTGTTAATTTTGTCAATTTTATTCAATCCAATCTCCCTGCCCATCCATTTCCCCCCAAAATCCTTACATTCTTTTGTCTCCACCCCAAATCCAAAGAAAAGATTCTCTGTATTCTCCCATCAATTATTATTATTTTTCATTTTAAATAATTTTGACAATTGTTCTCGTTACTGCTTATTCATTTTACGGGATATTTTCCTTTAAAAATTGACATGTTTTCAATCTTTTCATCATCACAATTTATTAAAATTGTCTCTTCGCAATTTCGCAGCAATTTTTCCAACTTTCACAACAATTTAAAATTCATTCATTCTCTACTTATTTGTTTGAGTGTTTGTTTCTCTTCCACCCATCAACCATCCAATTATTTCCCTCCCATTTTATGATTAAATTTGTTCAATGATTTTTGTTTGTTTGATTTTATTTTATTATTAAAATTTACATCAATTTATTTTTTAATTTTTTTTTGCTACGGGCCACCTTAAAAAAATTCTCGCTGACCCATTTATTCATTTACACATATTTCCCATTTTCTTTCCTCAATTTTTTAAAATGAGTGCCTCCTGGATAATATTTTTTATATTAATTTTTTTTCCATTTTCCCCAATTTTCCGAATGCAATTTTCGCCTTATATTTTAATTAAGTAGTGCTCATCCCAATTAATTCCCACCAATTTTTGGTTCGTTTCGTTAGTCATATTTTTCTTCTTTTCCACAGGATCTTTTTCCGCATTTCAGGTACCTCTTATTAAAAAAAACCTATTTTCAATTGGACCCCCATTTCCACCTTTTATATGGATATTTTTTAAACAATTTTTTAATAGTCTTCCATTTCAAAATATTTGCAATCATCCGGTTCTCCTTTTTTCAAAAAAAAAACCATGTTGACATTCATTCATTTATTTCATGTTTAAACAATTTTAAACCCGATAGACCCATTCATTCCTTTTTAGCAAAAACAATTAAAATTGACATTAAATTTGTTTTACCAGCATTCTATTTTCACCTTTTTCACCTCGATCTCATCATTTTTTAAATGTCCATATGACCCCCCAAAATCAATCAATATCGATCAATAACATTTACGATGATGAAGAAATGGATCGCCATGACTTTCTTGGATTCTTCCCAACAACAATATTAGAGAACATTTGATGACGAAGGATGACGGAAGAATACAAAATAAAAAAAAAAAAACAATCGAATTGACACAATAAAATACACACTTCACCACATTTTTCCAACATTTCCATATCCATTTATTTTTTGGATTTTAATTAAAATTAGTTGTCGATGTGTTTAGTCCCCGACAATATTTATCCCCTTCCTTTTTCCCATTCAATTAAAAATATTAAAAATAAATTGTAAAATATGAATCCAACCTCCACATTATAGTTTTTAAATAATCAACGAATTTTGAATATTTCCATTATTAGATTTCCTCTGCATTATTTTTGGCTTTTTTAAATAAATTCTTTTAACGTAAACAATGGACACAATTCGACAAATTTGAATACTCTATTTTATATTACTGAGTAGAAAAAAAACCTTTTTAGTACTTTTATCTAATTGTCTTAGTCAGTAATCAAAAAGCTTCTTAGCGCAATAGGTTAAGCTATAGTTTTTTGCACTTTAATCGAAGTTCGATGCCGGCAAGAGAAAAATATTTTTTTAATGAATCATACAATCAATAATTCTTGTAAATTGCAAAATAGCGCCCTCTAAATTTTTTTTAAATAATCAAAGAATTTTTAATATTTCTTTATTTATTTTCCCTGAACAATATTTTTGGCTTGTTTAAATAAATTCACATTTTAATGTAAAACAATGGACACAATTCGGAAAATTCGAATTACACATATTTTTTTATTTAACTTATTGGGAGAGACAATAAAACAATGAGCACTTTAAAATAAAGGAATAAATTATTACCAATCAAAGGGGGAACACTCATTCACATATGTGTATGGTCAATACAATAATCAATAATATAATAGCCGAACACATTTTATCATCTAAATTATTCATTCATTGTCTGCCTCCTCCTCAATTGCATCTTTCCATTCTTTCAACAGTTTTTCCACTCTTCGCTTTGATATTGGCATTAGCGGCTGCTCTTCGAACAAAACTGCAGCCGTTTTTTGCAATTGTTCCTCCACACATTCCGTCCGTGCCAGCTTGAGTCGTTCGCGTTGTTTTACCATGTAGCAAAGATTTCTGGCCTAAATTTAATAAATATGTTCCACAAGGACCCAACGAAACCTTTTCGCTGTCCAATCGCATAAAACGTTGCTTTTCATAGTTTTGGAAAAGTTCCTCTTCCGGCAGTGAATCGTAGAGGGCCGAGGCGGCAGCCAACATTTTCTGTTTGGATGTAATCTTCCGCTTTGACTGTTCCTTTGAATTATTCTCATTGGCCGTCAAATCGACAATTTCTGGTTCCGGAATTAGAGGCTGGCTATTCTTTTGACTTCTAAAATTCAAATATTAATTTAATTTAAATTAAAAACCTTTTCAATATCCAATATGGATGAATTCGCTGTAAAACGGCCAAATCAATGTTGGATTTCTCGGCCAATTCGGTTAAGTTGACGAATTTGTCAAAGTTTTTGACCATATCAGAGAGACGATTTTTCTTTAATTTAATAAGTTTAATTAAATTTAATTGTTTTCTTACATTCAGACGAACTTTTTTGTCCCGACTTGGCGTCGCATGTTTATCACAAAGTGATACCATTTTGACCCCGGTGTGGTTGTGGTCGTCATTTTCGATGTTCATTGTGAAATTTGCTCGCTGGGCACAGCCAACATGAAAAGTGGTTGAACATTTGGGGTGGATGCATTCAATGCATGCGCCTTTCAGTGTATCGCAGACAACACATCTACAAAATGAATCGATAATATTTTAGTAAAAAATTTAAAAATTTTCGACCCGAAGAGGGGACTCTAGGTCTCGTGTTCGAGTGAGCTCATGGGAATGTATTTTTTCGGGCTTGTTAATCACTTTTAAGAATTTTATTGATAAAAATTATTGAAATACTATAATTTAATGATTAACTTTAAAAAAATTTTGAAAACCCAAATTATAGTACCTTAACTTTTAGGTCTCGGGTTCGAATCCGCGTAGGGTAACCACTTTTATACATTTTTTTAGTTTTTAACTAAAGCAAAATATAATATTTTAGTACCAAAAAACATGATACCATTAAGTGCCTATTATCCTATCTTTTTATTTAAAAATAAAAGTGAAAAACCTGGCTTGCCATTTCCCTTGTGGCACCTCATTGACGCGTATTATCGGCTGACGTGTCTCGACATTGCCAAAGCGAACTTCCGGAATCCACAATGCACAAGCTTAATTAATAAATTTAGTTAAATTTAATTTTTTGGAACATACCCACATGCGCCCAATTTTCCGAATTTTTCACTGGTTTCATCGGTCCTCCCCGAATTGGACAGAATAAACAATTTTGTTGATGTTTTGTGGTGGCGCCAAAATCACTGCACAATTGGCAAAACCATTCACCGCGGGGAAGCGAATTCACTCCATAGCAACTTTGATGAACCGCTTAAAAATAAATTAATTAAATGATTAATCGAAGAATCAAATACAAACCAATATTGCAGCCGTCACTGAAAAAAAAAGCAAAATTTTATTGTTTATTAATTTATTAAACGCACTTACCAAAATACAATATTGTCGCCACGTTCCCATTCAGGCTAAAAATGGGGAAATTAATTGAATTTTCAAAATAAAGAATTTTAGTTAACATAAACAATTTGCAGAAGTAATGAGGAGAGGGAGGTCTCTTCAATTCGACATTTTTGAAAAAATTATTTAAGTATAATCTTCTTTATGAACCCTAACCAGTGTCCAGCCTAAAAATAGTCCTAATCAAAGCATTAATCTTAAGAGTTAGGCTTCAAAACTAAAGGTACCCCTTTCACTTTTGCAAATTGTTTATAAGTTCTAAAAATACATACCAGACTGCAAATCATGCATTCAATGTCCTCTTCGGATGCACCGCGCGATGTTCGAATTGGTTCAAGCAGTGAATCATGGATTTTCTTAAATGGAAAATTTATAATTAGCAATTTTTGACATAATCGTGTTTCGGGTCTATATTTTGCTTAGAAATGTACTTTCGAATGCATAAAATTGGTTATCAAGTCAGAAAAAAATATCTTCCCCTGAACGGGTTTGAACCCGCGTCCTAAATTTTTGAAGGCAAAAAGGGTAAACCATTCGGCTATAGCCGTGATAGTCGACTCTTAAATGGGAACCCTTCAATTTGCCATTTTTCATCATGTCCTAATTTTTTGTAAATACTTTTGTATTTATCACTTTTACTTTTTTGTAATAAATTTTAGTTGCTTTGATCCAAAAAAACCTGACTCAAAATGAGTTAATCTATCCAAGTTTTACCTTGTAAGCGGTCACTTCAAACAAATTCATCACTTCAACGAATGCTTTTGGCGGGATGAAATTGCCGGAAGCCTCCTCACTGGCCAACCATTCTTCATCCGCCGCATCCAACAAATAATAAATCAGCGAACGGCGTTCCACCGGTTGAAATTCTTTCGCACGTAATTTTGTGTATTTTGTTGGATATGTGGAGAGCAATTTCTTCGGACTAAAATTTTATAAATTTATTTTTATAACTTTTATTTCCTTACAGTTCGAATAATTCCGGCGCCGGCTTCTCCGGGAACAGCGCGGTATCTTCGAATTCGTACGCCTCTTTTCGATTGCCCAGTGGGACTTGAACGCCATTTGTGCTCCATTCTTCGCGCCATTTGTCCGTAATTTTCAACAGCGTTCGCTGACCATCCTGCTGATGTTCATCGTGACAATATCTGCTGTGATACATTTCTTGTTTGACTTTATGGATGAAATCGGTGCAATAAATTTCCGTTGGTCTTCCAGCTAAAATAAATTTATTCAATTAAAATGGTTAATATAGCAAAGTTTCACCCGTTTTTAAGGTTAAATTGATTTCAATTTAATCTTTTATGTCCTCTAATGAACAAATTGGGTATTGGCAAGGTGTTGAAGTTGAAATGTGTTTTATCCAAGGAAAAAATGCATATTTCGGAGCGGGCTCGAACTCGAGACCTCTAACGAGTTGGCCTCTTTCCTTTTGGTCGAAAATTTTCAAATTTTTATTTGGGTAAAATGTTTTTTTAATATTGTAACCAACCTAAATCTAGTCCTAAAAAAACCTTGTCTCTCTAACCAATTGGGACCTTTATTTTTCAACATTTAGGTAGGGGTCGCGGGTTCGGACCCGCCTCGGGGAAGGTATTTTTTTCATTCGATAAAACCACATTTTCTCACTTTGCCAAAATTTTTTCGTATATTAAGGCCATAAAAGATTGTTTGAAAACGGTTTAACCTTAAAACTAGGGCCATTAATTGAAAAAAAATTAACCATTTTCGACAATGTAGAATTTTCGCTTGACCCAAGGTTCAGTGTTGTTGTTTCGTTCATTGATTGCACCGTCCGATTTGCTGTTGTTGAATGGAGTTGTCGCCGATGAACAACTAGCCATCTCTTTATTCATCGTTGATTGTGACAAATTGGAATTTGGCTCAATTTTCACTAGAAAATAATTCAAATAAATAAATAATTGGCTAATAATAATAAAACCTGTTGAATGTCTGGTTGGCTCATCATTTGTTGTTGACAATCTCTGTGATGTATTGCCTTTTTGAACATTTTTGACAAAGCGCGAATTCTCATTTGAAAAAGCACGAAGATTAAGCACTGCTGGAGATTTGTGAGCTTTAATTATGGATAAATTATTAGTTTGAATATTTTAACCATTACCTTTTCTTGTTGAACTGGATGGACTGTTGTAAGTAATCGGTATATCCTCATCAATTTCCTTCTCCGAATCCTCCGGATCAACAAATTCATCAACAACATTCCTTGAGTCACTTCCAAATTTGCGTCGTTTCGGCGATCTTTCACCATCCATTAAAACTAAATATCAAATTTACATTGTTAAATTAAAATGTTTGCTAATTAACCTTCTTTCTTTATAATTTTTGTTGCTGGTTCAATTGCGAGAAGATTGCCCATTTGGCCTTAAATTATAATTGTGACTCAATAAATATTCAAATATTTTTACCATTCAATTTATGCAAACCAAATCCAGTTGTTTTATGCTTCATTCTTTTCCTAATACATTCCTGTTGCGTTGAAGAAGTTCTACTTGTAGAAGTTGCGGCACTAAACATTGGTCCAAGCCAATCTTTCTTTATTATTGTTTTGTCTGCTGCAAATTGAAAAGTGACCTTGGATGCAATCGATCGATTTTTTAATGTAAATTGTGTAGAAAAAGAGAGCGAGAAAATAGAGAAATAGTGTAGTGAAACTGGTGAGAAAGGTCAGACATAATTTTGACGAAATAAAATGATACCTATCCAATTTTCTTCTCCATTCATCACATCACAATAAATAAATGGTTCACAAATAATAAAGGTTGCTTGAACCTTTAATAAAATAAAACAAAAATGAATATCAAATATTTTTATACTAAAAACATGGAAAAATGGAAAATAAATTAATTTCTGAAATAATTCTGGTCGATATTTTTGCAAAATGCAATCAAATTCGGGTACTTCTTAAGCGCCGAGATGAATCCTTTGTTCGGCATTTCGGTTGTCTGTAAATATGGAAATATTAATTTGGAATATTCGGAAATATTTACGAACCAATATTGTGTAAATGTGGCCAAATGCGCAAGCTGAAATATACATTTGAGTGTAAATAAATAAATTAAAAATACCATCCAATTCTGTCGGTTGATCCCCAATGAAATATTGTTGGGTACCCAATTTGACGGAAAGTACATGAAAGCTTAAATGAATTCAAAATATTGAAAATATGATGTATTTTTGGTTACCATTTGTCGCATAAATTGACCACATCCTCCATTGAGTATTCGCCCCAGCCAATGTCATTCAAATATTTTCGAACTTCTTGTCGTTTTAATGCCGGCAACCATGCACTCAATGGCCAAGAGTAGACACTCGAATATCTTTATGGATTAGTGGAATATAACTAGTAATTAATTTGGCGAAAAGATTGTAGCGGTTCAGGGTTCAATGGGTTTGTCCGAGAACCCGAAACTTCATATACCTATTCGAGAGGATAGAGCTTGTCAAGAAGTTTCAATTGGTATATAAATAGTCAATGGTTTGATCAAAAATTAAGGGGGTTAAACCGTTTGAACCATCTTTCGGTTTTTGGTTCAAAACTTATTTAAAATAGGTTACACCTAAGCCAAATCAATTTCAAAAGATGCGCCAAGATGAGATCTACGGATTCGCTATATGGTTTTGTGGTCTAGGACAAACCACTGAAACTTTTCAAAAGTTTTTTGCCAAATTAAATTTTTAAATATAAATATAAACCTTTGTTTTGTGACCATTTTGTAAGTTTCATTATGTTCCCAGCATAAATATTTCTTAAAATTATAAACATTAAAATAAATAAATAAATTAATTTTACCTCCGCATTTCGAAGTGTCTCCTCCAAAAGGGCACAATAAGCTTGCACATCCGATTGTTCTGTCGCCGTCTAAGCAAATTTATATTTTATAATGTGAACGTATTCATTGTTGAACATACCAAAGCATCGGATAATTTGATTCCCTAAAAAACAATTTTTGAATGGATTTTTATAATGATAATATTTTAAGTTGGGGAAATAGTAGCCAAAATTTTAATGGTTTCAATGGTTCCACCAAATCTAATATTCAATCGATAAATCTCGTCGAGATCGAAACTCATCGAATGGATTAGAAACCCGCTACCCGTTTAAACCGATTTTCAGTTTTGGTTCAAAACTAATTTAAAATTGATTAAACCTGTGTTAATCATTAAAAACGATGCGTCTTAACGAGACCGCTCGATTGGTCATATGGTTTGGGGGCTTTCAGGATAAACCATAAAACCGAAATAATCTATAATCTTTCTGCCATTTTTAATGTTTTTTCAGCAATTTAAATATTTAATTAAATTCAAAAATTAACCTTTTTGCCAACAAAATCAACAATAGACGAAAATTCAGCCACCAGTGAACTTTGAACACGCAAAAAGGGAACGTGACCTTAAAAATTAGATTCGTTAATTCAATTTTATTCAAAAAAAAAAACAACCATTTGGGGACATAAATTCCGCATTTGGGCGTTGTTCAAGTTTAAATGGCAAATTGGACATTTTGAGAAATACTATGACGGCCAACTAAAAATGAATTTAATTTTAATATTAATTTTTAACCGTTTCGGCGTATTGGTCCATTAATGCTTGTTCATCTATTAATTAAAATATTATAAATTTAACATTAATTATTTACCTTGATAAGGAGTATAAATTGTTGCCTCTGACCATTCTTCATTCATAATTGGAAGCGTCTTCTCAATTACATCCCTCAAAAATGATTTTGATGACATTTTCTACCCAACAAAAATTTATTTAAATTAATTAAAAAATTATAATAATCGATAAAAACAAATAAAATGAATATTGAATTTAATATATTTAATAATTTATTCAAAATTCAACAAAAAAAAATCAAATTTCAAGATTTAACATTATTTTTCAAATCCAATAATGCAGCCTCATATTTGTCCATTTCCTTTTTGTCCAATTCATTTTCATCCATTTTCGTTATTTTTACATTCTCCCAAAGGTTTTGAGCCAGTAACATCTTTTTTAATCGCATTTTCTATTTAAAAAATTGGAATTAAATTAATCATCCGAGTAAAACCTCCTCTTTTGTGGCCAACGAAAGAAGAATTCCATCATTCAGGCCCCGGGCCGTTCGACCCGCCCGATGCGCAAATATTCTCTCATTAATTGGCATATCATAATTGATGACACAATTCACATCTTCGACGTCAATTCCACGTGAGAAAGAATCGCAAACAATTAAAACGCGAATCTTAAATTAAAATATTTTTAATTAAATTAATTAATTAAAATTTAACCTTTCCTTCTTTAAAATTCCTCAACAATCCTAAACGCCGTTTTTTGAATAAATTTGTGGTCAATTCGGCCGCCGGAATTAATCCATTGCTCAATTTTGTGAGTAAAATTGATAATCGATTACTCGTTTCTCTTTTAATTAATTATAAATTAATTAATTTTAATTGATTAAAAATCAAACTTTTTATTCACAAAAACAATTATTCGCTTCCATTTTTGCACATTTTTTTGAATTTCACGGAATAAATAAAATGGTTTGAAGTTTAATTTGCATTGGATCTTTAAATAAATTATTAAATTTGTAAATTTAATTTTAATACCAATTGATGGGACAATGAACTGGGAATCATCAACATTTGCTCCATTTTTGCATTTTCGTCCATTTTATTGTCTTTCCCACTCAATTTTGTGCCATCGGCGAGGAAAAGACGAGGACATCGCAAATTCCAAGTGTGCAATTTGTGTAAATCCAGCGAAAGTGTAGCAGAAAGTAAAATTCGTTGAAGCCATCGATTTTTGTGTGAATCAGTGAGCGAAGCCAAATTCAATAAATTCACATTTGAAACTGTGTAAATTAATAAATGAATTTATAATTTATTTTTTGCTTTACCATTTGAATGTTTTTCCACCAATTCCAGCCATTCCATTCTGGCTGTGTCTTGCATTTTGTCCGCTTCATCAATAACCAAAAAACGCAGCAATGTCAAATTGAGGAATCCCCGCTCATCCAAAATATGCTCAACAAGTCTATAAAAATATTAAAATTTAAATTAATAATAAATTTTAAACCTCCCGGGTGTGGCCACAATTATTTGAGCGTCGCTCACATTTCCATCATTTTCTGGAAATAATGCCACCCTAATAGAATCATTTTGCATTAATTTGAATATTTTTTAAAATACCTTTCCGTATCATATTCATTGTTGCCAAATAAAGAGACAATTTTTGCGCCGAAAACATTGAATTTATCAAATTCCTAAAATATTTTATTTTATTCAATTTTTGTTAATAGTCGAAAACCGTGAATATTTGTTGAGCCAAATTAAAATTCGGTGCCACAACCAATGCGAATACTGCCGAAATATTTTTATTCTGAGCCTTCAATTTGTTTAAAATTGGTAAAACATAGCACAAGGTTTTGCCACTTCCTTAAAAAATAGGCAAAATTAAACAAATTGAAAAGGAGATAATATTATTTTGCCGAAAGAATTACATGGTTTTGCCGAAAAAATGCATTATTTTGCCGAAAGATCAGTTTTTTGATTAGAACTCTTTTGTGCTTGATCCTAGACCCCCAAACCATTTAGTATATTTGTAGAGCTCATCGAGACGCTCCGATTGATGTATAGTTTGTCTGGGTTTAAACCCAAACCAAAAAGTTATAAACCAAAAACCAAAATATGGTTTAGACGGTTTAATACCTTTAATTTTGGCCAAACCCCGACAATATATAGGTCAATCGACGCGTCTCGATGAGCTCTACAAATATGCTAAATGGTTTGGGGGTCTAGGATCAAGCACAAAAGAGTTATAATCAAAAAAATGATCTTTCGGCAAAATAATGCATTTTTTCGGCAAAACCATTTAAATCTTTCGGCAAAATAATGCACACCCAATTGAAAAGTAAATAAACCTGTTGGAGAACAAATGACTAAATCTCTCGCCGGAAAGAACACATCCAAATCATTCAAAATTGTTGGTAAAACTGCTTTTTGAACTGGAAACCAAACATGTGTAAATTTTTGTAGAATTGGTAAAAATTCAGGTTCAAGTCCTTTGATGGTTTCCAATGCTGATAAAGAATTATTTCCGACAATATTCGCTGTGAATTTGTCCGCATTTGATACCCATGAAGCTGCGATTACTCTAAATTACATTGGAAATATGTATTATTGAATCAAAAATAATTGGATACCTTCTCTTCGTTTTTGATTGTTGATCTTGTTGTCCAAGGATTTTGTAAATCGTTTGCTCTTCTTCTTCTTCAATTTCTTTTAAATTTGCATTTATTTCTCTTTTCCTCTTTCGTTTATAAGAATGTGGAGGTGCTGAGGAAGAAGATTGCTCTGAATCCGAGGTTGATGATAACTCACTGAATTAAAATGCAATTTAAATGTCGAAATATGGACAAATTAATGCTTACAAATTCAAATGAATATATTCTTCTCCGCTGGAAGAATCTTCAGAAATCATTTTTAATAATAAAGAACTTGATAAAAATTGGAATAAAGTTTGCAAACACTTATAGAGCCCTTCAGAGCTCAGAGTTTAATTTGTGAAGAATAAAAATGTAAAAAAAGTTGAAAAAATTATTGCCCACCACTGGGAATCGAACTCGAGACCTTTTACAGAAAAAATTGGGCACTCTACTGCCTACGCTAACTCGCACAACGACTCAAGCTCTAAATTTTGTTACTTGTTTAATAAAGTTCAATTTATAAAAAAGACTAAATTCAAAAATTCATCAAAATACCTTTATTTTATTAAAAAATTAACAATGGCGAGAATTATTTTTTCCGTCCTTCAGCGAAATATCCTCATTCATAAAGAACATTCAAAAAAGGAATTGAATGAACTGCTGAATGGGCTAATCTATTATAAGATATCCTTTTGGCACCATACTTAATTTTTACATTAGACGTATATTATGGGATGTTGCGCACACTCATCTCATTTATTCATTAACTTATATTCTACTCAAATTCTGCCGCAATTCATTGTGGATGTGTTGTTGATTCAAGGATGTCCATATCCATTCCATATATGTGTACTTCATATCCCATACCTCAACCTCAACTCGTGGCTAACCAATTATTCTGCACTCCAAATTGCGCTTTTCCTCCTAGTCCTAGAGGGGTGTTTTAGGATGCATTTTTTGTTGGCTCCGTTGTTGTCCTTGTCCTTGAGAGGAGCTGCTACCTGCTGCTAGATCGCATGAGGGCGCCTCAGGTCTACGCCCTCTGTGCCCCATGATGATCCCCTTTTTAGTGGTTGTCCTCACTCTTCCATCCCTTTCCTGTCCTCCCTTCCTTCCCCATTCCATTTGCATCTCCAAATCCCCTCACTCAAAGCAATCCCACCAGCCTAGTCGCCAACCGCCCATCATGCTGCTCTACGCCTTTGGGGTGTTGTTGTGTTGTACTTGGTGGTTGCTGCCGGTTGCCGCATTCCAGCCAATATAGACGGAAGGAAATAAACGTCAGCAGTGGGCAACTGCAGCAGCTGATGATGATTTGTTTAGGCCTTCTGCCAACCACTCTCATTCCAGGCAGCTGGGCAGTATTGTTGCGCATTCCAATTCCGTCAATTTATCCCCCCTCCTTCCTGTTCCAAATCCAACCCATTTATGCGCGCTATCAACCAACGCAAATTCCCCTTTCAAATTATAATCCATCCATTTCCTATCAAAACAGAGAGATGATAATTCGAACTTTTGAATAATGCAAATCAGTCTATTTTTGGCCTTGTTGGCCATCGGTTGGATCCAATTGAAAGCACAATCAACGGCAGCAGGTAAATACAAAATATAATTGCCTCCATTTTATGGCCCAATTCCCTCATTTTTATGCCCTTTAATCATTTTTTACTCCCTTTCCCCTTCCTCATTCCATTTAAAAATACCCTCAATTGTCCTAATAGTGCAGTCCAAGGTCGCTGCCCCTTTTCAACAACAATTCCCCACCACCACCATTTTTGGGGTCAAATGAAAAATGGTTTTGGTTTTAAGAAGGGGAATCGAATAAATGGAACGATTCGGGGGAGGAAATGAGGGTTTTGCCAGGGAAGAGGATTGGATTGATCGCCCCCAAATCCATCCATCCATCTAATTCATCCTTCCTTCTTGCCTTTCGCGCACCCCCTTTTCTCTAGCAAAACTTTGACCTTGGGAGCCTTCTCAACCACCACCTTTCTCAACGGCCCATTTGCTATCGCAAATCGGCGCGACTTTCCATGAAATCAGCTTTATGACCCATTTGGGGAAAGGGAGGGAAAATGTGGCAATAAATTGGGAATTTTGGCAAAAAATAATTAGGCGATTCTCCTCCTAAATTGTAAAAATTATTAGATTTACCGTCAGCCGCCTGTGCCCCCAATCAATTTGAATGCAATTGCGGGGAACCCCGTTGTGTGCCCCAAAATGCAATTGGTGATGGGGTGGCGGATTGTGCGGATGCCAGTGATGAATTCGGACGGACGGGATGGGAAGAATTTTGCGGGGATGGAACGAAAGCGAGAAGGAATAAAGTTAAAATTGGGATTAATGATGAAGAGGCCACACGGAGACCGAGATTTTGTACCAAGGAAAGGACACGGAATTGTCCATTGGAATTGGGACAAATTTGCCTGGTAAAAAGAATATTTTGGATTTTTGAATCGTCCCCATAAAAAGGAAGTGAATTCCCATCCCCGATGCGTTTGCCGCCTTGGCTATTTCCGGCCTCCCCGCATTCCGGCCTGCATTCCCATTGAAACATTCCCTCATTTTGATGCATCCAATTGGGTAGATTTGGCCTCTGAATTCAAAAGTGGCCGATTGAATTGTTCTCGACTGATTTCGGATTTGTCCAATTTATATCCCGGCATTTTCCTCTATCGGAAAGGCCAAGGAAGGGGAATTGGAAAAGAGCAAGTGATCGCAAGGGATGATCCAAGGGAAGACGTGCCAACAGATCAAAGCTACCAAATGCTGGATTTTCCGCCAAAATTTATGTTTAATAAAGACGAGCCGGAGGCGAGATGTGATCCAAAGAATAGAGAAAGTTGCGGTATTGGTAAAATTTGTGCGGCCATTGGAAATGGCACTGATGTGTGGGGAAAATGTGTGGGTGAGTGCAATTTTTTGAGAGTGGAGTCAAGCCCCAACTTTGGCATTGTTTTAGAATATAATAATTCATTTAGTATTGAACCATTTTTAATGATTTTATTATCAGAATAAAGAGCAGGCTTTTTGACTGTCCAAAGACATTGATTTTATTTGAATTGGTTCAGAATTAATGGAATTATGACCAAAATACCATTGAAAAATTCGCCAATCCTTTGAATAAGACAACGATTGTAATAATACCATAACTTCAAAAATTCTGAACCATTTTTAATTAAACTAATATTATTCGATAGCCAAAAATCTGCTCTTTAATTTGATACTAAAATCATTAAAATTAGTTCAATTCTTGATGAGTTATTACAGCGCCAAGTTGGGCTGCTTCCGCGGGAATCAGCCTCCCATTTCATTTCCCTCCCAAATTTGTACAGTTCCAATTGATGAATGCGCCGAGCCAGCCTTGAATGATTGCCATAAGGCTGTTGGATTCCATTTCCCCTTTTCATTTATTCCCCTTTGATTTAAGGCTCGTTGCATGGATAATGATTATGGCTATGAATGTCTTTGTCCCGAAGGATTCATCGACACTTCACCGAATCCAAGCGAAATGCCGGGACGAAATTGCCGAAAATGTTCGATTTGATTGTTCCCGAAAGATGGATTAATCCCTATTTTTAGTGGTCAATGAATGCCTAAATCCCCTTCAAAATGATTGCTCCCAAAATGCCGAATGCCAGGATGAACCGTTGGGATTCATTTGCCAATGTAAAGTTGGATTTGTGGATGTTGGAAAAAGACCCGGGCGAAATTGTGTAAAAGGTACACAAATATTGAATTGAATACAAAATAGAATGTACATTCAATTCAAGGCGAAAAATTGGACGAATGCACATTGGGAACGGCCGACTGCGATGCAAAAGCCATTTGCGAAGATTTGACCCACGGATTCCGGTGTCGATGCCCTCCAGGCTTCATTGACAATTCGCCCGATGCTCAAAACCGTCCGGGGAGACTTTGTTTCCCTTCATCCCCTGAGGCAAAAGAATATGAAGGCATGCAGGGGATGGGATTGATCAATGTGAATGAATAGGGGGGAATTAGTATATTAGTTGATCTGGGTCATCATCGGCGAACGAACGGCGCGGGAATGGATAAATGTGAATGTGAAGGAAATGACGGTTTTAAAAATAGGAGGGAGGAAGACACGGAAATGATAAATGTTTTTATGTCGAGAACGGCTGCATGACAATTGGTGATGGAGCGGTATAATGTCGATGATGATAAACCCAATGGATTAATTAATTAGCACTTAGAAAGCATAAAATTGATTACAAAATGATATCAAAGCATTGGTCATTGGAAATTTTACCGATTATGTCCAAAAAAGCCGTTTCCTTAAAATTCTGTTTTTGGCTGTTTTATGGCCATAATTCATTAAATATCTAAGATTGTCCGATTCCCCTGGGTATCATTTATGGCTAATTTTATGCTCCACAAAATTCTAATATAAATTGAACTAGCAGTTTTACCACAATGGAAGCTAGACTATATCCAATTGTCTTGTCCACAATTGTTGTAATAGAAGATAGAACAATGAAAAAACATTCAGGAAAATTTCAATTTGAATAACTACCAAAATTTAGATAATTTCCCTCATCCGTGCCAATGTGAACCCTCAACATCAGAATGCGTTCAGAATTCCAGCTCCACGCTGCCATTTTGCCGTTGCCTTCCTGGGCTTGTCCCAGCCGCCCAATCCGATCGATCCTTGCCATTCCGATGCATCCGGCCCCCGGGGAAAGGAGGCAAGTGAATATTCCTATTTTTTGGAAGGAAAAGCCGCTATCCAATTTTCAATCCATTCATTCATCCAGCTCAATTCCACCAATCCAATATAATCCCTCAAAGCAATGTCCAGAATCCCACCATTTCCTTTTTGATCGTTCCACTGAGCCGGTCAGGAGGAGGGGAAAATGGGGGAATGTTAGGGGAATAAATTGATTTGGACATGGAAAACCGGTCGGGAAGGTTGGAAAGAGATGGGGTGGGGATGGATGCAAATGGAATTGGCCAAAGGAAAGTGCCAAGACGCCCTTTCCCCCTTAATTGACCCTTTTTGGGTGTTGTGAGTCAGGCGAAATTGACAGAAAAGTGAAAAAATAGGCCTAAAATAAGTCGAGAAGGGGGAGAAGAATAATTGCGCATTGAATGGGTGGCGAACGTCAGGAATGAATTTTCGGGAATGAGGGGAAAATGGAGTGGGCCTCATCACGTAAATTGGCCATTTCAACTTCATGCCGCAATCCGGTGCCCTCCTCATTATTCCCTCGAAATTCCCTTCAATTTTCCTTTGATTCTACCCAAATTGACGCTTCTTCGGCTTCTTCCCAAATCCCAATGCCCAATCCCCCTTCATCATCAGCCATTTTCCCGCGCTTCGCCCGGCTGTCACCTCCTCTTCTCCTTCCATTTTCCAACCCAACTCGCCCTTCCCACTTCCCTCCCATCCAACTGTCCATCCGTCCGTCCATTCGCCCCAAGGCATTTCTCCCAACTCTTTCCTTCAAATCGTCTTCTTTTCATCGTGTCTCCAAGCATCAAAAAAGGTGCCCCGCCCTTCTCGTCCAGTCCATTCACAGATTTCTTCTAATCACCCCCAATCCCACAATTTCCATTCATTCTCGACAAAATCTCGAAAAACCGCGCCAACCCAAAAACCACACCAAAATCAAATCCATCAACAGAAAAAGGCACATTGAATGATAAAAACTCGTCAGGAACATCAACACACGAATTGTTGTTGACCTTTGGGGCAAAATGCTCATTCGCCTTTATCCATTCATCAATTTTAATTATTCCCTTCTAATATTCATCCTCTTTTTAAACTGCAAATTTGGCCCAATTTTTGGTTAGCTAACAAAATTTTTATTGGAACTTTTGAGAATCGATTCGGATAATTAAAGTTCAATTACACAAAAATAAGCCAATCCCGAATTAATAATTAATATAGATAATAAATTAGCCAAATAATCCTTCCGATGAATGGTCCATCCATATCCATTTTAGGCGCCAATCCATGTCAAGATTATTGAGCGAGTTTGAACCCGAGGCCTGAAGTTTAAGATCTTTCCTTTAGGTCGAAATTTTCGATTTAATATTTATTAAAATCTTTGTAAATATTTTTGTTTCTTGCCTAAAAATGAACAGTAGAATATATAAAAATGCATAAAAGTGACCGAAAAAAATTATTGAACCTTGAGCGGCTTCGAACCCGAGACCTAAATTTTGCAAAAGTTAGGGGCTTTCCTTTAGGTTAAACATTTTCAAAAAAATTTTCATCTATAAAATTTAATTTAAATTTTAGGCTTGGATTACAAGGCGCACTCAACAACAAAGGTGTCAAAAAGAACCACAACGAATCCAATGGTTCACCCAGCTCAACGAGCAGTGAAATCAGCGTTGGCTCTGCTCAATTTGCTGCCACCGCCAATAATTCCCAAATTCTTCTACCTCAACTCCGTCACATTCCGGCTGCTGGTCCCAACAACACCAATGGCGGCACAAATTTTGGTGGAAGGAGTGTAAGCGGTTTTATTTAAAATATTAAAATCCTAATTCCAAATTAGTCTCATCAATTGATGTACAAAATGAAAGAGGAAATTGGCGTTCATCACCAAAATGAAGTCCAAATGAGCACAGCGGATGCTGGCGGCGGTGGTCAATTGTCCAGCTATCAAATCATCAGCATTCCTCCTTCAAACGCAATTCAATTGCAAAATGATGGCAGCGGCAACAATTACTATCAACAACAACATGGCGGCGCACAAAATAATTCTACTTCATCCGCAATCAACAACAATGGGACGGCACAACCACCACGGAGGAAAAGGGCCGCATTGGAGGGTCAAATGCATTCCGGCGGCGGTGGTCAACAACAACGTGGTGGGCGAGGCGGTGCACATCTTGAACCAGGTTTGTATAGAAATTGGGAAATAATAGCACCATTCGGGTCCAATTTTTGTTAGAATAATTTTATTTCGTATAGAAATGTATGCCAAAAATGTATAAAAATGCCAAAAAATAAAAACAAACAAGAAAAATTATTGGACTCTGGGCGGGTCCGAACCCGAGACCTAAATTTTATAATACAAAAGTTCCAATTTTGACTAAACCTTCTTTTGGAAACTTTTAAATAACCCTAAACTTTTAAGCTAAATTAATTGGAATTTTTAATTTTGATACATTTTAAGAGAGAATTGTGGTCAATCAGCCAACACATATGCAACCGGTGGTTGTCCACCCTGCTCAACAGCAGGTTCATCGCATATATTTTAAATATGTAAATAATTGATTTTTTCCTTTCAAAGATTCATCCCAATCAACAAACATCCAACAACGACAGAGCCGTTTCCACATCTGCCCTTCGGCTGGCTCCGATTGTTGGCCGCACCAATGCAGCAGATTCTGCCGCCCAAATTCAATCAACCTCAACAGCCGGCCAACTGGCGCAACCCCAATACATCCTTTCCACAACGCAGCCTCAAACGCCGTATGCGACGGATCAGGAGTCGGCGTTCATCGAAATGATCGGTTTTAATTTGGCATAAATATTAAATTAAAATTGTTCTAATAATTTTCAGTACGCCATCTAAGAAATTTGAATGAAGATGAGGTAAAAATAGAAAAAATTCGATTAATTAAATTTATTTTATAGAAAGTTGTAACGAAAATGAACATTCAACGGATATTGATGGATGCTCGTTTTGGGAGGGGCGCATGTGTTCGGATGTTCAACGAGTATGCATTAATTAATTGTTTTGATGGATTATTCCCCCATCCCAATTAAACAGTGAATTGGCCATGGAACAGCAACGCCATATGCAACAACAGCATAGCTCGGTGAACAATTCTCGTCGGTGACTCCACTCCACTCCAATGTTATAAAATATATAAAATTTTAATATGCACAAATGCAAATGAAAGCAGAGGACACAACAAAGATGTGTGTGTGTGTGTGGACAAAACAACAAAGTCGAAATCACCTCAAATATTATTTTACCACAAATTAAACTCTCCCCACCCCATTTTTTTGCTTTTTCCCTCTTTAATATTCACCTTTTTATTATATTAATTTGAAGAAAAGATTCTGGTACTCGAGAAGGATGAATAAATCTAGCATTTTTATTCACAACATTTGTTTTTACTTATTAAATAAATTTTGATGGATGAGACGTTATTGTGATTTATTGATTTTTATGTTGGGTAGTGATGAGTAGCATATTTGTAAAGTGCTCCGTTTTAAGCAAAAGCCGATTCAATAAGGTCAAGGGTTCGAATCCCGGCGAAGGATATTGGTTTTTTTCGTTTTTACTGTTAATAGTGCGATACTTTGAGCCCCGATGGGACGAAAAACCACACAATTCCCTCAATCAAAAATCGATTTCGAAGAATTAGACAAACCGAGAAGAGAAAAAGAAGTGGTTTTATACTTAGCTTCATAAACGCATTATCGATTTTTGTCTTTTGCTATTACTGTACTACAAAAAAAATCGATTTTGGCTTTTGTTATACTGTACTGCAAAAAAGAATTTTACTTACGTAGATTTTTTTTGTATAAAAGCAAGCTATTTTTATTTTCCTCAACTCAATACTCAACCATTCAATTCAAAACAATTCCCATTTGTGTGTGTGCTTCAGCTCCTGTCAATCTCCCGCCAAAGTAAGTCAAATTCCACAACTAATTTCTCACAAAATAAACAATTCAAAATTCCAGGTTTGCAGCAAAGATGACCGAGCCCGGGAACAGCAAAAGCCCTGAAGAAATCAACAACCAATTGCGGCCGCATCCTTCTGAAACATTCCCAAACGTTGCTGCCCAGACTCTCAACATCACCAACTCAGGAGAAGGCGGCGTGTCATCATCAAAATTTCGGTCAGTTTTTTTTAACTCAAATTATGAACAAAATTATATTTTATATTTTCAGACAACAGCGCTACTTGGTCTCCATTCTCGTCTTGGCTTCACTGATGCTCGCAACATGTCTTGTCCAATCAATGGCCTCTTCCACGAACCGCACTCTTCAATACGTCACATTGCCCTCTTCACTGTGCTTTGCTTTCTACGTTTACCAGGTTTGGAATTACTTTTTGTTTTAAAAAATGATTAATTTTCTTCACATTTTTAGTGGGTCGTCTACTACTCCGATGGGCTGACACCGCGCAAAATGGCACACTTCGATCCACGAAACTTGTTTAAGACATACCAGCCACACAAGTACATTGATCCAGTCCCGGTGAGTCAAATTCGCATAAAAATATTAATTCTTATGTTCTTTTTTTTCAGAAGTCGCCACCAACTCCAAATGTGCCAACACTGCCAACGAAGGATGCCATCCAGTCAGCAGCGGAAATCGGGAGCATGCAGGCAGGAGGAGAATTTAATGCCCAGCGGAAAGAGGTTAGCTTTTTATTTTCCATCGATTCAACAATTTAATTTACCTAATATTTTCAGTACTACAGAGATGAATACACAAATGCCCTGGAAGGCGCGCCGAAAACAGCAAAGGAAGCAGAGGACGACGAGGAGTATCAAACTGGCACAAAAGACGACGATCAAAATGAATAGATGAGTCTACTCGTGATATATAATTTGTTTTGTATTTTCATTCATCCATTATTCATTGTTTTCTCACAATTTTTTGTCTATTGTTTTGTAATTCAGAATAAAGCATAAATGATATTAATTGATTGATGTTTTTGATTATGGAAATGTCAAATTTAGGGTAATATTTACTGCTGAATGCGATGATAATAGTATTATTGTATTTGATTTAGGTTTTGGTCAAGAAATGAGCGAATTTGCAGATATCGATTTTTCTGCTATAAGTACTTTTAGTAGAGTTTAATATTTGATTTGTGTACAGGGCTGCCTAGCGCAGATGTTAGGGCTTTTGGTTTTTGGGGTGGAGGACGGAAGTTCGATTCCCATTGGCGGCAAATAATTTTTTCGCGCTTTACCATTAAACCTTCCTATTCCTAAATGCCATGTATAAAACTCCCATCAATTGGTTGGGTATTGGTACTTATGGATGGTGAATAAATCTATAAAAACGGCGAATATAAAATTTAATCAAACATTTTTATCCAATTTAAATGATAAAACAAAAAATATTTTGTGGCGATGGAATTGCAATAAAATCATCGAAAAAACATCATCAAGTCATCAATCATTTTTGTGTTATAGGCAATTCGATGGGAATAAGTAAAAGTGAAGAAAACACAAAGCGGCGCATTAACACTAAGAGCCATTGTTGTCTTTTTTCGTCATTCGAGCGGCATATACTTCCACCAATTTCAGCTGAAAATAAAATGAAGTGATTAAAAATAAGAAATCTTTAAAAAACCAACCGTCGATTGATTAAGGTGCGTCTTCAGTTTCTCAAGTCCAACCGCGTTGCTGATCGACACAAGGCAAATTATGGACGCCCTTCGCACCATTGATTGGGAATTCTCATAGCACTAAAATTAATAGGGATTAATAATATTTTGAATTATAAAAAAAAAACCCGAATCATTCGCTCTGCAATTGCCGGGAGTGATTTTTCCACCTGAAATGAATTAGCATAATTATCTTGATTCCGGCAATTTCAAACCTCTTCTGGAGGTAATTTTGCGATCACATTACTCAACATTTTGATCGCGCCGGACAATTGATGATATTTGCTTTTGTCGTCGTCGATGACGGTCATCAACAGGTTCATACACGTGTTGGTGGGCAAATGTTTGGCCAATGCGGAGCCACAGTCCTCGGCTGGCGAATTTATTTAAATTAAAAATGTTTTAAAATATTCAATGACCAACCGGCTCTGACAACGGTCGCATCCTCATTCTCATGGGCGTTCAAAATGTTCCTTTAAATAATTAAAATTATTAATTAATAAATTAAATTAAAATACATTAATAAAAGCTCTGTTTTGGTGACCAATCTTTTGGACTGCTTATTGCTGAAAAAATATAATTTTAATTTATTTTAAATTAATTTTTCTTACCAAAGTTCCTTCATTGCTTTTAGAGCACAAATCCGTGTTCCGAGTGAATCATTCATCGGGTGGGAGATGCATTGTTGGATGGCGAAGAAAATATTGTTGAAATATGCATCCCAGCGAGTGATGCCACCTTCACGGATCATCCGAGTCAAAATTTGCAGCGAATTTTCAGCCTCCTTTTCACTTCTATTCAAAAATATTTTTTAATTAAAAATAAAATAAAAATCCAAACGTTTCTCGATCGGAAAGAGCATCGCAAATTTTTTGGATGAATTCGTCTTGCTTTTCGGCATCATTGGCCAACTCTTCCGCACTCAAATATGTCCATCCTTGTTGGAATGCGCTTCCATTTCCATTCAAGAGAGGCGCTGGCAAACGATGTTGGCTCCGATTCGGTGAATTACTTCGGCTGGATGCTGAAAAAATGCGCACAAAATTAATATTTTTGTGAATTCAAATTTATTACGTTGAGATTTTGTTGTTGCATTTGAATCATAAATCAGCGATGATTTGGGCGAATAATATTCACCACCACGTTGAGAAGTAACATTTTTCGCCGCATTTGATTCATAAATTAGTGATTTTGGGGAATAGACAATTTCGCGTTGAGAAGTAATGTTGGGTCTCGTTGGATTTGGATGTGGAGGATTATTGGCCGACATTTGACTTTGTGATTTTTGAAGTCGAGTGGTTGGATTCAGCGGAATTTTGGGCGTTACGGCCGTAGTTGGATTTGGTGGGTGAACCATTTTTGTTGGTGTTGCTGTGGGCAGAGTACGGCTATTCAACGGTGTAGACAAAGGAGTTTGCATTGTTGGAGTGGCTTCTTTAAAAATTAAAATTTGAATTAATTTATTTTATTTTTGCATAGGTAAAAGTTTTTTCCTTTGATTTTTTTACGCCCAATATTGCCTGGACAACTTAGCTATAAAAGATATATGATTTATTGGGCATATTCTCAGCCTAGGGCTGTGGTTAGGCAAAAATAGCAAATTTGGAATTTTTTAGTTTTCGTGGCCGAGTGGCGAAGGTGGTGGACTTGGAAGAGGGGCAAATGGGCGAAATTGGGTGGGGGTCGTGAGTTCGAATCCCACCAAGGGCAACTAATTTTTTTTAGATTAACAAAAGCCGAAAAAAGCATAAAGCAATATATCTCTATCCGAAAGCTTAAATTTAAATCAGAAGATACTTATAATTGATATTCACTAGATCCCAAACTAAAGATATGTCCATTTTAAAGGTTTTAAACCGGAAATTGTTTTTATTCCCACAAAAAATGATTTAATTAGCTAATTATTACGTGGCGGTCTGGCGCCGCTTTTCACATTTGGTCGATGCACAAATCTGGGCGGTATCAGCTTAACTTGGCGAACGGCGTGGTTTAAATCACTGGCCGAGCGTTTGTTCAAAAATGCTAATTGAACAAATGGTGGTTTAGATTTTAATAAATTTAATTTACTGACCACTTTGGGCACCGTAGAGTCCACGGTTTGAAGTTGGCAAATTGTCACGCTCCGAATTGATTGAATGCGTCGAAGAGGCCGTACTCGTCCGATCCATCAACTGTTTTTGTCTGTTCGGTTCAAGTTCCTTCAATTGAAGTTAACTATTTTAATTTACTGCATTAAAAAAACCAGGAAAAGTGCTTCCGCTTTCAGTGGATAACGATTTTGGAGGCTCTCGAATACCTGCCTCGCCGTGGCCCTTGCCTCTGGATCCGCATCGTTAATGGCCAATTTGATGGTTTGCAACAATTCGGTCGAATGTTTCTCAATCATGCTTTGATCCCATTCATTTATGATAATCTTCACCAGCTCAATTAACATTCTAAAAAAGTTGAGGTTAATTCTCATCAGTATAAACGATTTTTAGGTGTGATTTACCAAAAAATTTCGACCCAGGGTGGAGCCTTTTACTTTTGAAAAATTTAGGTCTCGGGTTTGAACCCGCTCGGCTGAAGTTATTTTGGGACTAATGGCTGACCCCTATGAGGGAAAGGATGAGAATGATGAAGAAAGAAGATGAAACTTTTACACCCATTCATTTATTCCATATTTGGATGTGGATATCTTACCGTCGAACTTCCTTCGCTTTATGCATTTTTTGTTCGACAATGGTTGAAAGCACTTTGGAATGATGAACATACTAGAAGATTAATATAAAAAATTATTAGGAATTATAAAAAAAAAACCGTTGCAATCCATTTGTTGCAATTTTGTCCCGCAGATGCCATGATTTTTGCCGAATTTTGAGTGAGATTCAGTGTAATTGGCAGCACCGGTTCACAAACACGCCAAAATCCAACGCCGAGTTTTTGAGAATAATATCTTTAAAAAAGTATTTTTATTTTAGTGAATTATTTCCATAAAATTACGCAATGGTTATGCATGCTTCTTTGCACAATGATGAACGCAAATCACCGACAGAAGTAACCAATGCATTGCCAAGCAATGAGTAAACTTCTTCCGGGAATGAATGGTAACGACTGATATCATTTTTGATCAATGCACGCAATATTTTGAGCTGGAAATTATTATTTAAATTAATAATGAAGGAATTTTCGGTACTTGTGTCGTTTACATCCCCTTTTTTGGAAAGTGCTTGGTCCCCCCTTTGGTTTTCATATTTCGGGTTAGGGTCAGTCAGGGTTGGGTTAGGGATAGGGTGGGGTAAGAATCATCTTACGTGTATCCTAAACCCAAACCCTAACCCAAATCATAAAACCAAAGGGGGGACTAAGCACTTTCCAAAAAAGGGGATGTAAACGACACAAGTACCGAATTTTCTTTTACCGCGTGTGTTCTTTTTGTCCAATCATTGTTAGCATTTTCGAGCATTGTTGCTTGAGTTCGGCACTCCGCAACGAGATCTTTGTATGAATCCACCTGTGTGAATTGATAAGGTGCGAATGTTTAGTTTTATATTCGAATGTTATTTACCTTGATATTAGGGAGACCGCTTTCAAAAGACGCTTTGAATGCATCCTCACTAATTGCTCCCGCAGCAGATAATGAGGGACCTTAAATTAATTAATGTAATTCACAATTGATTGATTTCGAATAAAACCTGAATTCGCTGATCTTCCAATTCTGTTTTGCATTTTTTGCGATGAATTTTAATGTCAGACTTTGATATTTAAAACCTTTAATCTATAATAATTAAATCTTAATTGCGATTGATTGAATGAAATAACAAATAAATAATGGGAGAGAGTACAGCGTATGTATTGGTAGTAGTACAAACTCAGTGTTAGCTTACAAGTTTTTAGTTTTTTTTTTTAATTTATAATTTTATTTGATTACATAAATTATGACAGCCTAAAACAAGTTTTGGTAAAATTGTGGAATATGGGTACCAAAAATGTTTGAACAAAACGATTTCGAAGTATTTTTATCGCTTAGTATAATTGGATAATTGTTTTGTTTTCCTGGACTATTATTGACTAGTATATTGACTGGACAATGCTCTGATGTGAGATATTTTGTTGAATACTCAATACTCTGGATTCTGGTTAGCTTTATGCTTTATGTTTGCTTCTGCTCTTAATTTATTTGGAATGATTGGCAGGAATATCGGCAAAAATAATTTAGATTTTTAGAATTTTAGAACGTTTAACTTTATATAGCTTTCGTTGAAGCTTAGAGAGAAGAGAAGAGAATGGATATGGAGGATGGATAGTGGATATACTCAATACATTGCTGAGTATTGGAAATTGGAAGGAAAATGCGATGAGCGATGACCAATGACCTTTAAAAATAAATCTATCTCCAATAATGGATGATTGATCAAATGGTTTTTACCAATAAATTATTTAAGATATTCATTCAATACAAAATACAATGTTGAGTTTTATAGAAATCAATAAGAATCAATATTTATTGTAAACAATTTAAACTTTAAAAAGTAAATTTATAAATTTTAACAATGTTATTTGTGCTCGATGAAGCCAATTCATAATATTGTTTCCCTTTCACCTCTTCACACTGATTTGAAAGATCTTTAGGCCGAAAACTAAAATTAATAAATGAAATTAAATGAACAAAAATGTATTTTTGATTAACCGAATTGCCGTTATAGTGCTGGAATGGGCAAAATCTCTCGAAAATTCATAAATAATTTGGCACTTTTGATTTGCAATGGATATTTTGAGTAGGAGAATTTTACCATTTTCCAAACCAATTGCATTTAAATAAGAACTAAAAAGAATAAAATTAATTATATTTAATTTAATCTCACCCATCAATCAAATTCCCTTGTCCAAAATCCACCGCTGTAATGGAATCTTTGCCAATAAAATTGGTCAAATGTCGAACATTGTCTTCCGCGCACATTTCTTCGCCGTCATCATTGTCAAAATCAATTCCCCAAATTTGCAATGTTTTGTCGCGAGAAGCAGTGGCGAATAATTTTGAATCCCAACTCCATGCACAAGCCCAAATAATTCGGCTATGTTTTGAGGACTTTTGACAAGTTTTATAGTAAATTGAGTAATCATATGGGAGGGCCGCATTGTTCTTTGATAGTGAAAATAATGTCCATGTTCGGTCTCTTTAAATTATTAAAATAAGAAATTTGAAATTCATTTTTTTTTGTATTTACCTGGAAGTACTCAACAAATATTTATCATTCTTTGAGAATGCCATTTGTGTAACCGTAAGTTGATGAGCTTCCAAACTCTTCCTTTGCTGCCATTCTTTTGTATCCCAGAGGAGAATGTTTGCATGTTCGGAATGACTCGCCTAAATTTGAATGAATTTTTTTTATTAAATTAAGCCGGAAAGTTTAATTTTTTCTTTGTTCACATGTATTTAAAGGAATTAATTACTTTGCAGGCAGTCGCAATTATTGTTCCTCTATGATTTGCT